>CM038471.1:75999395-77199395 GCA_021464415.1 Lonicera japonica | reverse complement strand
TGGTTGTCATCATTATTGTCCTCATTGTCATCTGTCTTTTCCTTAGTCCTCAAGACCAAAATATGGAACCTCAAAGGTGTCCACCATTGAACGTGTATCAACGTCGTAATGTTCGAAATCAACAAGTTTTTGAAGCAAATCAGCAGCAAGTTGTGGATGACTCCTCAGATGAAGAAGGAATTTTACCTATCGGAGGACAACCATTGCTTAATAGAGCAATTGATCGTAATCAAGATGCTCGACTAAAAGTGGAAATTTCTAATTTTACTGGAGAAGAGCAACCAGAGGAGGTCTTGGACTGGCTAAATGAGATTGAAAGGGTATTTGAGTATCTTGAACTTCCAAACAATAAGAAAGTAAAGGCAGTAGCTATCAAATTGAAAGGATATGCCTTTTCTTGGTGGCAACAAGTTCAAATGACAAGGATCCAGTCTGGAAAAGAAAAAATTCAGAGTTGGGTGAAGATGCAACGATTAATCCGACAACAGTTCCTTCCTTTAAACTATGACGGACTCTTGTTCCAGCAATATCAATCCCTCCAACAAGGAAGTCGTTCTATTCGGGAGTACACTAATGAATTTTACAAGATGAGAACACGAGTTCAGCTGGCCGAGACAGAAACACAAGTCATTCACCGTTATTTGATGGGTTTACGACCCAATATTCGAAATCAAGTGGAGTTACAACCTTGCTAGTCGTTAGCAACTGCCGTCCAGCTAGCAACAAAGGTAGAAACCCAACAAAAACAGTATAACTACCGTCCAAATCAATTTGGCAGGGGACAAATACAATCAGAAATTGAACGAGGCTATAGAGATGCCAAGCAAAAGTCTGGAGCAGCAAATAACTTTCAGAATTTCAAGACGGCCACTAATTTCCAAGAAAAGGGACAGGGTCGTGGACGAGGAGCAAGTAACAATGTTGTCGGCAGCAGCAAAAACCCATCTCAATTTACTGGGGCAAAAATAATATGCTACAAGTGTGGAAAAGAAGGTCACAAGTCCTCCGATTGCAGAAAATTAGCAAGTAATTTGCTCATTAATAAAGGGGGTAAAATGGTACATGAAGGGCAGTTTGATGACGAGCCTAGTGACGGATTGTTGAATTTTACAGAAGAAGAAGTCACACACGGAGATCAAGATCTTCCTAATCTAGTAATTCGTTGCACCATGCTGACGCCTAAAGTTTCAGAAGGTGATTGGCGCCGTAGCAATATATTTAAGACCAAGTGTTCCTCTCATGGAAGGCTTTGCAATGTTATCATCGATGGAGGAAGCAGTGAAAATCTAGTGTCCAAAGAAATGGTGACAAAGCTTAACCTAGATGTGTAACCACATCCAAGGCCATACCGAATAGCTTGGTTCAAAAAGGGAGGCGAGGTAAATGTGACTCAACCATGCTTGGTTCCTTTTTCCATTGGAAAAGGTTACACGGATAAGGTTTTGTGTGATGTGGTAGACATGGACGCTTGTCATTTGTTATTGGGAAGGCCATGGCAATTTGATAATAAAACTGTGCACCTTGGCGAGAAGAATGTTTACGCCTTTTATAAAAATGGAGTTAAGGTTGTCCTAGCTCCTATGAAAGAGGATGACTTTCCTAAGCCCAAGATGGAAGAACAACATACTTGTTTGTCATTTCGGCAATTTATGATTGAATTTAAAGACAATGGGACTGCATATATGTTACTTGTAGGGGAGAAAAAATAGGAGTTACAAATGATACCGGCAGAGATGAAGAAATTGCTGAATGATTTTAAGGAAGTTTTTCCAAGTGACATGCCCGCTGGATTACCACCGAAGAGAGAAGTCCAACACCATATTGATTTAATACCAGGAGCTAGCCTTCCAAACTTGCCCCACTACCGAATGAGCCCAAAAGAGCATGAAGAACTCCAAAGGCAAGTGGAAGAATTATTACAAAAGGGGTATATTCGAGAATCCATGAGTCCATGTGCAGTTCCTGCTCTTTTGACTCCGAAGAAAGATGGAACATGGAGGATGTGTATCGACAATAGGGCCATCAACAAAATCACGGTAAAGTACCGTTTCCCTATACTGCGATTGGATGACATGTTAGATACTTTGCATGGTGCACAGGTGTTTAGCAAAATTGACTTGAAGAGTGGTTACCATCAAATCAGAATTCGTGACAGGGACGAGTGGAAGACGGCATTTAAAACAAAAGAAGGGCTCTACGAATGGATGGTGATGCCATTTGGTTTATCAAACGCACCAAGCACTTTTATGCGTTTGATGAATCAAGTCTTGAAACCGTTTATTGGAAAGTTTGTTGTAGTGTATTTTGATGACATTTTGATCTACAGTCCATCCAAAGACTCTCATTTGCAGCATTTAAGACAAGTACTTGAGGTTATGCGTCGAGAAAGGCTCTATATTAACTTGAAGAAGTGCCACTTCATCACTGATTCGCTGCAGTTTTTAGGATTCATTATCAGTTCTGCAGGGGTGAAAGTGGATGAAAGTAAAGTGGAAGCCATCAAAAATTGGCCCACTCCAACTACAATCATCGAGGTACGCAATTTCCATGGTTTAGCCACATTTTACCAGCGTTTCATTAAGAATTTCAGTAGTATAATTGCTCCGGTGACTGATTGTATGAGGAAGGGAAAATTTGAATGGTCAGAGAAAGCTGAAGAGAGCTTTAAACAAATTAAAGAAAAGCTATGCTCTGCCCCTTGCCTTGCATTACCAAACTTCGAGAAAGTTTTTGAAGTCGAATGTGATGCGTCTGGAATTGGAATTGGCGCTGTTCTTAGTCAAGAACGGAGACCAGTAACATTCTATAGTGAGAAGTTAAATGACACGAGACGGCGATATAGCACTTATGATCAAGAGTTTTATGCAATTGTTCAAGCATTGAGGCACTAGGAACATTATTTGATTCAACGTGAATTTGTTTTATATACAGACCATGAGGCCTTGAAGCATATCAATAACCAAAAGAATTTGGATAAGAGGCATGCCAATTGGGTCTCCTTCTTGCAGAAGTTCACTTTTGTAATAAAGCACAAATTTGGGACTAGCAACAAAGTGGCAGACGCTCTTAGCAGAAGGACCATATTATTGAATATTATGTCTACAACAGTTGAAGGGTTTGAATTATTTAAAGATTTGTACCCTACTGATCCATATTTTGGTTCTATGTGGAATGAATGCACTAATGGGAAGCAAGGAACGTATATGTTGCAGAAGGGGTTTCTCTTCAAAGGAAATCAGCTATGTATACCAGATTGTTCTTTAAGAGAAAAGATCATCCAAGAAATGAATGGAGGAGGTTTGGGTGGCCATTTTGGAAGAGACAAGACATATACTATGATCGAGCAAAAGTATTTTTGGCCTAAAATGAGGCGTGATGTTTACAGGTACGTTGATAGATGCCAAACGTGTCAAGAATCAAAAGGAAGGGTCCAAAATACGGGTCTATATAACCCATTGCCAGTTCCTACTGCACCGTGGGAAGATGTAAGCATGGATTTTGTGCTAGGCCTCCCCAGAACACAAAGGGGGATGGATTCTATTTTTGTGGTAGTTGATCGATTTTCGAAAATGGCTCACTTTATTTGTTGTAAAAAGACCATGGATGCATCAAATGTTGCAAATCTCTATTTCCGAGAAGTGGTTCGCCTACATGGAGTTCCAAAGACAATCACCTCAGACCGAGATTCCAAGTTTTTGTCGCACTTTTGGAGGACTTTATGGAAAAGGTTGGGAACAGGGTTGCAGTATAGTAGCGCATATCATCCTCAAAGGGATGGACAAACAGAAGTAATTAATCGAAGTTTGGGAAACATTCTAAGGTGTTTGGTTCGTAAAAACCCAAAACAGTGGGAAGCCGTAGTTGCACAAGCTGAATTTGCATATAATTATTCTAAGAATAGAACTACCGGCAAAAGTCCTTTTGAAATAGTATATGGAAGGCAACCAACACATTTTTTTGATCTGGCTCCTATACCACAAGTTGGACAGGGCAGTGCGAAGGGGAATACAATGGCTGAAGATATGAAGAGGCTGCATGATCAAATCAGACTAAAGATTGAAGAATCAAATGCCCAGTACAAGGTGTACGCAGACATGAAAAGGCATGCCCAAAGCTTCCAAGAAGGCGACATGGTAATGGTTTATTTAAGGAAAGAACGATTTCCAGCTGGCTCTTATTCCAAATTGAGTAAAAAGAAGATAGGCCCTTATCGCATCGTCAAGAAAATTGGAGAAAATGCATATAAAGTTGATTTGCCTCAACATTTAGGCATTGATCGTACATTTAATGTCGCAGATTTGTATCTTTACCATGAAGACCCAAAGAAGTCAGGACTCAATACGTAACTCGAGGTCGAGTTTTTTTTCCTCAGGAGGGAGGGACTGATGCAATCAGTAATTTAATTTTAAAGCTGTCATGGTATGGATTACAATGTATTAAAAATTGTCTAAGTCCCAAGGATTAATTGAGCTTAGGAACCTGGGTTGTTGGTATTTGTAATTGATATTAATGCTTTGCGGGGAGTCAAAAAGATAAGTCCAGGAAGAATCTAGAGTCTAGTTGATATTAGTGTTTTATAGGGAGTCTAAAGGGTCTAATTAGAGAGTTCTAGTAATTAGAAAGTTCTAGTCTCTATTGTATTATATATATGGTCTACCACAGCTTCAAGAAGCAACTTGTTAAGCACTTGTAAGAATAGTTTCAATTCTAAACTTTAATAAAAGGCTTTCCCTTGATTTCCCTTTAGAAATCTTGGCTCCGACGGTGTTTGGAGTAGCTTTCAGTTGTTCATTATTCTGTGGAAATTTTCTGTTTATTGCTGTCTACTTCACTTGATGAGCCGGAGTTGGAGTTGGTGATATTTGGGGATGAAGTTCAAAATGTTGAGGCGGTTAATGTTGAGTTGAATGAGTGATTGTTATTTCTATATTCTCCTTTTGGTTTTTATTATTCCATAGAACAACTTAGTTTATGTAATTATGTATTTTTTTATGCTTTAATTATGGAACAATGTAATGATCATGTTTTGAATATTTGCCATTTGGGCTATTAATGCAATCTATTTTCATTTGATTGAATTCTTAAATATTTATAATGTTTATTGCATATATATATATATAATTAATTAATTAATTAAGAACATGTCCCCCCTACGTGTCGTGTCCTACATTTTGGAAAAATTGCGTGTCACGTGTCGCGTGTCGTGTCGAAACGCGTATCGCGTGTCGCGTCCGTGCTTCATAGGTTGCAGCAGTTTGTTCAGTTATGTGCTCAAGTTTTGGTGCAAGCGGTGGGTTCTTTTTAGTGATCCAGTGAATAGTTTGCTTCTTAATTGTTGTTCGCAGTTTATTTATTTTTTTCTGTTTCTGTTGGCAGCTTAGTTGGGCCATCTTTGGCCTTTTGTCCTGCCTTTTTAAGCCTTCCTGTTTTGGCTTTTCTTTTACTTTTTTGTGAATTTGCTTAGTGGAATTTAGTTCTTAGGTATTTAGTCCATTTTGCAATTTCTTCTTATAAGTTGCTCATTTCATTGTGTTTTTTTAGGTCATTGGGAATGACTTTTTGTATCCCCCACCTTTTGTTATTTTTTTCTTTATTTATGCTATTACTCCAATGTCCTAGTTTGGGCTTAGAGAACTTATAAAAAAAATTTATAAGTAATTATAAGGGTATTTAAAAGCCAAAAAAAAATAATATTCTGTGCAGGGCAAATGGGTTTGTGTTATGCAAACCGAAACCTGCTCCATTAAAGCCTGTCAGGTTAAAAACCCTCCGGGTCAGGCCATTTTGCCTTCCTTATGTACGTGTGTGTTTTTGTGACACCCCGAGTCCTATTCTAAGATTTTTACCTCCGGTACCCGATTAATTACGGATGCTGTGCACGAAGGCGGGTTTAAATTGATAAGATCACGACTTTTAAAATCTTTTTCTTAATAAAACATGATCTGAGGAAAAGCTCGTTTTACAAAATTTCTGCATGTAGAGTTCGTTTACAAAACAATCCGCCATGTTAAGTTTAAAACCATTTTCATACCAAAAACAACACAAACCAATCCACATTTTTAAATTCACCCCACATATATGAAAACCATTTACATAAGTCTTATTATAGGTCCTTAATACATTAATAAAAATTCCAATTCTTATAAGTGTGGTTATATACATCACAACCAGATCAAAGTCAATTATACAATATAGTCCTTCACTTCAATACCTTCTCTCCCTCATCCAATTTATAGAGCAATGCATTGATCTCATCCTCACCAACCTGGTCCCTAACCGCCACGTTCTTAGAAAGAGTTTTCACCTGTGGGTGTCCACACAAGCAATTCCATCTGAACTTATCTTGAATCTTTTACCGAGCTTCTTCAACTCAAAAACCTCGTGTTTTTACACATGTTTAAGATTGAGAAACATGGTGAAATCAACGAATCAAGGGAGCTCATCCAGAAAAGCACCCTTGTAATAGTGAAGAACCTTGCTCGTCATTTCCTGAAGATCTTAAATAACAGTTGCCTTCTTTATGAAATTATCATCTTTCAGCATAGTGCACTCTACCCACTCGTAGAACTCATTGTCCGCACACTACTTCAATAAATTTCTTTGACTCGACGTAGACACTCTACTCAAAACCCGCCTCTCAATGGCTTTAGAAAGTGAACAAAATAATTTTCAAACTTAAAAGAGAAAATGGTTCCATTGTGGATTCGGAAAATAAAATCGTGAATGAGATTGTAAATTATTTTAAAAAGTTGTAGACCAATAAAAATAGGTGTAGTGTGGGATTTGTAGAACTTGATTAGGACCCAATCGGCCTTGAGAGCAAGGGTTGGCTCGAAAGACCGTTCGAAGAAAATGAGATTAAGGTTGCGATTGATGCCTGTGAGGGAGACAAAGCACCGGGCCCAGATGGATTTACCATTGAGGTTATCAAAAAGGGGTGGGAGATCATTAAGGAAGATATTCTTGGGGTCTTTAATGATTTTTTTGAAAATGGAGTAGTGAATGCATGCACTAATTCCACATATATTTGTCTAATCCCAAATATGTTATCTTCTCTCAAACTTAAAGACTATAGACCGATTGGCCTTGTCATAAGTTTATACAAAATTATGGCTAAAGTCTTAGCATTGAGATTGAGAGAGGTAATAAGTGAAACGGTAGGGTTATCACAAGGGGCATTTAGTTAAAGGACTTCAAATCCTTAATCTTATACTGATTGCTAATGAAAGTGTGGAAGAATATCAGGTCAAGAATAAAGAAGGTGTGGTCTTTAAAATAGATTTTGAAAAAGCGTACGATCATGTGGAATGAGATTTCATTAATCATGTGCTTGAAAATAAGGACTTTGGGTTTAGCTAGAGGAAATGGATTAAGGGTTGCCTTTCGTCTTCTAATTTTTCAGTTATGGTCAATGGTAGACCAAGGGGTATTTTCAATGCATCGAGGGGCATTAGGCAAGGTGATCCGCTTTCACCTTTTATTTTTGTCTTAGCAGCAAACGTTCTTAATAGGTTAGTGTAAAAAGTTAAGGAAGTGGGAATTATCGAAGGTTTCGAGATAAGTAGGGATAGTGTTAAACTTTAAATGATAGGGATTTAGAATTTCATAGAAATTTAAATGATAAGGATATTGGGGATTTTTTGGAATTGTTGGATTTGATTTCTCATTTTCAAGTCTCAAGATTCGAAAAAGACTATAGATCGTGGGTGGGGGAAAAGTCGGGAATATTCTCTTACAAATCGTTCTTTCACTTGCTCATTAATTTGCCATTGGACCCTATCTTTATGCCTCACAATTTTATTTAGAAAGTTGGTATCTCTCCAAAGGTGAAAGTTTTAGCTTGCTTGGCCTCTTGGAAAAAGAGTTAATACTTGCGACTTACTCCAAAAAAGAAGGCCAAATCTTGCCATTTCTTCTTCTTGGTGTACTCTTTGCAAAAAGGGAGGTGAGAATATTGATCATATGTTAGTTCACTGCAATTTCTCTAATTATATGTGGAATAAGGTAGGGGAGGAATTCAAAGTTATTGAAGCCTTGCCTAGCTCATGGCATAATTTATTATGCGTGGAGTGGCAGTTTTGTGGAATAAAAAGAAATCAAAATTGTTATGGAGATGTTGATGTTTGGCATTAGCTTGGGGAATTTGGCAAAAAAGAGACGCTAGAATATTTGAAGATAAATCTTGCGAAGCCGGTGAAGTATTGTTTAAAATCAAACAGTTAGCATCATTTTGGGCCATCTATTCGAACCTATTTGGATCCTTATTAGTCTCAGATTTACGTGGGAATTATAATGCAGTTATCTAGTAGTAGCCCTATTTATGGCTTGATCATTTGATTGTTGTTTTGTTTTTTTTATTAAATTATGTCATTGTTTTTTATTTTTTAGTCTTTTGGTATTTCTTGAGGGGCTTTGATAGATTGTTGGTTCACTAAAGATGTAATTTATATTGTATTGCTTTAATTAGTTTATAATAAAAGGTTTTTGTTTCTGATAAAAAAAAATGGTTACAAAAAATATGTATCACATTAAACCCCACAAAACAGATTAAAGAAAGAGAAAGAAAAAAACACAACTAGTTAAGATTGATGTGCTAATTCAACGGGATTTTATCGTGGTTTTGTAACACTGAGGTGGTCTTTGTTTTAACATCTTAATGCTGATTTAGCATTAACTTTGCCAAAATTTTATTTAAATGCCTTTCTTATTATTTTTGTTCATTAGTTATTGATTATTATAGAATATTATTATCATAAGGATAAAATTGTAAAATGTGATTTATTCAACGTTGAGAGGCAAAGCTTCAGCTCAACATTAAGGTTGTGTTTGGTTGCTCACTATTTTTTTTTTCTCTCCAAAATTTTAAAAACTCAAATCAAAACCAACTCTACTTTCACACTTCCCAAAATTTATTTCACTATACTTTCTCTCTCTAATTTATTTATTTTAAATGCCATAACTTTAAATCCAAAAATCAAAAAATAATAAAAAATATATATTTGAAACCTACTCATCGAGATCTATAAAATAAGATCCATTGTGACTATTTTTTGAAATTTTTTATGCGTTTTTTTCATTGGATGAAAAAAAGTCAAACAAAACCAAATTCATTTTTCAACATAAAAACTCTAACTCAAAACATTCAACCAAACACCAAATTTTTAAAAACTTATCTAAAAAACTTGTCTAGAAACATTAACCAAACACAACCTAAGCATTTAGAGTGCAGCATTCAAAGGCTAAAAGTACAAACAGACCCTGAATCAACTAGAATAAAGCCAAGCACAATTTTGAAATCTATTATAATGCAGTACTAATTCAAAACAGTAAAATTTCGATATCTCTACCGCTGTAGAACAAGAAATTGAAAAAATGGGAGCAAACAGCAGGGGGTTTTCCATGAAAGCATTTATAAATAGAATAACAACAAAAAAAATTGAACAAACCTGGCTATGGATGAATGCAAATAACGAAAGCCTAGGGTAAAGTTGATGGTGGAGGAGATATTGGTGCGAGAGAGATGAGTGAGTGGGTTTTTAATTAGAAAGCTAATTTTATACTGAGAGAGATTGTGGGTTTTAGGAGTGGATAAATAATGGTGGAGGAAGAGCAGTTATGAAAGAGGAGTACGGGTTTTAAGTGGGATGGTTAGTACATGGCGCTGCCGCCTGCCGGTGATATAACACCGCCTCTCGCAAAAACGAGTTTGGGGAGTCCCTTTTGAATCGGATGGAGTTCACCCTCTCTTTTCGCTCAGTTTACTAATTTAATTAATTAACTCTTACTCAAAAATAAAACAATTTTACCATCATTCATCGTCCCTTTTATTAGGAGTGTCAAGGCTAATTCGAAAATCGATTAAACTGATCGAAATGATTAGGATTGATTTGTAAAATCCTGAAGTAAAAAAAAATCAAAACTGAAAACAAAAGGTTCGAACCGAAATCGAAAAATTTGATTAGAGTATATTAATATATACTCTAAGGGTGCGTTTGGCGCGCCGGATAAGGAGGTATGATAGGATAGGATAAAGGTCAGATATGATAAGAGTCGGAAGTAGTCGGATATGAATTATGTGGGATATGATATGAAAGGAATCAGTCGGATAAGAGCGGGATCGGACAGGATAAGGACTAGTCAGATAAAGATTTAATAAACTTTGCATTTGATGGAGTTTCGGATTATAAGTCCAGATATTATGTAATACAACTTGCTTTTCTTTTAAAAATATATGCAATTTTAATTATTATCCACAATTTTTTTTAACTAATGCAATTTTTCGATTTATAAATTAGTTTCGTAAAAAATTCTCTCGGGAGAAAAGTTCTATATCACATACAATATTCATGAATTAGACATTAACTACAATTTCAAATTCTAATGTTACCATTTTTTCTAAAATTAAAGTTTATTATAAATACCTTCATTTAATAAAAAAAAAATTAAGTTTCGAATATTTACGAATTAGGCATTAACTACAATTTCAAATTATAATATTACCATTTTTTCTAAAATTAAAGTTTCTTATAAATACCTTCATTTAATAAAAAAATAAATAAAAATACCATATTATAAAAGAAATAAATTTTATTGGTTGAGTTACTGTGATTTTGGGTGGTTGAAAATTTTCATTAATAAATTTAATTATCTAAAAAAGTGTAAAGAAAAAGATTAAAATAAAAAGAAATAATTAAAAAATAATTTTTATATTCATTTTGTTATCCTGCAATCATGGGATAAAATAATACCACCTATAGGGGTGGTATATATTTATCCGATTCTAAAGGTATAAAATGATAATTAATCCCAAGTGCAATCCAGTCCCAAGTTGCACCAAACGCAGGATAGGATTAAAATATCCCATCCACTCTTGCGCCAAACGCAGGATAGGATTTAATTATCCTATCCTTTTTGACACCAAACACCGGTTAGGATTAATTAATCATATCTTGTTTCTAATCCCGCACGACAAACACACCCTAATGGCACACGTTAATTATACTATACTAAACAAAATGACATTTTATAATAATATGTTTCTTACTAATTGCATATTGTGATAAATTTAAAAAAAATCGTTAACACGTGCCCTTATTATTAAATATAATTGATCATTTTATTTAATGTGTTTTATTCCTATAAATGTACAAATAAAATTATAATTAAATAGAAAACATGGTATTTATGTGTTGCCCCTTGTTTCTAAAAACCATGACTTTAATTTGAATATGAATCATTTTTACATTACTATTAATTTTACACTGTTATATTAAATTAATTTAGGAAAAAAAAATATGTCAAAATTGAATAAAACTGAAACGAAAAGTTTTGTTCGAGTTTGGGTTTTGAAAATTTATAAATCGAAACTGATTTTTTACATTTGATTTGAGTTTGGGGTACCTTATTTTCTACCCCGACTGAAATAAAAAGCACGCCTACCTTCACCGATCACAATCTTGCAGGCTCAAAAGTATTGACACTAGCTTCGATAATTAAAGCTCGGGTATGTTGTTTTATTTACAAAACCCGAACAAAACAAACCCAAACCATCAGTCTCGTATTAGTTATATGTTTTTTTAACATAGTTCACCCGAATTAATGTCAAATAGGTTCGAAAATTAAATTTATAGTCGTTGAGAAATTAATGTCAAACACGGCCTTTTCATCCAATGAACATCTCTCCTCCGACATATCATTTGAATGAATTTGATCTATAAAACTTGGCCAAAATCAACTGATTATCGGGATATATTTGAATTTTTTTTAATGCAAAACTAGAGCTACATTTAGATTAAGAGGGAAATAAAAAGATTTTAACGAATAAGATGGAATCATTTTTTTAATGAATTATTACCATCATTTCAAATATAATTATAATTTATTTACAATATATTAAATCGTGTTTTTTTTCTTTTTTTCATTCATTTCTTTTTCCTTCTTAACTCTTTAAAAACTAATAAAATTAAATTTATTTATTTTCATTGCATTGCATTCCTTTCTAATTCATATTTTCTTTTTCATTTATTTCAGTTTGTTTGAATGGAATGAATGGGAAGGAAGGGAAATGAAAAGAGAATGAGGGATTGCATTTTTTTGTTTAGATAGAATATTTAAAAAGAATGCAAAGAAAATAAAAAAGAGTGTGAGGGAATGTTATATCTCTTTATTTCCTTCCAATATTAGGAGGATTGAAAAAGAAAAAAATTATTTTTAATAAATAATTTACTTTTTTAATAAATTACATTCTTTTTATTTCTTTTTTTCTTTCTATTTAAACAGATTTATTTTTATTCTCTTCTTTTTTTTCCATAATTATTAAAATAATAATAAAATTAAATTTATTTCATTCTATTTCATTTTTTTTTTATTTTTTTTTATGACTAATCATTTTTTTTTCCCTTTCTCATTTCACTCCAAACGGACCGTTATTTTCGTTGACCTTTTAACAATGCACGATTACACTGAACAAATCAAATCAATATTCTCTCGCTATAAAACCCTGTTTTACTAGAATCCCCAAAAAAGTTGAGATGGGTGCTGGCCATTCGTCGCCATCATCTTCATCTCTCTCCTTTTCTTTATCCAATCAAATTTGCTTTACATCTACCACTCTTCTAAAGTCTCACAAATCACCATCAAACAATCCCCTCATCAGCCCCTCTGCTAAATTATCGCATACCCATTTGCGGAAATCAACTAATTTCACTATGACTGATTCGTCATCTTCAGCAGTTTTACCAGTGAAAGGTGGGGCTAAAGTTGAGGAAATGAAAACCGAAGAGGGGGGGTTTGTAAACCCTAGTTCTGATCCTCATAGTATTGAAAAAGAATTACTTGAAAAGATGGTTTACGATGCTCTTGTTTGGAGTTCTCTTCACGGGCTTGTTGTTGGAGACAGAAGTGTCCAGGTTAGACCATCTCCAATCCTATATCATTTTTCTTCTGAAGAAATTTGGAGTAAGAACTTTATTTGATACTCTGTTCTATCTCAAATTGACAGTTCACCTTTTTTTTTTCTTTTTTTTTTGATAACTATGGGTCTCGGCACCAGTTGCTTGACCGGGAGACGTCCCAGTGGCCTAAGAAAGGTTTCACGCATTGAAGAATCGAACCTGAGACCGTGTGCCTTACCTACACAGTCCCAAGTTCGCCTATACCGCCCTGGCAACCCCTTGGGTTAATTGATAGTTCACTTTTTCCCTTTAAGAAACTTTTAAGAGAACACTAAAAGGGTGCGTTTGAATAGCAAGTATCTAATTTTAGATAGAAAATGTTTAAATTCTAGGTAATTCTCTTTCTAGACAATTGAATTTCTATGAAAAATCATTTAAAGGTGTTTGATTGTATTTATTTTCTAGGTGGTTGCATGATGTAATGATGATGCATTTTCCAACATTTGTTGTTTGTGCCCACTTTACTTGGGGGAGAGGCTAATAATTAAAGTTACTAGTATTATGCATCACATGCCTGTACATGGAATTAGAATTGCTCAGAAAATTAGGTAATCAAATACTACCAGAAGATAGAAAAGTATGTATTTTCCAAGTTTTCCACGGAAACTTTGCTACCTAAGATCAATCTAACGATAGTCAATTATATAATGTTTTCTTGAGATTTGGTACATTGTTTAGAATATTGATTTGATATGTGTGGAAGGTGAGAGTGAGACTATCAATTGTAGACATAAGGAGTACTTGTAATATGATAGAGTCAACCCATGCCAAAGGCACTATGGTATAAGTTACACTTTAATTGTTTCACTCAAAATCTTTTTAAGAATTTTTAGCATATCTCAAACTGTGTTTTTAGAAAATTAAATATCTTCCATTCTTATGCATACTCATATCAACTTTTAATTTGAATGAGAGTGGGTTAAATGTGAGGCAAGTTCTGCTTCTTACTCAAACCTTTAGTTTGATTGGATATAGGATTTTATTTTGGTTTGATTTAGTTACAACTGTATCTAAAGGAACAAAGTTCTAAAAATTAAGCTCCATTCCTTTACATAGAGTTATATGGCAGTGGCATGGCGTAGTTGGTTGGACCGCGATGGTAGAATCTTTTAAGATTGTCCTTCAGAGGCATCGGAAGTTTGGTGCAAAATTTAGTTCTCAGCTTCTCTATGGGCTTTCTCCTCTAATTTGCTCATATTACTGAAGTTCCATTGTTTCTGATTAAAAAACAACTTTGGCTTAAATGTAGATATGATGTAGCCCCAAGTCTCCAACAAGGATTAGATTGGTCTAACCTTTATTTTAACTTGATATGTGTTTTCTTAGCTTTGATTTGGTATAAAAATTGTGTTTTGCTTGATTTGAAAAAATGATCGGAGATATAAAGAGCAATGTTTTCATCTCTCTCCAACTTTATGTGCGTAAAGGTATAAGTTGTCAATGTTAGCGCCTTGAAAATCGAGAAAACTCAATAAAGCAAACATGTTCCTTTGGTTGGCTTGTAATGATTATCTGATTACTTGATAGTTGATACACGGATTGCATTTCGTTTTGTATGATTGTTTGTAGGAATGCATTGATCACTCAGTGGTACTCAAAATAAAGTGCGCAAGAAAGATGTGTAATTGTGAATAGGGTATCAATAGGTATAGGCGTCTGATGTCGGTTTTTTTTTTAAACTTGCAGAGATCAGGAACAGTGCCAGGTGTGGGTATGGTTCATGCCCCATTTGCCTTAATGCCCAAGTCATTTCCCGAAAGTCATTGGAGGCAAGCTTGTGAAGTAGCTCCCATTTTCAATGAACTTATTGATCGTGTGAGTCTCGATGGAAAATTCTTGCAGGATTCACTCTCCAGGTTTTTCTCCATAGACATATATGATATACCTCACAATCTTTAACAATGGATATTTCAAATGTCAATGTTTTTTGGATAATTAATGAATCCAACCATTCTTTGTGGAGGATTATTTGTTTGTCAAATGGTTCTATTAGAAAACAAAGCAGTGGAAGAGTACAGGGAGGAGAATAAATAAGGCATTTCTTTCAATATGGGTTTTGAGAAGGTGAATGGCCATGTTTTTTTGGGAATTCATAGATTAGGTGTTAGCTACAAAGGGTTTTAAAGATCTTGGATTAGGGGATGCTTGAAGTTGGTAAATGTTTCTGTCGTAGTAAACGCGGCCCTTGAGGACATTAAACCTATTCCGCTCTTTCCTTACTGATCCGCTAAGATTCTAGTGTGCTGACTTCCCTTTATTTACCCTTGTCGCACCGAATGAGGATAGAGGATCTGACCCACTGTGTACGAGAGAAGCTAAATAGACTGCTTGCCCAGGTGTTTTGGGGATTAGAGAGGTGTGAGGCAAGGGGACCTGTCGTCTCGAATCTTCTTCATTTCAGTATGAGATGTATCGAGTCTATTGGTGAAGAGAGCGTGTGAGAATTCTATGATTGAGGGGTTAAAGATTGGAAGGAATAGAGCAGCGTTGCCTGATTCGTGGAATCCCCCCCCCCCCCCCCCCCCGGGGCCAACCCACCCACACCCACACAGACAAAAAATGAAAAAGAAAAAAAAAACACTTGCGAATTGGGTATGTCGACCCCAAGTTGGTGGGTTTGCAACCCAAATTGCCAACCTCCTATTTTGACTTTCTGAGACAGAAGAAGATCACGTATATGTAAATACAAATATTAAGAATATCAATGATTCTAGACGTATTGCATAGCAGAGATAATAAATAGATTTCACCATCATGAAGTGGAGTTTCTTCCGGAATTGTAAGAAGAATAAAACTCTGTGGTGGCTTGCTTTGCTTGCTATGGCATGGCTGCTAGGGAAAGAAAGAAATCAGAGGATTTCGAAGGAAAGAGTGTGAGGATTGATGATATATGGGAGCATGTTTGTTTTCTGTGTGGACTGTGGGCCGCATCCTCCAATGTGCTGGATAGTTCAGAATTGATGCTTTATAATTTGGATAGTGCTGGTTTGTTGATGGCGTAGGAAGTTTTTGTGTGTAGTTCTTTATGTTGGCTCATTTTTTGGTTTTCCTAGTTTTTGTTTTTGGTATAAGGATGTAATATCAGTGGATGCCTTATCCTCTGTTATTTTAGAACCATTTGCCTTGTATCTTTTTTATTATTAATATATATAAGTTATGTTTCCTATAAAAAAAAGAAGATAATAAATAGTGTACGGCTGTACGCAAAATCATTCATGCATATCTTCCACATAACTGCAACTTTGACACATCTCCACAAGACCTTTCTTTTTGTTACATCACCTCCAATATTAATGTCCATAGAAAGAAAATCTGCCCCGGTTTTTGGAATAACCCAACAAGACCAAATATAACCCACACTTTTGACCATATGAAATCAGAATAGGGACAATGCAACAGAATATGATTCATTGTTTCTACATTTTTCCTACAAATCATACTTTGACTTCTCAGTCAACTCTCCCTTATTAGCTATGTTTTGTCCATCTAAATTGAAGCGGAAGGTGACTGTACCTCCCAAAGTTAAAAGTCTTTTCCTAATTAGCTGCCTTCGGTAAAGTAGATGCTTGCAATATAATTCAAATTAGAAGGCCTTGCATGTATTTATCTCCTTCATGGTTATTATTGTGCAACAAGCACGGAGAAAGTATTACTCACATTCTGCTCCATTGCAGTGTTTTTCTAGAATGATTTAAAGCTTTTTGCAGAGTATGATTTGTTGAGTGTGCTAGCCAATGGATGTGCTGATTTTGTAAAATACTTATTTTAGTTACTAAAGTTTATGTGTTTTATCCAAAAAAAACCATAACAGTTTAATTTTATGAGAAGTAGGAAAAATTGGAGTTATCTAGTGAGATTTTCTCCATCTTTTTCTCTTTTTCATGGAAATTTCTTCTTACCCATTGCTTAAAGAATTGGATTCAATGACAAACTAAAAAAAGTTATAGAACATCTCATCAAATACTGAGTATTTGCATTGTTATAATTTCTTTTTCTCTCTCTTTGGGTTTGTCCATTTTGTTTTTGTTTATGCTTAGTCTTGTATTATTTTTTGTGACTAAAAGATTGGAAGCACGTACTTTTTGAGATAGTGAAGAGATTGGAAACATAAACAAATTGCTTCTAATATTTTTTCTTTCTTAACAATGCAGAACAAAGAAGGCGGATGCTTTTACCTCCAGACTTTTAGATATTCATTCCAAGATGCTAGAAAGTAATAAGAAACAGGTTTGTTTGTAAGAGCTTCATTATTGATTTCCATAGCATGTAATTGACCTTAATTCATGTTATTTTGCTTGTTATGGTAGCACAACCTTATTATGTTGTATTAAATAATCAGTTTAAATGCTCAACTAGATTACCCTGCACAGGCGATGCGTGTGTGACTTTAATACATTTAATTTGAAGAAACTAAATAACAAAATGATAAGTGGCCTAGTGGTTAGACACATTTATAACTTTCATAATAGGAAGGGGTTCAAATTTTGTTGCTAGTATATTTTTATGCCACACAAAAGTTGTAGGGGTAAAATAGGGAATCAAAAGTATGACGGAGCCTCAAAACAGTTGTTATTTGTGCTCGCTTTTGTATAAGTGTAGATATTCCACTCAGTTTAAATGCTCAATATAATTCAACACAATCGGTATCATGTTCGATCGCAAGTTAAAGGCAAACTTGGGATTGTGCGGGTAGGCGCATGGTTTCAGGTTTGGTTCCCTGCTGCATGAAACCTTTCTTGGGCTACTTGGGGCGTCTCCCGATAGAGCAACCAGGGCTTCATGGGATTAGTGGGGGAGGGGACCCGATACCCATGGTTATAAAAAAAATAAAAAGAAAAGATGTGATGAAATTTCATATATCAAGTATTCAGCTTTTAGGAAAGATGCTAACATGTTTTGTTTACCCATTCACCTAGGAAATACGCTTGGGGTTGCATCGCTCTGATTATATGCTTGACGAACAAACTAAATTACTACTCCAAATAGAGCTCAACACAATTTCATCTTCGTTTTCAGGGCTGAGTTCTCTTGTCAGCGAGCTTCACAGGTTAAGTAAATAGGTTTCTTATTTTTTATTTTGTACCTTTACTCTTCTTGCATTTTCTTCTTCGGTATTGTTTTGTTTAAGAGTGGGTTATTTTATTCTGAATAAACTACCCACATGCCCACTAAACTATTGCCACCGTTGCAAAATGCTCCTTGAACTAAAAACAGTGCCTATTAAGCCCCTAAACTGTCCACCATGTTTCATTTTGTATTTTTGTCCCTTCCGTCCTTTTTGGGCATTAAATCCAATGGAAAATGCATTTTTAAGGGCATTTTGGTCCATCTACATAAAACCACGCTTTCCCATTACAAATGGCTATGGAGAAACTATGCTTTTGCTCTTTTGTTATCCTTATTACCTTTACGATGAGTGGTAGGCCAAACACATGCATCTTTTCGGTCTTTGTGAATAACAAGAATTAAACTTTTGACACATTGTACAGAAAAGTGAGAGAAATGATTTAGCAAGCCACAAACATCTGCTATTGTATAGAGCCGGAAGTCAAGAAATAGGAAAAAGTGTTATTGAACGACTTTCTACAATTCTTCCCTGTATGGAACGAGTCAAGAATCAAGCTACAAGTCTCGATCTATACGACACGAACTGGTTTTTTTTCTGTCGGTTTCATGGAAAACAGAATTGCCTTATTCTATAGGGGTGCTTGACTAATAGAATCTCAAAGGGGCCTGAAAAACGTAACATGCTGCTATTCTAGGCTTTCTCAAAGCCATGTCATATTTTTGGTTTTTCGATTTTACTCCTGTGGGCTTTTATTTCACACAAATTCTACATAATGGCGTAAGCAATGGGATTTGAACCCTTGCTGCACGCAAGGGTAGTTGAACTCTCAACCACTGCCTTATGTATTATATTTTTTACTTTTTCCTAAAATCACATAGGCACACGCATCGGGTGCCCATGAAAATCTAGGGTAAACATACACATATTGATTTTGCAGTCATTCACTTTCTGCAGGAGTTTACTTGGTCATTACCAGCAACGACTTGGACTAAATCCTGAAAGGATACCTAAAAACAATGCTGTGAGTGGTTTTGCTGAGGCATTGGCCAATGCTTGGACTGAATATAATAACCCGAGGTCGGTTTGTGCAAATAAATAAATGTATTGCTTTGTTCTTGTGCTGAATTTGCTGCTATTTGAAGGTGCCACTAACTTCAAATGTGTAATCATAGGGCTGTAGTTGTGATTGTCGTTCAAACTGAAGAGCGGAACATGTACGACCAACATTGGCTTTCTACTGTTCTAAAGGAAAAATATCCTTTTTGTTGTTCTTTTTTCTTTTTCCTTTTATTCTAGTTTCTCTCTATCATAATTGTAAGACATTACTTTTATCTGAAAGCACATTAGCATATGTATGTAATTTTGTGTCTCCAAGTCATTTAAGTATATATAAGGACGTCTCTAGGAAGGGCGTCCTTAACAAAAGAATGGACGGACTCCACTTTGAGCCTTTGAGAGAGTAAATGGTTGCAATTATTTATGAAATTTGGTGGAGACGATCTCCGTGATGAGTAATCATACCCTCCAAATTTTATCAAAGAATTCAATTGGGAAGTGGGTGAGATGGCCATAAAAAAATTCAATGGCCAAAATTGCAACATATATATCAATGGCCACCAAGATTCATCAAATTTTTCTATATTTACCCCCTCAAAAGGGGCAGTCCATTCTTTAGTTAAAAGAAGGGCACCATTTGGAGAACGGCCCATATATATATAAATTAAAAAATTTAAGGTCTTTATTCTTGATATCCATGTTTAAAATACATAAAATGTTCAAAATATGACTTTGATAGAAACATTTTGATTTTTTATTCTTTTTCTCTGTAGTCGTAAATATTTTCTTGACATTTCCCCTTTGAGTTTATTTTCCTCAGCTTAATAACACACACAATGTTACAACTGTTCGGAAGACATTGGCCGAAATTGATGCACAAGGAGAGCTTCTTCCAGATGGAACACTTCTCGTGTATGTAGCATTTAAACCGAGAAAGATGTGATTATGTTGCCCGGAATTTAGCTAAATTTTTTTTCACCGACTTATCATTTGAAACTCTGAAATTGTAGTGGTGGTGAAGTGGTTGCAGTTGTTTATTTCAGAGCTGGGTATGCACCCGCTGATTATCATTCCGAATCAGTGAGTTTTTCTGCTTTATATGTAGACCAGAACAAAAGAATTTATAAGTAAAATATTGAGTTGTTGCTAATATAATCTCATCTTTCTACTATATTATGAATGATGATGGCCCCAAAAACTGGCTCACAAAACAATGTGGCGATTGTGATTGTTCACGGGTCCACTAGATGGTAGGACCTATTCCCCAACCAAACACAACAACTTCGACATATTGTCCTAAGCAATTTTTTGTGCTAATTTTGGGTCCCTATCATTTACTCTCTCTACAAATTTTTCACTACATGATGGCCACAATAAATTAAGTGGCTATGTTTTTTGCCTACACTCATCCTCATATAACTTGTAGGAATGGAGCGCTAGACAACTAATGGAGCAGTCCGCAGCGATCAAGTGCCCTTCGATTTCTTATCATTTAGCCGGCACAAAGAAAATTCAACAAGAGCTTGCAAAACCCAATATGCTTGAGAGGTACTAATCAATAATTTGAACCATTAGATTCCACTTTCTTGAATTAATTTGCAAATATAGTTGGCCTGTGGTCGGGAGCACCTTTTAGAAGAGTCGCTTGTGATCTAAGCCGAAGAAAGTATAATGATATCACTTGGGGTCCGTTCGATAACAAAGTTGAAAAATGAATGGAAAGACAATAGCTACTTGGGTAAGACAAAATTTCCATGAAAAATGACGGAGAATATGTCTTCATATCACCATCCTTTTTCTAACTTCTCATAAAAACGAATCGTTTTCCAATCATTATCCATTTCGTGCTCAAACAGACCCTTGGATTTATATTTTTGTCTTGATTTCGGTTTAAGGTGAATATAGAGTGGGGTTAATTCTAGAAAACACTTCTTACTTGGGTGTTCCATATGAAAGAACATTATTGACAAAAACTGATGGAGATACAAAAAAAATTGTCTTGTATGAAAGCTTTTTTCGTTGGTTTTTGAGCAGGTTTCTAGAGAACAAAGATGACATTGCCAAACTACGAAAATGCTTTGCAGGGTTGTGGAGTCTCGATGATGCAAATATTGTCAACGATGCAATCCAAAGACCTGAATTATTTGTTATGAAACCACAAAGAGAAGGCGGAGGTCCTGTTACTTCTAAACCTTGTTACATTCTTATTATCGTTGTTGTTGCTTTAATTATTGATATTTTATTGAAAATCATAAAATGTAAACTATAGTACTGTTTGCTAATATGCCCACATGCTGTAGAAAATAAAGTTGCAAATGCCTTCTTTTGGCTATTACAAGCATTCTTCTTTGTGTCACTTGAAAAAAAATACTCCATCCGCCCTAGTTAAGAGTTCATATTTGACTTTCACATTTTCTAAGAATTCATTAATTTCATCACAATCAGTGGTTTAGAACAAAAATTGTTTCCCATCTTGAGTTTTGGTACATTTTTTTTTTTAATCAGAAACAAAACTTATATTGAAAATAAATAATCAATACAAGCATAAGGGGGCTAATGGTTTACAAGTAGTCTACCAAAAGCCCCAGAGAAAGAAAAGGAAAACACACAATAACCAAGCATTAAATAAACATCAAGCTGGTACATTGATTATGTTCTAAGAAGGAAAGTGGACTCTTAATTAGGGATGGAGGTACTAATTAGCAACACCTCAGGGGATATAATCATGGGGTTTTTAGCAAAATTGATAGTTTCAGGGCGTGTTTGGAACTGACCTGATGGCTCCGGATTTCTTGCATTTTACCCCTATTATTGTTCTTGTAATTGTTATTAAAAATTAGATTGTAATCTCAGGGAACAATATATATGGAGATGATGTGAAGGAAGCCCTGTTAAGATTGCAGAAGGAAGGGAATGAAGAAGATGCAGCTTACATCCTTATGCAAAGAATCTTTCCTACCATTTCTCCCACAATTCTGATGCGAGAAGGCATTTGTCATAAAGAGCATACCATATCAGAGCTTGGGATATTCGGTGCTTATTTAAGGTAATCAAATGTTCTCCCAACTTATTACCCGTCCGTAATCTCTTCAATGTGCCGACTTGGGAAGCACGAACACTTAACCAGGGTTTTAAGTATCTGTGTGGAGACTTTGGGGGTTTTGGGGACACCTGTATGGGTAGGATGCACTTCGGGGTTCATGAATAGAAGAAAGACTATAGATGGTGGGTGTATGCATACATAATATTTATCATCTCTGCTATGGTACAGTGGAATCCTTGATATATCTGATATATGTAGTTATAAATGTCGGTACATATAAAAATGTATCTTTTTGTCTGTGCAAGTCAAAATCGGGGGGCTGTTAGTGTTGGCGTTTTGGTTCCCAAATGCATCCACCCAATTCGCAATACTTTTGTGTGTGGGTTCAAGTGTTGTCTGTGTGTTCAGGGGGAGGGGGGAGGTGGGTCCATCAATTAGACAACACAATGGACAAAAGGTTGACATGAATTGATTGTATTTTCTCACTTTTCGATTTTTATCAATCTTATTGCTCTACTTACCTCTTAGATTAACCTCGATAATCCAAGCATTCTTAATGTACAGGAACAAAGAAAAGGTTATTATAAATGATCAGTGTGGCTACTTGATGAGGACAAAGGTATCTTCATCAAACGAGGGAGGGGTTGCAGCTGGATTTGCAGTTTTGGATAGTTTATATTTATCTTGATTGATATTTGAGTGTGAGAATGTTAAACCAGCACACCCTTCTGTAATCTAACCAATTGCCTAATTTCGTTTGGCTGGATCAAGCGGGTTTTGAGCCTAGTCGAGACGTCTTTTCTTATATTGTCCTCTAGTTGAATTTCAATCACTCTAGATTAGAGTAGCAAATCTAGACCTTTCATTAAAAATTGGATGGCTTAGAATTTGCCGCATGGTGTTTTGCTGCTGGGGAGGGCTCTCATTTAGAAATAAACCGTGTCAAAATTTGAACTATCTAATTTTAAGTTGACGGTTTAGATTTATTCTCGTCACTGTAGAGGAGCACGATACTTCATGTATAGCTTTCGTTTTCCTTCTTTTTCTTTTGTTTTTTGAGAACTTTTCTTGTGGATTTGGATGCAAGATTGATGTGGGAGTTTCTTTTTGTTTCGTCTTTTGTTGAAGTCATGTTACATACTAGCTTAAAATATGTAGTCAAATAAAAACATGTCAACTAAGATTTGTGGCATTTGGTATGAGAATTTCTTTATAATGAATTGGTAATGTCCATTTTGGGAGGGTGGAAAATCTATGCTAGAAGATTATGATATTTAGAGAGAAAATTTACTCAAAATTGATGAAATATATTTATTTTTTCACCCAAAATTGGAAAGTTCAGTATTATTACATCATTATCGTATGATTCAGGGTTAAATATTTCACCCAGAAGAAGAAAAAATGACGAAACAAATATTACCTATTTTCTTTATATTTTGTATACGTCTAAATTCTTGGTAGAATGAGGTACAATCTGTGAAAATATTTTTGCGCTTTGTCGCAATTTTGTTTTAGTCAAAGCAGTTTTTGCTTCCACGGTTCTACTATAGCAATGTCGTAATTTTAAAGCAGGATATACAATAACAAAATGAATTATTTGCTTTGATAGAGGCCTAAAGAACTTTGTCATGTCCCATTCTGAAACCGTTACTAAATTTCCATCTTATCAACTTCATCTGAACCATCAAAATTTTGGATTCCATCATCTTCTTCAACATTGGTCAGTGCGAGAACAAACTGAAAACCTCAAATCCCCATTTATCCATTTTCTATCGATCCAAAAGTATGAACAACTGAAGAATTGAGTGTCTAGTATTTACAAAATACATATGTGTGAATTAAATAATACTCCCTCCGTCCCTAATTAAAAGTCAATATTTGATTTTCACATTTTCACTGATTTCATCGCATATCGGAATTTTGTTTCCCATTGTGAGTTTTAGTATGTTCATTATGTTCTAAAACATAAAATAAACTCTTAATTTGGGACATTCCAAAAAGGAACAACAAACAGGAGTACAAAATAATGCAATTGAGAAAACATAGTGTTTATTAGCAAACAGAAACTACAAATAGATTATATTCATGAACAAAATCTTCTTTTCTCCAGCCAACCATTTTCGCGAGCACATTTCTCCTACAAAGCAGAGAGCTTACGTTCTTCAGAAACGGCTGCTTCAGCTTTTTCCCTCGCTTCTTCGCAAGTTTCCATTCCTGTGTTGCACTTTTCCGCTTCTTTTTGATAGTGTGAAGAGGTTTTCTTTGCATCAATGATTAATGCCTTTGTGCGATCCAAACTGTCGTTGGAAACATTTCTCTGTAAATTAATTTCCTCTGAGAGTAAAGTTACTATATCTTTCTTCATTTCATCACTCATCTCGGGATCATCTTTACCACAATCTGCAAAAACAATGAGCAAAATGTGACGGGTGGTCGAAAAATGCTAAACGAGTTAGAGATATATCTGACTAACGACCAGATAAAAGAAATACAAGATGCATCTTCTTGAGTGCTGATTATGTAATAATATACATATGTCAGAGGGTTTTTCTTTTTCTTGAATATTCTTGCAATAAAGGTTATTCCTTGTCCTCGATCCAACCTGAATTATGAGTCACTACTATTTGATTTGTCATGGGTTTTAAGAAAAATACGTATTTGAACAAAAATCATAATTTTAATGTAATCAACGAATGAGTGAGATTTGGCACGTTGACTACTTCACAATTCAGTGTGTCCATACAACAATTGTGATATATATATAAGAGAGGGCCACACACTCCTTTAAACCCAGTGGACCATTTAAGCTGAATAGCAGCCATGGGTCTCCTTGTGGGATGGAAAGGAGAGGGTTTACATGCATGCTGGTTGAGAGAGACGAGGTTTTGACCTGATTTCTACCTTAAAATTGTTTTGTTACAATGAATATGAATTCTGCGCAATTGGTCCATTGGGCTTAACGACCGGGTGGTTGTCTTAAGAGAGAGCCTGTATACATACGCATGTATATGCATGTTTCGTTCTTAGGACATGTAATCTAGTCCCGAAATAACATTTATATTTGTACCTTAGGTATTTTATATTTTATAATAGTACTCCAACTTAAGAGTCTCATTTTTTTTATGGACCAACCCGTACTTCAATTATTACCTCTTTAGAAATCAATGTACCATATCTCATGTTTGTTGATTTTGTTTTGATCTTAACATTTTATTACAAGAAATTAATGTTTCCTTGAAAAATTTTACTTTAGAGTAACGGTTGGTTATTTCAAATGAAGTAACCAATATCAATTTCCCGGCGCCGGTCATTAACATCAAGATTACCATTATTGACAGGATTAGATTGATTTATGAAATTTAATTCAGTTACGGTATTATTTCATTGTCTTTGGTAGACATACAATAGATAAAGGATTTTATCAGTTCAGTCATACAGTAGATGGATTTTATTGACAGAGGATTGTATTTATTTCCTTTCCTAAATTTTGGTGGTTAAGTTAATTAGCCATAAATCATAGTTAGTTAAGTTAGGGTTACCCACTTTATGGGGCTTTGTAAATACAATTATTGACACAATTATCAATATAAATTTCGTATTCTTAAACTCCACTCCAACAGAAGGGGAAAAATTCCTACGGTTATTACTTATTGGACTTGAGAACCATTTGACCTACTCCAATGGGACAGCTTACACAGAAATGCTAAATCCCAAAAGCGATTAACGTAGAGAGATCAAAAAAAAAGAAGGTGAGGAGAGGATAGGAAAGGAAAGGAGTGGCTGAACTAACCTTCAGTTGAGCTGTTAAAAATCCCTGCACAAATTAAATACGTTAAAAATAATATATACGTGAGTACAACTGTACAAGTTAAGGGATGCGGTAGTAAAACAAAAGTTATTAACAGGAGCAGCATTATATCGGTTGAATGAGTTCCTGCAAACATCAAACAGGGCAAATAAACATCAGTTCAATAATAATGGCAAACAGATAGGAAACAAAATAATTGTGCCGGCTAAGAAAGATCTAAGTTAAAAGACCTAGCCCACGACTACTTCCACAAAAAAGTAACTTAAAGAAGCTATCGCACAACTATGTAGGACAACTTCTCTCTACTCAACAAAGACTTAAATCCCAACATTGGGATTGGTTACATGAGCCTTCTCTCATTTGATATATTTAGAGCCAACACTCGATGCAGTTATTGGTTATCCATTAACATTCTTCAGTTGGCTACAACAGTGTCCTTCCTCTCTTGCAGTGATCTTTGACTTATATGCGAGCTCAACGAACCTAAAATACAACTTGGGCTATCTTTTTGGGCGAGAAACCATGGTGTTACCTATGGTACCCAAGTCCACCACCATGCGGATGCGTGGTGATTGTGTGTGTTTTGAGCGTGTAACTCCACCCTAACGAAGATATTAATAGGGGGTGGGAGTGGAGTAGACACCAAAGGCCTCAGTAAATTGACCATTAAAACAAATCACTCAACAAGTAGTAACTAGAAACGGTTCAACTATATCAACAGGGTCGGGGGTAAGCGACGTTCGAACTTGGGTGATCTAAGTTCATGTGGACGCACATTTCACATAACATAATGTATGTTTCAATAATTAACAACAAATCATAATAAAGCAAGAGCAATCTAAATTAGTGATCATTATCCATATCTAGAAAGAGAAAATACCTAGTGGTAGTGAGAGAGTGATATCTGAAGAACAATCACAAACACATGAAGGGCATGAAGCTTTAGTAGCAGCCTTGGAGTGCCAGAACAATGGTGGACCCACAATGTATCCAACCAAAAACAAACCCATTAAAAACACAATTAATCTCAAAACCCCAGGACTACACAACCTACGGTCTGATTGGTAGTGAGCCATCAATCTTCAAGAAAACACAATTTTCCAGATCAATGAAAACAAGATCACACTTGAAAGTGATTGCAAAATTGAAGAATACCCAAAATCAAATATCAAAAACCCATTTCTATACATGGGCCAAAAAGATCAGAAATCCCCTCACTCAACCATAATCATTTGGATATTTGGACACTTTGGTGTATTATAGTGTGTGTGATGAAACAAGAAGAACAAGAACAGACTTGTATCTTGATTGCCAAATTATCAACTATCAAAAACTCATTTCTATACATGGGGCCAAAAGGATCAGAAATTTCTTCATTCAACCACAATCATTTGGATTTTTGGACACTTGATGTATTATTATATTATATCACGTAGATATATATATATATATATATTTATGTAATGTAATTATGTATATATGTACACTAGTAACCTAAAAGAAATTCTTGTATGTGCGAAAATCAATGTGTAAAATTTGAGAATCCAAGAGAGAAGGCAATCAAATCTCTTTGGTTTTGGGGAAACTAATGCTAAAGGTGTGACCCAGATCCCCAAAAATAATGGGCGAAAATTAAGGAATGTATATACAGATGCTGGACAAAAATTGCAAAGAATGGGGTAGAAGGAGAAAGTCTAGGCCTTTTTTATAGTGAAGAAGTAGTAATTGAATGAAGGAATGGCTTCTTCGTAGTTCCAATTGAGAACGCGAGTACAATCATTCCTTCTTCAAGTGAGATTTGGTTAATCCATTAAAATTTGACTAAATGACACAAATGTCCCTTCAACTATTAGAAGATTTCAGTTTGACCCCAAACTATTTTACAATTGTTTGCACCCTACATATCCAATTTGTTTCAATAGACTCTTGTAGGCTACTTCCGGCGAAAAGCATAAACTCCGGCTAGCATGAAAAAATCACATGAGAGAATTTTGGGGGTAAAAATTCATCACGACATAATACATGATCCGTGTAAAAAGTTTTAGATCGTCAAAAGTTTTTACAAATTGTGTTACGTTGTGACAATTTTAAATTTTTTACTCATTTCATTTATTATGTTAAGATTATTTTACCCTCAAAATTCTCTCATGTGGTTTGATCGTATTGGCAGGGGTTATGTTTTTGGCCGGAGATAGCCTAGGGGAGTCAATTAAAACAAATTAAAAGTTTAGGGTCGTAAAATTTAATTTATGGTGCCAACCATCTATATTATAAAACATTAAGTTTGACCAAAAATTTTATTTAAGAAGTATAAGAATTTAATGGTTAAAAATACACATATTATGGTGTGTATTAGTTCTACACCCTTGGATGAGTTTTATACACACATCAAGATGTCACATCAAAGTTAAAACACTCACACCAATAATATACACACAATAAACTCTCACAAGTTAATAATTTTGTCTATACTAAAAATGCTATAACTTAAAATAAAAAATTCAAAATTTAATAAAAATTTAATTTTTAAAATCTACTAATCAATATCAATTAAACAAGATCCATCATGACTATAAAATTATGTAAAAGAAATTAAGAAAAATTATTGAGTAACATTTAAGAATCCATACATTGTTGGATTATTTTTACATTTTTCGTTGAGTTTATTTTATTAAAAAAATATTATGTCGAGATCAAAATAAGATAAAAAAAATATGATTAATAGATTGAACATACATTTCGGTTAATGTTTGTCGAAATAAACTAATGATATTTGTCTAATTAGATTTAGAGCACGTTACTTTTTTTATCCTATTATTTCACCGTGCCGGATGGCACGGTTATACCCTAGTTTTCTAATAATTTAGAGGCATTTGTGTCATTTATTCTTAAATGTTTTAGGAGAAGTCAATTTTTTGAGACTGATACAATGAGATAAAGTTTATCACTCGCACTCATTAATATATTAGTATTATACTATTTGAGTCATTTTTTTAAAATTATATTTCTGAATTCTTTAAGAATTATTGTAACACGTATCAATATATATATATATATTAATTAGTGTCATTTTAATCCATCACCAGAAGAGGATTCACTAATTTAAATTAAATTTGCGTTTAACATGGACAATGATAAATTAGGGATTTATTTAATAGCAAAGTTGGAAATATATTTTTTATATACATACTTGCACTCACTCTCTCCCGCTAGCACCCTTTTTCGATTCTCATTGTAAATATATATTTTTTTTCTAACCGTTAGAATATCCAAGCCCGTTCTTAATTCTCATCGTAGTTGGTTTATGAACTTTATCACTACAATGTAGCTCATGGATTAAACTATTTAAAATTACGTTATTTTTATTTTCAAAACAAATTTGATTTTTATAAAGGAAATTATAATATATATATATGTTATTTTTTGATCATAAAAATTTTAAATGGTTATTTTACTTATTTTTCAATTGAACTTTTCGATAAAAATTGGTGGAGAAATCTTGATTTTGAAGTAGATCATCTTCATCAAATTTTATTAAAAAAAAAAAAAAAGAAGTGTTTTTTTGTGCTTCTTGAACTACTTCTTGAAATAGATGGTGCTTTTATTTTTTAAACAGGACTGATTATATTTTTTTATAGCTATACTTTATTTTGGTAGTGGCAACAGCCTTGAAGTTGTTTTACATTACAGAACAAAAACAAAACATTTCTTCCTTCCCAGATGTAACACGAAACTCAAAAGCATCACATATTCATTTCCAATTTTCCGCTCGACAGTTTAAGTTAGAACTTGAACTCGATAAAATGTGTGTGAACCACTTGATCAAACAGTCAGATGGCCTTATAGTAGTTGAAAATTCTGTATAGCATTACAAATTATTTGGTATAATCTTCCATACTCATTGAATATGCTACGAGTTCTAGTACTAACTTTTGGTGAGCTTTGGGCATAAAATAACCTCCCTTCAGGTTTTTTAAGTTACGATAACTAACCAAGTATCATATACAACACAATTGAGAAAGAAAAAAAAATTACAAACAAACAAGAGACCCTTGATAAGATACACAAAAATCTTACTGTTATTTTAAAATTAAATGGCTCAGAATTTGACAAAATTTATGTTTAAATGAGTATTCGTCAAAGGTAAACACTATATTGTTAAAATCTAAGTCATCCAACTCTATGCGAATGTTCCAAAATTTACAAATATACTCTTAAGGAGTTGGAACGTCTAATAAACCCACAAGGCCACGACTCAGGAAAGATTACTATAGTCATCCCGAAAAAAATAGTTCGCAAGGCAATAAATCTAGAGGAACACATATTTTACACAAAAGATTGACATATGCTATATCACATTCATCCTTATTAAAATCTATTCTAACCAATGAGTGATCGCTAGATCGGAATTTCAATTTTTTATGTTAAGATAAATATTTTCTTGTAGGAGTCATTCACAAGGTCCCATTAGGATCACCTGTGTTGCTATCATGTTCGTCTTCTTCGGTACTATCATCAGAGTCGTGTAAAGGGTCAAAGAAAGCATCGAGGTACCATGGGCATTTCTCGTTCCAATCACCTCGGCTGGCATGCACCCGCCACTTCTGGTCTGCTATCATTTCGGGGGATAGGCCCCACGCACTCATCTCTTCTTCGGTGTGGTGGACCGCCAGGGTGTACTCACCGCCATCTCCTAGTTGCAGCACCCGGCACTCGCAGTTGCCTAGGTTGTTTAGGTACTCGAATTGCTCGACCGTCCACTTGAACCATTTCATGAGGAAGACTCGCAACGCTAACCCGTGAGATACAATTATGAAGTTTAGGTCGTCCAAGGGGTTGCGGTGGAGCCTTTTCATGTCCACATCCCTCCATAGTGATTCAAGAAAACCTGCACATTTTGCAAGATTTGCATTTTGATTAGTTGGGTACCATTTATATCTAATAGTAAGAGCTGCAAGAAAATCGAACGCGTTGTATGTGCAACTAATACAAGAAATGGACAATATCCCTTTTTCCATTTACTAGTCCCACTAAGACATTGGTACTTTAAAAAAAACAGTTAGTATGAAAACTAATCAATGGTAAACGATTCAACTTATTTTCTGCTGAAATTTGCGATTTGGTAGGTAGGTTGTCTCCAGAAAAACGAAATGGAAATCTTAATTTGTGACGTCTCAAGAGGGACTATTAATTTGAGATGGAGGGAGTAGATAATCAATGTATTAAATGAACTAGTGTTGTGAAAGAAAAGAGGTTAAATCATAAATTGGTAAATTCGTATATAGTTCATTTAAAGAGGTTGAATCATAGGATCACATTCCTTTTCAAAACTCAAATTTTAAATGTGAAAGAGAAGGACAAGAACTCAAACAAGACGAGCCTTAACGAGAATTGAGTGTGTAACACCTCCCCCTTACAAGGAAATGTTACTTTTGTTGCTTCTGGAAGACTAGGTTTCTTACTTGAACTGCTTCCTTAAACCGCAATATACAAAACATGCTTATCATCAATCAGTTGTTATTGAGGTACCGTCATCATGTGACAAAAATTTGATCTTCACACTTGATCATGGTGAAGACTACAATAAAGCTGACTACAAATTCAAGGAAAGAAACATACACTTATACCAACAGAAGGTAACTATCAAGGGGAAATAATGCAGGTGCATGCTTAAGTGTACAATACTACTTGAAGCATTTTCAGTATAAACAATGACCAACCAACTTAACAAATACTGATAGATTTAATGTGAAGCACCATAGTTGCTTTTGGTTTAGCAAATCTGTGTGACCATCCCTCGATCTTAAGGTGAAAGGATCACAATGTTTGGAAGCTTGTCTTGGGGTTTCGTCACTGTTTGCAAAAATCCTTTCCTATCTAGGTGGTGGCCTACCGCCTTGCCTAGACTAGGGGATGCCTAGGGGGGCAAGGTGGTGAGGTTGGTGTTGGGTATCACTTATCACTCGTTTCCGTTTTCAATTCTTTTTTTGAATTATGAAAAATGCTTGATTAATGAACTTTAACGTCTTTTTAAGAACTTAGATTTTTCATAGTACAGTATTACGTTTTAATAAATAAAATCATAGTGGACCACCTCACCAACTAGTCCCAGACCCCCAGTCTAGGTGCTGCGCCCGCTCGTACCGCCCAATTGAAGAAGATAGGGCCAAAGAGCTAACACTACAAGGTGCTCGATCTAACTTGCTGAAAGAAGAAATCATCGATCTATTTTTACTTTTTAAGCGTTTCCTTGTATTCAGACTCGCCAAAAACATTTACATACATACGCCTAGCTTCTACTATCTGCAACATTCTTAACCATCTAACTCTTCAAAACAAAACAAAACAACACAACACAAGCCGGCCCAATAGTAGTGCACAAACCTTGGCCTTATACTATATATATGCAACATTTTTAACCATCTAGTTCTTCAAAAACCGACAAAACAAACCTGCCAAATAGTAGTGCAATCCTTCTTTTTTGGTGAACAGTAGTGCAAACCTTCATGAAGATAATTATATTCCTTTCCTTGAATCTTAAACAATACCCTATCTTAAATCAATTTGTTCCCCACTAATTAAGAACTTCTAAGGTCCCACTTTTTGCCCAGAAAAATTAGAGTATTCCAAAAGGCAAGAAAATATTTGTCTTATTTTCATGGACTTGACGAAAACAAACTGTAAGCACTGTTTCTTAAAAACTGCTCTGTTGATCCCAATTTTCAATGTCTTTTTCTTTGTGCCCTTTCTAATTGAGTAATTTAATACTATGGTTCAGTATTATCTTCTACGCTACCGGTCTCAGTCACATATTTGGTATTACAAATTTTTCCCAGAAACCAGACAGAACAACAAAAAATCAAGCAATAAAACCAAAAACTTTACTTGAAACGCGATCATAAACATCAGCAGCAGATTCACCCTCCGGGAATCGGTAAAAGAACCTCCCAAACCTCTCTCTAGTCTCCTTAATGACCTTCATTCTCTCTTCCACCTGAAAAAGAAAATGCTAGGCTTAATTTGTGTACACCATTCTTTTTAATCTGATTGACTCTACAGCTGTTTTTAAGAAAAAAAATAGGTGAACACTTTGTTAGCGTGTTTAGCAGCACTCACCTGAAAATTCCCAAAATCCTGTTCCCTAATCCTACACTCCTCTCTAACCCCAATCATTCTCTTCTTAGAGAATGACCGGCCAATCTCCCGGAGAGTTGACCTCGTCCGCGCATACGGCGACACGTAGAAGTACACCTTCCAGTTGGATAGCTCCCCGCCGGAGCTAATTACCTCCCGGATCTTAGCTCCGGCCAGCCTAGCCTGCTCCATGCCTAGTTCCGTTAAGGGGATCTTGTTGTCTGGCGTGGTGGCATAGGTTGAGCCGTCTAAATTCCCCTGGCTTTCGCCGTGACGGACCAGGATTATTCTCTTTGGTAGAAACTCTTTGTTTATCATTTTCTCTCTCTAGAATCTAGACTTGAAGATTAATCTCTTTATCAGTCTCTCTATGTATGTATTTCTATTTTCTAGTTGTATATTGTACGTATTTATACACGAAATAAATCGCGCTTTGGAGAATCAACAATACTGCAAAGTTACGAAAATGGAGCAAACACTGACTCACTGTATTCCTAAGAGAGAGCAAAAAATAAAAATCTCACTGAGAATCTGTGTATTCTAGTTGTATTATAATGTATATATATAGATAGATAGATAGATAGACGAGCCCAAGATCGAATTGGACCTGCAAAATGTGAACCCTAGCTGTTGGAAATTGAAAGGGGCTTCTTCTTCCTTTTTAATGGATTGACATTTGACCCACTTTCATTCATCAGATTGGAAGATTGGGGGACAAAGTGGGGTTTCTTTGACCCATAAATATTCCGCATTCCACATCACCTTATCCCTTTCGTCGTTGGCGGTGAGGCACGATTTAAATATATTTGCGTCAAAGATTACTGTAGAGTGATTTTATTTTCACTGTAATAATATTTGATTTTATTTTTATATTTTATATTTTATTTAATTTTTAAGTTTCACGTAGAGTATGAGTAAAACAATATTATTCAATTTTTAAAAATCCAATATAAATTTATTATTTAATATTAAAATATAATTAAATTAATATTTGACCTTTAATAATTAAATAATGAACTTTTACTAAATGTTTAAAAATCAAATGAATATTGAAAATAAAACCTTAAGGGTGAAATAAAATCACCCTCAATATATAAAGTTGACTCAAAATAAGGGTAGTATAGCTTCTGTGATATAATTTGGTCCTTCATTTAGCAAATAATATATCATTATTCAAATAAAAATAATAAGAAATTTAGAATTAACAATCCGTTGATCTCCTTCTAATTAATGAAAGTCAAGTGAGTCCTAGGATGAAAATACCTTTTACTTGATTTGACAACTTAAGTGTTTGATTGACTTTTTTTTCTAGGCAATTGAATTCCCACTTTTGGCTCACACACTTACATTTTCCTTGTAAACAAGGAAAATATTTTCTTTGGGGGGGGCTAGTTTTTATTTTCCAGGCAATTGCACGGTTTTCGAGACAACATTTTACCCATTTTCTACACTAAAAATGCTATAACTTAAACTACAAAATTCAAAATTTAATAAAAAATTTATATTTAAAATCTACTCATCAAGATCAATTAAACAAGATCCATCATGACTATAAAATTATGTAAAAAAAAATACCCATAATTTTTTCTACATTAAAAATGCCACAATACAACCAATATTTTCCGGGTAGAAAATTAAGGCAATCAAACACACTACACTTCATTTTCCATGCAACTCAATTCTAGGCAATTCAATTACCGGTAACTTATTTTCTTTCCATGCAAATTCCACGCTTGCAATCAAACGCACCCTAACATTGAATGGGTCTATAAAAAGACTTTGGGGGTTCAAACAAAAGAGCTAAAAGTCAAAAGAAACAGTTAAATAACACAAATTCAAATCTAAACCAACGGGGTTACTTATGCCAGAATTTATTTATGGAATATATAAATAAAAAGGTATTGGATTTGATTGTGATATTAATTTTAATAATTATCTTATTTTGTCTTTATTGTAGTTAATGTTGAAAAAACACAAGAATTGATACTAAAATTTGAAACAAGAATGTTTTGGTTACAATGCAAATAATGATTTTAATCATTAAAATACCTTTTCAGTATTATTAATATTTTTATCATTTTATTTAAATGTATCCCTGCATTCATTGAAATTAGGTAAGCACGCATGTCAGGTATATTTTGGAGCCAGTGTTATTGTGTTAATAAGCATAAAGTCCTCAAAATATTAAGGTGAGGTTTGGTTGATATTTTGAGTTGAGTTTTTAAATATAATATTTAGTAGAATTTGAAAGTACGTTGAAAAGTGAATTTGATTTTTGTTTAATTTTTTTTTAACCAACTAAAAAATTTTATAAAAAAATTTCAAAAAATACTCGCAATGAATCTTATTTTATAGATCTCGACGGGTAGGTTTCAAATATATATGTTTTATCTAATTTTGGTTTTTGAATTTAAAGTTATGATGTTTTAAAAGTTTTTTTTAAATAGAGAAAGTAAAATGAAATAAATTTTGAGAAGCGTAAAAGTAAAGTTGATTTTAATTTGAGTTTTTAAAATTTGAAAAAAACACCCACCAAACAATTATTTAATGTACGGTTATAATAGGTTGCTTATTTTATTAAACGTCAATGTTTGACTTGGTCTGTGGATAACTATGATTCTTTGTAGGGATGGCAAAAAAACCCAACCCGGCGGGTTTTCGACCCGACCCAACCCGGATGGAGCGGGTTCGGGGCGGGTTTTTTTGAGGCCGGGTCGGGTTTGGGTTTCTAAGGAAAAACCCGGGGCGGGTTCGGGGCGGGTTAGGGTTTTGACAGTTTAAAACCCGACCCGACCCGCATACTTATATATATATAAAAAATATATGTTAATATTAAATATATATATAGCCTTTTAAGAATATCTAGCCTCATCCGGATGAAATATATTTATATATAGATAATAAATATGTTAATGAATTTTGTAAATAGATAAAATAAAGACTATTTTTGTTTGTTCAAGAATAATCAACTTACGAATATATAGCATAAAGATTGATTTTTTTTTTTTAACTTACGAATTCGGGTCGGAGCGGAGCGGGTTCGGGTTTTAAGGCATAAACGCGGAGCGGGTTTGGGTTCCAAAAAATAAACCCGCATCGGGTTCGGGACGGAGTATTTTAGATGCGGGTCGGGTTTGGTATTGGCCAAACCCGCCCCGAACCCGACCCGTTGCCATCCCTAATTCTTTGCCTCATATTCTTAAAGGGATGTGATACTTCCAACTAAAAAATCATTTGGTTTCGTTGTCATTTAAAAATGAGTTTCTAATTTTATTACCATATTACTTTTTAAAATTTAATATAAAAATTAAGTAACCCATTTATCACTTTTCTTCCACCAATTATTAACATATAGTAATCGCTTCTTCTTCTATTGTTACTATCCCTTGTCATAATTTTAAAAAAAAAAAAAAATTGCCCTTTTATTTCACCAATTTTGGATTATACCTTATTTACCTTCACTCTCTTCTAACAATAAAATACTACACATCTAATAACTAAACAAAAATTTAGCATGCGACTGCACTCGGTTGCGAGATACCGAGTGTAATATGGACATACTCGGTTAATCACAACCTAGTGTATATGGACATACTAAGTTAATCACAGCTGAGTATGTATAATTTTATCAATGTGCCGACTATCAGTTGGTGCTTTGACCATCAAGTGTAAACACTCGGCTCATGTCTAGGGAAAAAATATTCATCTCAAACAATTTTCATTCGGCTCTTTGTCGCCGAGTTTATTACATCAAACTCACTTGAGATGCACTAAGTAAAGTTGCTTTAGTGTTTTTTTGTGTTTTGTTCATTGTTTTCATATTAAAATCAATCCATGGTTTCGTATATGTATATATGCAATAAGTTAACGAGACTTCAAACATAATTTAGATGAATGAATAAATTTATATGTTGGATTAACTATTGAAGTTTATGATTGAGATATCAAAAATTGCATTTCTAATCTCTTAAATAATACTCAATTAGCTTATAGTTACTATCTAAAACCGAAAATTGTATGTAAATTCAGTTTAAGTGTGAAAAGAATGCATTGCATTGTATTCATATGCTACTAATCCATTTTGCAGGCCTAACGTGATTAAGCAACTGAGGTTGGATGTAAGAAAGAAAATTGAATGCCAAAAAGTGCAAGAAAATGGCCCGAAAAAGAAGTCAATATCCATTATGAGGCCCGATGCGAGGAAATCTCCGCAAACTACCCTCAAAGTACTAGCAAGAAAAGAATAAGCAAGTTCTCAAGTATGAATAAAATGAATACAAGTGTCTAAGAGTGATTTCAAGGGAAAAGAAACTCAATTTGATTGATTCCTGAAGTTTCTAAAGAAAACCGAGAATTACCGTAAGAAACCCGAAATTGTAACTAGTCAAAGTTTTTATCAATTGAGAATTTAAAAAAATCTCCATAAATAAAAGTTTTAAAGATTTAAATTACCCACGCATAAGCAAAAATAGTGCATTAATCAGAGTTCGAAGCAGAAAGTTATGCGCAAACGAACAAACCATCATAAAAAATTAAGCCCACTTTTGGGCCAAAAGTCAATTTTAAGTCATGTTTCGATTTATTTCTTCTATGGTTATTAAAACTACGACTTGAGACACCTGTGTTCAATAAAAAAAAGTCTGATATCTTATATTTTAAGGTATGTAGAAATTTAAAATTGATTAGCAGAAAGGCTGAGAACACCGTAACTTTTTTATGAACTTTTGCGCTACATTTGAAGATCGAATTTAAGAGTTTTATTGTTTAATTCTTTAAAATAATTATTATATTAGTTTGTTTATAATCTTTTGGGGCTAAAACTTTGCTATTATCAACATTCAATTCATCGTTCAATACAGTTTTCAATTAAAGTCTCAATCGCATTACGAGCAAACCCTAGTTTTTTTTTCTTTAAATTTGATCACTTTTATTTGTTCGTTTGCTTTGATATTCATAAATTAGTTGCTTGAAATCATATATATTATGGAATCAACATTAAACCCATGTTTTTTAGGTTAGTTCTAGGGTTTATAGATCTATTTTCTTGGTTTTGTCGTTTTTTCGTCGATTTATGTGTAACACCCCCCTTTAATTAGTAGGATAATACCTATAATTAAGACTTAGAGCGTTACTGACCCACCTTAGACGAGTTAAAGTAAGTCTAAAATAAATAATGAAATAATAAATTCAAGAAAATCACATAGTATGGAATAAACGATATTTATATTGTGGGTGACAATACATAAGTGTAATATACATTTGTACGCATACATATAGTCCGAGTGACATACAAACCATGCCAACATGTAGTATAAAGTGAGCAACAACAATAAGGGCTAGCCGTGGCTTGCCATATACACACATGTATAACAAAAATGAGTCGGTATCAGAGGTCCTCTACTTCGTTCCCAACCTAGTCGCTTCCTCAGTCTTCTCTTTTTCCCGGATACCTAAATTTATTTACATAAAACTGGGTGAGCTTACAGGTCAGTAAGGGGGACAAATAATATGAAATATTACGTTCAATACTTAATTAGCAATTTAACCATAACTCGGTAAAATAATGCATGTACGTGCATATGCAGGTTACCTCCCTTGTGTCAACCATCATACCACGTCATAAAAAAAATTATCGAAATCGAACCGAATCATAATAATAATAAGAATGGGCCTGACCGCCCCCAAGAGATACCGAAGCTGGGCCGAACCATAATCATAAGAATAAAAACGGGCCTGACCACCCCAGAGAATATATCAAACATAATCATAATATAAGGTCATCCAGCCCATAAAAGATCATCATCATATCATAATAGAATTGGACCACATATCCATTCATATCATATCACAAAATCACAAGTGCTTTACCGAGATCTAGATTTCCGGGTTACTCACCGCTGGCTCTAGACAGCCGACCTCATTGCTGTCCCCCGGGAGTTTAGGGATTTTTAACCCAAGGGCACCGAGCCTTACTTATTTTCACACCGGCAAGCACTAATCGACACATATTTCCTTCATCATTAAAGGGCCACGATATAATCATAATCGGATCCATCACGGGATCATTTCACATCCAGAATGTTACAACGATCATAAAAGACTTTCGGCATCATAGATACGAATCACATGCCCACATAATAGATCATAGATACGAATCATATGCCCACATAATAGGCCATAAGAATAGTCCGAACTTGTCAAAGATTTCCAAGAATCCGGTTGACACAATAATGATGTACAATATGCATAATATGCCAATAAATGAACATTTAAAATAATTTATGCCATATAACTATAATAAATCTCTATACATGTTCCTTGATGTATATAATTCATCAATTAATTAATTTCAGCCATATACCATCACTATACATCCAAGGAATATATCATGTATATTATACAACACATGTATAACAAGTATAATGGCATATCTTATTATAAATCACATGCTCATGGTTTTATAAATCATAAAACATCATCATCCTCATTAAATATCATCCAATAATAACTTAATTAAAATTCTTAATCATCAAATATTAACATAGTAACCCAATTCATTAACCAAATGAATTTACTCAAATTATGGAGTAGACTTTGAAATATTTAAGAAAATATTCAAGATTCCCGCGTAGGAATCAATACCGCACGCCAATCTTGTAAAATTCACCAAAAATTCATTTCTCATCCTTTTTGGGTAATTCCAAAGCCATAAGTTAGATATTAAACTATATTTTAAAATACATACTTGATACTTCACTTTTCTCATTACCAATCTGCCCAGATTTAATTAAAACAGTGGCCAAAATATGAACAAATATGTACTACTCCATATTTTAAATTCAAACTTGCAAAATATTATTTATACACATGTACTTGGTTATTATAAATCATAAATCATTAATCAATATAGCTACTTACTTATGCACAATCACATACTCATGTAATATTTATTATTCTTTAATAATTTAAAACACAAGAAATCATAATTAACCCCTACCTCAAAATATTTATCCTCAAAGAATGAAGTTTGAAATGATAACCCGAGCTCCGACCAGCAAAACTCTAAAATTCTTATACCTCTGCGTAGCCCTCGACGGATAAGAACAATTTTCCCTTAAGGCTCGACTCGATTCAACTAAGTTTTGACGACCAATTTATAAGGAGTAACCTTAGAACTTATTTTTACTTTCTCTCTCTTTTCTCTCGTCAATAATGGAGGAAAAATGAAGAAGATGAAGATTGAAGTTAAAAGAAAAGGTGACCAAGTCAGTCACTTTTTTAAAAAAAAAATCCAACTTTTGCTTAATTACAACATTTTACCCTAAGGTTTTATAACTTTATTATTTTAACCCTGAACCTTTACAACTTTATATTTTAGTCCATACGAAATTTTACAACTTGGTCCATAATTAATCAAGATTTTTAAACACTTCAAAAATTTCACTTAATGGAGATTAATTCAGGTATAATTTACGCTAATTAAATTACGGGGTATTACATTATGCTTGATTCTTATTTTATATTCAAATAGTTTATAATTTTTCAATGCTATTCATGTATAATTCATCCTTGATCATTAAGAATCTTATTTCCCAAATTTTATAGGGTTGATGTCGATTTTGTTTAGGTTTTTGTCGATTTTGAGTTTATTTATCGTTTTTGCCGTAAAATCTTCATTTTAAATTGAAATTGCAAAATTCCAAAGCCAAAAATTTAAAAATATGATTTTCTACATTATTAGGTATGTATGATTAAGTTAAAATATTGCATTTTTATACATATTTAGATGGTTTAATATGCATGAATTTAATTCTAATTATCCTAAATTGTTAAGAATTGAGTTTTTAATCATGAAATAGGATAATATGTTTGTTTCTAGTGCATTATAACCTTTTTACAGGTTAAAAATGAACAAGAGAGAATCTAGAAACAAATTCTCTCAAAGTTAGTCATTGCTGGTCAAATTCGGAGCTGAATTAAGTTCAAGAAATGAACCGAAAGCAATTTTCAAGCTCAATCATGAATGGAGTAGATGGAATAGACTAAGAGAAGCCTAAAAATCATCCCAAGTGAAGAAAAAGTCATTTAAATCTATTCGAAAAATTTCCAGATGAAGAAAAAATCCATCACGTGCAACACCTCTGTTCCATCCAATTCTAGTATTTATCCGTGCAGAATTTGAAGAAAACTTAAAAGACAAAAGTTGTAGAGAGCTCTGAGTTAGCTACGTGTGGGCGAAAATCTTGCGTCAATCGGAGTTCGGAGTGCAAATTTATGGCCGAAATACGAACAGTGCGCTGGAGGAGTAAATTTCTGCGCGAATGAATAAAATAATTGAAAGTACAAGAAATTATTGAAAGTGGGCCTAGCCTAGATGGTTTGCGTGAGAAATTCTTTCTTTATGATCTTGGGTTTAAGTCCCATGCGCTGCAATATATTTTTGATCAATTTTCAATCCCCAAACTCATGACTCATTAGCACATCTAATTAAATTATATATATAAATCAATCATCATCAAGCAACAGCAGCCCCAGCCGTGCAACCCACACAAAAAAAATAGCAGCAGCCGTCCTTTTCTCTTTCTCTCTCTCTCCATTAAGTTTCTTTCTATTTCTTTCTTCATTCTTCTTCTTTCTTTAATTTATTTCTTTTTCAACATTAAGGCTTAAATGGTATCGCTTTCATTATTTTTCTTCGATGTTATTTGGGAGTTTGGAATGAAGTATTCAAGTACATTATTGAAGATTAATTTTAAAATTTAATTATTAGTCTACGTTCATACTTTAATTCTAAGTTTTTTTAATTTTATTTACTGCTTTATTAATTCTTAATATAAATTGTGCATGCTTATGATTTTATTTAGATTTTAATTTATGAATTTATGTAGGCTGTTTTATTTAATTAATTTATTGAGCATGAATTTATTAGATATGTTTGGCTAGTTCGTTAGTTAGGGGTCCGTAAGGAACGGATATGTCGACGCGGTAATTTTTCGGACCCGAATTTAATTCTAATTAATTTTTCATTTGTTAATAGGTCATTATAAATCTGATTTTTATTAAATTATTATCCTAATATGCTAATCACATATTTTTATAATAAGTTTAATAAAATCTTTCTGACAAAAAGAATCAAACTAGTTTGAATCGTTGTTTTGCGCTAAATCCTAACCGGTCGAGTTAGGGAGCGATTTATACTCTCTAAATTAATTGGTTATGTATTTTTTTATTTCAAATTAGAGTGGGCTGTTTTCAGTAGTATTTTTAATCCTTACTTTTTGATACCGAAATTGGCAATTTTGTGTTTCCATCGCCCGTTTTAGTTCAAATTTAATTTTAATCACATTTTAACCTATTTGAATTAAATTGTGGCTTTTACTTAATATTTTTAAACTCACTTTTAATAAAAAAAATTGTAGTGTCAAGCACTACTTCACTTTAATAAACAAGTGTTTTCGGTAAAATTAAGTAATGCGAATTGATTTCATAATTAGTATTGGTACGTATAGCTCATGTCATGCATGAATTATTGCGAAAAATATGAGTTTATGAGATCAATTAGTTTGTGAAAAGTAGGTTGATTTTTAAAGAAAAATTAATTAGAAAATAATTCTCAGTCCATCGAATTGTCCGTTGTGTTGCCCGAAACTTATGGATACCTCTAGTACTTTTTATTCTTAATTTTAATTAAAGTTTTTTTTTACTCATTTAATTAATTTAGCATGCTGTTTTTATTATTTAGTTTATTTAGTTTTATTCCACGTTTTTCTTATGTTAATTTAGTTTCCATTAGCATAGTAATATTTCGCTACCTTTAGATTTAGTTTAATTTGCATGTTTTATTTAGTTATATTGCCTTTAGTTAGTTTAGTTATTGACTAACTCAAATAACTACCTTTCTCCCCGTGGATCGACCTTGGACTTACTGAGTATTTATTACTTGACTGACCACCTGCACTTAGGTGTAATAACTCGCGTTATTTTCTCTGAGTCAATGTGTTTAACTATTTTTCATGATTTTTAAGATTATTTGCATGTTTGTTTTGATTATTGCTAGTTAAATCGTTTATTATGGGCCATAGTGAAAGATTCATAATTAATCTTTGAATGTAATCCAATATATGTTTGAATCTGATTTTTTCATTGGTTATAGATCACATACTGAATAAATGAGTATTTTTTTATCTTTGCATTCGTTAAAAATATGTTTTCATTAGTTAGCTCAAAAGTTCCATTTGATTAAAAATCGTAAAAACGTAGATTCGCGAATTTTTGTACCAACACCCTAGTGTGGCTGATTTGAGGATGGTCATTATCCTCTAATTAGTTGAGTTAGTTTCTTAAGTGAATTGGCTGATTTGACACTGTTTTGATATTTATTTACATTAGTAAAATGCCAGTTTTGACTTTTGGCATTATTTTAAAGTCGGATTTGTTTTGAATCACGTTCAAACATATTCAAATCTTATAGGAGTGTTAGAGTGTTAGGCTACTGATTTTTAAAAAGCTTAATTAACTTAGATTATTTTTGTCATGCACTAGTAATATTAGGTTTTAAATTATTTTTCGAAATTAAAAACATTACCGTCGAATTCTATTATTCAAAGCTAGTATATATAATCTTTGTCACTCATGAGCTATCATATACATATAATAGTAATATAATTTGATGGTTGGAGAGTCTAAGAGCTAAATCTTAGAGAAAAATCTTGTGTAAACTTAGATTTGGATTACCCGATTGGATTAGTTTCGTACTTCCTAATTATGGATACTCCTAACGTTTGTTCCCTATCATTTTAATTTTATTTAATTAGTATGCCGTTTTATTTATTTTTAGTGTATTTGCATACACCCTTAGTGCGTTAAAAAGCATTTTATAATAAATAACTTGCGCTTGTGGATCTCTTTTACTTTTGCACTATAGGATTATATTTTTCTTTAGTTTTAATTTAGTTAATTAGTAGTTTTAATTTATTTATTTTTTCTTTCTTATTATTATAGCCTATCATCTTGTCCTTTCTTTCATTTGAAAAAGATAGTTACATAAATAAATTATTTACCTTTCCTGTGGTTCGACCTTAAACTTTCCTAAGTATACTATAACTTGACCGCCTGTGCTTGGGTGTAACAACTTGCTATTTTTTGGTGTAGTCAGTTTATTAACTACTGGTATATATATATATGTGTGTGTGTGTGTGTGTCATATAAGATATAAGTAAAATGTCCTCTTTCAAATAGAGCATGCCACATGTCCATTATTTATTACCCGTATTCATTTATGCGTTCTCAATTTCTCCCTTCATATCTTTTAAACTATTCTTTGTTATTTAGATTGCCTATTATTTCCCTCATATATTTAGTTAGTGGAGATAAATATATTTAAAACTATTAATTGTATTATTTATCATTATTTTTACCTCTTTTGATAAAAGCACCAGATTCGTAATTTTAAAAAAATTTAGCCTTCAAATGGTTGGGTTCATAAGTTTAAATGAATGTAGGAGAATTCTCTTCCACTAAACATGAAAGCACATATTTTAAATATATATATATATATTGCACATATTCATCTTTAAAGCTAACATGGACTTTTGTATTTATCTACTTAATTTTTCTATAATTATCCATAAAATGGAGTTAGTGAGAATGGTATTGTTGTTGTAAGACAACGAATAATACCAAATGTTCTTTTTTTGTTGGTAGAAATATCAATCCCCTTCCTTAGATACCAAATTGTCGCACATCATCGCTATAAAAGAAATATTTGGCATATGTCATTAGTCCCCCCCCCCCCCCCCCCCAAAAAAAAAAGTACTCCCATACCATAATTAATGTTGGACTAAGTCCATTCATTTTAGGAAGTCATCAATTCAATAATTATATATTATCATATATAATATTATGTACAATACTATTTTTTTATAAGAGTATGACACATGGTACATAATAATTTTCTTAGAATTTTAGATATATAAATCTATAATTTATATATCTAAAATTCGAATTCTTACTTCAAAAATTTAATGTCAAATTTCAAATTATTTTTCATTGATAGTAGTTTATTATTCTTTTAATCTCTTTAATTTTCTTATACAATGTAACTCTTAAATTCTTAATTATTATTTATTTATATTTCGATAGGTTTAGTCTTTTAAATTCCATCAATTTAATATGCAGGGTGATAATTCTTTAAATATTTCATTTGTAACTTTTCACTTTATTTTTTTAAATATTTAATTAATGCTTTATAATCAATGCCACGAAGATTAATGTTCTTAAGATATATATATATATGAGGCCATTTCCTCTGCGGATTACTGTTCACATACCAGTTGTATGGATCGAGCTATTTGGCACGCTTTTTGATGGAATTTTTTTATGAAATTTGGTGAGAATGTTCTTCATCATGTGTAGAACATCTCTACCAAATTGTATCAAAAAATTCAATCAGGAAGTGGGTTAACTATATGATTGAGAATTTTTTAAATATTTCATTTTTAACTTTTCAATTTGTTTTTTTAAATATTTAATTAATGCTTTATAATCAATGCCATGAAGATTAATGTTCTTAAGATATATATATATATATAAGGGCATTTCCTAAATGGATTACTGTTCATGAACCAGCTGTACTGATTGGGCCTTTTGGCACGCTTTTTGATGGAATTTTTTGATGAACTTTGGTGAGAATGTTCTTCATCATGTGTAGAACATTTCTACCAAATTTTATCAAAAAATTCAATTGGGAAGTAGGTTAACTACAGGATTGAAAAATATTGAATTATATATATTTTTGGACCAATATTTTTCAATCATGTAGTTAACACACTTCCCGGTTTTATTTTTTGATGAAATTTGGGGGAGGCGTTCTTCAATGATGAAGAACATTCTCACTAAATTTCAACAAAAAATTCCATCGGAAAGCGTGCCAAATGTCCCAATCTGTACAGCTGGTCCGTGAACAATAATCTGCATAAGAAATCCCCCCAATATGTATATACACATATAGCTAGATTATTAAGAGGAATTTCCTCCTTTTAACAAAAAGAATGGATAATCATTTGAAGGGGTGATTATAAAGATAATTTATATTATGAGTAAATCATTTCCACCAAATTTCATAAAAAATTCAACCTGGAAGTGGGTGTCATTCAAAATTTTAACGGTCGAAAATGTACATATATATCAATTTTTCAAAACACACAATTCTAGGCTATTTTTTTATGAAATTTGGTGGAAGTGATCTACTCATAATATAGATCATCTCTACAAAATCTTGTGAAAAAATTCATCCAATTACCCTCTATATATATATACCATTGTTATTAAGAATATAACTCATAGGGAAGGAAATATAAATTTGAAGTGGAGTATTAAAATGGTAGCAGATTTAATGAACAAAAGCCTTTCTTTTTTTTTTGTTATTTTTCTTATTCTTATTAAGAATGTCATATATATATGCATGTATAGATTATAGTTATGCGACTTTTTACCTCGCTTTTATTCTAATACATATTTGTAATGATATCTCCTTCTTTTCTCTTTACATATTCTTTATATTTATATTTACACACCTTTTTTTTCGGTCATTGATGATATAATTCATAGTCAAGAAAATATATTTATACCGATTAATTCGAGAAAGTTTGTATTTACCCTATAAATTAAATTCTCAAGAATAATGATATATGTATGTATATATGGATATATAGATTATAGATATGTAATTTTTTACCTTAATTTTCTTCTCATACATGTTTATAATGACATGTTATTCTTTTCTCTATTTTAATATTTTTTGTACTTATATTCCCTCACATTCTTTTTTTTTGAGTATTTTTTAAGTTTTATTGTACTTTTCTACTTCTTCTATATCAATAATTCTGGCCTCCGACTCAATTGAAGAACCCAACAATTTAAGGATTTTATATCTCAAACTATATGATTTTGTTATTTACGTACATGATTTGTGTTAAATAGTTGACTATGGAAGAGACTAATTATATGTGATAAGTTTTTATAATATTATTAATTTGTAACTCTAATTATTTTTTTTTATTTTTTATTTCTTTTAGTCAAAGGAATAATATATGGAGCAATTTTTCTTGTAATTTAAAAAATCATTTGTATTTTATGAAATCAATAAATGAAACAACTTTAAGTCATTTTTATCAAATTAAAGTGTGTTATGTAACAATATAAGATTGTTTTTCTTCCTTTCCACAACTTTGTATTGTAACTATTTATTTATTTTTCAGTTCAAGGCAAAATATATACCACTAAAGTGTCATATAAAACACATAATATGGTCCTTCTTAACCGTTAAATTTTCACGCATTGCGTAGTTTACACACTAGTTTTGTTAAAAATTTAGGGTTGTTATACAACATTACGTTTACTCTTTACATATTAAAAAAATAAATATTTGGCATGTGTGCTCGTTGAATAAATCATGGATTATCTTTATTAAATATTAGGGTTTATATAATATTACAACTAAAAAGCAAAAGTATTGTTGAAATTAAGATTTACTGATAAGGTGGGCTGAGTTGTATCAATTTTTTTAAGTTGAGATCTAGTATTTAAGTACTTTCATATAATTGAACGCATTGATTAGCCTACTGTTAAAGACGACTTACCCAAGTCTCACCAGGAGTGGGGTGAAAGGTATTTTTTTTCTTGTATAAACTGAAGAGATATAGAGTTTTACTGAAAAATGATGAAGAAAAATATATAACTTTGGGTACTGAAATGAAAATTTTGGTGTTATGAGCACTAAAATTGTAGAACATTTTTAACAATTATAATGAAACAAGTTTGCACTTATATATCTTTTATGCTTAAATAATCCAAGTGATTTTCTACGTAAATAAAAACACTTACCCACTAGACCATTTATTATTATTGTTATTTTTTTTTTGCAAATTATACATATTCAAGTCACACACTATTTATTTTAGCCACCTGAAGCTCTGTTAGATTTTTTCAATTTTACCTTGCATTTTTTTAAAGAAATTGACTGTAGTAAGAATCAAACTTTTAACCTCAAAGCAATATATATGGGAGCATGCTAAAGCAAATATCATTATTGTTAACATTTTTGTTCAAATTATATCAATCCAAGTTGTACATGCATAACGTGTGCAAAATAATCTAGTTAGAGTAAACAGTCCATTTGGTCACTAAACTTTCAGTTTTGTATCACTTTGCCACTTAACTTTAAAACGAAGCATTTTAACCACACATCAAACTTTTCAGCCAGTACCATATTGCTCATTCAGTCTAAATAAGGTGTTAAAAGTGACAAAATTAAATCATGTGCCTATCACATGACTTCATTTAAAGGCAAAATTATCATTTTAGCATCAATATTCTTAGACACAAAACCTTAAATAGACATAGCTAATTAATTAGCTATTGTATTAGGAGCCCTAGCTTTTGGGTGGCTTACCATTGAGCCTGGCAAGATCTCTTCGGCGGTTGAGACTGGTGATGGCGACAGAGAAGGCAGCAATGATGATGGCTCCAGGTTTGACTACAGGATCTAATTTTAATTTTATGTGTGTTTATAGGCTGGGTTAATTACTTCCCTTTCAATTTATGCATTAAGTTAAGTTGTAGTGTGGATTTTTGAGGTTTCGATATTGGATACTAGTCCACTTCCTTGAATCTATAGAATTGAGTATAAATTAAAGATTAATTTATTATAGAGGTGCAAAATAGAAAAAGGAGAAAAATAATAGAATAAGAAGAAGAAAATAGAGTAATTAATAAACAATTGGTGAAAAAGGGTTTTGGATTCAGACCTGATTCAAATTCGAAGTCTAAATCTATTTCCATTGAGCTATGTTTGTGATTTTGGTTAGGTAAAGGTTGGAGTTGTGATTGTGATTCGGTGGAATTGAATTATTCTTGGATCATTTGAATTGCGCCCAATCTAAGGAAGAGGAGAAATATAATTCCGGTGGAGATGAGAACAGAAGATAAAATTATTCTGAGAAAAAGGGAGGGGAAATCGAGGAGAATTATAGTGTATATAATGAAAATGCTAAAGAAGAGAGGACCAGAGTAGATTGAAGAGAGATAGGAAAGTGTTTTCTCTAGAAAATTCATGATTTGGGAAAATAATTTGCCTAAAATTGATTTGAAATCCCTTGCCATGAAGAAAGAATGACAGTTAGGAGGCGAAGAAGTGGCTTGGTGTGAAAATGACCATTTTGCCTTTAAATGAAGTCATGTGCTAGGCAGATGGCTTAATTCCGTCACTTTTAACAACTCATTTGGACGGAATGGATAATATGGTACTCACTGATTTTTTTTATAGTTAAAGTAGTTCGTTTTAAAATTAAGTGGGTAAAGTGGTATAAAACTGAAAGTTTAGTTGCCAAATGGATTGTTTACTCATCTAGTTATATAAAGTCAAAAGATATTTCGTTGTTGTTAAAGTTAGATTAGATTTTGGGAATTCCATTTTTGCTCCTGCGAACTTTTATTTTGCGAAAGAATAGTACATGCATTATGTATGTACAAAAATATAGTTTTTAATATGAGATTTAAGAAATAAGAGTATTAAAAATCACATTTTTATTAAAAACATTATTAGGAAGTAAAAGAAAAAAAAACAAGAAATAATTAATATAAGCAAAGGAATGACTTTCACTTGGATATCTCATGTTTGCATCTCAATAACTACAAATGCATCATTAATTCTTCTTTCTAAAACATGTTATAAAGAAGAATACAACTTATTTGCCTAATGTGAGATTAATACATTTTTTTGTCCCAAAAAGAAATATCTAATTATCTACTATTAATTTAAGACACCTTACTAAAAAGAAAAGTGGAAGAGCGGAACTACAAATTGGGTAAATTTCAAAAAATTCCTCCCATATACACCATTTTGAACCCAACCCACACCATAAAATACTTTATAATAAGATCGAATTTGATTTTTAACAACTGTATAAGTTAAGCATGCAGAATAATGTCTGACTACTTAACTAAATACTATCATATCCTTGAACATATATTGTAACTACTACATTAGATTATGTTTTGACTTGTGTGATAAAAAAAATTTGATAGGATAAAATTATATCTCATATTTAATGTTGATCAAAATTAAATATAAGGTGAATTTTGCTGAACCTTCCTTATATGACGAGAATAGATTAAGCAATTCCTCTTTCTAAGTGAATTGAGATCAAATATTCCATCCAACTTTTTAACTCAACGTATGTACGTGGATGGCTTGTCTTTCACAAAACCAACGAAAATATTTAGGACGCGTTTGATTTTATTTCTTAATGTTTAACGTAAGAATTTTAAGTTCTTAGATATTTAATAAGTTATTTATTTTTTAAATCAAGAAGTTAATAACCAATTTTATAATTAATTAAACATTTAGTATTAAAAAATATTAGCTACGTTTAATACTAAATTTAAACTAACACTTAATATTAAAAGATCGTTAAAAATAAAATCAAGCAATATTTTCAAAATTTGAATGCATTAAACATTTAATATTAATAACATTAAGATTAAAAAAACAAACACATCGATAATCTGTTGCCCACATGCCGACACAGATAATCAAGTACGGGCCCACAAATCCTAAACGAAAACTAAGAAAAAATTACCTTCCGTTGCATGAACATGAACAGAAATCCCTCGTTCAATTGAGAGCGAAACAGAGAGTTTTGCTTAAAATGCCGACAACAACAGAAAAAAAAACAAAAAAGGTTTCCCCCAAATCTGAAAACAGTGCGATTTACGCATCCCTAACCCTTTTCTCTTCAACTCTCATTTTACTTTAACAAAATCATAAATCCCCCAAATAGGTAATTTGTCTATTAGGTTTTATGTTTTTTTGACCCTAATTTAGGCATCCAAATTATGGATTCCAATATCAACGCCATTTGTTAATGAGCTAGAAGTACTCAATTGGATAGTCAGAAAGAGAGAAAAGTTGATTGTATTGCAGTTAGCAGTCTAATTGTGATCTTAATTCTTACAGATAATGCAGTTTCAGTGAGAATTGATGAATAAGGAGAGCTTGTTATGGGAGGATTCTTTGGTGGAATTGTGTTGCCACTGCTGCTTTTGACAGGTATACATACAGTAAAACTGTTATACAAAATAAGTAGGTTAGATAAATCTTAATTAGTCTATATGAGTTATATACAACTTGTTGATATAGTGACTATAATTTTTGGCTCCATAACTTGACGGAAAATGATTGCAATCTAATTAATTTGTGGAAGAAGTTGGAAAATAAGTTGAGGGATGAGGTGAAATCCCTTTTTATCTCATGCTCATTATCATTGTAGATCTCCGTCTTCTTTCCTTTTTTGTGGAAATTTTTTCTACACCACCATCCAATGATATTTTTTTCCCCAAAAAAACAAGAGGCCATCTCACCACAATTCTCAACTTATTTTTCCATCTTCTCACAAAAAGTCGTTGATTTTTTTACTACTGATGATTTTTCTACCATTTTCCATCTTGTTATCAAACGGAGCCTAAAATGATAAATTATTTGTTTTAAGGTATTTGTTCATTTTTCCTAGTTCTTTATGTTAGAAACCATCTCTTCCCAACAACTTAAGCTGTTGAAGAGGAACCACATTGGATATCATGCTTAACATACTCGCATGTGGAGAGCAGAAAGGAACATGATCAAGTAGAGAACAAACACATTTTAGATTAATAGATGGCGTATGGAGGTGCCAAGGCTTAAACCTTGGACCTCCCATTTAAGGTTAATAGATGGGGTATATGAGCTAGTGTGGATCAATTACTTTAGAGGGTACTTGGTAGATGATCAAGGTTGTGATCTTTCCAGGTTCTTTAAACTATCTATTAATTTATGTTCAGTCATTTGATTTTATCTCTAAGTTTCTGATTGGAGTCCGTCCAAAAGACTAAATTATATTCCCGCCTTCCCAATTTAGGAGTTCCTATATCTGACTTTCAAACTTTATAAAAAAACACCAGTTTCAGTGGAATCAAATTCAAGAACAAACATTGTTTAACTGTGGTGAGATTTGGTGCCTTGATTATTTTAGAAAAGTGGCTTGTGATATCCTAGAAAAAGGAATGCATAATTATTAATTTGGACTGAGGGAATATGTAATTTGGGTCATTGATAAAACTTAAAAGTGAGTTTGAGATCATTTCTTCAGCATGGAGACAAGCTTTGGGCTTTCGTGATAGTCAACGTAATCTAGTAGTAGTTTCTCCGAGGCTGTGGAAGTGCTTAAGATTTTCTGAAATCTGTAGAGAAAGCACAAGCTGGTTTTGTATATCCTTTCAGTTCCTAGTTTCGCCAAGGAGAACAATGTGTACTGAGTAGAAAAACTTTGAAAAGTAAGCATAATTCCTTTTATTTGTTTTCCTTTTTATTGGATATGTTTTAAATAGAACTGTTGTGGTTTGAAGTTTTTTAACAATGATCATTGCTGTTGATTACTATTATTATCCCGATGTCAGCGTATTTCATTTGAATTAATTAGTAGCACACTAGCACTTATTTTCAGGCCATTGGTTTTTTAACTATCAGTTTCTTCCTCTTCTCCCTTCCTTTATGCAGCTGCTTTAATCAATTGGAGTTTGGTGTCCCTGGTTGATCTGGTAGCTTCTCTTTTCATTTTATTCACTGCTCCGAAATTAGGCAAGTTGCTTATACTATATCTTAGCTCCATCATTTTCCATAATTATGTTTTTTTGTTTATTCTTTTAAAGATGATGCATCTTTTTTCTGTTTTTTCCTCTTCCTGAAAAGATCAACTTCTTGGGGTTCATTTGATATTAAGTTGGAAAATGATTGCAAAAACAATGAAATTTTACGAGAAAGTTGGAAAAAGAGAGGGATTTGGTGATTTTTTTTCTCTTTTTTGATGTTCTTCATCTTTTCCTCTTTTTTCATGGATTTTTTTTCATATGCATTACCGAAAGAATTTATTTCCATGGAAAAGCTGAAAAGAGTAATAAAACACCTCAACAAATCACTCATCTCCTTTTGCATCTTCTCACAGATTTAGGGGCAGTTGAACCCACAACTCCCATGTTGGAGGTAAGAGGCCTTGCCACTATGCTAAACTAGTAGTCTCGGCTATTTAGATCTTATCATGAGCCTTATTGAGCTTAAGTGCTTAACTGCTTAAGTGCGCGGAGAGCAAAGAATAAGTAGGAGAAGAATCAGTTTGAACCACTTCTAGATCGGAATAGGGGTAATAACTATCCATAAAATTTTATTAACAAATTGATGACAAGGTAACCCAAGGGGTTGCCACAGTGGTAAGGGCGAACTTGAGATTGTGCGGGTAGGCACACGGTCTCAAGTTCGATTCCCCGCTGCGTGAAACCTTTCTTGGGCCACTGGGGGCGTCTCCCGGTCGAGCAAGAAGGTCCTCATGGGATTAGTGGGGGTGGGGCCCCGATACCCATGGTTATCAAAAAATAAAAATAAAAATTGATGACAAGGTGACTGGGCTCGTCACATTTTTTATTGAACAAATTCACTAAACTGTTTTAGAAAACAAGGTTTGGGTTAACAACGACCATATATGGTAGCTCATTTTTCAGATCTATTTTCATTTTTGTTTTTGGTAAGAAACATAAAATATTATTGCAAACTGAAAAGGATACAGATTTAGGGGACAACATGTCCTCAACAAAGAACCAAAAAGAACAACTAACACAAACAGTTTCTAAAAAGACCAACCCCCACTTAACAACTAGCATCCCAAAACACAACAAACAAATTAGCATACCCCAAAACACAAAAATCAATATAAGCATATCTCAGCCCAATTTCTCACAATATTATCGACTCCCAAGCCAGAAAATTCCTTAGAAAGAGACTCCCAGAGAGATGCCATTATAAAGCACCAGATCCCAAATGCCTTCCTTATCACACTCCTTATCTTCAAACATTCGAGCATTGTTTTGCATCCAAATGCACCATGCTACTGCCTTGAAAACACATCTCCATAGCACTTTGAGGCTTTTTTTATGACCAGGGGGAAACCAAACAACATTCGAAAATCCGTTCCAGCTTCCTGGAACTGCACCTTGCACTTGAAAATATTAAACGCTTTATGCCAAATAAAAGAGGTATAGGAATAGTGTTAGAACAGATGATCAATGTTGTTTCCTGCTATTTACAAAGAGCACACCAATAAGGAGATAAACACTTGGAAGGCCTCGTTTTTTTACGGCAAATCACATGTAAATAGCTTCCTCTTAAAAGCCGCCCAAACCAAAACTTTGACTTTTGGAGGAATACCATCCTTCCTGTTGAAGAGTGTGATATACATTGTTGGCCCACTACTTAATAGCTTAAGCTTTTGGGTGAGATGGTTACTAACATGGTATCAGAGGTCAGGTTCTGCAAGGTCTCGGGTTCAAATCCTTCCGCTTGCATTTGTTTCCCCCTTTGTGTTTGTGCACAAAAGTGCACCTTTGGTTTGGCCAGTTTGGCCTTTGGTTTCGTTTGTCTATCCACGTGCGAGTGGCTCGCACGTGAGGGGGAGTGTTGAAGAGTGTGATATACATTGTTGGCCCACTACTTAATAGCTTAAGCTTTTGGGTGAGATGGTTACTAACACCTATAATTGACCCCATCAACTTGAAGCGCAAAATTCTCAATTAAGCTCCTTGTTCGTTAGTTACTGATTGTGGAATGGTTTCCTATTTGATTTTGGGGGATATTTGGGTTGGTGAAATTCTTTTGATGAGTTGGTACTCTCGTCTGTATTGCATGGCTAGCTAAACATAACCTTAACAGAAGATGTAATGACCAAATCCGCGCCAAACATGTGGAAAAGATATCCAAATTTGCCAAGCCATTGAGCAATGCAAAAACAAAAGAGAGTGAGCCTCCCATTAAGAGCAACACATGATGCAAATAGTATGCATTGTAGGTCTCCCTTTTTTTGTGTTAAGAGACCATTCATAATGAGCGGATGGATGAGCAAAAACCAAGCAGATTGAAAGAAAGGAGAAAAGGATGATTTGTATTGAACTATTGTAAGGTATTTATACAGCAATTACATTAGTACAGAATCAATATAATTATGTACACACAATTAATAAGATTATATCTAGCAGATCTCATGGAACTGAGATCGTGGAAACAATATTTGTAACTGATCTTATGGAGCTGAAATCATGGGAAATGATTTCCTTGGCTGATATCATGGAGAGATATTATGACTAACACAGATGCTCGAACCTTATGGAACGTTAGATTTCCTGATAATATTGGTCAGTGAAAACCCGGGTAAAGGAGGAGGGTTGTGTTAGGCAGTCGGCAGCCAACGTTAAACTTAGTCGAATCTTTATGACATGGACAAACGATATAAGAGTGTTAATGCTAGGTCGTTGCCCAGAAGCAACGCGCTGGATCGTCCGAGTCCAGTGACAAATGAGCAAGGGCCGCTACATCGCCGCCTGGGTGTAGTGAAAAATAAGCAAGGGTTCCCGCATCTTTGTGAACGGGTGCGGGTAAAAAGCTAGTTCATGATAGGAGGATTCGTTTTGGGACTTGGAATTAGGCACACCACAGGAAAATCGATGGAAATAGTTGAACTATGATCAGGAGGAGGATCAATTTCATGTGCCTTCAAGAAACTAAGTGGGTTGGAGCTAAGGCGAAGGAATTAGACACTTCGGGTTTTAAGCTTTGGTACACTGGCAAGGTTAAATCGAGAAATGGAGTGGGTATAATTGTGACAAATGGTGGAAGAAGGACATTGTAGTGTAAAGAGGGTAGGAGATAGGATCCTAGCCCTAAAATTCGTGTGGAGCAGGACACTTTTAATGTGATAAGTGCTTTGCACCTCAAGTCGGGTGTGAAGAACACCTCAAGATAAAATTTTGGGAGGACTTAGAAGGCTTGATCCAGGATATACCACTTAGAGAAAAGATTTTCCTAGGAGGGGATCTGAATGGGCACGTAGGGAGCTCTTCTGAAAACTATAGGGGGGTGCATGGAGGTTATGGCATTGGGGTGGTAAATACCGAGGGAAAATCTATCCTTGATTTCTCTCTCTTATGATCTTATGGTTGCCAATACATGTTTTAAGAAGCGGGAGGAGCACCTCATCACATACAAGATGGGGCAGCATGCTCGCAGATCGATTTCTTCCTCTTTAGGAAAGGAGATCGAAAGAGTTGTATGGACTGTAAAGTTAACCTGGAGAGAGCTTGACTACCCAACATAGAGTCCTGGTGATGGATATACGAGTTAAGGGGAAAGTGAAGAGAAGGGGCCAAGGTAAGGTTTCAAGGATTAGATGGTGGCATTTGAAGGGTGAAAAACAAAGGATCTTTCAACACAAGGTGCTGGAGGGAGGGTTTTGGGAGGCAAACGGAAGCGCAAATGATATGTGGGACAAGGCGGCCGAGGGGATCAGGAAGATAGCTAAAAACGCTGGGTGAATCAAGAGGGTGTGGACCTAGGGAAAAAGAATCTTGGTGGTGGGATGATAGTGTACAAGATAAAGTTAAGGTAAAAAGGAAATGCTTTAAAGCTTGGTCTCATTAAGAGCGGAAAATTGGGAATCTTACAAAGAAGCAAAGAAAGAGCTAAAAAGGCGGTGAGTGAGTCGAACAAAGCTTTTGATGGATTATACCAATCTTTAGCACCAAAGTGGGGAAAAAGCTATTTACCGACTTGCTAAAGGTCGAGAAAGGAAGACAAAAGACTTGGATCAAGTGAGATGCATTAAGGACGAAGAAGGTAAGTCTTGGTTAAAGAACAAGACATACAAGAGAGATGGAAGAACTATTTTCACAAATTATTTAATGAAGGTTACGAGATTTTAGCATGTGGAGATGAGCTGAACATGCGAGAGATGACCAAAATTTCACCTTTTATCGCAGAATTCAAGAAAAGGAAGTGAAAGAAGCATTGAAACGAATGGATAGTGGTAAAGCAGTTGGGCCAGATAGTATACCTATTGAGGTTGGAAGGGTCTAGGTGATAAAGGCATTGGTTGGCTCACAAGGTTTTTCAACAAGATATTGAGGTCAAAGAAGAGCGGAAGAATGGAGGAGAAGCACCCTAATCCCGATTTATAAGAATAAAGGGGATATACAAAATTGCGCCAATTACAGGGGGATTAAACTCATGAGTCATACAGAAGTTTGGGAAAGGGTGATTGAGCGGAGACTAAGAAAAGAAACCAGCATTTTAGATAATCAATTTGGTTTTATGCCCGGAAGGTCGACCATGGAAGCAATTTACTTGTTGCGGCGTTTGATGGACAATATCGGAGGGATCAAAAGGACCTACAATGGTTTTCATTGACTTGGAGAAGGCGTACGATAGGGTACCCAGAGAGATTTTGTGGAAAGCCCTAGAGAAGAAAGGGGTTAGGATTGCTATATTCGTGTTTCAAGGACATGTTGAAGGAGCTATACTAGTGTGAGAACACAAGTGGGTCCACAGAAGATTTTCCTATAATTAGGATACACCAAGGGTCAGCTTTGAGCCCTTATCTGTTTACCTTGGTCTTGGATGTAGTCACGGAACAATCAAGAGCCAGCACCGCGAGATGCTGTTTGCAGATGATATTGTCTAGTGGGTGAGTCCAGAGAAGAGCTAAATGGGAAGGTGGAAACTTGGAGACAAAATTTAGAAGCGCATGGCTTTCGTTTAACAGAAGTAAGACAGAATACATGGATCAAGTTCAATAAAAAGCGGGCACTACTAACTTAGAGGTAAAAGTTGGGGATAATGTATACCACAAGTCACTCGGTTTAGTATCTTGATCCATTATCAAGAAGATGGGGAGATAGAGGGAGATTATCACCGGATTCAAGCAGGATGGTTGAAATGGAGGAAAGCTTCGGGTGTGTTATGTGATAAAAAGGTACCACTCAAGTTAAAAGGAAAATTCTATCGTACCGCGGTTAGACCAGCAATGTTGTTGGGACTGAGTGTTGGGCGGTCAAAAGCCAACACGAGAATAAACTAAGTGTAGCTGGAGAGATGTTGAGATGGATGATGGCAAGACTAGGAAAGATAAGATCAGGAATGTTACATCAGAGAGGGAGTTGGGGTGGCACCTATTACAGAAAAGATGGTTGAATCTCGACTTAGATGGTTTGGGCATTATGGAGGAGACCTGAATGCCATGGTTAGGAGAGTTGATCATTGGAGGGAAGCCTAGTTTTAGAGGCAGAGGAAGACCTAGAAAAACTATAGGTGAAACTATAAGAAGGATTTAGAGGCGAATGGTTTCACTAGAGATATGATTCACGACAGACCACTATGGCGTCGTTTGATCCATGTAGCCGACCCCACCTAGTGGGATAAAGGCTTGTTGTTGTTGTTGTTGTATTGGTCAGTGAAAACCGTTTAGAAGAATGTGCACGGACAAAGAACATGGTTGGACTTTCCAAGCTTGAAACATGAGAAGATGTCCCTAGAGGATCCCGGTTTGAAAATGAACCCAATTCGATGATTTCTCTCCTCCTTTTATTAGCCTTTTCTTGCTTATTGGACTGCATCGTTCTTTCGCTTTATTTCTTATGGAAGACCTTTCTCAATTCGTCACAAGTTTAAAGAGCCTTTTAATAATTGTAACGTCCAGTAGCCATTTTCAACTTTATTCATTTATGTACATTAATGGCTACAAAAGTTTGTGAACTACTTCTATTGTGAAGAAAGGCTTTAGCTGTGTTACTGACGCTATAGCATGTATACGTAAAATGCAGTTGAGTAGAACTTGCATGCATCACCTTGGCCCCTATTTTTCCCTTTAAATTTTTTTGTTATTGACTGTAGTTCATAAATTTCTGGAAATTTAATAGGTTTACGGTGTCGGCGGAGATTCTTGCTTTCATGTTATGTTGTTATATTTTCATTGTTGGTGTTTCTTTCACATGCCATATTTCGTATTATTTTGGCCATTGAGGGGGGTCATTGGAGTATAGCAGATGCTCGATGGGCAAAGCTGATTGGCTTTATACGGTTAGTGCTCATTTTCAACATGCTTCTTTTTTTTTCCTAATTTTGCCTCTTAATGTGAAATTAGACTTCCCCTCCTATATTTATAATCATTAGACTTTGCCTCTTGCATTCGAGGGAATCTCAAAGAATTACGTAAAAATGGTTGGCAATGTTTAATGTTTTAACTAATCCTTTGACTTAATCCCTCTATTTTTATGTAATTCTTTGAGATTCGCCCGCATGCCAGGGGAATGTCTAACAATTATCAAAATAGTGGGGTAAGTCTGATTTCACAACTAGAATAGGGGCAAAGTAAAAAAATCCCTTATGTTTTACATTGTTTTTTCCTTCCGTGGATTTACTGAGGGCACATTTATTATCATTTATGCTATTACGTCAACATATCACACATTAAAGTGGAATGATTTTGCAGAGATCAGTCCTGGAGGTCGCCATCTGTCATTTATTTTCTGCTCTTACAGCTATTAGGGGTTTTGGTAGCTTTCATAGAAGTATACGGGGGTAAACTGTTCCCTAATGTATTCAGAGAGGACAAGTGGCTGCAGTCTTTATCTTCTTCCTTTCAACATATAGGTTTGTGAAATGACCTGGATACTATTCTTTTTTTTTTGTGTGACTAACTTCATTGTTTGCTTGTTTGTATTTTTTTTTCTGAGTATTCTGGGATATAAGTTTTTTTAGTTCAATATGCATATAGATATTCAAGTCGGAAGGTCACTGGCTCTTCGCTTGTACAAATTTATTCCCTCTAGCCTCTAGCTGCATGGATGAAGACTTGCTTTAGCTTTGGATTTGCTGGTTCTTGAGAATCTTGCCGTTTCCCTTGCACAATTTTATCGTTTTTAACTTAAGTAGTTCATGTGCTATTTTAGTTCAATATTTTTATTCGGAATTGGTGGGCTACACAAATGGGGGTAGCCGTCCCTTGCAAGGACTTGAAACTGTCCCAAATGTTGTCCTGAACTTGCCCCTAACGGGGTTCGAGCCTGCATGTCCACCACCCTCAAGTCCTTGTTTGAAGAATTGCTTTCGCTCTAGATTCGCCTGGCATACTCCATTTTTTATTACACTGTGAAACTTGCCTCTTTGGTTTCAAAGCCGCAACCTCTCGGTTATGAGAGGGGTTCACTTGCCGCAGAGCTAGAAGCTCATGTGCAAACCAACTAGGCCAATAAACTAACTTGCAAAGTTGTATAAATTAGGTGAACGGACAAAATGCTAAAGATGTACCAAAGAAGTGAAACTCCTATTTTTCTTAGAGTGAAAACAAAGCTCCGTCAGTGTTTTACGCTTTAGGGACTCAAAATAGGAATTACGCTGAGTAAACATTAGGGTTTGGGTTTTGGTTTTGGACTGAACCTAATTTTCGCGCTAAACCAGAGAAGTCCATTTTTTTCCTTTAGTTTTCTGGGAGGTCAAAATGATCTGTAGTTTGCTTTTACATCAAACTCAAAGTAACAGAGGAATACTATGGGATTGCATTTTTCCTGGACAAATTTCTTGTAGGGTGCATTTGATTAAAAAAAGTTGGAAAATGACTGAAACACTACTGAATTTTATGAGAAATTGGAAAAAGAGAGTGATTTGGTGAGATGTTCTATTGCTTTCTTCGATTTTCCATGGAATCTAATTCTTCAGGCAATGGGAAAGAAAAAATTTCCATGAAAAAAAGGGAGAAATACCAAACTAGTTTCTTTTCCCAAACTTATTGTAAACCTTGATTTTTTTTACTAACATTTTCCGCTTTCTTATTAAACAGACCTGTAATGTTGCTTTGATTTTCTTTCCCCAGAATAAGTCTTATGCTTTGCATCTTGAATCTAATATCATTTTTTATTTTTTTTTCTGTGCCGAAGGTCCTCATTTCAGGGTTGTATGTTGCTTGCTATTGCCTGTTGTACAGCTGGTTGTGGGAATCAGTCACCCCTCATGGCTTTCTTTGCCATTTTTTATTTGTAGCTGCATTGGCCTTGTTGACTGGTCTTTAACAAGCAATTTTTTAGGTCTTTTTAGGTAACTATATTGCACTTCCTTTACGTGGCTGCCTATATTTTTTATTTAGTTTGCAGTACTTTTTAGTCCCTTCACTGATCTACAAATGTTCGGATGGGTTTGAAGGTGGTCGAGGTATCTTTTATTCTATGCAGGCTTCAACATCATTCTCTTGTATGTGTATCAGCTTCCTATTGAGATCTCTGGGGAGTTCCAGTGGATTTCCAATTTCATTGGGCTCTACAAGATCTGTCGAAAGTCGGAGTTGTCAGAAATATGCTCTGGCCTTTCACTTTTACTCTTCTATGTCATGGTAAGCATAGTTTCATTTAAGTTTTCATGTGTGTTAAGGTTCAAGTTTTGACTGATTTTATGAGACTGAATATTCGTTTTTACATAATTCTTTGAGATTCTCCTGCATGCAGGGGGGAAAAGTCTAAAGATTATGAAAATAGGGGGATATCTTTAATTTTGCTTATAAGACGGGGCAAAGTTAAGAAAGCCCTGTTTTATTCCTATTCCTAAGTGATTACACAGGGGTTATTGACTTCTACGGGTCTCTTCACTTTTATAGTAGTGGATGGTGGAATTAGAATAAAAGAGATGTGTAAATGTTAAGTTTCACTAAGGCCTTTTAGGAATTTGCCCTAGAAAGTTCAAGTGAGTCTCTATCTAGAGAAAAGGGGTTTAAATTAGCTATCTTCTTGAAGTCAAACTATAGACATTCAACTGCAGAGACTCAACAATGGTTTGAACAACCTGCGCAAACTAATTCCAATCTAGAAAGTAAGTTGATAAAATCACATTTCTAGGGCTTTTTATATGTTTGCTGGCCCAATTCTCAACCAATTTAAGCTTTTGGGGCAACTAGTAGGTTAACTTAGCATTTTGTTTTGGTTTTCCAAGTTCTTGGGTTCTAGTTTTCCCACTTGCATTTAATCATTGCCTATGCTAGTGTAGTTCGTCAGTTATGTTTTGTCTCTGTTTAAGTAAACTAAAAATTTGAAGAAGGAAATATACTGGAAAAACTATAAAAAAAGGGAATAAGAAGCTTACCACTAGCATCAAATCAAGAAAACTAAAGAAGCCAACGAATAATGCAATATGATCTCTTTCCAAAACCAAAGAAAGCTCGAATAGTGATTTGTTTATTGCCAACCCCTTAAAGGGAGAAGAAGATATTCTATTTAGTTCTGTCTATTGGGTAATCTTATCATGTATATAGTAGTTTCCTAGCCTTTTCAATTAGGACCCATCCTCGACATTAGAGTGAAACCAGTGTGATATAAGGTTCAGTTAATAATGGAGCATATCTGTTATATCCATAAGCATTTTGGAGTATGGGGGTAAAAGAAGAAAAATGATAGGGATTTCCTTGAAAAGATCAACAGCTTTGAAGATTCAAACAATTCAACTTTGTATGTGGTTTTGAGATGTGTGGGTGGGTGGTTCTTTTTTTTTTCCTGGGATTGGGGTGGGGTGGGGTGGGGGAGTTTCAGTAAGAGCTACCCTCAAAGATGTTTTTGTGTTCTATGGGAGTTGCAACTAAATACTCTGGGATTTAAACAAGTAGGCACTGAATCTATATTCTCACCGAGAAAGCAAGTTAAGTATGATTTTACATTGCCATTCTTCAATTTTTCTTTTTAAAAACTAATTTTAACTATGTTGTTCAGTGTTAGCAAAGTATTTGTATTATCTATAAACTGGATGTCGTAATTGTTCAAAAAACAATGTCTGGATCTATGACAAAATGTAATTTGTCGATCAGCATCCACATAAATCAGCTTCAAGTGAATATATATGCAGCTTTACGTAGATCCAGTGGTGATCCAATGCAACTTGCTTGGATAATTTTGTATTTAATGTAACAAGAAGTGTTATAGCTGCTGTGAAATAGATATTACTCAGCCTTTACTTGTGCTACACTTGTTTAGAGACTTTTCTTCTTATTTTTTCACATTATCTGCTTTTAGACATTAAGTGCCTTTTGCCACCCTTTTCAGCTTTCCTGCATTAGATATGATCTCATGGAAATGAATATCATCGTCTCCACGAGAGAAAATAGCTTGACTGAGCAGCTTCTTCCCTCAAAGCATTCATTTTTTATTTGTCAATCGAGGTAATATACATTATTATTATTTTTTTAAACTTCATATTCATTATGCCATGGGATTGTAGTTCTCTCTTTGCTATCGAGTTTGACAATATTTAAGATAGAGTAGTGCAAGGCATCCCAAAACTTCACAAAGTGTGCCCCCAAGGTAAATGGTCAATATGCTTTGGAAATTCTAAGAGAGAAGTAAAAACAACAAACGAATCTCAATTATGAGATATATTTCTTGGGCTTTCCTTGGGAACCTAGCATTGTTCTTTAAATTTTTGTAGGAGGGATAGTTTTAGAAAGAGGAGAGAAAATGAAAGGTTTCAGTATGACAGCATCAATGAAGATTGCCTTCAGTTGGGGAAGCATATTAATGTTCTAGTTCTATAAAAGTTTTATACTATAGATTATACATAGTTGAAATTTTACTACCCAACTGCCTCTCATTTTAGCTTTGATGCTTGTATCCTCAATATTCCACTTTCCACAATTAAGATACAACTTCATCATTATAGGTAGCTATGCTTCTACATGATTTTTTTTTCCGGCATGGTAATTTCCCCATGGTTTATTTGTTTATGTTTTGCAGATCTGGTATAAGGCATACGAATGTTTTAATGAAGGGAAAAGTGTTTCGAACATTTTGTATCAATTTCTTCACTTATGGTTTCCCGGTAGGCATTCATTCAATTGTTCCTTGCTTCTAACATATTTTGTTTTCTTTGTGATGTTTACTTAAAGCTTGCAGTGATGATGTTCACAGATATCCTTGTGTGCACTTTCATTCTGGAGTTTCCAGTTTGCGAGCCTATGTGCATTCTGGTTACTTGCATACGTTGGCTACCTTTTGTTTGCCTTGCCTTCCTTGTTTCACTTGCACCGCTTAAACGGGCTTCTTCTTGTTTTCATTCTCTTGTGGGCTACTAGCACCTACATCTTCAACGTTGCGTTCTCGGTTCTCAATAGAAAATTACTAAAGGTGATTATTATTGATTTTTGAATAGATGCATAATGCGTTTAATCAGATTAAATATCGGCTTTTTCGACATTGCCCCCCATTTTATATGTGCAAAATTAGACCTTTTATTCTTTTTATATAATTTTTTATTAGAATTACAATGACTGGTTTGTTCAAACCCTTGACTCCCTCCCTCTCGGTCCCTGATGCCAGCCAGCACATAGGGGCAAAGTCTAATGATTATGAAAACAAGGGGTAAGCCTAAATTAACATTAAGAACAGGGGCAAAATTCGAAAAAGCCCATTAAATATTTATAACTATATAGATTTCTTTGACCAAAACTAATTAGTTTTATTTCAGGACATGGCAATCTGGGAAACTGTTGGCTTGTGGTACTATCCTATTCCAGGATTTTTTCTACTTGCTCAATTTTGTCTTGGAATACTTGTTGCTATGGGTAATCTCGTCAACAGCTCCGTTTTCTTGTACTTGTCTGATAGGGATGGGCAGCCCCTGAATGTAGGTTGTGCCGTTGATGGTAAGAAAACAACAATCTTTTTGCCTTTTGGATTCTAAAAATTGTTGAAATGGAACCATGTTGTGTGTGCTTTATGTCCATTTTGATTCTTAAAAACTTGTTTAGTAAGATTTCAATGATTTTGACCTACTCTATATCTGTTGACATGTTCAAAGCGGAGGTGAACATAGAGAGTAAGAAAGCAAAGGCCGGGGTTCGTTTTGGGGTTTTCTTTGTTTTTTGAGTTAAACTTTTTTGTTTTACACTTTTTCTATAAGATGGGTAGATTGGGTATAATGATGGGGGTGCACTTAACAATATAATTAATTGGTTTTGTCCAACTTACAAAGTGGCTGAACTTAGCAAATTTCTTGGATTTAAATAAAAGCTCCCAAGAAGAAATAATAAAAAAGGAAAAGATAAGCGTGAACTATGTGTTCACAATCAAAGAGATTTACGTAATTCCTAAGAATAAAAGAAATAAATAATCTGTATTTCAACATAACTAATAATAGCATCATGGTTAATCCATATACATTTGCACGGTGTTTCGAAATTATAAAGTATACTCGAGGAGGAAGAGCAATCTACATATTGAAGAAATTGGTATGTTGAGCTATAAAATGTATTTGGTACTTCTAAATCTATCTTTTTGCCTTTTCTTCAGTGAAATTTTAACTTCCAGTTTTCTGTCTGAACAAAATCATGTTCTTGAATATATTTCCTTGTTTTCTTTCTACTTGGAGTTTTGAAACTTTCATACATATATGCATTAATTCTCTGCCTATATTTATTATTCTAGAAGTATTGGTGCAGCAAATCAACCTTGTTTTTGAATTCCAGAGAAAGAGGAAACAGAAGTACTGGTTGTAGCTACCATAGCATGGGGTTTGCGCAAAAGCTCTCGTCCTATTGTAATGGTGCTGATACTTTTAATAGCACTGAAACCTGGTTTTGTCCACGCTGCATATAGTAAGTTTAATCATACTCGTAACTTCCCTCCTTTTCAGTTATACTTCAGTTGTATGTGTGGCACAAATATTTGTCGACTCCCCCAAACTAAGAGTTGCATTTCCAAAGTCAATGTACGAAATCTAAAGATATTCAATTATATTAAAATTAGTATTTGAATACTCTTTCTTAAAAGTTTGACTAGTCAAATAGCAACTCTTAATTTAAGACTTGAGTACTGCTTAAAAAATATGCAAAATTGTTACTTTGAGGTTTGTGAAACATCAGTGCTTTTATTTGTTATTTCAAAATAAACAGAAACAACAATAACATGTGTTCTTTTTCTCTGTCTTCTTCTTAATTCTCAGTGGTTTTCTTTATGATTTATCTATTGAGCCACAACATCAGTAGGAGGATACGCCAATCTCTGATTCTTTTATGCGAGGCACACTTTGCACTATTATACATCCTTCAACTCAATCTAATCTCCAAAGCCTTGGAAGAGAAAGGCTGGTTGGCTTGGCAAATTCTATCACAGTTAGGTAATCATGCGAGGACTGTTTTTTCTTCAAGCTAATATCCTTTCTTTTTGATACATTATTGGATTCTTTCGACTTTGCCCCCCATTTTATATGCGGAATTTGACTAATTTTTGGGGCTTAATTATTTCCAAAAACTAACTAAAGTAGTAAATTACGCTTTCTCTAAAGTATGCATACCCAAAACTTCTATTTTATTTATTTATTTTGGAAATAAATTGATTCCTAGTTCCTTTGAATATTTTTGCAGGTCTTCTTTATAATGCTACCTCCGGGGATTTTATGAAGATTGCGGTGCTTGCATGTTTTTGCGCAATTCAAAATCATGCGTTCGACATGCTCTTTGCATTATCGGAAGTTGTGCAGCACACTCCATTTTCTCCTATGGGGTGGAACATTTTGAAAGCCGGTTTGAATAAATCAGTTCTGTCGTCAATTTATACTTCAATGTCCTCTGAGAGTGTTGAAAATAATTCTTCCCAAGGTATTATAGCTGCATCCAAACCTAAATTCACAGATAATAAAAGTCAATTGCCTGAAAATTTAACTGAATGTGCATATATACGCACAAACCTATTCTCAATGCAAAAAGATTTATCTCCTTATTTTATAATCATTTGGCTGTAACCTTCTACGAGGGATATCTCAAAGAATTATCTACTACTCTCCTTTTGCATGATTGTTTGGGATACTCCCACCTACGGGATGCAAATGTCTAATATAATCAAAACAGAGGGCAGGTCGAAATTCAACATTGAAAAATTGGACGAAGTAAAAGGATCTTGTACTTTTAAAACATTAAAACGAGACCACTTTTGTTGTCTTTGGCATGGTTGTAGCATTCTTGTCTTACTGTGGAGAAAGGGTAATATGTAATGACCCTCAAATAGATTCTCAATACTTAGCTGTTCAATGCATGTTCTTTTTTTTTTTTTTCCTTCACATGTATTTGGAGCCAATTTTGATAGTCATGTTAGAGGGTTATAGAATTACTTTGCAGTAAAGATTTATCTTATATATAGTACAACTTCGACCTTTTGCTAATTTTACTTTGTTGGATAAATTCCTTTCTAATGATTTGTGACCCCTCCAAAATTTAGAAAATTGAATTGACCCTATTTTGACCTTTTTAAAAATACATAGTTACTAAGAATAACAGCAAAAGTAAAATTTCTTATCCAAAATATCAAAATGACAGATGCCTTTGTTACAAATAAACAGTGTCTACTTATTTATACGACCAAACCCTAGATCTACTAAAACTAGGGAAAAGGACCTTGTCAACTGTTTATTATGAGAAGGAGAAAATTATATTATTAGAGAGAAGAATGCACACTTATATACATGAGACTCCTACTCAAATAAGGAAACACTACTAATTAGAATTCCTAACTTATCTACCTTCCTAATACAATGTTTACAACCTATAACACTCCCCCTCAAGCTGGAGCATAGATATTGATCATGCCCAGCTTGTTACAAAGATAATCAACCCGAACCCCGTTTAAGGCTTTCGTGAAGAGATCACCCAATTGCTCTCCGGTCTTCACATATCCCGTGGAAATTAAGCCTTGCTGTATCTTTTCGCGGACAAAATGGCAATCGAGTTCAATATGTTTCGTTCGTTCATGAAACACGGGATGGACGCAATATGTATGGCAGCTTGATTATCACACCACAATTTAGCCGGTACCGAAGTCTTAATCCCTACTTCATTTAAGAGCTGACATATCCACATTATTTCACACACAGATTGGGCCATAGCTCTATATTCTGATTCTGCACTGGATCGTGACACAACATTTTGTTTCTTACTTTTCCATGAGACCAAATTTCCGCCAACAAAGATACAATAGCCTGATGTGGACTTTCTATCCACCTTGGAACCTGCCCAATCTGCATCTGAAAAACCTTCAATACGAGAGTGTCCATGATTGGCGTATAATACCACGTCCAGGTGCTCCCTTCAGATAACACAAAATTTGTTCTAACACTTCCCAATGATGAATTGTTGGGGACGACATAAACTGGCTCACCACACTAACAGAATACGCAATATCCGGACGAGTCACTGTAAGATAGTTCAACTTCCCCACCAATCTTCTATATTTCTCAGGATCCTCAAATAGTTGACCATCTTTTGTCAACTGTACATTAGGAATCATCGGAGCACTACACGGCTTTGCCCCCAATTTTCCTGTCTCAGCTAATAAGTCAAGAACATATTTCCTCTGAGATAGAAAAATACCCTTTTTACTCCTTGTGACTTGACACCCAAAAAGTATTTTAGCATCCCTAAGTCCTTTGTAGAAATGAGCATGAAGGAAGGACTTAAGAGAAGAGATTCCCGTAGCATACTCCCAGTAATGACAATGTCATCTACGTACACAACCAACAGAATGATGCCTGCTTCAGATTGTTTGTAAAACACAGAGTGGTCAGACTTACTTTTCGCCATGCCAAATGTCTCAATAGCCTGACTAAATTTTCCAAACCAAGCACGAGGACTTTGTTTCAAGCCATACAAAGACTTACGAAGATGACAGACTTTCCCATACTCCCCCTGAGCAACAAACCCAGGAGGTTGCTCCATATAAACCTCCTCCTGAAGATCACCATGAAGAAAAGCGTTCTTTATGTCTAGCTGCTTCAAATTCAGCCGGAAGACCAGCTAGAAAACTCATGATAGCCATCTGCTCTCGTTGACTTTGCTGAACTTTGACATCAGGGCTATACGGCAATAGCGTATTAAGTTCTTCATACGTTTTCTTAAAATCCATAAAATAACTCATAATAGACCTGTCCTGCTTTTCTGCACGATAAAAAGCTTTGCACACATCATAAATACGAGAAATATTCCCTTTTCCAGAATATAGAAATTCCAGATAATCCATTAACTCTTTAACCAATTCACAATGGTTAATTAAACTAATCACATTACTGTCAATCGAATTCCGAATTTGTAAAAATAACCGAGCATCCTCCCTTAACCACGTCTTTCCCGACTCATCTGAAGGTGGATCACTAGTCATGTGATCATCCTTATCGAGACTACGCAAGTAAATTCGAATGGTTTTACTCCAATCAAGATAGTTGAAGCCATTAAGTTTATGTTCAGTAATCTTTGAATTACAGAAACCACATCAGAAATAACTGCCGCCTTTTGCTCTGACATACTTAAATAACTTTATAGCGAGAGCCAAAATTACGACGAACAAAACAGCGTATAAAACAGATTAACGAGGCAGTGAATAGTAGCAAATTAGAGATGAAACGATACCGGAATGCGTTGTACACACCAGAAGTAGAAATCAAGCCACACAGATCTCAGATAAACCGAGCAAACTGAGCAAATCAGTGAACATAACACAAATATGGAATACGGACCATAAATTGAGGCAGAACCAAACTGAACCAAGTTACCGAACTCAGATCTGCATTAACGACGACGGTCAAGCTAAACCAAAATCTGATCTGTATCAAATAGGGACGAACTGAACCAAACCAGGCACATATACGTGCTGTATACACTTAGACGAGCCAAACGAGAGTGGCCGGAGAATGAACGGAGTCGGGACGCGCCTCCACGCGCCGGCGAGTGGGACTGGACCGTTTTCCTTCTGGCGGCGCGTGAGGACCACGCGCAGGTCGTCTGGTCACCGGATTTTGTGGAGAAGGTCGTCGGAGGGTGGTGCTTCGTTTTAGGTTGGTGGTGATGTCGCACAATCGGTTTTGACTGGCGAACACAAAGGCAGAACCCTAACCCTAAGCTGGCAGCGGAACCAACTGGCAGCGACCAACTGCTTAATTCGAAAAAACCCTAACCCTAAGCTGTTCGCTCTGATACCATGTTTATTATGAGAAGGAGAAAATTATATTATTAGAGAGAAGAATGCACACTTATATACATGAGACTCCTACTCAAATAAGGAAACACTACTAATTAGAATTCCTAACTTATCTACCTTCCTAATACAATGTTTACAACCTATAACATCAACCAAGAAAACCAAATTTATTTGGCAACTTATTGGAATAAGATTTAGCAAATATAGCCCCACCAAATAAATTTTGATCTCCTAAAACTAGAAATAAGCTTGTTAAAAAAATGAGAAAATATTACAGAACTAATATAGCAAAGGAATTATGTTTAAGTAATTAATTAAGAACTGTGAGTCCATCAATATATGCCACTGAATACAGATCATATCTTGCTGAAATTCTATTTATCTTAAACTTGTTATCAATTATTTTTGTCTTTGTGATAACTAGAACAACTAACATATTTCATTTGCTTTTTTCCAGAGAGAAGGATTGCTTCATATATAAGTGCAATGGGGCACAATTTTCTCTCCGTATACCGTTCATGTGGGACCTACATTGTTTGTTTGACTATTCTTCTTACGGTTTATCTAGTGACACCTAACTACGCATCATTTGGTTACCTTTTCTTCTCTTTACTATGGATGAATGGAAGACAGCTGGTGGGGAAAACAAGAAGGCGACTCTGGTTCCCTCTCAAAGTGTATGCAGTCATAATTTTCACAATCATTTATAGTATGAGTGGCTTTCACAGTTTTGAAACATATTTGGCCAATATGATAGACCTTTATCCCGGCTTTGGTTATGACCCACGGGCTTCAATGGTAAAAAATGTTTGGGAGTCACTTGCTGTTTTAATTGTGATAGAACTATATAGCTATGAGAGGAGAATAAGCAAGTCGGTGAAATTAGGGAATTTCGGGTTACCGGATTTTAGCATTTTTTCCTTCATCAAACGTCTTCTAATTTGGCATAGTGAGAAGATACTATACCTTTCTTTGTTGTATGCATCTTTATCTCCGGTCAGCGCATTTGGCTTTGTGTATCTTCTAGGCCTGGTCATTTGTTCACCTTTACCGAAATCTTCCCGGGTCCCATCGAAAATATTTATGGTTTATTCAGGGTTTCTTTTAATGTTTGATTATTTATTCCAGATGTGGGGTGGTCGGGCTGAAATGTTCCCGGGTCAAAAGCACTCGTATTTATCCTTTTTCATGGGCTTGCAGTTGTTTAAGCCTGGTTTCTTCGGTCTTGAGTCGGGTATGAGGGGAAAGGTTCTGGTTATTGTTGCATGTGTACTTCAGTACAATGTTTTCCACTGGTTGGAAAACATGCCGAAGAGTGATGATGGAAAAAGTAAAGGAAAATGGGAGGAGCCTTGTGGTTTGTTTCACACTACAGAAGAAAGACCCAACGGAGTTGCCGTTTGCACAAAAGAATGTGGGCCAGCTAAAGGTGTTATCCCACTCACTGAAAAGAGAAAACAATCAACAAGTAACAACAAACCATCGGCTCACGATAGTGGTATACCTCGAGCTCCGAAGCACAATATCTGGGGAGGTTCCAAGGAGAATCACAAGTGGAATAAAAAGTGGGTTATGTTATTAAGAAAAGAGAGGCTTGATATGCAAAAGACCACCCTTAAAATATATATGAAGTATTGTGTGGAGAATATGTTCAATCTTTTCGGCCTTGAGATTAACATGATTGCATTGCTTGTTGCTAGCTTTGCTGTCTTGAATGCCATCTCTCTGCTCTATATTGCGTCACTGGCTGCTTGCGTGCTAATACGTCGGCATGTTATTCGAAGACTTTGGCCTGTGTTTGTTGTTTGTTTTGCTTCAGTTCTCACCCTCGAGTACTTGGCCAGCTGGTTGAATGTGACGTCTTGGAAACAAGAATTCCCCAGCAAGGAAAAAGTAGCTTGCCATGACTGTTGGAGAAGCTCTAATCTTTTCTTTGATTACTGCAAAAAATGTTGGCTAGGTATCTCTCTTAAGCGTTACTAAAGGCAATTTCTTTTTCTGGATAAAGTGAGGTCCAATTTAATTCTTGACTCAATTTTGTGATGAAAACCCAGAGATCTGATAGAGAGGCTTCACTAAACTAATGTCCTATTAAAACAATTTATTTAGAGTCCATTCGGTTGACCCTCATATTGTGAATTAGACAATTTATAATCAAGCAATTTACGATTTATACATTTATTTGTGTTTTGTTGTGAAAATTGAACAATCAGAAATATTATAATTCAAGTTAATTCATGAAAAACTCAAATTAAATCATTTCAAGTAAAACTTGAAATTATTTAATTCTAGAACTAGGGAATTCACTCCAACTCTATACTTCGAGGATAACTAGTGTTTGCACTTGATGTTGATGCCTCTAGACAAAATATTAACTAGCGTAGAAGAATTTAAAGTACTTTTTTATTCCAACACTAAATTTCTTATTTAAGTCATCCAAACACTCCATGGACTAGAATTGCATTATTTTATTTTTTTTGATAAGAAACAAGATTTTATTGTAACAAAGTAAGAGAATGTACAAAAGAGAGCAAGTAAAGCCCAATGGATGAGAAATCCATTGATACTAGACCAACTACCAACTGTTAACAACCACAGAAACAACAGACCCTAGGCACAAATAAAAAACCCAAGACAAAAAGCTATAACAATCTAGACCAAACAAGAAACAATCAACAGGGTTAAAAATATTCAAGGCGCTAGCCCATAGCCCAACTAGGAAGCTATATCTATCATCAAACACTCTTTTGTTTCTCTCTAGTCATACTGTCCATGCTATTGCCATCAACAGGGGCCTCCAAATGCACTTCGATCTTCTTCCAGATTGCTTAAAAGACCATTTAATAGCCATAGTCTCGGCTCATTTCCGAGAAAGTACACCCACTAAACCAAACAAACTAAACAATCTACTCCACAGAACTTGAGTAATTTACAATGGAGCAAAATATGATTAATGTCCTCTCCATGATTCTTACAAAGAACACACCAAGAGGGAGACAAACACATGTAAGGCCTCCACTTTTGGAGTAAGTCACATGTATTCACTTTACCCAATAAAGCAAGCCAAGCAAACACCTTAATCTTAGATGGAACTCCACGCTTCTAGATGAAGTTAAATTGTGGGAAAGGGATGGAACTCCAAGCTTCTAGATGAAGTTAAATTGTGGGAAAGGGATTATATCTTGCGGAGTTGATAAGAAGTCAAAGAAAGATTTACAAGAAAACTCCCCGGAATGATGAGCGGTCCAAACCCCTTTGTCTGACATATTTTGGTTGAGGCGGACGTCATGTAAAAGGTGAAGCAATGATAAGTATTCCAAAATTCCTTATCATTGAAGTTCCTAAAGAAGCTAAGATCCCAAGAGAAAACAATTTCGATGACCAAGAAACAACGGAATGAATTGTCATGTCGTGGTTATTTGAGAGATGGAAAATTATGGGGAAAAACACTTTCAAAGGACAAACCCCAACCCATATGTCTTCCCAAAATCGAATTGAATCCCCTTTCCCCACCACGAGCCTAATGTTTTGCATGAAAGAACTCTATACTTTTGCAATTGATTTCCAAGGAGAACGGAGAGAGCATTTGACATCAATGTTGGCATCCCACCCGTTAGTGTGGAGGCCATATTTACTCTCAATAATTTCGTGCCAAAGTGATTCTTTTGCATGTGGAAATCTCCATAGCCATTTTCCAAGTAGAGCCTTATTTCTTTTCAATAGGTTTCCCACCCCTAAACCCCCGTTATTTTTTATTTTGAAATCACATCCCAACTCACCAAGTGACTCCCTTTCCTTCCCAAAAGAAGTTTCTCATTAACTTTTCCAGAATTAATGCTGGTTTGTTCGGGATTCTAAATAGAGAGAATAAATTGGAATGCTACCTAAAATTGATTGTAACAAAACCAACCTGCCCCCTAGATAGGCACCCTTCATGCAAACCTTCCACTCTTTTAGCCACTCTCTCAATCATAAGATTCCAAAAGGATATACTAGACGGATTACCGCCCAATGGGAGCCCGAGATAGTTAAGAGGCCAAGAGCCACAACTACATGCCAACTGTATGCAATACCCGTTAATCTATCTTCTTCTGTATTCAATTCAACAATTGAACTCTTAGCCATGTTGACTTTTAGCCCCAAAACTAACAAGAATAACTTAATGACCCTAGATTTTTAATGCAATTGTCATTGTTGGAAACAAAGAAAATGCTATCGTTTGTAAATGTGAAATTCTCACTTTTTTCCTACCAATTTCAAAACCTTCAATCAAATTACTATCAGAAACTCTTTTCATCAACCTACTAAGAACATCAGCCACTACAATAAACAATAACAGAGACAAAGGGTCTCCTTGCCTAACCTCTCTTGAAGTAACAAAAAGACCTCTAGGTTTCCCATTGATAATGAACGAAAAATTAACCAAAGAGATACATTCTTTGATCCAAGATCTCCACTTGTTACCAAATCCTTTTTTTTTCCAAAACAAAATCCAAAAATTCCCAACTAATATGATCTTATGCTTTTTCAAAATCAAACTTGAGCACAATACCTTCCTTCTTCTTTGCCCTATACTCCTCAACCACCTCATTTGCAATCAAAACCATATCCAATATTTGTCTTCCTTGAACAAACGCACCTTGAGATAAGTCTATAGTCTCCCCAAGCGCTCTTTTGAGTCTCAAAGAAAGAACTTTAGCCATAACCTTGTATAAAGAATTAACAAGGCTGATTGGACGAAAATCCTTAATGGACATGGAATTCAACTTTTTTGGAATTAGGCAAATAAAAGTGGCATTCGTTCTGGCATTAACCACCTCCCTCAAAGAATTCCCGGAACATCCCCATAATATCATTCTTAATGACTTCCCACCCCTCTTGTAACGTGGCCATTGAAAATCCATTGGGTCCTGGTGCTTTATCACCATCAGAATTGTATTATTTGTAAGTGTACAAATTTACAATTCATAAATTGAAAGTTAACTAATTTTAAATTAGGAAATTTACACAACCAAACAGGCCCTTAGTGATCTCATTTTTGTTTAACCAGTAACAGATCATTGACATTTGTGGCTTCAATTTGTCCCTCGTGCCATGAAATTTTTAAGGGCTTTTTTTAATTTGCACCCCTCATTTTATATGTGAAATTAGACTTAGCCCCTATTTTTATAATCATTAGACTTTGCGCCCTACATGTGTGGGAATCTCAAAAAATTACAAAAAGAGGGGGTTAGGTCAAAGGATTATATTAAATATATTAGGTGTTGCCCACCCATTTTTACATAATACTTTGATATTTCTCTGCATGTAGGCGGCAACGTCTAATGATTATGAAAACATGGGGGTAAGTTTTACGTGACATAAAAAATTGGGTGCGAAGTCCAACTTCAAATTGAAGCAATTTATTATTGTAGTTCTGATAAAACAAAATTTTCTTTTGAAACAACTGATTCTTTCTGGTTGTTAACATTTGTTACCATATGACTTTCTGCAGGAGTTATAGTTGATGATCCCCGAATGCTGATTAGCTATTATGTAGTTTTTGTGCTTGCATGTTTCAAGCTCCGTGCTGATCACCTTTCCGGTCACTCCGAATTGCATAACTTTCTACATATGAAAAAAGCACCCCTGTTGATTGATCTTTCATTTGAAACGAAAAGCATGTGGACGCTTCTTGATAATTTGAGGCTCTACTGTTACTGTCACTTGATGGATCTTGTTCTTGCATTGATTTTGGTAACCGGAACCTTTGAATATGACATTCTTCACCTTGGTTATCTTGGCTTTGCTCTTTCTTTTTTCCGGAGGAGGCTAGAGATACTGAAAAAGAAGAACCAAATCTTCAAATTCTTGCGGATGTATAATTTCGCTTTAATTGTTTTTTCTCTTGCCTATCAATCTCCTTTTGTGGGGGATTTTAGTGACGGGAAATGTGAAACGGTTGACTACATATATGAAGTGATTGGATTCTATAAATACGATTACGGGTTCCGGATTACATCAAGATCCGCACTCGTTGAAATTATCATATTTATGTTGGTGGCCTTACAATCATACATGTTTTCATCCCAAGAGTTTGATTATGTATCGAGATATCTTGAAGCAGAGCATATTGATGCGTTGGTTCGTGAGCAAGAGAAGAGAGCTGCATGGAAAACAGCGCAGTTGCAACATATACGTAAATCTGAAGAGCAAAAACGTTTTCGTAATTTCCAAGTGGAAAAGATGAAAGCAGAGATGCTTAATCTACAAATTCAGCTTCATAGTATGACTGCAACTGCGAACGCTGGAAACATTTCTCCGGGTAGCGAAGGACTTAGAAGGAGAAGGAATTCTGCTCTAAATTCATACAAGGAAGGTGGAATCCCAGACAAAGAGGAAAACGGTTTAAAAAACCTAACTATGAGTGCCGACACTTTATTTCCTTTCGAACTGAACTCATCACCGACAAGTTTGAAAACTAGAAGTCCTTCAGGATTGGAATCCATGGTGAATTCAGTGGATTATGTTCAAGAAATCATCGATCTCAAGGATAAACCTTTTAATAACGAGTTCTGGGATTCAGAGAAAAAAGTTCGAGCCAAGAAAAAAAACCCGATTACGTCGGCTGTACATCTTATCGGTGATGGAGTTCATCAAGTAAAATCTCTCAGTAATAAAGCCGTTACCAATCTTGTTAGTTATTTTAATATGGAATACGAAGAACAAGATTCTGGTTACCAGTCCTCTGAGAATAATGAGGTTTATTATGAGCTAGAGAGCCAAAATATAGGATGCGAACCACTGGAGCAAACATTCTCTGTTCAATCAAGCTGTGAGAAGAACATTTCTTCTTCTACGTGCTCGCAAATCGGTATAATATTCCGTTATATTTGGGCCCAAATGCGATCAAATAATGATGTTGTATGCTATTGTTGTTTCGTATTAGTATTCCTGTGGAACTTCAGTTTACTATCCATGGTCTACCTAGCCGCTCTTTTTTTGTACGCCTTATGTGTAAACACAGGACCTGGTTACATGTTTTGGGTCGCTCTGCTAATTTATAGCGAGGCATGCATTTTGCTTCAATATCTTTACCAAATTATTATACAGCATTGTGGGTTCAGTATTCATATAAGCTTTCTTCAAGAACTTGGATTCCCCGATCATAAAATCCGATCATCGTTTGTTATTAGCAATTTGCCTCTTTTTCTTGTATACATATTTACTCTCCTTCAAACTTCCATAACCGCAAGAGACGGTGAATGGGCCTCCGTTACCGAATTCAGTTCTCTTAAGCGAAGAAATCTTAGTCAAAAGGAGTCCTTAGAGGGTCTTAATATTTGGGAGAGATTACAAAAACTGGTTGTATTAGTGATAGATTGTTTAAAAGTGAGTATTAGAGGCCTATATAGGTACTGGAAATCAGTAACAGAGGGAGCCGAAACTCCACCGTATTTTGTACAGCTTTCTATGGAGGTTAGTTTATGGCCTAATGATGGGATTCAACCTGAGAGAATAGAATCGGGGATAAACAAATTGCTGAAAACCGTTCATGATATTAATTGCATAGAGAATAAAAAAAATATACTCCAATCGGCAAGTACGGTTCGTGTTCAAAGCATTGAAAAAAGCGCTGAAAACCCTAATATTGCATTGGCTGTTTTCGAGGTGGTATATGTGTCCCCATCAAGTGAACCTGTCCTGGGGGAATGGTACAAGTCACTAACACCAGCAGCTGATGTAGCCAATGAGATTTTGACAGCTCACCGTGCCGGTATATGTAAACAAACAGGATTCCCATACCCTATACTATCTGTGATTGGTGGGGGGAGAAGGGAACTTGATCTGTATGCCTACATTTTTTGCGCTGATTTAGCTGTTTTTTTCTTGGTCGCGATTTTCTACCAATCAGTTATAAAGAACAACAGCGAATTTCTTGAAGTTTATCAGTTAGAAGATCAATTTCCAAAGGAGTTTGTATTCATATTAATGGTAAACCTCTTTCCTTTTGATATATTATCCATAGTTCTGTTTCAGTACACGTTTGTGAATTTAAGCTCATAGGTGATTGGTACCTCTATCTTGATAGAAATATCATTTGAAGATACATCTCATCAATCCCTGAGCATGCTAGTAAAAAATCATACTCTGCTCATAATGAATGCATCACACTTTGTTAAGAATTAATAAAATAATGCTAATCCCATGCTTATACTATTTTTGCTATATTCTTACTAAAAAATGGTATTGGGGTGGTTGCTTAGGGGACACAAAACTTCATCACTAATACAAACTGTTAGGAAATAACACTTTTACTAAAGGCCACCCGAAAGCTCCTTGACAGTTCAATTACGAGTTGCTGAAAATCTTCGCCATATTTGGTAAGAGGAGCTGTAGGCGCTGATCCTTCAAACCAAATTTGTACGTACTTTTCGCTTGTTTATGACTGAAAACTTTCATTTTATTTGCCTGTGAAGACTAGGAAAATTTTGGGTGTCCTTATGTTGTATTTGGCAGAAACAAACACAATTCTGTGTTATCATGAGATCATCTGTATTAGTGAGACAATTTTTGAAGTGCCTTCGGGGATTGCATAAAAAAGTGCAGACAGTCAATATCTATGGCATGTTTCGACATGCTCATAATCAATTTTCTTCATTCTAAATATGGCATATAAGACAATGTATTATTTTTTCTTAGTTTTTCACTATGAAACATTTAATAAAAAGGTTGGAATATGATTGAAAACACTACTAACTTTTATGAGAAATTTCGAAAATTGATGTGTGATTTGGGGAGAAGCTCTCCATCTTTTCCTTTTTTGTCGTGGAAATTTTTTCTTACTCACCCCTCAAAGAAGTGGATTCCGTGGAAAAATCAAAAAGTAGTAGAACATCTCACCAAATCCCCCACTTTTTTTTCCTACTCGTAAAATTACTAATGTTTTCAATCATTTTCCAACTTTTTTTTTCTATCAACTCAGCCTTCATGTCTTAAAAAGAAGACTTGGTGTTTGAGCTGACTTGAAGAAGTGCTTCCGAAAAAAAACCAACCAAATTCATCAAAGAAAATTACTATTGATAGATAATATTTTCCTCTGCAGATAATATTTTTCTTGATTGTGGTGGATCGTATAATCTACCTCTGTTCATTTGCAACGGGAAAAGTGATCTTCTATCTTTTTACGCTTGTCCTCTTTACATATTCTGTGATAAAGTACGCTTGGAACATGGAGCCTTCACATCAACATGCTGGCCGATTAGCACTCCGGGCTATTTTTCTTACAAAGGCAATTTCTTTGGCACTACAGGCGAAGCAAATCCGTTATGGGATTCCCCATGAAAGCACTTTGTATCGGCAGTTTTTGACAAGTAGTGTTTCGCATATATATTATTTGGGTTTTCGACTTTACCGTGCTCTGCCTTTCCTCTATGAATTGAGATGCGTACTTGATTGGTCTTGCACCACAACATCTTTGACCATGTATGACTGGTTAAAGGTCAGTAGTTCATTTTCATCTTTTTATGCTACTTTGTTTGCACAACTTTTGCTGTTTTAGTTTGTTGGAAATCATTTTTTTATTAGGCTAACAAGTGTATTTCCCAGAAATAAGGGATCTTATATGTTTAATTATTAATTATGATTTGATCACATAGGCAATTATGACCGTTTTAATCTTTTTAGTTATTTTTTTCTCCCTCATTGTAACCATAATCTTTATAGTTTATATGAAAATATAAGCTCTGGCCCTTGGTTTGAGCAAACCAAAGCCATTAAGCCAATTACAAAATCTTCTTAGTAGATCATCATTATCCTTTACAATCCTTTCTTTCTGTCAGTATCAAGCCACGAATTTCGTGCTATTTTCCCTTGGCACTGTGGTTCTTAAGGCGATTTGTGGTGCCTTTATTGGAGCAATCTGTTATATTGTTATTGTTGTTGCTATTGTTATTTATTTATTGTTTGATCGGAAACAGCGACATTATTGAAACTATGAAAACTATATATAAAGGTGGACAAATAGTTCACCAGGACATACATAATATGACAACTAAAATAGAGGAAAGATCAAAGCTAAGAAGCATTCTGCGCAGATCCTTTAGAAGACAAAGGTGATGGAGAACAATAAAACAAGAATAGAGAAGAGAGACGGGAAAACGAGATGCCCACAGGTGACTAACAAGCCCTAATCCCTAAGCACAAATACTTTGCTATTCAATATTCAAATGTAAACATTAAGATGGATTACATCCTTATTTATAGGTTAAGATGCAAAACCCTAAAGACACTAATTACCAAAATTACCCGAAGATAATAATAACTAATTAATTAATTACCAAGCATACTTGGCCTTGGGCTTATAAAACTTCTTAAGGCCCATTGACTTCCACACCTTATAATAATTATCTAACCACTTAAGAGATTCTGCACAGTGAGAAAACAATGTATTTTCTTTCTGTAAAACAACCTCCCTCCACATCTTTTTTAACGACAGACATCTATATCCTTGAAGCTGTTTGATGATGCAGCCCAGTCTGAATCAAAGTATTTTATTTTCTCCTGAACTCCTTCCGCGACTAAATGTTAGATCCGCTAATCAAGCTTTTTGACGAACGAAATTATGCTTATGTTTAAGAAACATATACAATGCATGAATGCAGATGGGTTCAAAGACAGAGTTGATCAAATAACTTGGGAGGACTTATATTTAACACAAAACATGGGTATAGTGCCCGATACTTATCTATACATATCCACAGTTAAAGGAAAAAAATAATTATGACCAATACCTTGTGGAAACTCTTACTGAAAAATATTTAGTTCCGGTAATCGACAATCTTGAAAACTTGCAGATGTGTGAACAACAAATACTGCATATGGATTTGTGACATTTAGCAGTATACCTATTAAGAGAAATTAATTTAAAGACTTGAAAATATTATACTAGATCAGTGGGGTTGTGAGGGGGACGGAACTCATCATGTTACCTGAATATGTTATAAACAAATTCATAAATAATTATATGTAAAAATATATGTGCACAGATTCATACAAAAGATTATTAGCTTCATTGATGTAGATGCACATATTCTTTATACTAAGAATATACATGCATTAGCATACCCTTTGCTGAAGATAGCTCTGCTCTGTCGTTGCAGGGATGCTTATTTCTTGATGGGATTTGTTAACATATATAATATATATTTGTTATGTGTCATTTATATAGTTGCCATTTATAAGAGTTCACTAGCAATATCTAAATCTTTAGATTGATTAGATTTTTATATTTTCCTTATTTATATCATTCTCATAACCCTATAAAGGGTCTCCATTGTAATAGTTTTATATCAATCAATTCAATAATATTTATCTCTTTTCTATATCTTTACATGGTATCAGAGCTCAGGTTCTACAAGGTTTCGAGTTTAATTTCTCCCGCTTGCATTTGTTTCCCCCTTTGTGTTTGTGCACGAAGTGCACCTTTGGTTTCATTTGTCTCTCCACGTGCGAGTCGGGGTTGCACGTGAGGGGGAGAAGAGTATGATATACATTGTTGGCCCACTACCTAACTGCTTAAGCTTTTGGGTGAGATGGTGACTAACATAGTATCAGAGGAATCAGATCCTCCTATTTTGAGTTCTAAATTATAGTTCCGCTATCACCGGCGGGCGATACATATTGTCGCCCGCCGGACCACCTTCTGCGCTAATCCACCATTCTCTTTCACCGTCGTCAAAACCTCAATCACTACTCAACGAATCTACCATGATCCTCTTAGCCTCACCTCATCCTCTTGCTTTGTCTCTCAACCTAAACCATTAATCAAATCCTACCATCTCTTGGTGGCCTTGTTTCTTTTTCTTTCCATCATCTATTTGCAAACTCAAGTTAATGATATCAAACCCTAGCCGCTGTGTTTCCATCTTAGCACGTAAACCCTAGCCGCTGTGTTTCCATTTCAGTGCGTAAACCGCTATGTTTTCATCCCAGCGCATAAAACCTAGCCGCTGTGTTTTTATTCCAGCGTGTAAACCCTAGCCGTTGCCATTCTCTTCCGTTAAAATCCTAGCTTCCAGCGTGTAAACCCTAACCATTAACATTCTCTTCCATTAAAACCCTAGCCGCTGTGTTTCTGTTCTAGTGTCTAAACCCTAGCCGTCGCCATTCTCTTCCATTAAAACCCTAGCCACTGTGTTTGTTCATCGGCTTCATCTACTTTCAAGACAAACTTTCCAAACTCAAGTTGGTATATTACCATCTTGAGTTTGAGGGGGGATGTTAACATATAAAATATATATTTGTTATGTGTCATTTACATAGTTGCCATTTATAAGAGTTCACTAGCAATATCTAAATCTTTAGATTGATTAGATTTTTATATTTACCTTATTTATATCATTCTCATAACCCTATAAAGGGTCTCCATTGTAATAGTTTTATATCAATCAATTCAATAATATTTATCTATTTTCTATCTTTATAGGATTTTTTTGACTTTGCCCTCTATTTTTAATGTGAAATTAGACTAACACCCCCCCAACCAACCAAAAAAAAAGGCACGCGGTTTCATAATCTCAAATTCTTACATAAAAATGTGGGGAAATGTCTAATTGTTTCAACGTAATCCATTGACTTGACAGTTAACCGCATGTTTTTACGTAATTCTTTTAGATTACCATGCATGCAAGGGGCCTTACGATTATGAAAACAGGGGGCAAGTCTAAATTCACATATAAAATGTGGGGTAAAGTTAAAAACCCTTTCTTGATCTAGTATTTGTGATTTTTGTTTCTGTTTTGTAGTTGGAGGATATTCATGCGAGTCTCTTTCTTGTCAAATGCGATGTGAACTTGAACAGAATTAGACATCAACAAGGAGAGAAGCAAACTAAAATGACGAAATTTTGCAACGGGATATGCTTGTTCTTAGTTTTGTTGTGTGTTATATGGGCCCCTATGCTGGTAAGAAACCTTACATTGTAGAACTAACAATGCATCCTAGTAAAATTAGCTCCTCATTAAAATGAATTAGCTCCTAAATATGCTTGTTCTTAGTTTTGTTGTGTGTTATATGGGCCCCTATGCTGGTAAGAAACCTTACATTGTAGAACTAACAATGCATCCTAGTAAAATTAGCTCCTCATTAAAATGAATTAGCTCCTTACAATGCTGTATCAATTTCTATGTACTCTTTTTTTAAGATTTAAAGGAAATTGATTGTTTCTTATATATATAAAAAAAAGAATGTTAAAAACATCAAATTGTTCTAATGGACTGACTGAAAACTCTAACATCCTTCACAATTAATATACATTGTTAAGATCATTTTCTCATTTAAAATACATCAGGATCATACGCAATCAAGAATGTTAAAATTTGTAATGTTGCTAATATTGGAGAGCATGGTATAGCTGTTTGACACTACCTAAGAAATTAAGCTTTTGGGCGAAATGGTGACTTTATGACAGTGTGTATTTGATAAAAAAGTTGGAACATGATTGAAAACTCTAATATTTACAAGAAGTTCAAAAAGGAGACAATTGATTTGGTTAAACGTTTTACTACTTTCTCAGTTTCCCAAAGGCCAAATTCTTTGGGTGGTGGGTAAGAAAATTTTTCCTTGAAAAATAAGGAAAAGATGGAGAACATATCACCACATCACTTGTCTCTTTTTCAGCTTCTAAAAATTAGTATTGTTTTTAATCATTTTCTATCTTTTTATAAAACGCACCCTAAGGTTCCTGAAAATTGTTAGAAAAGGCAAAAAGTAGAAAACTTGTGATATCAAGAATCTTTCAACATTCTTCATGCCAAACCTCCCCTTAATTTAAAAATAATAATATCACTACTAAAACATATATCAGCACTAGAATCCCCCATGAAGAAAAACTCTTGCTCCACCACTATATGCATTGGCAAATTTCAAAAGTTGTAATTCTATTGTATGTTAAAAATCTAATAATATTCCATAATAGATGTACAGCAGTGGCAATCCAACAAATATCGCGAACCCCATCAAAGATGCCAGTGTCCAGATCGATTTAAAGACAATCGGTGGAAGGTTGACCTTGTTCGAGACCACCCTTTGCAAGAAACTCTCGTGGGACGAGCTTGATGAATACGTCGACCTTGATCCCAAAGGTTATCTAAGCAATTATAATGAGAACGACATTCAATTGATATGTTGTCAATCTGATGCCAGCACCTTGTGGCTTGTCCCTCCTGTAGTTCAGGCGAGATTTATTAAGTCTATTGAGGGAAGTATGACATTTGTGTTTTCTTGGACCTTCACAAGGGACAGGCCCAAAGGAAAGGAAGTTGTCAAGTATGAGTTACGTCTTCAAGCTGAGGATCTTCCAAGCCCAGGCAAAGTAATTAATGTGCTCAATGGGACTACCAATAGTTTCAGGGTATATGATGTTTACCCAAGATACTTCCGGGTCACCGGTTCGGGTGACGTGCGGTTTCTTGAACAAGCGGTATGTTATATTTTATTTCTATGATAGAAATTTAGGGGCTGGTCCATTTTTCCTTTTGGGGGAGGGGGTTCAGTTTGTGGACCCCTCTCTCTCTCTCTTGTATCCGTTCTTTTTTTTAGTTGAAGGTGTTTTTTTTCTAATTACAATGATGGGAATTGAACCCATAGCCCCTCCCTTCCAAACCTTGACGCCACCCACCACTATCACTGTGCTATAAATAATGCTATTGGCTTAATCAAAAGAGTTAAGGACAAAAAAAGGTAAATTGAAATTAAGGTGTGTTAGATTGCCAAAGTTTTTACTGAAAAGGTTGGAATATGTGAACTTTTTACATTTAGGTGGTGGTTGGTCGGTCTAAATTTTATGTGGAAATCTAGTCCATGGTACAAGTGCAAGTAGCACAATTCCGTAGGATTAAATAATTACACCTGTTACTTTGCTTCTAGCTTGGATGGAAAAGATGCCTAAAGCCAAAAGTTGGAAGTACATCTTTTCCAAGGGGGAATGAAGGCAATCCAGCATTCTTAAATGCTTTCTTTTCATAAAAACGAGTTTTAACCCCTTCCCTTATAATTTAGGTTGGATTATTTTTTTGTTACTTGTTATTGGAGTTCCATTTATAAACCAATTACCTGAAATTGAATTCTTTTCTAGCCTAGTACACTTTCAATCAAACTCACCCTTAGTGTTTCCGAAGCATGCATTTATGCAATCTGATAGTGCAAATAATGCTCGTACGGTCGTGCTACACGAAAAATGCTGCGATTCTGCAAAAGAACTGCCTTTGAAAAATGCTTTGTCCTTCATAGGAAATTGGTATACCCTGTGGATTGCACACTAAAGAAGTCTTGTGAGATGTCCTTATAACTAAATGACCCAATATATTGTCACTCTACAAAAAGAATTTAAGTTAGGGGTGTAGCTATTACCACACAAACAAATCACTTTAGCACTCCAAATAGTGTTGCAAAAGATTCTCAAAACATCGCTAAATGTCATTTTTCTGCATAGCGCAATTTTTGAATGATTATAGGCTCACCCTCACCCTGTAAGCTAGATGCCAATTTTTCTTGGCTTTTAAATGGATCAAATTTAATCCTTTCGATTTTTGATGAATTACTTGTTTAAATACAACAAAATTTGGATACAGGTGGAACTGGTTAGTGGGGATCTTGTTCTAAATCGTGGCATTCCAGAATGGTGGTCGTTCCACGATGTTAATGCTTCAGATGTAAGAGGTTGTGGAGGGTTGGCTGGACCGATGGCAATAATTGTATCCGAGGAAACACCGCGTGAGTATTAGATTATTAATGTTGGAAATCATATTTTATTTATAATTTTTAGTTTATTAGTAATCCTTTGTGTGCTTTTTCGTCTTTTTATTTATTTATTTGATTCCTCATTAGAAAGGCTAATTTTTACATATTAATATAAGCTCTGGCCCTCACTTTGTGTCTTCGAAAGTCAAATTTATTGAGCCAGTATAAGAATTCTTCTGATAATAGAAAATTAGAAACTGTGAACTGTATTTGTGTTTTTCAGAAAAAGTTGTTGATATAAGGTACTTTGGTACCAATTTTGTCCATTAATAATTTATCTCTTGCAGAGGGGATTCTTGGTGAAACACTTAGCAAGTTCAGCATCTGGGGTCTTTACATCACCTTCGTGCTAGCGGTTGGTCGGTTCATAAGACTTCAGTGTTCTGATCTGAGAATGAGAATACCCTATGAGAACCTACCGTCTTGTGACAGGTACACAAGCTCTATTCATTTTACTTCTAATTCCATTTTTCACTTCTAAAACTTGTAATGTATGCAAGATTATACTGCTTTTGCATTGAAAATATTCAAAAAAATTCCATATTTTCCGTCCTTAGTGGTGTATTGCTTGGCTTAGTTTTCCAAGAATTCTATTTAGCCTAATGGGATGTGTTGGACAAACAACTAAGGTTATTGTATTCTATGTGGGTTGTGCTTCTTACAAGACGTGTAAGTGTTCCTAAACTTTCTGATTTTGAGGCTGCTGCTCTTTGCCACCCTGTGGATATTAGCAAGAATTTAGTGTCCTCTACTCCATGGATGATTTTAAAAGCGCAGGGCCTGATGGTTTTCAAGCTATCTTTTATAAATCCTGCTGGGACACAGTTGGGGCTCAGATTCTCAATGTATGAATGTCTTGGCTTTTGGGCGTTTTCCCACTTCATTAAATTCTACCATGTTTGTTTTGATCCCTAACAAAGAAACCCTCCCCATCCCGGATGGCCGCCTTTACCACTAGGCTAACCCACTGGCTCTGCTCACAAAGTTCTTTGCAAGGTTGTTGTTAGGAACGATCTTGCACGTGGGCAAAGGACAGAAACAAGATCAGGCCGAGAACAGGTAGAATTATGATTTAACAGATGGGGGATGGAGGACCTTGGACCTCTCAGAACAACCAACCTATCATACCATATTAATAACCATTTGTCCCAGAAGCTTAAGTTGTTGGAAAGAGGCACAACAATGAATATCATGCTAACAAATGTGAAATGTAGCAAACTGCTTTGGACTAAGTGTATTAGCCCTAGCCTTTAGTTTATTTCCTAAATTCCACACTTCTGATAATATATTTGCTGTTCAAGAGATCCTTCATTCTCTTTGGAAAACAAAGTCAAAATCGAGAGGCATGGCCTTAAGCTAGATTTTGAAAAGGCGCATGACAAAGTTAATTGGAGATTTTCTTGAAATGTTTTAAAGGATATTGGCTTTCCTGTGTTGATGTTCACTCTTATAATGTTCTCGGTTTGCTCTACCTCTATGGATATTCTTTGGAACATGAGTTTATTTTTAAACCTTCTAGGGGGTTTCAACATGGAGATCTCTATAAGCGATAAAAAGGGTATCATCAATTTTACTTTGGATAAAAATCAGAAGCTGTTGTCGGTGATGGAAAGCTGATTGCCTGAAGGAAGGGCCACTTTAATCCACTCGTTACCTCGGCGTTGCCTAATTGTACTGTGCAGGCGTGTTGAATTCCCTAAGAACTTCGCTACAATTTGGATAAATGATAGAGACTTTGTTTTGGGGAAGTATGACTGAGAAATGGAAAATTCATCTTGATTCACCTTGTGAATGGGAGCAAGCTGTCCAATCAAATAATTCTCTTTGGGCTGAAATTTTTCGAGCAAAATATTTGAATTCAACGGACATTTTGGGATGTTTGCCTCGAGGGTACAACTCTGACACTTGGAAAGGCATCGTCAATAGCTTTAATCTGGCGCAAGATGGGTTTTGTATGGCATGTGGGAAATGGGCGAAAGATTGAAATGTGGGAACATAAATGGATTAATAATGGCTCTCTAATATTTTGGTGTTGCTAGAGGGCCACTGTGAGGAGTTGATAAGAATATGGAAGTGTGTGATCTCAGTGGAATTTCAGAATAAGAAATTATTTTGGTAATTGTTATTTTTGTGTGAGTTCAAAGACTCCCAAAGTGGGAATAAATAGGACACAAGATAAACCCTCCTAAAGCATTTGACATGTTAGAAAGCAGGATGGGATCCCACAATCACAGGATAAAATACTCCCACCTCCTCCTAGGTGGGATTATTTAACCCTCTTCCCGTGGGATAAAAGGCACTTTACACTGGCCTACACTCATCAAAAAATTAGAAAAACATAGAATCAGGTACCATGAGGATTTGCTTGTTATACAAATGTACTGTGCTTTTCAAAAATACTACTCCGCTGTTGCATATAAAACACAACCTACATGGTTGCATAAAGAGACTCCACCTGTTGCCAAAGCGATTATGACTTTGGCAGAGTTAGAACTGCTGTGAAAAGTTGTGCCATATGCTTTTGTAATTGTACATTACTCACGGTAGGCATATTTGTTCCGCAAATAGAGCCACCTTAAAGAAAAAGAAAACAATGTGATAGGAAAATTGCTTAGTTATTTTCCTTTTAATACAGGTTGCTAGCGATTTGCGAGGACATTTACGCGGCTAGAGCTGAGGGCGAACTTGAAGTTGAAGAGGTCCTTTATTGGACACTCTTGAAAATTTACAGGTCCCCGCACATGCTGCTCGAGTACACCAAACTTGAATAATTCATCTCACGTTATCATTGATCTCTAATCACCACGTTCTCTCCCCGTTAGTGGAACACATTAAAGTCGAGTTCTTTATTTGATTGGGTACCACTCACTTGCGAAGAACAAAGCCCCCTTAGTGGTTAATGGCGCTTCTAGTGGCAGTGACGTGTTCTCAAAGAGGCCTGACCGGGTAGTGATACAAACGTACACATTGAAGAAGAGAGAAATTAAATGCATAGTTTTATGAATATATTTTTGGTCTGGCCTTGTACAAAAGTTTGATGGCTTGGCAATTGTAAAATTGTTGTATCCCTTTCCGGTCTGATGCACCAATTATGGAACATAGGATATGTTTCTCTGATTAATGAAAGCATATGTGATAGTAATCAAACTTCAATATACTCTTTTTTTAATAATGAAATGTTATTTTAAAATAGTAATGGCGGTCTACGTAAATGTGATAATTCTTCAATTTCAACATGTTTCGAACTTGCATCCTTTGTCGCTTCTGAGCCCTCTTCTTTTCGCCAGCTCTTGAAAGATGTTGGTTTTTAAATATTCTTCTCTATATTTATTGCCTTTGAGGTGTTGAATTTAAACACCTTTTCTACAACAGTACGCAATAATATAAATATATCTATATTATATATATATATATATAATAAAAAATGTATTATCATAACCTATGGTAAAAAGTACTTACTATTTTGCTCATCTATATATATATAGCGCTAAAGAGAATAATGAAATAGAGTGATTCTACTTATCCTAAATTGAGTCTCCCTTCTCTAATGCACATCTCAATGTCACGTTTGAGTTTATTTTTCATCATTTCCTTCCAAATTCATGAGCATATACACCGTTTTAATGAATTTGTACTGCAACTTATGAAATGCTTTTTCGACTAATTCGATAGAGATTCAAAAGTGACTTTTAAGTAATGTCATCAGTATATAGTGGTGTTATTAATTAGTGGGGATTCTTACCCAACCACAAATTAACCCGATCACAGTTGTCCGTATCACTTTTCTTTTCTCCTCTTTTTTTAATATATTATATCAATCCGGAGTCACTTAAGATTTACTGTACTTTGTGCACCTAATTTTTCCTTTTCTTTTTTAAAATTTTAAAGATAAGAATTAGGTCCGGCAATTTATAACAGGACACGAAATCGATATGAATTTACTGGGTTTGGGTGAACCTTTAACGGGTGCAGGTCATAGTCAGGTTGACCCGTCAAATCCGTTTATTAAACGAGTCGATTTCGTGTATATTTGCGAGACCCAAATAAAACCCGTTTAATCCGGTAAGAATATATATGAGTCGATTTCGGGTCGTGTAAACCCGTTTGTAACCCGTGTAGCTCAAATATAATTTATATATATATAAAAATTACTTAATTGAATTATTAGCGGGTTACTAAATGTTATATGTATACGACCCGAATTTAACCATTTATCTTAAACAAGTTAAATGAATCGGGGCGTGTTATTCGTTAATTAAACGGGTCGTGTATGAATTTGAATTTTCACCCGTTTATTAAATAGTTCGTATACGGGTGGAGGCACTTTTCACCCGACACAAAACCGACCCGTTGCCAGGCCTAATAAGAATGTTCGGATTACATCAATTAATCCGTTTTTAGTACATTAAAAAATAGGTCATCCAGAAGTACTTCATTTGGAGGGAAAAGGAGGAGGAAGTAAGTGGGGATAAAAATAGGGGTTTTTTGTGTTTGGCCCATGATTTTTGAATTGTTTTACATTTAACTCACTTCGTTTGATTAATTAGTTATTGGCACAATCTTTTGGATAATTACTAATTTGTTATTTAGTAATTGATTTTATATATATTTTATTTATTCTGCATTTTTTCAAATTTTCCCTTTTTTCCATTTCGTTAAAATTAAATGACTTTTAAAATCTAAACTAACAGAAATTACGATGACTATACCCACTTTTTAAAATCTTGAAATTAATTTTTAACTTTAAATCAAATAAATTAGAGATAATATTATTAAAGATTTTCATGTATTATCCTTTACAAATTCAAATAAATTGTAGTGTACAAATATTAGACATATTACATTTTTGAATTCTTTAAAAAATAATAAGTAATATGACTGCCATAATACATATTATATAATTTATTTTTGTGAAACAGTTATATTAAATGTTTGATGACTTTATAAAATCATGAAGTTTAAATAACATAACTTGTAATATGACTATTACATAATATGAATATTGCGTAATATGGCCACTACGTAATATGATTACTGTGTAATAGGAAATAGAAATGAACTTTGCAATATGCCTTGGTAATGGTTGCCACACATGCCCTACTTTTTTTATTCCCACTCGATTGAGAAATTGAGATGGGACCATGGCTTACCTCAATATGGATCCAATACCACCCAATCCCAAACATTCATCGCATTCTTATACCAACGTACCAAAAAACACAAACCCCAATTTTTCATACCCAAACTCATATATACCAAAAAGTAGAAGTAGAGTTTAACAGGGATATCAATAGTCCACGCTGGTTACTGTCGTGGATTTTCCATATGTGGTGGAGTGCTTTCATATTGTAATAATGAGATTGGTGGAGTTTTGATCAGAATTTGGAGCAGGAAGGTAGTAACGCAATTTGGAGGTGACTCAAACCACCAGTGGGTCCCACGTTAAAAGAATGCGAATTAGAATCCATAATTTAACCATAAAAAATATTAATGAATCAAAGAACACAATAAAATTTCCATACACAATTGTCAAAAGAGAAAGATATAGCTATCCTTATCATTTTTGTCAAGTGATATGAGATAATTACTCATTGATTTAGTCAAGTGGATAATACTCAAAAAAAGAAAAAATTCTTTTGAAAAACATAATTAAATATTCCCCACTACAATTATTAAAAATTATAATTTTTCTTATTTATTAACAAGGACAACTATGTCAAATTACAATTAAATATTCAAAATATTTAGAAAAACCTTATTTTGAAATTTGGGTTAAATACAAAATAAATAAATTATTCACTAATTAATAAAATATCATAGATTTAAATATACAACTCTTCAAAATTTTAAGTTAAAACTTAATTTGCTAATAAAGATAAAAGATATATATACATATGTATGTATCTCACGCATTTTAAGGGAAGGTTGCATGCAATTCTCTCACCAAACGACCCAAAAGATGAGGATGGAAAACAATACTGCTGATCCACCCCGTCTAGCTTCCAATGTTTTTCACGTGGGACCCACTGGCCCAATTTTTCTCTCTCATCATCACTGCCATCCAGCTCATTTCTCTCTCTAAAATAAATATATATTGACTCTCTCTCTATATATATATGTTATATATTCTTATCTATGATGTGCGGATGATATCTTTTTTCCATTATTAGTGTCACTCTTTGACTCTCGAAAATACATTATCTTTCGTCTTTTTAACAACCTCCTCTTATATATATATATACATGTTCACCTCTATCTCGTTCCTCTTAAGTTTCTCGTTCAAAATTATGATGAGCCTTTGCAAGAATAGTGTCCACTCCTCTCTAGGGTTTTCCAACTCCAAGGACAATTTATCATCATCTGATTACTTGTCTCACCGGAATCATCATCATCCTCCTACTCATCCGGCTGCAGGCGGCTTGACTTTTTTTAGTGTTTTCGAGGATGTTGAACGGCCGGTCAACGTAATAGAGTCTGCCACCATAAAAAAACCACCACCCACCACCACCAGCAGCAGTACTGATGCTGTTGCAGAGACAACAAGAGCAAACCCTGGTGGATCAGGGTTTAAAAAGCCGCCACCTCCGACCACCCCAACTGTTGTTGTCGCCGCGACAAGAGGAGGAGGTTCAACTATAATAGAATTTAAAGAACAACCACCTCCCATCAACACCACCACCACCACGGAAGGATATCCAAGTGGATCAGGTTTTCCAAAACCACCCCTTCCCACCAGCGAAACCACCACCACCACAAGTATTGTTTCCACAACAATAAAGAATAACCTAGGTGGAATAGAGAGTAAAAATCCACCAACTCCCACAACCACCACTCATGTTGATGTGGCGACAGCAAAAGGATATCTGGGTCGATCAAGTTGTTTTCCAGGACCATTTCCCACCACCTCAGGTTTTGTGGCCGGGACAACAAAGAGTGACCCAGGTGGAACAGACTCCAGAAAAACACCACCTTCTCTACCACGCGCCACCACTGATATCTTGGAATCAACACCCAAAAGAGATCCAGGTTCAATAGGGTTCCTAGATGAAGTGGGCGGCAGTGTAGACGGATTAATGTCTTGCACAGAGGGCCTAGGCTTCGAGAGCTCCGACGAAAGAAGGGTCGACGATCAAATCCTAAACACACTCCCCTCTCCATTATCATCCAAAACCAAGAAAACAGTTCCATTCAAGAAAGAGGCGAAAAAGTTCCCTCCACCATTATCTTCCTTAAACAACAACGGCCAGCCAAAGTTCATTCTGCGGCCGGTGAGGAAAGAAGGAAGGTTAGAGCTCACGGAGGTGAAAATCCATGAACCGGATGTCCTCCACGCTTCCCGCCAAGATGGACGGTTGAGATTACATTTCGTATTTGACAAAGATGAAGAGGCTGAAAACCAAATTGAAGAAGAGAAACAAGTAACTATTCAAGAAGATGCTAAAGAATTTCAAGAAAACGTTGAAGAAGAGAAGTTGGAGGAAGAGAGAGTCGAGAAGGAGGAGGGATTAAAAATTCCGGTGATGGGCGGTGACGGAGATGGTTTTAGACGGTGTCATGAGCTAGTGGCGAGCCACTGCCGCCACCGCCACCGCCGCTACCACAATCATGTATGGAGCCAGCGTTGTGTGACAATCGCGTGAGGCTAGCGTGGCTCACGTGGTTATCTCCATGCACATTTTACTAGTGCTAGTAAAGAGATATATATATAGAGAGAGAGAGGGAGAGGAAGATATTAAGTAATTCTAAAGAGTGACAATGGATATGCATCTATTTTAGTAAATTGTATTTTGTTAAGATGATTGGATTCCACAAATACAACATATATTTCTGTGTGATCTGATTTACCTAGTGTATAAAATGCAATGATTGATTGTAGAAAATTCAAAAAAATACGTACTCAAAATAAAGTGCTCGATCCTAAATGAGTTAGGATTACACTTTACATAAAGGAGTAAATACACAAACGTCATATTTTTTGAATCACGTCTTGAAATATAAAAGACTGTTTAATAACAATATAACAAGTCATAAAAAAAATAATTATTTGTATAAAAATTAAAAAATAAGTTAAGATATATAGGTAAATATTTTTCATTTTTTTTTATGTTTTGTAAAAAAAAAATTCACCCAAAAAAATTATCATATAAAAAATTGTAAAGTAAAAAAATATTTCACATAATTTTTGACATATTTTTAATTTTTTAAATAAATTAAATATATTTATTTTTATCTTGTTATTCTCAATTTTAAATTCACCAATTGTTGAATTATGCATATATGATTATATGTGGTGCGTCACCTGAGATATTTTAATTTTTAGAGAGAGGAAGAATAAGGGAGGAGAGAGAAGATAACGTACGGTGGTCTTGAATTGATAACACGAGCTAAGGAAGGGGGTGAGAATTCTGAATCTGCAGGGCTGAGACATACAGCTAGATACAGAGCGATCAGTTGTGTCTTTGCTAAAGATAGAATTTTATTGACGCTATGCCTAGTTACACCCTATATATTTAAACTAGAAATTAGGTAGAAGGGTTTATTATACATTGATTTTTACCAAAAATCCAATGAATAATATTTTTTTGAATGAAGGGCTTATTTTTAATTGGTAATTTGAATAAAGGGCCTATTTTTAATTGGTAATTAGTGTAAGAGGCCTATTTTGTTTTATATTTTAAATGAATGTATTTGAATAAATTTAAATATCATTTAATTAATAAAAACATGTTATGTATTACCTAAATTACCCCTTTTTATGAAATTTTCACAAAAAATATGGACTGCAAAGTTCATATTGCAATAAAATATGAACTGCAAAGTTCATATTGCAGTGAAATATGTACTGCAATATGAACTTTGCACTAAAAATATGGACTGCAAAGTTCACATTGCAGTAAAATATGGACTGCAATATGAACTTTGCACTAAAAATATCGACTGCAAAGTTCACATTGCAGTGAAATATGTACTGCAAAGTTCATATTGCAGTCCATATTTTAATGCATATTGATATTTTTTTAGTTTATTTTAAAGATTGGGATGTCATTTTATAATGAAAAAAAAAGACACGTGTCATATTATCAATAAAATAAAAAATAGGCCCTTTATTTAAAAAAAATTTATTCCTTGGCCTTAGTGTGAAAATCTTTTTCTAATAAGCCCTTTTTTTTAATTGCCCCATATTTAAAATCTGATTAATAACGATATGAAAAAAAAAAAAAAAAAGTTGAGATATATGTTAAAATTCTTTTTATCTCATATTAATTTTCGTGAGTATATTTCTTTCATCCTCTTTTAAAATTTTGTGAAATTTTTTTTTTTACTATCACTTAAAGAAAATTTTGTCATGAAAAAAAGCAAAATGTAAGAATTAATCTCATCATATTCCTCAACTTATTTTTCATCTTTTTACTTAAATTAATTTTTTTTATTTTATTTTTTATGTTACTATCAAATGGAATCTTAAAGTTGTAGCTCTGGGATTATCCTTGTGATAGGTTATCATGCCGTAAATTTGAATTCGATTAAAAAAAATTTAAATCATATTTTAATGCTTAGTTAATCAAAATCAAAGTGTGCTTAAATTGACTCAAATTTAAACACCACTTGATGAAGACAAATATATATATATATATATATTTAAACTTAAAAAAAATCATTGGTAGGGGAACATCATATATAATATAATATATATCATTACTGTTATATAATAATGTATCATAATAATATCTTGTTAATAATTTTATGGACAGTTTATGTTGGAGTGATTAATTGATTATCATGTTAATTAACACTTTCACATGTGATTTAATTTGAGGCTGCTGTTACTATTTTATTCTCTATCACTTTCTCTTTCTAATACTCTATAATTACGTATGTTATCTCTTTCTAGTGCTACATATTTAATTTTAAGTATTAACATATATAAATATTTTATATTAAGTATATAGTTAATATAATAAATATTAATTTTTCTCTAAGAGCATGTTTGATTGCCATAATTTTTTATAAAAAATAAGAATTTTTCACCCAAGTTATCACTTTTAGTGTGTTTGATTATCAAAATTTTTTAGGTGGTCAAATTATATCTTTTAGCAATCATGAGCTTGTTTTCCACCAATGCCTTGAAAATATTTTCTTGGGGGGGGGGGGGGGGGGGGGGGGGGTTGGTTTTTATTTTATAGGTTAAGTCGCACAAATTTCAAGATAAATTTTACCAATTTTCTACATTAAAAATGCTATAATTTAAAATAAAAAATTTAAAATTTAATAAATATTTAATATTTACTAATCAATATCAATTAAACAAAATCCATCATGACCTAGAATTATGTAAAAAAATAAAACCAATAATTTTTTCTATATTAAAAATGCCATATTTTTAGGGTAGAAAATTAAGGCAAACAAATATATTTTATTGACATTTTCTATGCAACTCAATTTTAGGCAATTCAATTGCTTAAAACTTATTTTCTTTCCATGCTTATAATCAAACGCATCCTAAACGATTTTGCATTATTTATTGATGTCTCATACTATGCTAATATAAGGGCTCTTTGATTGTAATAGTTTAGAAATATACGCTTTTATATTTTATATTATTAACATGGTATAAGCGGGTTAATATTATTTTCGCCTACTATTAATATAGCTTATGTTATTGCCGGTGGGCGATGTATATACTCACTCGCCGGACCATTATAGTCACCTGCAAAAACCTTTATCGCCTCGTGGCCGCTATTTGATCACCATAAACTTTAGCCTCATGTGCCATCTTGCCTTCTCAAACCAACCACTAAAGAAACCTATAATTTGTCATTACTAATCGTCAGGGGAATTAGCAAAAAAAACCTTGAAGTTTGGGGGTATATATAACTTAAACCTTAAAGTATAAAATGTTGCAATGTTAACCCTAAAGTACAATTAGTAATGCAATGTGGCCCTTCCGTCCATCACAGTTAGAAAACACCAAACGGAGGATGACGTGGCTGCTGACTAGGCGTCGACGTGGCTAGGGAATTAGCAAACAAAATCCTAAAGTTTGGGGTTGCATGCAATTTAAACTTTAAAGTATAAAATGTTGCAATGTTAACCCTCGGTCGGGGCACAAGTGTCTTCAAATTTTTGGTTTTATTGTACCAAATCCCTCGGCTATATTAATCAAACCACTCAAAAAATGTACTGCCCGAATTTACCTCAGACAGAAAAAGTGATCAATAATAGTCGGTGGTTAAGAGTCTTTATGGTGTACTTTCGGTTTGTTTTGGACCAAGTATCATAGCTGAACGCCTTGACATAAATGACTTACAATTTCTCGTTTTGTTTCACCGACGAATTTAAAATTTATCGTGAAAATGGAATAACAACTACAATAAAATGGAATAATAGAATATCGTGAAAAATATATAAATGGCCAGATAAGAAAAAAAAATCAAAACATGTAGGTGCGAACTTGAAAAAAAAAGGAACTAGAATGTTGAAGTTAACTAAAAAGCTTTATGTTTTTCAGATCTTGTGAACCATATTCAGTGATATGATGTCAAAATTGAATTGATCCAAATGCTATCTAGATGGAGCCATTTCTTTCGAAGTTGCAAGAATTTAAAGAAGACAACATTATAGCTTAACAATGATGGAGCCATTTTTTGCAAAGTTTGCAAGAATCGCGTTGCAGGAAGCTAGGAATTGGTGCTATAACTAGAGACAGAAGTGTACTTTGGGATTAACATTGCAATATTTTATATTGTAAGGTTTAAGATTTAAATTGCATGTAACCCCAAACTTTAGAATTTTGTTTGCTAATTCCCTAGCCACGTCAACGCCTTATCAGCAGCCACGTCATCCTCCGTTTGGTGTTTTCTAACTGTGATGGACGAAAGGGCCACATTGCATTACTAATTGTACTTTAGGGTTAATATTGCAACATTTTATACTTTAAAGTTTAAGTTGCATGTATCCCCAAACTTCAAGATTTTTTTTGCTAATTCCCCCCAATAGTCACTATAAAACCACCACTGTCAACCACTCTAAAACCACCACTATTAAACAAAACCATTACTACCATTCAAAACTACTGTAGCCTTTATATAGACCTACTCCACATATATACCTGTTCAAAAGCAAATTTAAATCTACCAAATCAAAACCTCAAAATCCATTGTCCATTAAACATCCTCTGTTCTTGAGAACCTCCTAATTACAGTTCATCAAATCATCAATAATCATTCACTGGATTTGATTTAAAAAAATCTATCATTAATCCTTCTCACGTACCCACTCACATAACTTTGTCTTATGCACCCAGTCATGTCAGAATTCGTTGGACCTAAACATGTTGGACTTCACCCCGGATATTAATATGCTAGACCTTGCCCCAAATAGCAATCATGTCGAACCTCGACTTAGTTGTCAACGTGCCTAACCTTAGCGGTGGGTTTGGTACAATACCGTACCATACCGATTATATTGAGTACCATACTAAAAAATTGGTACACTAAAATTCATTACCATTACCATACCAAACTTTCGGTATACCAAATTTTGGTATATTGAAATATCGGTATGGTATGGTTTGGTACGGTACATTATCAAAAAATCAATCTTGTAAATAAAAAAAGATTTTTTAAAAATTTTTTTTGAATTTTTTGAATTTAACTGATTTACAAAATAATTAATTATTATTAATTAAGGTAAAACATAGGCCAACTTAACTCAAACCTAAATTTAACTAAAATTTTCTGAAAAATAATTAGACATGATTTGTTAATATTTACATCTTTGCACTTTATTGCCTAAAAAAATAAACTAAACACTAAACAAATAAAAATGTGTTATTACTATGATGGCTCATATTTATCGTAATGCAAACCGATTAAGTAAATTGAGCCATCATAATTTAAATGGATTAAATAAATTGGGATAATTTTCACAGAACTAAAAGGATGATGAAGAACTTAAAACCCCTATAACTAAGCAGAATTGCAGAATATATACATACATATATTTATATATCTTAGTCCCACTCAACCAAGTAGGTTCCCAAATTCAGAATAAAACTTATAACAGTTTAATTTATTTTCTTTACTTGACATCATCTGTTGAGACTATACACTGCCATAGCCTATTGTAAAAGAAAACAAAAACCAACATCTTCCTATCATCGATAGATATTATATATGTCAAAGTTTGAGTGCATACTCAGTGAAATAATTTAAATGAACTGAACAATATTAAAATAAATTGACAAAATTTGTTTAAATGGAATATTTATATAGATCGAGAATGAGATTATTGATAATTTGGACCGTTCATCTAACTGCATCTATATATCTAATTGTGGAATATTAATAATTTAGTATTTATTTAGTATTTAGTATAATGGCACATTTGGTATTGGTACGGTACGGTACGGTATACCATACCGTACAAAAAAATTGGTACGGTTCGGTATACCATCGATAATTAATATGAATACCAGTGCCGTATCAAAGTAATTCGGTATGGTACAATATCAATCGGTATTGTACCATTACCAAATTTTCGGTATAATTTGGTATTGGTTCGGTTTGGTACGGTATAAATGGTTTATTTTCCACCCCTACCTAACCTCACCTACGAAGGCAATTATGCCGGATAACCAATTATCATTTTGGATCTCTATCATTCCGGTTACTGCCCGATTTCAAGAAATGGTTTAAAACTCAAATTAGTCTCATAATTATCATTATTGAGTTTGAGGGGGTGTTAAAATATATAAATATCTTATGTTAAGCATGTAGTTAATATAATCAATCTCAATTTTCCCAAAATTCTATTAATTCTATATTCCCTATTTAAATGATTTTGCATTCCTTATTTGTCTTCTACCATGCCAATATAAGGCTATTTCGTTGTAATAGTTTATAATATACTCAACTCAATACACTATTTTCTATTATTAACATTAACATTAGATTAATTAATATTAATTTAAAATATATTTGACCCTTACACTCTTCCCTATACATTTCAAAAAAATAAATAAAAAACCACTCACTCACTTGATAAATCTCATCTTTAATTTTCTTTTTATAACTTAATCTTTCCAATCTAATCATTCTATCTCTTTTTATTCATATTTTCAGTTACTGGTTAAAAAGAAATTTCACCATGCCAATCTTCTTAAATTGGTCCCACAAAGGAAGGTGTGATTGCACAATCTGGGGAAGGTTTTATAGACTCATACGTGTGTTATTGACAAAAGACTATTATATATGTTTGTTAATTAGGAAGAATAAATAAGAGTTCTTAGTTTGGCGGATGTACACACCATGTCAAAACAAATTTCTACTATAAAGTACACTCAATTCCTAGAAATTGGTAGTGTTCTTCATACTCGATTTAAAGAAATCGAGTAAAACACACATCACTCGATCCTAAGGAATCGAGTAAAACTGAAAAAATGACCCAAATCTTAACTCGATTTCTTAGGACCAAATAACGCGTGCTTTACTTGGTTACTTTATACCAACTATGATGAATAAATACTCAATTTTTAAAAATCATATAAAAATTTTTCATTCTTTTTTTTCATCTAATTATTTAGGAATGAAATGAAGCGTAAAAAAATAATAAAAATGTAAACATCTTACATTTTTTAGAGGGGACCGATGATTTAGATGATAGAAGTTGTAGTAGCGACAATGAAGACAATGATGATGATTAAGATGAATGATGATAGTGAACAAATATATTTTTTATTAATGAAGTTAATAATTTGAGCTCAAGTGTTTTGAAATTATTAATTTAAATTTAATATTTTAATTGTTAATTAAAAAAATATATATTAATAAAATAATTAACTTTTTTAGAAAAAAAATTATTAAATAATAAAATAACATGTATCAATAATAACTCTTTTTAATTTCAACAACAAACAAACATGATTATTATCGGACGGGACACCCATATTAAAATATATTTTTATTTTTATAATAACTATAGGTCATCATTGCTCACAAATATCTGTAGAAATGAACCTATATATGGTACACGTAGCCAAGTTCATTGAAAGAAGGAAAACAAGTCAAATCAAGTTGCATCAGTAAATCATAGAGTCTATTAATTAATAATTGTGGCGGTGTCATGAGATTCCTCCTCTCCTCTGTCAAATGACAAAGATGGTCGAAAGCGATTGGTATGTTATATTGTGTTTGTTTGGTATATTTTATTTTATTTTTGAATAAGATTTTTTTATTTATAGCATGTTTAATTGATTTGGTGATCTTTATAACAAAATTTTATTTTATTTTTGAAATATATGCTCGGACTATTTATGAAAAAAGTTTTTGAAATAAAAAATGAAAATTTAGAAAAAATGATTGTTGTATAACCCAATGTATTAATTAAATGTTCTACTTTTTATCTTTTTTTTTGTAACATGTATGTTGTACATTTATCTTATCAAGTGTCACAAGTATGCAACAAATATTATATTTTTTGATTTACAGGACATATATATATATATTTATCATTATTACATTATATTTCTTATTATAGTTGTTATGCTCCCAAATTTATGATTAATTTAGAATATTAAAAAAATAAAAAAAAATACTTTTTTTCCATGTGTAAAACCAAAATTCAAGGTTACATGTCAAATTCCATGGAGAAAATGTAGAAATTCTATGGAAAAATGTATAAGCTCCATGGAAAATAATAGTTATCAAATAACAAAAGTTGAAAAAATGAACATTTTCATAGAAAATAATGGCTATCAAATATCAAAAAATGAAAAAGTACAATATTTTTCAGGTAAAAAATTAAGGTAACAAAACACATTTAATTGACATTTTTCATGCAATTTAATTCTAGAACCCTTTTTTTTCATGCAAATTCTTGCTTGCGATCAAACGCACCCTTAAATTTGTATACTGTACTGCCTAAATCGGGAGAAGTGACATTAAACCTCTTTAACTTAACATACGTTAACACTAACTGCAAGACCTCCATACTTATTCAATTTCTATGGAAATGAACTATATTTGGTGTAATCTACATTCAGAGTCATTCTTTTATCACGTAATGTTATTATAGAATTTTAGAATTTTTAAATGATCAATCTTAATTGAACCATAGTATTTAGTTACCTTGATTCATTAGAGTATTAGTTCGTATTGTAATCCTTAACAATCACGGATTTTGGTAAGAATTGAAGTACGTTTTTATCTCTTAACTACCTTCTAAGATCTTTTGTGTTCAGACGTACGTTTTCCTCCGATAACGGTTTTCTCAGCGAATTTTTAGGGGGCAAAGTATGAAAAAACTATAATTTAGGAGAGCTTACTGTAATTGACCTTGCGTTGTAATTTTATTTTGAGCACATGAGCTGGCTAGGGGGACTAAATTGACATGAAAAGTAGCTGAGCAAGACTTCTAGTAAAGTGACAACATATATAATTAGTGCTAATTAATAAACCTAAGCCATACGAAACAAGAGGCCACAAGATGAGAGTAGACGTCTAATTGGAGTGCACGGAAAATGAAATGATAACATTTTCAAATTTTTAATACCCACAAAAAAAAATATTACAGCATTTATACAAACTTAAATTAGTAAAAAATAATAATGTTAGGATCACGGGCAAATTTATGTGGGATCGAGGGGGTGTGTGCCCTTCTAGACTTTTGAAACTTTTTTGACTTATATATAATACTAGGTTATAGCGGGATTCAATATTTTTATTTTTTTATTTTTTGGGTAGAATTTTTTTATAATTCGAACCAACTTTACTATCACTTAGATAAGTTAATATTCAAACTACATATCTTGTTCTACTAAATAAACATTTAATAGAAAATCTTATTAGATAGAAAATATAAAATTCAATTTGAAATCTTTTGGTTATCAATCAAAACACTAATCGCTTGATTTGCCGAACCAAGTATCCTAAGTCAATGTTTTAAATAGCTGAAAGTAATGTTTAGGAGAGTCAACGATTTACCTTAGTACAAAATAACTATTTCAGAAATTAAAGGGGGTGTATTCAATTTAAATTTTAAAAGATTCTAACTGATTTTTTAAAATCGATGGATTCTGTTAAGTCTATGGATTGTTTTAAATCCTTATAGAATCTGACAGATTTTAATGCATGGATTCTTTTGGATTTATGCAGATTTTAATAAGTCCATGAATTTTTGCAAATTTTAATAAGTTCATCAAAAAAATAAAAAATCAAAAAATAAAAGACAAACAATAAAATTAATTAATTACGAGTTTAAAGTAATATTGTCAAACATGTAAAGATAATTAACGAAATACATTATAAAAATTCATACTGATCCATTCAACCATCATTATGATTGTCATAACCCTCTTCATTCTCATTGTTGTCTTCTTAATTTTCATTCTCATTATTTTATAGCCGCCTATTTACTTAAAAAATTAAGGGCAACAATTTTTTTTTGATTTTCTTATAGTCATCAATTTAATTGTATACTTGATACTATGTTTTGTTTATGTGTTATTATTATTATTTGTATTTTATACTAATTATTCAATTCTTAGTATATACGTATTCATTAATGAATTTAATGGCATTTGTGAAGTACTACAATCACGTGCATAAAAAGTAGTTATAGTAAAAAATCAAATAATTAATAATAAAAGAATTTTGATTACAAAATGAATATGAATTATAACATTATTATTCTAGTTTATATCTATTAATTTAAAATCCATATTTGAACCAAATTGAGTACTTACAGTTTTTGAGATTTTGGTCATATTACTATCTGGAGTGTTATGAAAGTGTAATAATGCATGTTGTGTTAGTCCATGAAATGAATTGCCAAAAAAAATATGTTATGTCCCTAACCTTCGCTTATAGTAAAAAATTAACAGTTATTACATAATAAGTGAACCAAATTTATTTTTGTAAACCAACTTTAATTATAGATAATTTTTTGCACCCACAAATTTAGACTTCTCACCCCACTAGTATTTTTTAATGAAATTTACATGAATTGTTTTTAAAAATTTGAATGATAATTAGCGGTCTAACCATTTAAAATTACGTTAATGCGTGATAACTACATTATTAGTAAAAGAGAGTATAAAAACTTTATAGGGATGAAAAAAATAGTGCGTTCATCACATAATAGGAAATTTGGATTTTGAGATAGAGGGGAGGGGGAAGGGGGGAAGAGAGAGAGAGAATGTTGAGTAAAGTTCTTTAACGAATTAAAAATCTATTTGAAATCTCTGGGTAAGTGAGGAGATTTCAAGATGAATTTTTATAAATAAAAAATGCTTTACAATCCACCAAAATCCACTAATAATTAAAATCCTACTAAGTCATTAGACTTTTGAATACCATAAGATTTAGATGGATTTTTTAAATTCCTAATTGAATACATCAAGATTTTAAACGACTTTTTAAAATCTCAATTGAATACATCATGATTTAGAAAGACTTTTTAAAATCTCAATTGAATACCCATAAAGTTTAAAAATCCATAAAAGTTCTATAGATCTAAATCCAATGCACCTCCTTAAGATAGAAAATACTAAAATTGACTTTTATAATACAAAAAATTGTGCAAATTAAAATATAATAAATATCAAATAACTAAATATATCAATGAGAGAAGAAGACAAGATATAAGATTGAAGTAAAGATCAAACGGAGAGTGGCTGATATTTTAGAGCATTTTCAACCGTCTTCTATAATTTTAGTTTGTGTAAAATTTACATGTTTTATAAAAAAAATAACCTCTAGCAGTCTTTTTAAGAGACTTTGACACCTAGAATTTGTGTAAAATGGTTGTGTAAAATACAAACCCAATTTACACTTCCATATCTTTCTTTCTCCTTAATTTTTTACAAAAACTTTGAAATAATATAACAAAAAATCTAAAAATTAATTTTTAATATAATTTATATATTTGAAATCCCATTAAGAGTTACAAAAAAAGATTCATTGTAACTATTAAATTATGTATAAAAAATTTTCATACAAAAATATTAAATATTACATATAATGACATATTCCATCATTTTTCCTTCCAAATCTTCCCTAAATGATACATTTCCCACTAAATATTTGTTGCAAAACTATAAATGGTTTTCCGTTTCTTTTTACAAAACAATGAAGTCCTAATAAGCATCACATGCAAGCTACTTTTTATGTATACTTCGCTCAGTGATATATGTATATATATACACTCTAGTCCAAGTTATATACTTGTAACATTCATTATTGAAAAATATTATCGGTAATTCGTCTGTAGATATATATACACACTTAACGTATATATATGGGGAATGTTCAACTTACACAAGTAAAAGATTAAGAAGTTTTACACCTTCCTATAACTTTTTTCTCAAATTCATAGTTCATCAATTCCACCGTTAGATAAACAACTTTTATTGTGTTTATCAAGTATGCAAAGTATCAAATCAATTAGATATTTGTAATTATTTAATTTTATATTTTTTGGTCTTCCACACGGTGTCCTGACCATATTGGATGTAATTATTTAAGTTTCGCTCCAACAAATAAAAAAAATCCTCTCACAATCATTAGTCTCTCTCCCTTAGGCTTTCTACTTTGTGCACACAACATAGGTATTAGTATAAATTCTCTATTCAACAGTTAAATGTCGAAAGAATAAGCAAATCTTGGCAACCAAGCTCCGAATTTTTAAATCCGTCAGTGTCCTTCCGACCAATTTTAATTCTATATACTCTATTTGAAATACAAAAAGTTGTCGTGTTTGATACAAAATTTCAGCACAACATTGCCGAGTATGTATCATTTATTCGGCAATATCCTACTGACCATATTTTGATTCTATATACTATGTTTGGCATACAAAATGTTGTCGTGTTTGATACAAAATTGCGGCACAACATTGTCAAGTACGTAACATTGTTCAGCGATTCTCAGCCAATCTAACATATTTTAGCAGTGATCATCACAAGATTACCAAGTTTGTAGTCCAACGTTTGGCAATGTTTGGCCGACATGGACTTAGTATAAACATGATCAACTTTGAGCGAAACATGATCAATTGAAATTGGAACTTGAGTTTTAGTATTGGTTTTGTGATTCTTATTTAATAAATTTAGCACAAAAGATTAGTCCTATATTATAAGATATAACATATATTTAAGAAAATATAAATCTAAGGAAAAACTCAGCAACACATGGCCGAGAACTGAGGTTCAATTCGGCAATATTGCACCAAATATAATTGAATGTCTCGACAATAGGTTGACGTATATTTCATATTTTGTGGGCAACATGTTGGCGAAAATGCCTTAATTTTTGGGTTATGTGTAGCCAACAATGATATACTTATACACCACAAAATTTTTCTTTATTTTATCACAAATTTGATATTATATTTTTTACTTGACATGCCACACAACTTTCTTAATTTTACTACAAAAAAAAAAGTGTGCTGTGTGTAAGTTTTTTTTTACTTTTCCAACATGTGATGATTTTAAAGAATGTTTGTGATGTAAACAAAATCTCTCTTTGAAAACAAACCTCTTAATTACCCTGGGAAGAATAGATGCCTAACTAAAGGCTAGCTAGCATATAGCTCAGCGCCCTCAAATGATTTGATACTTTTCACTTAACATACCATACAAAACTCACAAAATAAACAATATTTACTTTTGGACCAGAATTTATCTTTGGACTTTACAACTTTAATTTTGTATAGCAGTAGTGTATATCACATTCTGGAACCCCAGACTCGAGAGGTATTTAGGGGTGATGCACATTTTACACCCTTGAATTTTACCTCTGTTTCACTTTCATCCTAGTTTTTTACATCTCGCTCCTTCAACTTCATTTTTTTGGACGGAAAATCCATGTGACACATGGAATTTCTGTCAAAAAATTGACGGGGCATCCAATTTTGGATGAAAGTACAACTTAACTCAAACTTGGAAGACAAAATATAGAAAATGAAACACTAGGGACCAAACTTAAACAATATGTAAAATTTAGGGGAATAAAAGGTCAATTACCCTTAGAACTTTGGTATAATTAATAGGATAATTTTTCTAGGCCAACCTTGTATGAATTGAACAAGCAGAACCTAATTTAAAGCAAGTCAATTGTCGAGTTGCTATTTATTTTTGTTGAAATGTGTAGAGTTTCTAGCAATTTACTATAGTTGCATCAACCTTAACCTTTCATCCTACCAAACCAAGTATAAGACCATATAATCTCTTTTAATACTAAAACAACTACAAAGAAACTCTACAACAAAGAAAGAAGATGAATCTAATTACTACCATTTTATGTAATTTGAGATTGTTTTTCAAAAAGATGATTGGATTTGTTATTGTAGTACTGAAAGTGCCCGTGATTATTGTGATTTCTCTTGGTGCATGTTATATTATTTTCTATTTATATGTTTACCAAGGCAATAATATCAGGTATCTCACATGCTTTAATTAAAAGAACATTCTAAAGAATGCATGCATCAACCATGAAGAGGGTGATAATAGTGTACGTAACTCTGATTGTGCTAGTTCATGGCGTTTTCGGATTTGGTGAGGCGGTATATATGTGACCATTTTCCTTCTTAATTATTTTCTTCTTAATTTCCCTTCGTTTAATTCTTTGGTTATAACATATTATTTTATTATGTATTTAGAAAATGGGACATTTATCCCACTTTGGAGGGCTCGAAAAGAAGTATGAACAGGTTTTCGTCCCCGATTTGGGTTTGTTAACTAGTTTGCATGATAGGTGAGATCTCGAAGATGTTTTTAAAAATTGGTTTTTTGTTCTTGTTATGCATCCCTTTTTCTGAAGTTTTTTTCTCCCCTCGTGTTTGATTAAATGTGATTAATGTTGTTGAGAGTTTGATTGCAAGAAAATGTAAGATAGTGATTTTGATTGATGTTTTAAATGAAAATACCGTTATTTTTTCTTTTTTTTTATATTTTTTCCTCGCATTTTAATGCAAACAATTAAATATGTACCAGAAAGTAGTGCAGTTAATTTTTCATCCGTTCTGCTACAAACCAAAAACACATGCACGAAATATTTTATTTACATCAAACTTAGTACATTTTTCCTACCAGATTGAGTTTACAACGAACTGAAAATCTTTACGTGACCTTTTTTCCCTTAGGGCTAGGGAACTGTACGTTTTATTACTTGAAGGGAGGGCAAGTTGATTACGGAGAAAAGCACAGCAAGGCTTGTGGGCATTCACAATTTGGAAGATTTTATAAGAAAGGTTAGGATATTAGAGTAATTATGTATCCATATATAGCATTGACCAATTGTCATTTAATTTAAATTTTCTTTATTAATATGGAATGTAGTTTTTCTAACTGAAATGTATTAGAAAACTAATTAGTGATCATTGATCATGTGTAATACATGTGATCAATTTTGCCGCCAATTTGTAAAGCAAAGACAGTGGGAAAAAACATCATATTGTCTATTGAAATTACCTTTGAAAAAAACACAAGTGAGATGCTCGTGCTGGATACCGGTTAAAAATGTGACCATAAATGATACACTGGAGTTGATTGCAATTAATTAATTGAATGTACATGGTACAAATTGTCTTTATAAAATGTTTAGACTGCGCCCAAACTGAAATCTTTAATTACTTTAGGGTGCATCAGTTAGTGAATTACTGTATATATATTCTGATTATTCTCTTAATTTTCCCTCTTATTAAAGTAACTACCGCCTAATTGGTTGGTCCTTTGGATACCTAACCTTTGTTTCATATGCTGAAATTAAAAACAGGAAAATACTCAGGATGGGATGATGAACACCCCATTCACTTTGTTGGGCACTCTGCTGGAGCACAAACCATTCGTGTATTGCAACAAATGCTAGCCGATAAGGTTAATTAATTAACTCATTTGATAGATATATATATAGGAAAATAGTGCCAGAATAATTTCTTTTTGTAAGTAAAAAGTACGTTATTTGTTATGTATCGCATTCGTAACAAAAGATTTTATCACTACATGATTATTAAAAATGAATCACCAAAAGCATTGGATGACAAATCACAAAAAAAATGGTCACAAATAGCCTGCGCGTCACTAATATATATTTTGCACCACATTTAAGACACACTCTTCAGTAACACAAATGTTTAGTCATCAATATCTTAGCAGTTGCAACTTTGTGACGAATTCTAAACTTTGTTGCTAAAAGAATATATTTTCTAGAGAAACACAAATATTTGTCATTAAATTAAAGTGCACATTTTGTTACAAAAATATTCGTCATTAATTAAACAGTTTATTGTAATAAATAATATATTTCTTTAGAATTAGTGGTAGCTTTGGAATAAGTCAATTATTATTATACATATATATATATATATATTGATGGATGAGTTAATTGTGTATATATAACTTGTCAGGCTTTCAAGGGGCATGAGAATACATCTGAAAATTTGGTAGCAAGCGTAACTTCATTATGTGGTGCATTAAATGGGAGCACTAGAACCTATATAACTGGAATGAAGTAAGTTATTTATGTATATAATTTCATTAATGCATCAACCATTAATTTCCCCTCTTGAATAACCATCCAAATCTACCTATTGTTTGAACTGAAAAATTAAAATTAAAAAAATCATAGATTATGTTCAACGTGCGCCTAGTCACTTTTTCTCCATTTTTTATCATGGCTTCTTCTCTGACGAACAAGGGAGCTCCACTACCCACGAAATCATTTGCAGATGTAGGGCGATCAAATAATGTTGAAATTGAGCAGGAAAAACCTTATCTCGCACAAAGGCGAACCAGTTATGATCTTCTCTAATAAGGACATAGTAGTTAAACTATACCCCCCCCCCCCCCCCCGGTCCTTTCAAATTTGCATTGATTGGAAAATTCTCACGTGGACAACATGACGTTCCTTATGTAAATTATAGGACCTAATTTGTACTTGTTTCCGTTAGGGGTGTTCAAAATCCAATCCAAATCGAGGAACCGATCCAATCCAATCAAATCCATTTTTCCTGGATTTTATGGATGATTGGATTGGATCGGATGTAAAAATTGAAAACCGAAAAAATTGGATCGGTTTCGGTTTTATATGGTCTACAAACCGATCCAAACTGATCCAATCCAATATTAAAGACTTAAAGTAGTAATTTTGTAATATTCATAAAATAAGGGGCTGTTTTGTAATATTTGTAAGATGAGGGTTTTAATTAAAATAACAATTAACATCTCAGTGAGTCAGTGATCTCACGAAGTATAGAATTGCACTTTTGCAGCCACTTTGCCTAATCCCTAAATAAAAAAAAAAAACCTAGGTTTGAGCAGTGAGCACGATTCATTGCGCCGCACCAGGCACCACCCTTAAGAGTTTTCATTTCACCTTTTATGCATATTTGCTGGCAGCAGGTAGCAGTGGCAGCGACAGTTTGGTTGAAAATTTGAAATCTAGTTTTCATTTCACATTTATTAAATTGATTTACTATTATTATTATTATTATTATTATTATTATTATTATTATCATATAATAAAGATCCAGCCTAAGCCAGCTAGCCTGATTAAGCGGGATGGCTAGTTTATTTTTTTTATTATTATTATTTAAATAAAAAACTTTTTGACTAGCTGACTCACATTGTATATTTGTATAAGATTATGTTAGATGCATCAAACAAAGAATCGGATCAGATGGAAACCGATCCAATCCAACATTTAATTGGATTGGATTGGATTGGTAAAGTATATTGGATTGGATTGAATGCTAAAACCTAAAACCGACATCGGATCGGATCGGATCGGATGCGGATGGTTTAAAATCACCGGATCGGATCGGATGGACACCCCCAGTTTCCGTACCAGCCTCTTGCAATCTGTCCATTATGTAAAGACCATTGTACCTAAACCTTATTGGATGATTGAGAAAAACACAAGAAAACACACGATCAAATGTGGTAAATTTAGGGCACGCAAAGCTCTACTAATAGCAGTGACTATGGAGGAGGGAAACTGCTGAACCATTTTACTTCTTGCGTTTGTTTATCTCTCCCGTTCTTTATTTATTTCTATTGATTTTTGAGTCCAGGCAATCTAGTCGGATTTGGGTCCGAAGCAGACAATTTGCAACAATATTTTTTTTTTCTAATGCAGGCCAGATGAGCGGAAATCTGTGGAACCAATATGCGTACTTCAACTATTGCGTGTAGGTGTAATATTTATGGAATGGCTTGACATTTGATGGTTAAAGAAATATAGCAATTATGGGTTTGATCACTACAACATATCTTGGGGGAAAATAGGAGTTAGGGGAGTTGTGGATTGCCTTATGGGGGGAATTCAGGTACACTATATCCATCTATACTGTATATACTATATAAATATATAACTATATAAATTTGTAGGCTTGTAAAATTACAAAAGTATCCTTCATATTTTAATAAAGATGCATTATAAATGATACTTAAAGAAGGGTTTGAACCAATAGCTTTATTTATATAATACATATTATTACCGTGGGACGAAATACTATTTCAAATGTTTATTTTGTGAAGAGTTATTTTGTATCATATTAAACAAGTATCGCGTGCACCACCGACTTTAGTCTTATAAAATAAACGCAAATAGTTTTTGAATTTTTAAAATATATAAAAGTTAAAAGGTTGAGACTTTGAAACAGAGAAATGCTATTTTTAAAAATAGAAAGTATTTTTAACGCTATTTAACTAGTTAAATTAATAGTGGGTAATATCAAATTTACTCTTTGCCTTAATTAGGACCTTTTGAGGTCCAATGGAAATTAACATTCTGTTGGAGTTTCAAAGTTGATTTGTTTTCTTGTCATGGTAAGACAAGAAATAGGTTCACAAGATCCCTATAACAAACAGTCGAAGAGATTGTAATGTAATCATTTAGTATTCGAAGAGCTGTTCAGAGATAAAAAAAAAAAAAAAAACTAAAAACTTTGGAGTGGAATATTAGTTTACTTACTACTGTGATTTTTTTTTAATATATATATAATCAGGTCCCGCAAGGAAATTGCAAACCCTTACAGTGTTAAACCATTACAATACATTCTTAATTTTTTCTAACCTTACATACCAATTTTAGAACCAAGAGCTTTTGAGTTTGAATCATGGCTCTCCCATTTACTTTCCCCTCTCTCCGAAATCGAACTCTAGGTTTATCTGTGATTGCATTAAGAGAAAATAACAATAGTCTAGTCCATATATTTATTTTTGAAAAATACAAATATATGTATGTTAGTGAAATTTGCCCCCCTTCAATTTTAAAAAAATTAGTAGGGGTATATAGTACAAAATTTTCTTCTTTAATTCATAAAAGATGACATTAATATTATGCTCTTGCTCCTTTTACAAGTCTTTCAAATCTGCTCTTGGAGGTACCCTTTGAATGTTCCACCCCCTTACAATGCATAAAGGCATGTACTTTTGCCATTATTTTTCGTACTTTATTTTGCTACTTTTGAAACGTCTCAAGTATATATTTTTCTCTAAGTTCCTAACCATATATATATAAATGGTGCAGAGACGAGGATTGGTGGGACAACGATGGAGAACTCAATACAATATCTATGACTCACTCTCATATTCCAAGTGAACATCATCATCGTTCCCTTTCAAATGATTCTGAGTTACCTAGTCAACCCGGCATATGGTACGTACGTGTGTTATTTTTCTTTCAAAGAACATCTCTTATGCGTAAACAAGACATAAATATATATCACTATTTCTTAAAGCAAGATTATAGACATATACCTACAAGCAAAACAAGAGAAAAATGGTTGTGTAATACGGACTGGACTTTTAGCGACAATTTTTTGTCGCTAAAAACATCTCACCAATGTTTTGACGATAGAAAACCATCGCTAACAATCTCAGTCCGTATGAGAAATTTACTATATATAAAAATATTTGACGAAATTAACCACTAAAAGAAATGAAAAAAATAATTACAGGTACTACAAGATATTGGAAGCTCGCCATCATACCAAGTTTGTTGCCCCAGGTGGTCAGGGAGAGTGTCAATACAGTGAATTATATGATACTGTTTTCAACTACTGCAGAAATTTGGTCATCAAGAAGACTCCACCAATGCACCAAAACCATGCATAGCTATTAAAATGATACTGGTTTTGACATTGCAAAATACTGTTGTGAAAAAGTCATATCATCTGCTTTTTATAGCATAATTTGACAGTAGTAATATTTGCTTTCATATAATACTGTAGTGAAAAGTATTAACATTTGTTTTCATTGTTACACTTTACTTCGACTATATTGTTACACATTACTTTAACGACCACATTCCTTGATGTTTCTCTGTCGTTGTTATTTTGGAAAAGATTAAAGACAGATAAATACCAGGGGAAGATCTAAAGATGACCATTGGTTTGGTCCTTAAATGCGAACCAATCATTTTGAGGGAGTAAACGGATGAATTTTTTTATGAAACTTGGTGAAGATGATCTCCATGATTAGCAGATCATCTCCACCAAATTTCATCAAAAAATTCAACCAGGAAGTAGGTTAACTAAATATCTTAAATTTTGACGGAGTGAAACGCACATATATATCAATTTTTTAGCTAACCTTCTTCCCAATTGAATTTTTTGATAAAATTTGGTGGAGGTGATCTGCTAATCATAGAGATCATTTTCACCAAGTTTCATCAAAAAATTCATTTATTTACCTCTTCAAAATGATTGGTCCGCATTTAAGGACCAAAAAGATGGTCCTCTTAAGATCCTCCCCAAATAAATACCACTCTTTTCATGGTGGATGGTTTAAAATTGTTAATGCGATGTTTGATTCATAATTATTTTTACAAAGACCACTCAAGCCAGCAAAATAAATTGTGGCCATTTGGTTAGTGGGGGCGGTAGGGAAAACCCAAATACTCTGTACATTGCAGTTTGTTTGCATAAAAATGTAAAAAGCAATGTAAAAGTACAAGTCTTTTCATTTATAAAACTAACCAAACGCAAACATTTACTCACAATCAAACACAGGCTAAATTGTCATTATAGGATTTCAAATGTAAATCCCTATAAATAACAAAACTTCAGTGGGAGCCCTAAAAAGATGGGGCATTTTTTATCATAGATATTTTGGCAGCATAATGATAAAAGAGATCAACTTACAAACTAAAAGTTTTACCAACATCAACTTATATGTACATAGCAATACCAATTTAGGTCTCCAAATATATTATCAATTTCAACTCCCAACAAATCCGCCATCAGAAACCACTATTACACGATCGGACGTGTCACATTTTAACACTCCCCAACCTCCCAACCCAACAAACACCAAAAAAGGAAAAAAGGAAATAAAAAAAATCCAAGCCAATGAACAATAAACACATCAGAACATGTCACTTTTTCAGGTAAGATGATTTACTTCCCCCTAGAATTCCTAAAAATTACACCAATGACTATGGATCAAGAAGGTGACAGCTGAAAGAGATTTCAAATTTTCAACATTCTCCTTTGAATAATGCGTTAAAACAACACGTTATATATAATCAAGATTGAGATCATACGAACGTACCACCGAATGAAAAGAGCCGAAGAATCTTTGTGGGGGCCACAGTTAACCGGATTTTGATTTGTTTTGAGAAAATGAGCGCCTTGTTGAGAGAGGAAAGATGATCTCTTGAAGATTGTGGAAGAAGCCTTTATTGTAAATATTGTTCTTAACAACAATCTCAACATCCTCGAGTTTAGATTTTCAAAAGAAGGCTTTCCATTTGCTCTCTGGTGGTTTCTTTACAGTGCTAAGTTCCGCAAGGCTAGTTTTGAGTGCAGCGGCACTTGCCTTTGCCTCGTTAACTTTCCTCCGTCAACTTGCGTAGTCTTGCCATTTAAAAGTCTGCAGTTTTAAAACAACGATAAAATACAAAAAATTTAGCACCCCCTTTGGTTTCGGGTGAAATTATTTTAATGAACCACCAAAAAGGAAATTTGCATATTTTGTGTAAATCTTTAGTATAGAGTTACGAGTAAATCTGCAAACTGCAAGTGTGGAATTCTATACAAAAATGGTAAACCATGTTGAATATCAAAGTCGTTAAAAATTCCAAACTTAATGCTGCCTAGGTGGGGGCTTAGCAATTGGGCAGGATCAGTGGAGCTTTCCACACCTCTTTGCTTTAAAGTTACTTTTTTTCTTGTCTGAATTATGAGAAATGTTAGATTAATGAGTTCTTAAGATTCTTTCTAGAAGTAAAATTATACTTTTTGTAGAATTATAGTTTTAGAAATGAATAAATAATTTGCTAACTAGTCCCCATCTAGGCACTTTAGGTGATAGGCCCTCTTCTACCACCCAACTTCCGCAACCAATGCAACTGGTAACCGTGTATGTACGCACGCATCTGATAAAACATAAAAAAAAATGGATTGGCATCAAAGTGCTCCGCAAGTCAATTGCAGCTAGGGGTCCTCAATGGAACTGGTCAACCTAGAGAACCAACCAAATTTATTTTCGTGAGTTGGGTTTGGTTAGGATATATAAATCACTAGGGATTTCAGGATTTGGTTCTGGCCCAAAAGTCGACGAACCGACTGGTTCAGTTTGGTTCTCAAGATAACCCATGAATCCATAATGAGAATCAAATCAAAACCAGACCCAAACAGGACAAACACTGAAACACAGGCTATTAGTGGAGTGCCTCCTCATAACCATTGTTCACTACACATTCAATAATATAGGGTACATACAAAATTATTTGAAGAATTAATATTCAATAAACAATATTGAAGAATCATTATTCAATAAGCAATATTGAAGAATCATATCATCGCGTGTTCCATTATGGAAAACTTTATAAAATCAGCAACAAAAATAAACAAGGTCAGGTACCCAATTAGCCCAAATAAACAAGGTGAGTTTTAGTTGCCTTTGACACCAACTTTGCTTCATTTAACTGTCTCCTAAGTCTCAAGAAAATCACTTGCTTGGTTGGTTAATACACGGAAAACGTTAAATCTAATTGTGAGAAAGTTTTTCCACGCCTCCTAAGATTGATAGTCTAGATATACTGTCTATTGTGCCTTCTTTCCGAAAAATGAATTATGTTGCACAGACGCTCAAGAATTTGGGACGGCATATATAAAGTATTAATTATTGAAATCAATCGCTCTCATATTTTTCTCAGTGATAACAAATAAACATATTCCACAAAAATTGAAGGGAGAAGAGAGATAGACCTCATTGGTGGCGGTGTTTGTGAGGCAGAGGTTGGCATGATACCCAAAGAAACCAGCTAGCAGGAGAGAAACTATAGCCATAAATACCATAAGTAGTATTTGTGTGTGATAAGATGCCAACAAGCACTGTCAAAAACAAGAAAACCATTACAACAATTGTATATACATGTGTGTGTGCATATTAAATATATAATTATATGATGCATGTGAAATGCAAGAGAAGAAGGAGAACAATCAAATATTGACTAGAACACCAAAAAAGCAACCAGCGACGAATGTGTGACTGTTGGATACCTGAGTAGATAAAAGGACTGGATAGTACCATAAAAGGTTGACCATAAATATGTGCCCGATGATTCGTTTGTGGAATTTTCATTTTTTCCGTTGAAACAAAATCTGGTTTTCTTTTACTTAGAACTCTAAATTAGGTAAGGTTTTAATTATTTTATTTAGTTTTCCTGTTTTAATTAGATTTTAGTTCATATCATGGATATTATATTTTCGGCCTCTGAGAATGTTTCCAAACTCGAGCTATAAATAAAGGCATTCTGCTCACAATTGTAAGCAGCGGAATTCTGAGAAAGATTTGAATCCCCATGGCGGGCTTTTAGGAATTGATTCCCTTGAATTATTTTTTCTATATAAAACAGAAAATTATATTATTAGAATAAAGAAGAAGATTACAAAATTGGGGGACAAGGTGTCCCCATCAGAACATTACAAGAAAGAATCCAAAATAAAAAATATAACCAGAAGTCCAGAACCCACAATACAAATGAGACAGAGCACTCATCTAGCTTCAAAGTACTCACAGACCCAAAAACATTCAACCCATTTCAGAGCCTCATAGACCCACCTTCAAGCCCAACGATCATGGTTTCAGAGCCAAGTTTAAAACAAATCAGAGGAAGACCAAATTAACTTAGTTCGAGTACCCTCATTCGCAAACCCGATACTTAGATCTATATATTAAAGAACCACTGTACACTCGCTAACACCAAAGTTTGGCCGAATCCACCGAAATTCAGCAACTTATCGAATGAAAAACTGAATCCCTTTGTCAACCAGCCGAGTCCTATTAAAATTTCAATATCGTTTAGCCTTCTAAGTGATGTATTGTTTCGTATCACCTGAAATTAGAACCAAATCAAAATTTTTATGACAGGGTCTTAGCACCAATCCCATGAGATAACAGCTGAAGATGTGGAACGACAGTGAATGTGCTTATTGAAATGTTCTGTTTCTGACCCATATATACGAACAAGAACGAAAGGATTGATCCCAAAATACAATGAAATTGAGGATACCCCAGCCTTCCCAAACAGGTTTTTACTCCTAGATCTAAAGGGAAAGCACTCCTTTTGCAACAGTTAAATGGTTTGAGTGACCAAGAAAAGAGTCAGTGTGCACCAAAGTGAGAGGCGAGCTCAATTTGTTGGAAGAGGTGAATTACAAGAAAAGAAGGCCTAAAACGAGCTTTTGACTCAAGACGGGGGCATTTCTCAGCAAGCAAAAGGGCTTTAAAGTGCCTCTACCACCTGAACTCCAAAGCCCCCTGTATAGGTTGGGGGTAGTTAGCATTTGACTAATACAATAGAAAAGTCAGGCTCTTCTTATGATGAAAATATCCCATTGGGGGTAATTATTGTCAATTCGGCATTAAGATTAATGTTCCTGAATTAAACAATGCCCTGAGCAGCAAGAAAGGCTATTCCCTCATATGATGATATAGCAGGGGTTCCGAGTTCCGAGCTAGGAGAAGAGAACCTCATGACTAATTTTCACGTAGCATCTCTTTTCACATATACTGTAGTATGGTACTATAGGTCCATTCCCACCTAGACATCACGCATCATGCCACCTGAGCACTTATGTGGTGCTTTCTGTATTTGAAGGGTGCCAGCCCCTTAGGCCACCTTCGCCCAAGGGTGGCATCCCCTCAGGCCCATATGACTAGCCGACTACCAAAGTCCACTTATTCCCAAGGGTGCCAAGTGCCAACTCTGTGGAGCTCTACGGGCCCACGGCCTACCTGGGCTGGGGTACCCATCCTTCCACTAGGGGGCAAACCAACACACTAAGGGACTACTTCCTACACCTATATGAAAACAACAAACCAATCTAACATCAAAAGCAACCTAGAATTGAATCTCAGAATGTTTTTTCCTTTTTACAAATTGTCATTCATTTCATTAATGTAGATGGGGCTGATTTCAGATCAACTGCTCTACAAACAGTGCAATAAGGTCACCTGTAACACATCACTCCAATACTCTTTCAAGGATTGGGTTGCAAACTTGCAAATAATATAATCTTTTTAACAAAGGAAGTGGAGACACTCAGTAGGAGGTAAAGTACTAGTGACATATAGCCTGACCATGTACATGCATGCTTACATAAATAACCACAATATTACACAGTAACTTGCATTTACATGAGTCAGTATCAAAAGGTAATATCGAAGCACTGACCTGTACAACATGTAGAGCCAAACTACGAAATGAATCTTCAATACCATAATATACTGCAATGACAATTATTGGAAAATAAAGAGTAAGTGTTAACTTGCGTAGTGGATTCAGCTACTAAACAGATGTCGCGGAAAAAACAATGTTAATTCATATGTGTGTGAGTGGGTGTTCACTAATAAGTACCCGTTAGAATGTATATAACTTGAAGATCTTTTAATCGACCAGCAAGAACCAACACAATAGCTACTGTTCCATATACATAGAGTAGGAAATGCCTGCAGAAGCACTGAAGAAAAACTTTTAGCATATATATAAGAAAAGATCAAAGCCGATGCAAAATGTATGCTTAAGAATCAGTGTCAGATGGACCATGTTTATTAGTCTTTAGGTGCAAACACCTCAATGCACAGTTAGTGCTTCGATTTAGGTTACAAATGCATCAGAGTTGACCAAAACTTTATGCCAAATGGAAGTTAAAGACTTTAAGGTGACAGTACATTTAAAGTGAAAAAGGACCTTCTAATGAGAAGTCCAATACCTAGGTAAGGTCATTCTGGATATGGGTGTCAACCATGTATGACTCTTTCCATTTATAGAATGACTGTTCAACATAGGGGAAGATTCCCAATTTCAAGATGACTCGTTCATTAAATTTTTATTTACTAACAGTGAATACAAGCTTCGTTGTGGGCTTCCAACACCAAGCCTTTCAAAAATTATACAGTGGAAGACATCAAGAACAATTGGAGAGCTTGGGTTCTTGAATAGTGTTACATTGTATTATATTTGGGTTCTGTTCTAAGGGTGCATTGTTGGCTATGGGTTTTGGCAGGATTATATTTCTTTTATTTTCTTTTTGTGGGTTATATGTTTGGTTGGTGGACTCCTTGTCCCCTCTATATTTGTACTTTTAATCTTTATTATGAATGGAATCTTGTTTCTTATCAAAAAAAAAACAGTGAATACAAGCTTAGTTTATTCTTATATAAATATCAAACAGACACTTTTTTTCTTCATAGTTTCTCCATAGGTGCAACACGGGGCGGGGGATGCTCCCTTGAGCATGGACTTTTTCCATTTATTGTTTATGAAGCAAATAAGCGTAGAATAATACAGAAGGCCAGAAGCTAGATTCAAACATAAAATATATATATATATATATTAAGGTTTTGATTGCATGAGAAAAAGAGTTATTCAGCTATTACTAACCACAAGAAAAGCCATGAAGTATCGAGTGTTTCTATCCCCAATGCAATTATTCTGCAGGAATGAGAGACAGAAAAGTAACATTAAGAGAAAGATTATTTTTTAATAATAATAATAATCAACAAAAGAGCTAACAAATTAAAAGGAGAAAGAGTGGAATAGATAAAAACGAACCATCCATCCACAATGATGGTCAAACCGAGCAAAACAACGATTACATATGCTGCAGTGCTTTGACCTAGCAGGTCTGTAAAGTGAGAGGTAAAAAAATCCAGTCAACACTGATTAGTGATTACACACAGTTTTCAAGAGTTCTGCAAGAACAATGCTACATGCACCTAAATTTATGTGCAAAAGAAAGACCACATTACATAGTAATAATGCTTTCACAAAGGGAAACATTTTATTCTACTTCATTATCATAAACAAAGATAACAACGCACATCATAAAATATAGGAATGAAACACAAAACCTACTCAACTTAGAGTCTTGCCAGTTGGGAATCAATCCTCAAATAGATAACAATGTCGTAACTAAAAAAAGAAATTTGAGATTATCATTCCCCCTCATAGTGGTGCATAGATATCCGACATACCCACTTGCACACCATGAAATTCGACGGTGCCTTAACATTTTTTTTTCTTAAGGAAAATCCTCTACAAATATTGATTAGACTAACCTAAGAAAGTACGGGCACAAAATTAAACCTTCTAGTTTTACCTGTGGAAGAGCACTAACAATCCCAACATATTTTAGGTCGTTATCCAAGTAAGTACCGGATTGTTGCAAAATATATAGCAGCCTTGTTATCGCAGTATAGCTTCATCGGAAGACTTATTGGCCGTTTGAGTTCCTCTAAGACCTTTGTAGCCAAAGGACCTCACATACTCCTTGAGCCATTGATCTAAACTCAGCTTCTGCACTGCTTCTAGCAACAACATTTGCTTCTTGCTTCTCCATGTAACCAAGTTGCCCCAAAGAAACGTACAGTAACCAGACGTGGACCGTCTATCAGTAACCGAGCCAGCCCAATCAGCATCGGTATTACTCTCTATCCCTCTTTTATCGTTCTTCCTGAAGAACAGACCTTTCCTGGGGAGCCTTTGAGGTAACGAAGAATACGATACACAGCCTCTAGATGCTCTTCACATGGTGAGTGCATGAACTGACTAACCATGCTCACAGCGAAAGCAATGTCAGGGCGCGTATGAGACAAGTAGATTAGTTTCCCAACTAACCTTTGGTATCTCCCTGTTTCGACTGGAACACCATCTTTAACATCTCCTAGCTTGGTACCCAGTTCTATGGGAGTATCCGATGGCTTACATCCACTCATCCCAGTTTCTGACAGCAGATCAAAAATATATTTCCGTTGTGATACAACAATACCACTTTTTGAACGGGCCACTTCCATTCCAAGGAAGTATCGTAGGTCACCAAGATCCTTAATCTCAAATTCTCTAGCAAGATTTTGCTTCAGTCGATTCGTTTCTTCAACATCATCCCCTGTCAAAATCATATCATCCACATAAACAATGAGAACAGAAAGTTCGTTTCTTGTGGACGTCTTTGTGAAGAGAGTATGATCAGACTGCCCTTGATTATATCCTGGGCCTTGAGGAACTTCGTTAATCTTTCGAACCACGCCCTTGGGGATTGTTTAAGGCCATACAAAGACTTCTTTAGCTTGCAAATTTTTGACCCAAATTCCTTAGTAAAACCAGGTGGAGGTTCCATATAGACTTCCTCTTCTAGGTTTCCATTCAAGAAGGCATTCTTCACATCTAACTGATTCAGAGGCCAGTCCAAGTTAGCTGCAACTGATAAGAGAACTCGAAATGTATTTAATTTTGCCACAGGAGAAAATGTTTCGGAGTAGTCGACTCCATACGTTTGAGTGAAGCCTTTAGCCACCAGACGAGCCTTGTACCGTTCCACTGACCCATCTGAGTTATACTTCACAGTGAATACCCATTTACAACCAACAACTGTCTTTCCTTCTGGAAGCTTTACTTTCTCCCAAGTAGCATTCTTCTCCAACGCTCTCATCTCCTCATACACCGCTTCTCTCCACTCCGGAACATTTAGAGCATCCTGAACATTATTAGGAATAACCACATTCGACACACGAGAGATAAATGCAGAATAAGAGGGGTGATATTTTTATATGACACGAAGTTCGAAATGGGATATTTGGGAGATTTCGTACACGCTCTGACTCCTTTTCTCAGAGCAATAGGGAGATCAAGTTGATCAGACTGAGTTGACTCGATATTAGCTTGAGAAACTACCTTCAGGTATCTCGAAAGAGTCATCTTGAGTATCATGATCCACCTCCAGGTTGGATTCTTGGGGTTGCAGAGGAATGGTTTCTTTCCTTCCTTGTTCTGGATTTTTTCTAGAATAAACAAGACCTTTATACCGTTTTGCACACATCTCTGGTCCATCGGTAATCAGATTTTGGAATGGCACTAACCCTGGTTGTTCACCATTACCAACACAAGTATCTTCAATATTTAATTCATTTGTTTTCCCAGATTGTGTGTTAAAATAATTAGGTACTTGTTCATACAAAACATCAACAACTGAATTATCAAAAACGCAACCACCATCTTCACTCGTGCTCTCCCCCTGAAGATGAGAGTTGTAATAGGATTGCCCCTCGAAGAAGGTAACATCCATAGAAATGTATAATTTCTTGGAAATCGGATCAAAACATTTATACCCTTTTTGATTTGTAGGATAGCCTACAAAAATACATTTGTGTGCCTTTGGATCAAGTTTAGAATTTTTGGGGTCATGATTATGAACAAAGGCAACACTTCCAAATATTTTTAGGGAATATCCCCTAATAACCGAGTGTAGGGGAAATAGATCAGAAAGCAATTTGATAGGGGCTTTAAATTTCAAAGTTCGTGTTGGAAGCCGATTATAAGGTAAGTAGCAGTCAAAATAGCATCTCCCCAAAGGTATTTTGGAACTTTAGTTTGAAAAATTAAAGCACGAGCAACTTCAAGTAGATGTCTATTTTTCCTTTCGGCAACTCCATTCTGTTGAGGAGTATAATTACAAGAACTTTGATGAATTATCCCATTTTTGACGAAAAAATCCCCTAACATCTTATTAAAAAATTCCTTCCCATTATCACTCCGAAAAATTTGAATTTTGGTTTGAAACTGTGTGTGTATCATGGTGTAAAAGTTTTGAAACACACTCCCAACTTCGGATTTTTCTTTTAAAAGAAAGACCCAACATACTCTAGTGTGGTCATCAATGAAAGTCACAAACCAACGTTTGCCAGACCAAGTGGGCACTCTAGAGGGACCCCAAACATCACTGTGAATCAAGGTGAAAGGTTGTGATTTCTTATATGGTTGAGACGGAAAAACCGTTCGTTGATGTTTTGCTAATTCACAAGATTCACATCGAAATTTAAGCAAATTTTTATTCATTAATAATTTGGGAAACAAATGCTTTAAATACTGAAAGTTTGGATGTCCTAACCTATAATGCCATAACAAAATCTGACTATCACTAGAAACAGAAATAGAATTAAAACAAGTTTGTCGGTCTTGCCTTCCAGAGGTAGACCCATTATTTAGGAAGTAAAGACCCCCATCCTGTTTAGCAACCCCAATTGTCTTCCCTGAATTTGAATCCTGAAATTCACAATGAGAAGACCGAAAGTTAACTTGACAATTGAGATCAAGAGCTAATTTGCTGACAGATATAAGATTTACGATAGATTAGGGACATGTAAGACATCTTAAAGAGTGAGAGACGGTGAGACGATTATGGTTCCTTTGCCAGCAACCGCAGCAAAAGAACCATCAGCAATTTTAACCTTTTGATTCCCTGCACACGGAGTATATGACGAAAAAAATTCCGAATTACCAGTCATGTGGTCAGTAGCCCCTGAATCTAATATCCAGTTGCTATGGGATTTGATGCAGGCAATTGTAGCTGTAAACGTATTACCTGACTGAGCTATGGAACAGGAGGAGTCAGAGTTTCCTAAGGAATGATTTTGAACCATTTTACACAGATGCTCTATTTGTTCCTTTGTGAATGGAAGTGGTTCTGAGGAAGACTGTTGCTTTGAATCAGCATTGCTAGTTTGAAATGCTCGTGCACCTCCTCTAGTTTTGTTATCACGCTTCTTCCAAGTTGCTGGTTTACCATAAAGCTTCCAACAATTATCCCTAGTATGACCTGACCACTTACAATGATCACACCACAATCTCTGCTTTCCTCCCTGCTTATCATTGTCAACGACTTTACCAAGAACTACCAGTGCAGAGCCTCCACCATCTGTACAGTGTTCATTTGTCTTTTAACATCCCAGACCGTCGAGCCTCTTCTCTTCTTACCTTAGAAAATACCTCTCTGATAGTGGGCAAGGGTATACTGCCTAAAAGGCGACCCCAAACTTTGTCGAGGTCCTTGTTTAGTCCAGCCAAGAAGACCAACACACGAAATCGCTGAACCTTCTTCTCGTGACGGGCACTATCATTCACATAACCTAATTTTTTTTTGCCGTAGATAAACAACCTCATTGATTGTGCCCATGAGAGATAGTTTCTTCCGTTCAACTTGTGACTAATATTCGCTACCGGATTCTCACCCATCATAGCAAGTTTATAGTTCATATCGCCAGAGGATCAACAACTAAACAAACTCAAGACTAAATAAAACCAAATCTGAACAAGAACACCGCAACAATCAAACTAGCCCGTTACACTAAATCTGGTGCAACTAACACTAAAACACTAGCCAAACCAACCAATCAGCTGAACAGTACCAAAACACTACCAATTGAACAGTACTTATAATTGAACAGTATTTATACAATTGAATAGTACCAAACCGGAACAGTACCACAAAAACTATGACGAAACAGTACCATAGGACCAAACCAGTACCAGAATAAGCAGCGGAACAGTGGGACGATTAAACCTGGAAAATTTGGCAGCCATCGGAGCAGTCACGCGCCTCCACGCGCGGCGGAGACTGACGGCGCGTGAGATCCACGCGCAGAGGGAAGGTGGCGCGTGAGGGCGCGTGAGCAGTCGGTTTCCGGCGTGGCTTTCGGGGTTTGCTCGTCTGGTAATTCCGACCACACCTGTGTGGTTGATTCGGGAAGTCTAACCTATTACGCACGGCAGTGAGCAAAAACAGTGGCGGCGGCTAGGGTTTTGGGCGTGGGTGTGGGTTTTAATCCGACCTAGGGTTTTAGTTGTACCTAGGCGGCATATGGAGTTCCTAACCTACCTCTGATACCATATAGAATTTAGAGAGAACTTTTATTCTTATTCCATAATCATAAACAAAGAGAACAACGCACCTTATATAGGAAATAAACACAATTCCTAATCAACCTAGAGTCCCTATCAAGGTGGGATTCTACCCACAAATAAAATAACATAAATAACTAAAATAAATAATACTGAATTATCAATACATAGTAATGCTTTCACAAAGGGTACAAACATGTAATGCACTTCGGTACTCATTATGTAAAGAAATGTTGGTACGCATATCTTTTCCAGTTCTGCAATATGAAAACGAACTCACTTGGGAATCTTGCAAGTTGAACATTCTTTCTCTAAATAGATCACAATGTCGTAGGGATAAGAAGAGAGATATTGAGAAACATTCTCAGCATTCACAGTTCCTGGATCATAAAGGCTAGTCAATAGAAAGAGTCGAATACCCACACCAACCGCCAACAAGCTTGTGTACCTGCAAGAAAATTTTAATTTCTTAAGGAAAATCCTCTACAAATATTAGAGATACAGAAACCTATAGAAAGTACGGGCGACAAAGTGTAAACTTTCTTGAATACCTGTGAATCCCACTAAGATAATACCCAGGAATATAATTAAAGGTTGTGTTTACAATAAAGTAGTAAGTAGCGCCAATTATTGCCAAATATATAGCCTGCAATGAAACAATTTGAAATTAATAATTAACCCCAACCCCCACAATATTTTCAATATGTCATCAACCATCATCATTCATCAAAATACCATAGAGTTGGAAGCTCCTTTTTCTCTCATCACTCATCATAGTTGAAGTTCCAAAAACAAGAAGCTTCTGTCTTCTCCAACTATCCATAGATTGATGTCTTAATCTTCTACATATATCTCAATCCTCCCAAAAAAGAACCCGAGTCAATAGCAGTAAAATCATTACCGGGCAGTATACCTTCACGTCATCTTCAATTCTCTCTATTCACCTTATCCCTATTCTTTTGGATGAATAGTTCAGAATTGTACTATACATTGTATAATCTTAAGATACATCTAAAAAATTATCCAGTACAAAGTATCATATCATTTAGGCTTGTTATTTACCGTATCATGTATCGTAAGATACTGACTACTGCGCCTTACATGTATTACACTTAACAAATAGAGACTATCTAAGCAAGCTCAACACCAAATTGTACCAACTCACTATGTATATGTGTGTGTGATGTAAGGGAAATGCTGCTGCAAAATTAAAAATATATGTAATGAATTATTGTACATCATGCTTTAAGGATTGTACATTGCTTTGTCAGAAACCATTCTGCTTTGGCAATAGCACTACGCAGCCCAGAAATAATTCAGGGAAAACCTGTAAGATGGGATTAGGTCGATCACAGCAATAGAACTCCACGGAAAGAATCGCATCGGTGCCTTTGGAGCCAAAAACAACCCCAATTAATCGCCTGTAGCAGTGAATATTTAGGGTTTTGCCAAAATACATACAATGCATAATAACAGAGAGAGGGTGAAGGGTAAACACATATATACAATAATTCTACAAAAACATACATATCTGACATAAAAAAACTGACATATATCTAGTGCTGCCAACATGTATCGATTAGAACGTGGGATCCATATCGTATTCATACTTGTCAAAATCTATTCTAACACTCAATTTGCAGGTAGAGGCAAACCAAATGGCAGTGGAAAACTCGATGAAGGAGATGGAGAACAAGCAAGATCAGTTAAGTATTAGGCAGGATGACCTCGGGAAAAAGGTAAATTCAGTACAAACCTCAGTTAATGCCCTACAATTCACATTTAACACTCAATTTGCTTGGATCCGACAAATGCTAGACCCTACTGGAGAAAAAGGGGGAGATATAACTCCTATTGATGATAATCAGAAGGGATTGCTAGAAACCCCAATGGTGAAACACACTAAGGCTTCTCCCTCTTGTGTTACACCTGTTGGATCTGAGAATTGGGAAGCTAAGAAGCAAGAGCCAACTGTTGTTATGAGGAGTACCCAATACACTAATTTCAAATCACGTAAGTATGAGTTTCCTAAATTCGATGGTGATGAGAATGTTGTGGATTGGCTTCAGCAATGTAACTGCTTTTTCTTAATTAATCCGATGCCTATGCAAGAGAGGGTGATGTTTACTTCCTTATATCTAAGTGGCAAGGCTAGAAAATGGCTTTTCATACATTTTAAGTCATTGACCAATGTCAGTTGGGACCTATTCAAAGTGGAGATCACTAAAAGGTTCTCTAAACAAGGTTACTACAATGTTGTAGCTGAGCTGTATGAACTCAGACAAACTGGCTGTGTGGAAGAATACCAAAGTAGATTTGAAGAGCTGAAAATACAAGTGTTAGAAAAGGAGCCAAACATCAGTGAAACCTACTTCGTATCAGGCTTTATTGGTGGATTACAAGCTGAACTGAGGAACTTTGTGTCCATGCTCAAACCAGCCACTCTAGATGATGCTGTCACCCTTGCTAAACTGCAGGAAGGTGGGTTCAATTCCCTACTGGCCAAAGCTAAGGCACAACCTACCTATAAAACCACCACTTACCCTACTCAATCCAACAGAAGCTTTCCATCCCTCAATCTATCACCCAATAATACCACAAAACCTTCCACATCTTTAACTAACTTCACCTCCAAAATTGATACCAAACCAATAACCTTACCCAACAAAAGCTCTTCACCCAATGCAGTTTTACCCATCAGAAAGATATCACCTGCTGAGATGCAAGCCAGGCGGGAAAAAGGATTATGCTATAACTGTGATGAGCAGTATTCCTTTGGTCACAAATGCAAAAGGTTCCAGGTTTATCTTATAAGTGGAGAGGAGAAGGAGGATGAAACTGTTGATGATGTTCAACCTGAAACACCGGAGACAAAAGAACAAGCATCAGATGATAGCCTTAGCATCTCAATGCATGCCATTGCTGGTGGAGCTCCTTGCCAGACTTTAATACTGCAAGGTCAAAGTAAGAAAGTACCACTGAGCATTCTGGTTGACTCAGGCAGCACCCACAACTTTTTGGATCCCCACACTGCCAAACAAACAGGCTGCCAGTTAATTCCAACCACCAATCTAGTGGTAACCATAGCAGATGGCAGTAAAACAAACAGCAGAGCGTATTGCCCAGACTTTAAATGGTCGGTACAAGGAGAAGAGTTCACTGCCACTATGAGGATCCTTCCATTGGGAGGATATAATATGATATTAGGGGTTGATTGGCTCAAAAAATGCGGTCCAGTTACTTTGGACTTGAATAATTTGACCATGAATGTGAAGAAAGGGGATAGAATGGTTGCATTGCAGGGAGGAACCAACTTACAAGGAGAATTGCAAGTCATTTCTGGGGGATCATTGTATAGTTTGTGCTCCAGCCAGCAATGCAGTTTCATTGGCCACTTGAATTATGTGACAGAAACAGAGATTGCTACAGCCTCAGTTCCTGCTGCAGTAACCTCTCTTTTAAATAAATATGACTGCCTCTTTCGTGAACCCAAAGGACTGCCTCCTCCTAGGCTTCATGATCATCACATTCCCCTCAAATCAGGTGCATCTCCTTTTTCCATCAGGCCCTACAGATATCCCCATGTTCAGAAAAATGAGATTGAAAAATTGGTGAAAGAAATGCTAGAGAGTGGCATAATCAGACCTTCTACAAGCCCATTTGCCTCCCCAGTTTTATTGGTTAAGAAGAAAGATGGTTCTTGGCGCTTATGCATTGATTACAGAGAATTAAACAACCTCACAATAAAGAATAAATTCCCAATACCAGTCATTGATGAGTTGTTAGATGAACTCCATGGGGCAGCTCTCTTTTCAAACCTGGATCTCAGGGTTGGTTACCATCAAATATGGGTAAACACGGATGATATCTCCAAAACAGCATTCCAAACGCATGAGGGTCATTATGAATTTCTAGTGATGCCTTTTGGTTTGACCAATGCACCAACCTCCTTCCAAGCTCTTATGAACCAAGTTTTTAAGCCTTACCTACGAAAATTCATTCTAGTCTTTTTCGATGACATCTTAATTTATAGCAAGAGTATGGAAGAGCATTTAGAACATTTGCAATTGGCTTTTGAAGCCTTAAAGCAGCATCAACTCTATGTCAAGTTCTCCAAATGCAGCTTTGCCCAACCACAGTTAGAATACTTGGGCCACATCATTTCACAGGAAGGGGCTGCAGTTGATGAAAACAAAGTTACAGCTATGCTCACATGGCCACTGCCTAAAAATATTAAAGCATTGAGAGGCTTCTTGGGTTTGACAGGTTACTATCGAAAATTTGTGAAAGGGTATGGCATCATTTCCAAGCCATTAACCCAACTGCTCAAGAAAAACCAGTTCCATTGGTCATTGGAAGCAACAACTGCCTTTGAAACTCTTAAACAAGCAATTTCTACCACCCCTGTTTTGACCCTACCAGACTTTTCTAAGCCTTTCGTAGTGGAGACTGATGCATCACAAGAGGGCATAGGTGTTGTCCTAATGCAAGAAGGTAGACCCATAGCTTTCTTAAGTAAAGCCTTACCACCAAGAAAAAAAATGCCTCTCAGCTTACGAAAGAGAACTATGGGCTCTCATTTACGCTGTTCATAAGTGGAGAATATATCTATTTGGCCATCACTTCATCATTAAAACTGATCATCAGAGCCTTAAGTTTTTGCTTGAACAAAGGGTTACTTCAATGCTTCAACAAAAATGGTTGACCAAATTGCTTGGGTTGGATTATACCGTAGTGTATAAACAGGGCAGTGAAAATAAGGTAGCTGATGCTCTATCGAGGAGGGACTTCGGCGAAGGCAATGCAATGCCTTAACAACTGTCCAATCAGCATGGCTGAGTGAGATCACAAAAAGCTTGGTAGATGATGAGGTGGTGCAAACCGTGGTGGCTAAACTGATAGCAGGTTCTGAAGAAGCACAGGGGTATACATTTACCAATGACACACTGAGGTATCACGGCAAGCTATACATTGGGGCAAATGGGAATTTGAGACAAAAAATTATACAAGAACTGCATAGCTCAGGATCTGGTGGGCACTCTGGTGTTAAAGCAACTCTTAAACGAATTGCACAATTCTTTTACTAGCCAACAACGACCACTGAAGTCACATCCACAGTCCGAGGCTGCCTCATTTGCCAACAGAGCAAAAGTGAACATACACCTTACCCGGGATTGCTACAACCACTCCCCATTCCCACCCGCCCTTGGAAAGATATTGCCATGGATTTCATTGATGGCTTGCCTACTTCAGACCATAAAACCTCAATTTTTGTAGTGATTGACAGATTTTCTAAGTATGCTCATTTTTTCCCCTCTCTCACCCATATTCTGCTCATGGCATAGCCAAAGTTTTCTTCGACAATGTGCACAAATTACATAGGTGACCGACTACCATCGTGAGTGATAGAGATTCCACCTTTCTCAGTCACTTTTGGACCCAACTTTTTAAGCTACTTGGAACCAAATTATGTCATTCTACTTCTTATCACCCTCAAACTGATGGCCAAACTGAGCGCCTTAACCAATGCCTGGAAACTTTTCTGCGTTGCATGACTTTTGATAAGCCTAAACAGTGGGTCAAGTGGATTTCCTTGGCTGAGTGGTGGTATAACACCACCTATCATTCTTCTCTCCAGTTAACTCCCTTTGAGGTGTTGTATGGTTATCCACCTCCTCATTTGCACATTCCACAGCTTGAGCCTACAGCTGACCTGGAGATTCAGCACTTTTTACAGGATCGTAAACTAATGCTGCAATGCGTTCGTGCTCGCTTACAGGAAGCACAACACCGGATGAAACAATTTGATGATAAGCATCGAACAGAACGCAAGTTTGAGGTGGGTGATTGGGTATTTCTCCGGTTACAACCTTACCGCCAGACGTCCCTTTCCATGAGACGTGATTATAAGTTAGCACCACGTTTTTACGGCCCTTACCAGGTCCTCGCCAAGGTTGGCCAAGTCGCCTACCGTTTACAGCTACCGCAGGCGGCCGGTATCCACCCGGTGTTTCACGTCTCAATGCTTAAAAAGAAACTGGGTAACGCCGTTGTACCTACCAGTGTTCTTCCTCCGGTTAATTCTGACGGCCAGTTCTTAGTTGAACCAGTTGCCATCCTCGATAGGCGCCTTGTTCGACGGGGTAATCTTCCAGTGGTGCAGGTCAAGATTCAATGGTTTAATATGCTACCTGAAGAGGCAACATGGGAGGACTATGACCGTATGAAAGCTCAGTTTCCCAATTTTGATCCTTGAGGACAAGGATCTTTTGATCCGCTGGGTATTGTCAGGTACGGGAAGGAGGGGAAATGCATTTAGAATTCATCATTAGTGGGGCAGCAGTTAAAAGAAAAGCAACGACTAGTGAGGGAATTAAATAATCAGATGACGCTATTTTGTAATAGGCTACTTATTCAAAGTGACGCCGTTTTGATAAGTGTTTTGATAAATTTGTCATTTAGTAGAGAGGGTCAAAGTTAGTTAGAGCATTTTATAATTCCTTTATTCTATTTTCCGATTGGGCCACGTGTCAGTATGTAATGCAATGGATTGGTATATGTATGGAGTCATAGAGAGTTTACGGGCATGAATGAGAATATTATTTTTCTTCCTTCTCTCTCTTTTCTTACTCAACGTCTTCTTCTTCCCCAAATCTCTCTCTCTCTTTCTCTCTCTCTCTTAACCCTATTTCTAGGGTGATGTTATATACACCCCTCTTTTGTAGCCAGAACACCACAAATTTGAAATAAGGTTTTTTTTTATAAGGGCAACCAAAATATTAACCATTCGGTGTTGTGGCTACAAATTAGGAGTTTGGTGCTCCCAATACATAACATTCAAGTCGGTAACAAGTTGCTGACTTAAATGTCAACATTCGGTGACAGTTTACCGAGTTTGAGATTAAAATTCGGTAACCTTTTACCGAGATCAAATGTTAGTGAAATATTTTTAAAAATTGACTCGGCCAAAGATTGCCGAATGTCAAGTCGATGGAAGGTTACCGAATCGAATGTCGAAATTCGGTAACAAGACACCGACTCGGTGCTTAAATTTGGGGTGTCACTATACGGGGTTGGTTGCCCAAATACAAAACATCTAAGTCGGTAGCATGTTGCCGACTTCAAGGTCAACATTCGGTGGCAATTCACCGAGTTAGAAGTTAAAACTCGGTAACCTTTTGTCGAGATCAAATGTTAGTGAAATATTTCTAAAAATTGACTCGGCCAAACTTTGTCGAATGTTAAGTCGATGGGAGGTTACCGAATTGAATGTCGAAATTCGGCAACAAGACATCGACTCGGTGCTTAAATTTGAGGTGTCACCATATGGTTGCCATGATCATTATTGCGGTGTTAAAGATACATTCGTGTTTTGGCTACAAAATCGGGGTGCCTATAACATCACCCCTATTTCTATTCCTATAATTTCGCCCTTAATATCAGATTAGTTTAATTAATCAATTTTAGATATACCCAGAACCTCACACTTACTTTGAGAAAATCTAGTGTGTACACTTGATATTGATGCCTTAAGATAAAATTTTGAATGGCATAGACAAATCTAGAACGTGATTTTATTATAACATTTGGAAGTTGTCATTCCAAACACTCCATCAATTAGTATTGAATTATTGATGAATGCACAAATTTACAATTAGTTAATTAATAGTGAAAAATAAATAAATTTAATTAGGCAATTTACGAAACCGAACTGACCCTTAGTGAATCAACCTGAATTAAACAAAAATAAATGCCAAAGTATAACAAACGGATAGTACTTTCAACAGAGGGAGGGTGAAGTGCACATGTATATATATATGTATGTATGTACCGGAGATAATCGTAAGCACCGAAAGAAATGAAGTAGTGGATGCGTTCGATGAACGTGCCCTGGACAATTGGCCAGCGACCGCAGAGGAATGAAGTGACCACCAAAAGTGTGATTAGTCCATTGTAGACCAGAAGCCACTGTACTGCCATTAATAAAAACTAAAGCTTCGAGAGAGAGAGAGATCAGACAAGATTTTGGGGAATTTGTTTTGACCAATAGTGCGACTTTAGTGAAAGAAAACTGCAGATGAGATCGTCCGAACTTTTTTTTTTTTTTTTTTTTGGGTTTCACACGTGGTGTTTGAGCTAGTTTTTGCGCACATCGACTAATTTTTACTCGAGGCGTGTGGCTACCACTAGTCAAGTTTTATTTTGACAATGCCAAAAATTGACTTTCGGAACTCCAAATCGATCCCAAAGTTATTTCAATGACACTATTATATTATTGAGTCAAGAGGCTTGGTTAGGTCATACGATTTATGCCCCGTTGTTAGCAAAGAATTTATGTATTTTTTTGTGTTGCAAGATTTGTATGTTTTTCTTTTAGAGCAGGTATTGCTCGTACCAAACAGCACGAAGACGTAAAAAAAAGAATTAATAGCTAAAAAATAGTGAAATTGAGTAAAACATATCTAATATCTAAACAGCATGCAAACCAAACCATATATTAACAAAATTGTATACGCAACCTATTTAATTGTCAATTGACGGGGGAGTTTGCTAAAGTCGGACTTGAGGAACCAAAAAATATATTCGACCAGATTGAGGTGATTTTTAATTAAAAAACTTGAATTTGCCACCATTTATGATATGCTTAAATTCAAACCCATTTCACCATTTCATTAAGGTCGGTTTGGGTTAAATATTTGAAAAAATTATTATATTGCGTTATTATTATACAAATGGTACCATCGGTAGTAAAATTGGTTTACAAAAGTAATGTGCTTTAAAAAAAACTTATTTAAATTTGTAAAAGATTAAACAGTTATTTATTTATTTTTAAATTATAACATCATTACATATTTTCAAATTTTAATTGAAAATATATGGTACCATTGATAGTAATATTGGTTTACAAAAATAATATTTTTTTAAAAAAAACTATTTAAGTTTGAAAAAAATTAAATAAAAACATATATCTTTCTATATTTTTAAACTAAAGAAAGAATTGGGTTTGAACTGGATTTGAAACAAATAAATTATGTAAAGTGATTTGAATGCAAGTATACGAAGAAAAAATATGTTTAAAGTGAGAAAAGTGGGGTGCAATAGCTTTTCTTTGTTTTTTTTCTTTTACACATAATTTTATAATAATAATGAATCTTATTTTATAGGTATGATTAGTAAATTTTGATAATTTCTAGTTTTTGTATTTTAAATTAATATATTTTAAATTTTAAAATAAGTTAACAAGAAAAAAAGTGGGAGATGGAGTAGATTGTTGGTAGAATAAAAGAGAGAGAAATTGTCGACTTTTTTAATTTAATATTTTGAAAACACATCTAATAGTATAAAAATTATTTTGTTTATTGTAACTAACCATTGATTTGATAAATTGGTGATATGATATTTCCTTCCCTTATAATATAAAAGGTTCGTAAATCCAGACTCGAGCTACCTAATGAATATCCAACCCGACCTGACTGGACTCTTTTACCATCCTTAATTAGGGCCGGGTGGGGCTATTTTGCCATCCCTAATTTTTCACAGGTACATAAGAAAAAAATAATTAAATGCGATTTATAAAAAGAGTTACTGGTCATTATTATCAAAAAAAAATTATAAAATTTAAACATATGATACCATTCTTAGTAACATCATATATTTCCTAAATTTTAATTATAAATATATTATATCATTTTTAGTAACATCATGTAAAAAAGTAACATACTTTTCTAAAAACTATTTAAATTTGTAAAATACAAAACAATTTTTTAATTTTTAAACTAACGGAAGAATTAGGTCGAGTTTGACATCTATTTAAATTGACAATAAAATGACTTGAATATAAATTAAATGAAGAAAAAGTGGGTTACAAATATATAATTTTCTAGTTATGATAGATTTTATTGTATATATTTAGATGAGTGAATTTCAAATACTATATAACTTTTAGTAAATTTTATTTTTTGTATTTAAAGTTAATGTACTTTAAATTTTTTAAAGATGTCGATGAGAGAGAAAAGTGAGAGTAATTGGTAAAATAAGAAAGAGAAAGAAGTTGTTGACTTTTTTATTTGATGTTTTAACAGATCTAATGATCCAACATTATTTAGTTAATAGTAACAAAACATGAATCATTGATTTGATAAATTGGTGATGTGATGTTTCATTTTCTTATAATATAGATTGTTCATGTGCTAACTTGATAAAATGATTAAAAGACGTCGATGAGAGAGAAAAGTGAGAGTAATTGGTAAAATAAGAGAGAGAAAGAAGTTGTTGACTTCTTTATTTAGAAAATTAGTCACATGTCCAATATTTTTTAAACTGATCTACTCAAGGACAAGAAGTTTTGAGCTATTGTTTAAGATCCAATCTTTTGGAATTAGGACAATTTTATGTCTAAAGGACATTTTATTTTTTGATATTTTTAATTATAATGATATTATTATTTTCATGTACTTTATCAATTTTACCCTTCTTATATATTAGTTATTATTTTCAATATATAAAGAGTCCAAATTCTAATTAAATTCCTCCTCTTCTAGATTCATACACCTCAATTAAAACTCACCCTCCCCCCCCCCACACCCTCGATTTCAAATAACTCCCTCCCCCACAACCAATCCAATCAAAACCTAGGATTTTTAGTTATTATGTTTCCCCAAATCTAAACATACCAATCTTAATTCCCTTACCTCACTTCAATCCGATTTTTCCCTCCATGTCAACGGCGAGATCCTTTCATTTTTCTATCGACGACACCGACGCCATCGACAACACTCCCTTCCTCACTAGCTCCGCATCTGAAACCAACTTCCCCGCCCGGAGCCTCAGAATCTGCCGAGCTCTGAGCCTTTGCGGTGCCACTTGTTTCCTCCGGCGAGCCAAGAGCCGGAGGATGCTCCAGGAACCTTCGATGTGTGTGCGTGACTTGGCTGTGGATGAGATCGAGGAGCGGCAAAGAGATGAATTTTATGGCATTCAAGGTATAAAAAGATTGCATGTTTTTCACCTTTTCCTAGTTTTAATTTGATTTTCTAATAAAATTGATAATTTTAGTTTTTCATCTGTTTAAATATATTTTGATTTTATAATGTCTGATAAAATTTTCAACTTAGAGGAAAAATGCCTGTTTATATGCCTGCTATGCCTGATAAAATTTTCATCTGTTTATATGCCTGATAAAATTTGCAATGTCTGCTATGTCTATTCTTTATTGTATGAAATGTCTGTTGTACTGTCTATATGTCTGTTCTTTGTTGTATAAAATGTCTGCTCTGCCTGTTCTTCGTTTGTATGCCTGCTGCTTCTTCATATATTTAATTTTGAATTTTTGATGGATTAACTTGTTATTTTTTGAATATTTTTAGATGGGTTGACTTATCCTATACATTTAATGTTTGTTGTGATTATAGATAATTTGAATTTTAAATTTAATTGATTGTTTTCACATTTATCTTCTAAATTTGAATTTGAATTTTGATTATATTATAGATATTTTCCTCTTTTAAATATTTGAATTTAAATTAGAATTAAATTTGGGTGAAGGGCATTGTTGGAATTTTCAAATTTAGTTTATATTTTTCTTATTTATTAATTAAAATATTTATAATTGTCCTTCAAACTAAAATATGTCCTTATGCAAGAAGTTTGTCCTTCAAACAATTGACCTAAAAGACGCGTCCTTGAGTAGATAGAGAATTCTATTTTTGTCCTTTAAACTAAAAGCCCCATTTGATGTTTTAACATATTTAATGATCCATCATTATTTAGTTAATAGTAACAAAACATGAATCATTGATTTGATAAATTAGTGATGTGATGTTTCATTTTCTTATAATATAGATTGTTCATGTGCTAACTTGATAAAATGAAATACGGATTAGTTGATATTCATTAACACGATAATAATGATTATAATTCATCAGTAATATATATAACTGTGTAATTTATATATTAAGTTTATCAATCATTTAAAAAATATCTTAAATGTCGGTATACAATTCTTTTTAAATTAAAAAAGCATTCCCTTTATTATATGATGATGATGTACATGGATTTATGTATTTTTTTTAAAATATATGCATATAATATGTATTTGTTAATTTTACGTTAGCTTACAATATATACCTATAATATTATATATTCAAAAATATATTTATTATATTTGCACTTAACGGGTGATAACGAATGGTGTAAGATAATTTGTTAAGATAACGAATCGAGTTTAAATATGATGATTTATCACCTGATAAAATGGTCCCTCATTTATAATTGAACCGATAACACCCAAAATACACTAAAAATTGATATGAACACAACTCAAACCTGCCCATCACCAAGTCTCCGTCCCTAAAAAACTCGAGAAGTGAATAAGATTACATAGTAGTAATGCATAACTTGTTAGACGATATATTATCCAACCATAAATTGTGGCACAAGTGCCGCTTAGGGATGACAACATATTGGGTTCGGCGCAATTTAACTAAACCTGAATAAGACCCGTACCACTTACTAGTATACTTAAATCGAAACTCACCCCAACTTGCATCGACCTACCATGCCATACTATAATTATAGGGTAATATAAGGATACTAATTAAAAAAAAATCTATATTCAAAGCAGCTTGGGTCAAATGGGTTCAGTTTACCTAAACCCAAATCCCACCCAAGTAGGTTTTACTTTTAAAAACTAGACCCCTTGCAAAAAAGACACTCCAAACCCTCCCCATTTGTGTAGAGTTAAGCCATTTTGCCATCCTTATATGCACTTCAAGTAGACGAACCATTCTCAAAGTTTGATTTTAGCTAGATGCATCCTAGTTCACCCATCTCAAAAACTTCACTAAAAAAAGAGTTTTTTTTTTCTACAAAAGGAAATGTAAACCAGTTGAAATATTACTTCAATATGGTTACAAAGTTAAAAATCATTAACAAAACAACTAATTCTTATACGAAGTTGAAAAATGAGATAAATTTTTTTTTAAATTTATATTCTATTTACTTGTTCCTGTTTTCCTTATGCAAATTCATTTTTTGGATGATAGGTAAAAAAAATATTTATCAAAAATAAGAAAAAAGAATAAAAACATCTCATTAAATCAATCATATATGTTTTTAATTTCTTTTTAAATTAATTGTTTCTCTATTTATTCTTAAACTTTGCAATCAAACAATCCCATGAGAAAAATCATTAACCCCCATGTCTTATGTTTACTAAAATAGAAAATTAGTCATAGGCCCACTATTTTACAAATGAATCTAATGTAGGACAAGTATTTTTGAATGATTGTTTTAAGGACAAACTTTTGTTACTAGAACAATATTTTGGAAAAAGGACATTGTATATATTTCATATTTGTTGTAGGAATAATTATGCTCTATTCTTCATTAGATGAGCCCTTTAAATAGGGTACAAATACAATAGTAAATAGGGTTTACAAGGAAGCCCATTATGGCCCATAATACATAATTTACACAGTAAATCCCTAATACATATTCTATCTAGGCGATAGCACACTACGTGTAATTTCCTTAAACACTCCCCTTGTGCTGAGTCGAAGATAGAATGGTACATGTCTTGTTGCCTCATTAAAACCTTGTCAAGTAACAAAAACCCTGTGGGAAAAATAACCTTGATCAAAGGGAAAAGAGTACAACATTATGACAATCCTGTTAGACTTCCTTCATTGAGTCTATATTCTCATTTGATCCTTACTTCAATCAATAGAGTCTGCACGTATCGTTACCTCGTTAAAAACCTTACCAAGTAACAAAACCCAGTGGGAGAAATAAATCTTGGTTTAAGGAAAAGAGTATAACGTAACGTCGTGTGGATGTTAGACTCCCCCTCAAGTCTATACCTCCCCCTGATATTTACATTAATCAAGAAATTTGAAAAGCTTATGCATGTATCGTTGCCTCGTTAAAAACCTTACCAAGTAACAAAACCCAGTGGGAAAAATAAACCTTGGTCTAAGGAAAAGAGTACAACGTATGTGTGAAAATTTCATCATATTTCACACATTCCCTTGATCATTACTTCGATCATGAGAGTTGGAAAAGCCTAAGCACCCTTATATTTTTCACATGCTTTTCAAATATGGCCTTAGGAAAAATTTGGTGAACTAGTTTGCTATATTCTCCTTAAAGCTTTGTATGGGCCAGAGAGATACCCAACATCAACAAAATCAATCAAGATTTTGTTTGAGATTTCAATGTAGGGGTGGCCATTTAGCATCATCATTTACTTTAGATGTTACTGTCGTATACACTTTTTCCTCTCTGTAGGGAAAGAACAATTTCAAACCAATGGTTCTTTTTAGGCGTTCAATTATGCTGCGTTGGCGCTGAGCTAAATTTAGCTAACAAGTTCAATGAGAATGTTATATCTAGTCGAATATACTGTGTTAAGTGCAATAATGCGCATATTGTACTTAGATAGGAAGTTTCATTTCCCAACACATTTTCGTAATCTTCCTTTGTACGAAATTGATCTTTCCTTTGATCTAAATTTCGACCGATCATGGGAGTGCTAGCAGAATGCGTTTTGTCCAGGTTAAATTGCCTGATTATCTTTTGAACATACGCAAACTAGTGGATTAGTATTCCACAAGCTCGATATTCTAGATTAAGATCTAAACAAAAATTCGAGCTTTCCCAAGATTTTTTATCTCAAATTTGGATTTCAAGTAACTTGCGGTTTCTCTTATTTCATCAAGAGTACCTATTATGTTCATATCATCGACATATACAGCTACAATTACGAATCCAGAACTTGTTTTCTTTATGAATACGCATGGGCATAATTCATCGTTCTTATATCCCTTCCCAATCAAGTAGTCACTTAGACGGGTATACCACATCCGTCTGAATTGTTTTAATCTGTAAAGTGAGCGTTTCAACCTAGTTGCAAACGCACTCCGTGGTTTAGAGTCACTTGACTTGGGTAATGTAAGGCCATCAGGCACTTTCGTATATATCTCTGAATCAAGATCCCCTTAGAGATATGCAGTAACCACATTCATGAGCTGCATTTTCAGTCATTCGAAAACTACCGAAGTAGCAGAATATTATAATGTTTAAGCAATTCCAAAGCGTCTGTGTGGAACCTTGCGCCACAAGGTGAGCCTTTTACTTCAGAACTTCTTTTTTCTCATTTACGTTTTATGGCAAATAATTGTTTATGTCCTACAGGCTTTACACTTGGCGCGGTTAGCACTACCGGACCAAATACCTGTCTCGTTGCCATAGAATCTAATTTTGTATGGATTGCTTATTTTTATTTAGGCCAATTTTGCCCTTTGTTGACATTTTGCAACAGAGCGAGGTTCGACATCATCGTGCTCTTTGACTTTTTGAGCAACAGTGTATCATTAATGCATCCATTAATTCATATGCCATCCCTTAACCCATTGAGATTTATTTATTCTCTGGAATCATTATAACTTCGGGGCGTCCCCCAGTATTGATTCATGGACATAAATATAATCAGAGATAATCTCATAAAAGGGACTTTTACATTAATGATTAATTGATTAATTTGTGCCTTACTCCACCTCTTCTTTGGCGTGAGTGTTTGTCGAACCAAATGGCCTCCTTTTATTCCTTTTAAGGAGCCATGGCCTCAACCACACCTCCACTAAGTGTAGTTGCATCGTCTCTTTCTGCGACATTGTGCCCTTATTGGGGACTTATAACCTTGCAGGCATATTGCAGCTGATATATTTGATCTCGTCACTTTTCAGTATCATTAAATGTATCAGGCATCGAATCTGTTACATTTTCAAGATCGATTATTCTTTTTCACTTCACTATACATTGTGATGTGCGTGGGGATCAAGATGAGACATAGTGGAGACCACGACAATTCCTGTCGTTCCCGTGAAATTTTTTTTTCTTATCTCCCCCTAACGACGGGAAGACTGTCTCATCAAAGTGACAATCCGCAATTCTTAGCGGTAAAGAGATCACCTGACAAGGATTTCAAATAGCGGATTATCGTTGAGAATTCATATCCAACGTTAATACTTAATTGTTTTAGCAAGCCCAGTTTGGTGCGCTGTGGGGGCGCAATCGGCACATATGCATAAAATATCAGGCTAATATCCAGTTACCAACTGGTATGCATATAATAGTTGTCTAATATTGGACTTTGAAACAAATAAGTAAAGCTGCATACAATATTGCATAAATCTCGGGCATACATAGGCAATACAGTGCGCATAACCAATGCCCTATCTACCATCTATATCCTTTTGATGGTTACTTTTTGTGAGACCTTTTTGCGTATGCACATGAGAAACGGGGTTCTTTACTTCGATTTTATGCAATGATCATCAAGTACTTTTGATGTAAACCCTCCAGCTTTATCGAGTCTTATAGACATGGTACAATAATCAGGGTGGTGAGCCCTTAAGCGTATAATATGTACTAAGAGGTTTGTAAATGCAGCATTTCTTGTAGACGATTATTCAACATATGACCAGAATGTCGAATTATCCACCAGATCCATAAAGTACTTTGAATGGTTCCGTACTCTGGATGGATTTATCTACAAATATATATTGTAAGAATGGTATATTTTATTTTGTATCTTTAGCATAAGAAGGTCTCGATCTTATTTTTGCTAAAGAGCAGGCTTTAAAAAAATGGAGTGTCGTTCCTTTGACATGGTCAATTAGGCATAATGGGAAGGGGGATATGGTTTTCAATACTTCGAAAATCAAGAATTACTTTGAGCATTACTAGTATCAACACATTGCAATGTGTTAAAGTTTTGTCCCATTTATTTGTCACTCAAAAAAATGGATATCCGTGTAAATACTTTAACGCACGGTTTATCATGACCAAGGTGCACTAGGCAAGCATGCCAAAGCCTGTATGAGTCTATGTCCCACGGTACATTGTTAGTGACATCATAAGATTTGACAATCCTTATCTTAGTGGGGTACATTCCACTAGAATAACTCATAAGTTTCTTTAAAATGCGTTTCTTTACACTTTTGTTTAGAAGTAAAATAAAAATATTTTTATTCCATTCTTACATTTTGTTTTTGTATGATTACTGTTGGTATAAATATCATTAACAAAGTTTGGGTTGCTCTATGTGCATATAGAGCGTATGTGACTGTAAACACCATTTTAGTAACAAAATGGTTGAGCAGTTCTTTGCTCTTATGACGATTTAATCATCATAGTCACATAGGTTTTATAGGTTATTAATTGCCTATTTCTTTGTATGGCTATAGTGTTCTCACTATCAACCAATTATTAAAGTTATCATCGATTCATTTTTACAGTAATGAAATCGAGTATAAATTCCGAACTATGTAATAATAAAACAAACAAATTCAATTACTTTAGAATAGAATCTGAATAAAACTAACAGTAATCAATTCAGTATCTTGTTTAGAAATCTAATCCATCAAATCAACATAAACTTTAAGACAAAACTATAGTCTAATTAAAAAATAGGCAATATGCCTGTTCAACTACTTCTGAAAAATAAAGTGAATAAAGTAGATCAGTCAAAATCGGGTGCATCCATTGACTGAGCAAAGTCCTTCTTGCCACTAATGTCTGCGATTGTGAAGTTGACATAAGCGTCATTGTCTTCTTCGTTCATAAAGTGAGATTCTTGTTCTTTAGATTCTCGATATCTCTTGTAATTGGCTGCTACTTTAGCGCTTGCATGGCAGTTCTTGTACCAATGCCCAGCAACTCCACACCTATAACATGGCTCGTCGCCAACTCTTTCCTTTTTGACCGGAGGATTGTTAGGTGCATTTTTTACCTTGTTTTCTTAACCACTAGGTCCAATAATATCATTTCTTCTCCATACTTTGGAAGAGCCTCCACGACCCGCACCACGACTCCCACGTCCCTTTTCACGTTGTGCCTTATTGCCACGTGTGTAGGGATCGGCATGTCCAACTCCCTTTGCATTGGGGTTCTTTCCACTGTTCATCTAACCGTAGTTGACCTCAGGAACTTTCTTTGTCCTGATGGGCCTGACATTGTATTCAAAAGAACCTCATTATGCCTTTTAGCCACTTGCAGGAGGTTGATCAGCTTATTGAATGTTGTGGTTCTTTTGTTATCATACTCGAGCTTATACTGGTTCGCTAGTATAAGTGCTGAAGTAGGAAAAATGGAAAGTGTCTTCTAGGTCATATCATCTTCTGTGAGATCCTTTCCACAGAAATTAAGACGTGCCTTTAGGCGCAGTATATCCTTGTTGAAGTCGTTAACCCTTTTATAGTCAAGCAAGCGGATTTCATTCCACTGAACGGTCAATTCTGGTAACAAAGTGTCATGAATGTTCCCAAAACGTCCCTTAAGGACATCCATAGTTCTTCAGGTGTCTTCAACTGAAAGTACTCCCACGTAGGCTGGGGTCAATATGTTTTTTTCTTAGAAACATTAATGCATTTGCTTTCACCTTATCAGACGGTCCATTGTCTGTGGGGTCTTTGGGGTCAGTAAGTGTAGCCGAGTATTCTTTAGCCACAAAAGCGGTTTCTACATCAAAAACCCACCGATGATACTCAAGTCCTTCTGAGTCCAAAATGTCAAATTCGGGTCGAGTTGGGTCGACCATCTTAACGAATAATAAATAAAATTTTATACAGTTATGAGTACATCCATATTAATTATTTTTCAGGAATATGAATTAGATTTCAAAAATCAAGATCGATAATGGTCACATTTTTGATGCTATATGAAAATACTTTATCATAGTAATTATAATGCGCATGAACTTTCATCATCATGGCAATTGTTGAATTTATGACATACTAAATAAAACAATTAAAAATATATGTAATATTCTAATTTTCTTAGCGGGCTAACTTACCACAACTATAACAATTATAAAATTAATTAGTCAATCCCAAATATAACATACATAATATTGTGTAAATTTTTGACTACAGAGTGGTCAATATATAGTGGTGGAATTCAAAACCACATCAAATCAAACTGTTTCTTTGCATTAGAAACAAATTCATATATACATGGATTCTATAGGGCATAATTAGTAATTAAAACAAAAACACAAAAAAATCTGTTTTTAAAATAAAACAGAAATTTAATTAAAATAAAGAAACTATTTTTAAGTAAAACATAAATTATTCTACAAATTTATATAAGATATAAATCGAACACAATGATAATTCTTCCTTATATATTATTTGGTAATTAGTTATGGTATACAATTATCAGGTAAATGGTAATTAATTATATAAGAAGTGTTGGGCAAAAATATAAAAAAAATTCGGCACAAAGAATTAATACGTGAATTAACAATTATCTGCACTAAGAATTAATATATATATATATATATATATATATATACGTTTACACATATAAATCAATTAGCAGATTGAAAAGAAATAAGAAAAAACTAAACTTAAAATATTATTAATACAATCTGGAACTTGCTTGTATATATAAAATACATTCTGTCATATATATATGTAATATGTATACCTCCAACCTCATATATATAATATATCCTACTGAAAACTGATTACATATATAAAAAAACTTTATTCGACACTTTCATAAAAAAAATCAAAGATTTTACTTAACTAAAACATATATAAGATTTGAACCTTGTGCATATATGTAAATAATATCATAATAATATAACTAGTTTACATACATATGTATATATATATAAATGAAGATGGTGGCTGGTGCCGAAGATGGCATAACATTATTCGGAACTTTTTTTTTTTTTTTTTTTTTTAATCGTAAAGTTGGTGGCTGAAGACGAACAATGGTTATATATATATAAGGTTCAATACTTATCATAAATCTGTGTGTAAGTTTTCAAAGTGTTTTCGGCAAGTCTAAATATTCATCAATGCAAGGATATAACTAAGGATGGTTCTCAAATCCCATATGCGAAAGCGTACCTTAGTTATGTTTGATAATGGCGGCTGGCGGCAGGCGGCTAGGGTTTTCTTAGGGTTAGAGTTGTTAGCTCTGAGGCTGCTGATAACGTGTTGTAGGAATAATTATGCTCTATCTTCATTAGATGAGCCCTTTAAATAGGGTTACAAATACAATAGTAAATAGGGTTTACAAGGAAGCCCATTATGGCCATATAATACATTAATTTACACAAGTAAATCCCTATACATATTCTATCTAGGCGATAGCACACTACTGGTGTATTATTTCTTAAACATATTTTTTAATTTTATATTTATAAATTATAATTTTATTTATAAATATTCATGTATTTTACCACTCCTTTTGTGTTTAACTTGTTACTTTATTTATTAACTTATTATAATTTATAAATCAAAACTTTGAGACAAAATTTTAAAAATCAAATCCCCCATCTCTCGTTCCGTCAAAAAATCAATTGAAGTGAGAGGATGTGAGAGAAACCCAAATATAGAACCTTCATACAAAGAGGAGGAAGTCCGCGAAGCCTAAAAATGGGTTCCGTCTCATTCACATCCTAACCCGACTTTCATTCCTCCAGCATCACTCACCTCCTCTTACCTTTCCTTCTCCCACCACCGAACCTTCATACTAGCTCTCTCCTCCTTTCTTTCGCCCACCACCGAACTTCCATAGCCATCAAACACCACCTTAGCACGATCACTTTCTCTCACTTCTCCAATTTCAACCCCCTTTCACTCATAGATCCAACACAAACCATTCCGGCGGCATCTGAGTTTCCCTCTCCGATCCGAACTTTTAAAGTCTTCCTCTGAATCTCAGATCCAACAGAGACCATACCGGTAATTTAATTAGGATTATAAATTAGGGGTTTATCTTGGTGCTATTTGTGTAAGTGACTGTACATTGTTTTCGTGTTATCTCTTATATTTGATGTTTAAATCCATTTTTAGTTTAATGTAATCCGGCTGTCCATATTTGTTAATTTCCTTTCTTTAGCAACGCCTGTGGCTTTTGGTGGTAAAATGCCTAGTTTTTTTTTTTGGGTCTGTGGAGTATGGTAGTGGGTTGTGACAGTGGTTTAATAAAATGGGTTTGATATATAATATGTATCAAACCCATTTTATTAATCTGGCTATCCATATTTGTTAATTTCCTTTCTTTGGTTGGCCTTTGGTGGTAAAATGCCTATTATATTTAATATGTCTATGTAATTTAGTATACTTGGTATATTTGATTGTTGTTATTCAATTCATCTTATTACTATCATAGTTAGATTCAACAATTTAATACTTGTAACACCGTGTGATTGGTAGGGGAGATAGCCCATATTTTCTTATTTAGAAGCTGATAAGCATGGCCAGTATTTTATCCTTATATTTTTCTTTATTAATGATTTGTAGTTGTTCACTTGTTATATTAGTATGCTGAGTAGTAATAAATTAGGCTCCGTCTGGGCTTATAATGCAAGTTTGCTGAGACGCAATGTGTATAAATTATTAAAATGACTATTTCTTGATTGGATATTAAGAGCCTGTTTGGTTGCTCACTATTTTTTTCCCCAAAATTTTAAAAACTCAACTTAAAACCGACTCTACTTTCACACTTCCCAAAATTTATTTCACTATACTTTCTCTCTCTAATTTTTTTTTAAAACGCCATAACTTTAAATCCAAAAATTCAAAAATAATAAAAAATATATATTTGAAACCTACTCATCGAGATCTATAAAATAAGATCCATTGTGACTTTTTTTTGAAATTTTTTAAAATTTTTTTATGATTTTTTTATTGGTTGAAAAAAAGTCAAACAAAACCAAATTCACTTTTCAACATAAAAACTCTAACTCAAAACATTAAACCAAACACCAAATTTTTAAAAACTTATCTAGAAAAAAAAAGAGAGGCACCAAACACCACCTAAATATTAAAATGTCTAATTAATTATGAATTTATGTTAATATGTCTGAGCAATATATTAAAATATATAATTAATTACGCATTTGTGCTAATATGTCTGAACTGGATATTTTGTATGAATAAATTCAACATGTTATTATTAGTTAAATTGATTAGATTGTTTGAAATCTTTTGGTTGTTTGAATATATATTTTAAATTAATTAATCTCTTAGATTTTAAGAATAGATTAAGTTGTTAGAAGTTATTTGATTGTTTGCATTTAAATTTTGAATTTTGAATTTGATTTTATAGATTTTAGTTTGTAGCAAGATTTTAGGAGTTTAAATTAATTTAATAATTAATTATATGGCATGGACATTATAGGAATAATAATAATATAAATTACTTTCGTTATTATATAAATTCGATTTTAATTATCTGTCCTTCTGTTTAAATTTTGCCATTTTTCAAAACGTTTGTCTTTAAACAATTGCATTAAAAATTGTGTCCTTTAATAGATAGAGAATGTAGCTTTTGTCCTTTAAACCAAAAGCCCCTTACTAAAATGCCAAAGATATTGTCCTTTTATTTTCCTAAGAGTTCATATCTTAAGACTTTCCTATTAATTTTTGTTAGGGTTGGGTTATTATCGGGTGAACCCAATAAGATATGAAAGATAATGAATCGTATTCAAATTTATCAGCCAATCTCGTTAGACCCGTTAAGAACACATTTATGTTGTTATTGTGTTAACTATATTGAGTTATCGAGTTTAGCCAAACTAATCCATTGGCTTAGCGGGTGAAATGGGTTGTGTTGTATTATTCGATAAGATAAAAAAATGTGTTTATTTATTGAAATTCTACCCATTAATTTAACGGGTTGTGTTTGGATCGGGACTTAATTCAATTTAAAATAAAATTAACATGACACAACCCGTTGTTAGGTTTAGACATAGATTTAATAGCTTATGTAAAGGACAAATAAATAAATAAATCTGGGTCCAGGTAAATAATTTTGTATTGGGATCCGCGCATTGTTGATGAGGCAGACTTGAATTCAGAGAAGCAGAGCCCTCGCTGTCAATAATTAAGGGCAATAGGGTTAATTAGTAGCATTTTTAGGTGTGATTAAAGTGCTGTCGTTTTTAATATTTTTGAATTGTTATTTATTTATTTTCTTTTTATTGTTGAGGTGAGCCATGTGTGAATTATTAGTGTTTGTTAGAGAACTCACTAGGTCCCGAGGCTTAGGCCTGGGTTCGACTAGGAGTTCCCCAGGTTGACTTCAGACGCCGACGCTTTGGAGTCACCATTGGGCTATGCCTCTTAACCCCTTCAGGGAGCTCTCGAGGCACGGTGAATTAGTCAGGGTCGAGGTGCGCGCAAGCTGGCCTGGGCTTGGCCACCATTGGGTCTGGAAAACCAACCCGACCCAAAAAAAAAAAAAACCATGCCGGAGGGGAAAAGAAAGAGAATATCTTACCTCCTTGCTATATAAGTCATTGTATTGTTATTCTTAAAGGAATTAATGAGAATTTTAGCTTAAGTGTTTAACTAGTTTTCTAATCTGTGCGATGCACAGGCACACTTATAATTTTATATATTTTCTTTCAACTTTTGAATTAGTTTTTTTATTAGATAAAATATAAGTTAGAGATATATAACTATTATTTTCAATTGTAGGAGTTCTATAGAAACAACGGAAATGGATTAAAGGATTGTTACTAAACAATAGCATTATAAATTTAGTGCATTGAATGAGCTGGAAAATACAGTTTATACGTTCAGAATTATTTTTATAATCTGAGATATTAATGGTTGCATTGTTTATGTGCAGGATTCTAAATTTTAAGGTTATTAATAGAGTATTAGAGAGTCTAGATTGTATTATAGATCGAGTCCTGTAATGATATTTTTCTTTATTGAGTCATGTGGGGTAAATAGAATATGTTTTTGATAGGTTAGGATTACATTTGCATGTGAAGTAAAGCCCCATGGGTTTTATCTTTGATGGTATGATTTTTGTCTCGAAATGTACAATGGGAGAGATTGAAAATCCCATTGGGTATCACTTAGTCGTGTAAATTAGTATTGTTCATTTCGAGCAAAAACGGTCTAGAAAGCAAACCACAGCCTTGCCGCGCGCTACGGAAGATTTTACTGTGTTGGATTTATTGCGAAGCTCGAAGCTCAAATTTATTAAAAGTGTGCTTATACAGGTATATTTTTACGTGCTCTTTAATGTGAGATTTTATTTGAAATTTTCAAAATTACTTAAAAAAGGAAAAGAAAAACTTAGGGTGCGTTTGATTGCGAGCATAGAATTTGCATGGAAAAAAAATAAGTTCCAGGCAATTGAATTGTCTAGAATTGAGTTGCATGGAAAATGTCAATTAAACGTGTTTGATTGCCTTAATTTTCTACCTGAAAAATAGTGTACTTTTTCATCTTTTGGTGTTTGATAGACATTATTTTCTATGATAATTATAACTTTTTTTAATTTTTGTTGTTTGATAGCTATTATTTTCCATGGAACTTGAACCTTTTTCCATGGAACTTGTATCTGTTTTTCCATCAAAAAACAGTTTTTTTTACTTCATCAAAAAACAGTATTTTGATTTTTGAACAATTTTACTTCATCGAAAAACAGTTTTTTTGAAAACAATTTTTTATTTTTTTTAACAATTTTACTTCATTTTTAAAACAGTTTTTTTCCAGCTCTGAACAAAGTTACATCAAGCCTTAAACAATAGAAGTTGCCTAGAAAATTAAACCACCCCCCCCCCCCCCCCCCCCCCCCCCCCCCCCCCCCCAAGAAAATATTTTCTAGCTTTACAAGGAAAATGAGCCCAAAAGTAGAAAAAGTGGGAGTTTGACTTTATGAAAAAGTGAAAATTTGAATTAAAAAATTATATTTTTTATAAAAAATATGGCTTATCAAACACATTCTTAATTTTTTTATTAATTAATTTTTTATCCGGATATATTTTATTTTGTTGAATTGAGTACTCTTGTTTGATCGGCTACGTTTGTATATTTTTCCTTGTGAGAATTGTCCTCACGTGAGAATTGGTTTAAGTGACTCAATATATATATATATATATTCTTCTCCTTTGCTTGTAGCCGTCGGATTGCATAGATCATAACCATTCCTTACACTCATACGTATACATCTTTTTCACTTTCTTTGTGCCCTAGACACAACACATAGCAGCCCCACACATAAAAACACATACACGACGTGCCTTTAGATTTCTCTCTCTCTCTCTCTCTCTCTCGTTTCTTTCTCTAGATCTTTGAAGAACTAAAGTTTTTTTATGATTTTCTTTTGTGTATTTCTAGAGATTAGAGTAGTAAACAATTGAGTATGATTTGAGAGAGTATTGTACTGATTTTTGGTCAAAATTATTTGTAAAATTATTGTCAAGTTGGATTCGAAATTTGGGGATTTTCGAAGTTAAAGATCTGCAACGATATTGTTTTTCCTGGCTGTGTGTATCTCTGTTCAGCTGTATCTGTTTTGATCTGCCGTGTACCCGTTCCAAATCGGTGTACCCATTCTGAATCTGCTGCTGTGTATTTTTCTGCTGTGTATTCATTCGGAACTTTTGTATAATCAGATTTGTGCTGCGTATTTTGGTACACTCGGTGGTGCAAAGATTTTCGGATCTGCAGTGGTTGTTTTCATCTTAAAATCTGGTACTATCCTTCTAAAATCCTTAATCCTTATCTCATTGATCTTATTGTTTTCTTGTTCCTATTCTTGGGATTTATAATTTTTTTATGTAAACCTTTTTGTTTGCTGCATTCTTTGTTACAAAAATAGAGAACTCGAGTGTTATTGATAATAAGTTAACAACAATCTTGTAGGAAAGTACTTTAAAATCCAACTACGACATCATAGAAAATCAATTAGTTTGTGTATTGGTTTTGATTTATCCCTGTTACCCTTACATAAACTAGACGAGCAAACTTAGTTAAAACCCTTGTTTTTCGCTTGCAGTTGGTCAGGCAATTGCAAGGTCAGGAGGGAGATGTAGTCGGAGAAGAGGATCCTGCAACACCAAAGAAAATATTTCAGCTCTTAAATCAGGTACCATTTTGCTAGGAAATTTTAAATGGTTGCCTGATAGCATATCCAAGCTCTTATCTTGCTTCTAGATTTGTTTATACTTCACAATTTTCTATCCATGGCTTTTATGTGGGGTTGAGATTGTGAAACTTGCAAGCTCTGCTCAAAGATTTTTGAAATCTTTTGTCTACATGAGTACTCCATATCGATATGGCCTGGTTATGAAACCTGAATGGTTTTTATTATCGCTCCATGTGTTTGAAGTAAATTGTTTCTGAGGAACATGTCACCATATTCCAAATTCTGGTTGCTTTGAAAATATTTAGCATGAATTTTGCAATGTGAAATTTGCATACAAATCCTAAAAGGGAAGTCTTTATTTTCAAATTGTTTTTCAGAAGTCAGAGCAACAAAGCACATACACGTGTTCATATAAGCACGCCTAGTGTGTATATTGTATTATACATATGCTTATGTGTGTGTATGTATTTAAGCATACGTACATAACACATTTGAGCATGTACATCATAACACACAGACCCTTCCACACGCATATACACAGGTATGAGCAAAATTATACTCTATGTGTACGCATGTGTAATCTGCTGATAGAAAGAGCATATTAACACGTCTGTTCATCAGTGTTCTAAAAATCCCCGCCTAGGCGCTAGACGGTGGTGGCTGCTTGGTCTAGCTAAGCAACCGCCTAGTCTAATGGGAATAATTGTTTAACAGACTCTTTAATGTCATTTTTAGAAGTAATGTTAGATTTTATTTGTATCATGTTAAATAAGTTATTTTAAATAATTAATAAATATAAAAATCATTTGTTTGATTAACCCCTTAGGCATTACTCCCACCATCGCCACCCTAGGAACGCCTAGTCGATTTTTAGAACATTGCTGCTTATCTATATATATATAATTTTTTTTATTTTTTTGGAAAAATTTGAACCCTTATTGATTAACAAAACCACTTATAAGAAAGCAAAGACAACTCCAGCCCCAAGGCCTGAGAAACCCAAAACAGACCAAAACAAAATCTATACAACTCAAACATCAGCAAAGGGAAAAAAACCACAATATACAAGCATCCTAATATCATTAAAGCCCCTCTCCATGCATATCATTCGGTGAGTGTAGCTCCTCCTAGCATTCCAGAACCACATTACATCTTTCATTTTATTGTCCACCTTCACCATCAATGTTGTCCAATCTTGCCCTGTTTGCCTGAATATTCTACAATTCCTTTCCATCCAAATGCAATATACTGCTACAGCTAGTGCCAATGCCCTCACGTGTAGTGAAATTACCACCTTTTGCTTCAATGAATGCACATCTCATATCTTCACTCCAGTTCCCAACAGATCTAGACAAGCCATTTCTTCGGCGTACCTCCTTCTACACACTCTTAGAGAAGTTGTAAGTAAAGAATAGATACTGACTGGTTTCAATTGCCTCATCACAAAGAACACATTTCTCATCTTGATTCTTGAATGCAGCCCCCAACTCTTCAATTTATCTCTAGTAAGTAACTTGCCTCTGAAGGCCATCCATAAGATAAAAGCAAATCTAAGGGATATACCCCCTTAAATCACATAATTTTATCCCAATTGACCCTATCTCCATGAGCTCTGATAATTTCTTTGGCAGAAGCTACAGTAAACTGTTTACTCCTCGTTGGCACCCATTCCATAATGTCCTCACTTAAGATGGAGACTGAACCCCCTCACATATCAGTGGAGACTGGATGGGGAAAATTCTACCTGCCATTTAAGATGTAATCACTTAGTTTACTGTTGAGGGAGCTAGTTGCATCATACACATGTCTGTTCCCAATGTTAAAAAAGTGTCATGTCCATGCCAATTATCAAGCCAAGTGAAAAGTACTTCTCTCATTCCCTACCTTGATCTTAATAGAAGCATATATATATATATGTTAGTTTATACAGTGCATTTCGTTAGTTTTGGGAAGTAATTGTCACTTGTACACATAAAAATCGATCATGCACTATGTAACAAAAATATTTAGGCTAGAAAACTATAAAGACCAAAAAATGAGGAAGATTATATTTTTCATTGAGCGATTTTTAAAATGCCATATGTTTATTTTATTCTTTTTATTCAAACAATTGTGGTTTTGTAGTCTTTCAGTTACATGCATGTCACATAATCTCCTCTTATTGCCTACAATAATAGTGTCAGTGTATTTGTTTCAGACTATTATAATCCAGCCTACACGCATGCTGCCTTCTATACCTGCTCATCTATTATAATCTTTTTTTAGCTCCACATTTGTTTTAATACAATCTCTAAGTTTTGATTTTCTTTTTACTGATACTTCTCCAGGATGAGAAAGTGATAACTACATGTGCAGTGATTGTTGTTCACATAACATCTATGATCATACGCTAAATATTTTTTTGATAAGATCATACGCTAAATATTAATAATTTAAGTATTTTTTCCGTCCATGATAAATACGTAGAAGTAAGTTTGAATACATATCTAAGAGTATTGGTAACTGCAGTGTACATTTGAGAAGTATTTGCAGTGTACATCCGAGAGTATCCACAAGGTGCTTCTGTAACCTTTGTTTCTAATATAGAAGTAAGCCGGTAAAACGAAAACATTAACCCAGCTTACACGCATGTTGCCTTTATATAATTTACATCAGTAAGGATTTGTCCTAAATTAATTATCCTAAATTAATTATGAAACATCTCTAATGACCCATTCTTTGGCTTTCTGGCCACGTAAATCGTGTGTGGGGATAACAATAATGGGGTGTGTGATGTGAATGAGAAAGAAAGAGAGTTTTATTCAAGTAATGCGTATGAGGATAACAACAGTGGCCTTTTAAGTGCCAACTATATATCAAAAAGTTACAATAAAAAATTTTAAAAAATAGTTACAAGCTAAGATAAGTCCATGCACCAAATTTCTTTTAAGCGATGCTATGCGCTTCAGTTAGGTTGGTTTATTTCTTGTTCTTCCTCGAGATATTTGATTTGTATCCATTGCTTTTCCTCTAGTTTTTTGAGAAGCCATACCTTTCCTAAATACTTCATATGCAATTTATTCAAGCAAAATATTGACATTGATCCAATTCGTAATAACTCCAATTCATTCTTCCAAAGAATGTTGCTAGTAACAAATTGCTGATTTGCGAACTTCTCAGCTAAAGAAACATTTTTATGACTTGGTTGTACCAAATTGATTCTTTTAAGGATGTTATCATTTTCATTAACCATCTCATCTGGTAGTGAAAAGTCGGATGGTTTTAAATCGAGTCAATAAATCTCATTGAGCATTAAATGAAAGCTGAAGTAAATAGTTATTTGAGCTCGAAAATAAAAGGTCTTAGTTAATTATTGTACTCTCCTGAATATCGCAATCGAATATTCCAAAAATGGGTATATTGAAACGCAATTAAGTTTCTTGTAAATATCCAATTCTACAAGATTATGAAATGGACCCTTATGCTCGGTTATCACCACACATGTAGGAGGAGAAGTGAACTCGATTTTACATATTCCGCCGCTCGGGATTAAAACATTATTATCATTACAATTAATCCTTTGTTTCCCTTCATTCAATAATAACGGCCCTTTATTTAATTATAAGGTTCCCAAGCAACATATTAGTCCATGATGTTCAGGTACAATGCTTAGAAACCTTTCATCTTCCTCTAATTGGATCGCTATATCATGCACAGTTGAGTTTAAATTTATCGTATCATTCTCTCTAAACAATTCCAATTTCACTGACCTACCGTGGTAAATAGATTCTCTCGTAAACATTAGTTTATTGCTTTTGTAATTCTCTATTATAATTGTAAGCCTATACATTAGTCTTCTCAATTGTTTTAACTTGTACCAAATGACGATTTGGCACAATTGTTCCCGGTTCGTAACATGTAGAAAGCAGAATTAGACCTGCCTTTTTCTTCCATGCTTTTGAAATTTCTTAAGCCACAAGATAAGCCCTTTTAGCAATCATGACACCATGTTCCAATTGATCAAATTTATATTCGCCTTTCACTTTACAAGGAATAATATCTGAAGGGTTAGACCTGATACTAGCTTTTAGATTCAATAAGTTGAAGTTGATCTTTTCAGTATCTATTGCATCTCTTATATTAGTGAAGTCTTTGGCCTTTAGCTTCAGTAAAAACACGGGATTAGCTTCGGCATATGATCGAAAATTAGGATTATTCTTTAGTACCATATCCTACAATTACAACACAATTAAGTTCTAACAAGCATGAAATTGATGGATGGACTTTTCTTATTAAAAATTTGAGCTACCCTTAAACTACAATTAGAATTGGAGAAATTATAACCCCCAATCAACCAATGTTTATGAGAGAATTTCTTTACCACGGTAGGTCAGCGAAATTGTTTAGAGAGAATGATACGGTAGATGTAAATTCAACTGTACACGATATAGAGATCTAATTAGAGGTAGATGAGAGGTTTTTAAGCATTATACATGAATGTCATGGATTAATATGCTGCTTGGGAAACTTATCATTAAATAAATGACCGTTATCATTGAAGGAGGGGGACAAAAGATGATGATAATGTTTTAATCTCGAGCGGTGGAGTGTGTAAAATCGAGTTCACTTCTCCTTTAACATGTGTGGTGATAACCGAGCATAAGGGTCCATTTCATAATCTTGTAGAATTGGGTATCCACAAAAAACTTAATTGCGTTTTGGTTACTCACCCGGTTAGCCAGATTTAGTAATTAGAAGGGTTGTCAGGGACTTGAAAAAATATCACCATATACTCGTTTTTGGAATATTCGATTGCGATATTCATGGGAGTGTCATAATTAATGAAGACCTTTTGTTTTGTAGCTCAAGCAACTATTTGCTTCAGTTATCATTTAATGCTTAATGAAGATTTATTGGCTCGTTTTAAAGCTATCATGAGATAGTTAATGAAAATGAAAACATCCTTAAGAGAATAAAAAATTTGGTACAACTGAGTCACAAAAATGTTTCCTTAGTTGAGAAGTTTGTAAATTAGCAGTTTGTTACTAGCAACGTTCTTTGGAAGAATGAATTAGAGTTATTATGAATTGGATCAATGTCAATATTTTGCTTGAGTCAATTGCACTTGAAGTATTTATGATCAAATATCATGAGGAAGAACAAGAAATAGACCAACCTAATTTAAGTGCGTAGCACAGCTTAAAAGAAATTTGGTGTAGGACTTATCTTAGCTTGTAACTATTTTTTGGAATTTTTGATTGTAATTTTTTTATATGAGTTGGCACTTGGCATGTTACTATTGCTATCCTTATACGTTCAACTTGAATAAAACTCTTCCTCTCTCACACACCTGATTATTGTTATTTATCATACACTACGTGACAAGGAAGCCAACTAACAAATCTTTACTGATGGGAATTATATAAGGGCAACATGCGTGTAGACTGGGTTAATGCTTTTGTTTTACAGGCTTACTTCTATATTAGAAACAAAGGTTACAGAAGCACCTTGTGGATACTCTTGGATGTACACTGCAGCTACCCGATCCTTTTAGATATGTATTCAAATTTACTTCTATGTATCTATAATGGATGAAAAAAATACTTAAATTATTGATATTTAGCGTATGATCATAAGTGCTATGTGAACAATAATCACTGCACATGTAGTTATAACCTTTTCATCCTGAAGAAGTAGCTGTAAAAAGAAAATTAAAACTTAGAGATTGTATTAAAACAAATTTGGAGCTAAAAAAGATTATAATTTATGAGTGATGATAGAAGTCACCATGATTTTATGTATATAATTAAAAACATGCATATAATATATCCATAAATATATGTAGTGTCATAAAAATTATACTTTTGGTATATTAGCCAATATTTTATAATTATATTAATAACTGTGCATGAGATAATCGTATCCTTAGCGCATATGTATCCAACATCCTTATTTTTTCTAAAGTAGCCCTATTGCTGTGTCTATAACATGTTGTATCCATATCACAAATCGTTATCCATGCCCTCAGTTCAATTGTCTCAATGCTAGTTTATTAACACATACCCTGAAGTTTAGTTAAAAATGCTTAAAAGGGTATATACCTTTAAAACATCCTTAATTATGAATAAATCTTGGAATTCCAATTGTTGACAGAGACACTGTTGACTTTTAAAAAGTATTGTTGACAAAATTAACAAGTTTTAAGGTACAAGGAGTTTAAAAGTTTACATTGTAATGAATCTTATTCTAGCTACATGTGACAAGGTTGATGGAGCCACTTATACAGCTTTAAAGGCAATAAACAATGTAACGTACTTCGTAGGGCAAGTCCAAATGCTGATTACAAGAAAGTTTCTGGTTGAAACAATAACTACGCTTAGTGAGACATAAGTTATGCCCAAGATATATTAAAATATGAATCAAGCTATAACAAAGTGTTTGATGGCTAAAACCCAATTCCACAAAATTAAATGTACACTGTCATGTATTAGAGCAATATCCTACAGTCATTATTTTTCCATTGCAACATATTCTCCTAAGTAATAGTCACGGGAATTCTTCTAAGTTTGAAAATTGCTAAAAGGGGAGATAAAGTCTCAAATTAGTTCCAATAAAGGTCATAACGAAAACAATGAACTTTATCGTCAAGAAATAAACGTAATTCCACTTAAGAACAGAATCAATAAACGCGTATTTTTCGTGTAATAATAAGTAGCATTGTAACTGTTATAAACACAGATTTGTCCATAAGTGGTCTCACATTACAAAATCGCAGAGTTAATATATAACAAGTAGAAATGCACCCATAGACAAAGTTTGATTAACTAAAGTTCCCCATGGAAAACTTGGCAGAAACTTAGTAAAAGATGGAAAATGTGTATTTTTCCATGTTTCCATGGTGATTGATTGCCTAATTTTTTATACAATTCAAATTCCATCTAGTTCCATCCATGGTTCAAGTGCAAGATGCATGAAAGTAGGAACTTTAATTCTTAGCCTACCCAAGAAAAATGAGTTCCAGGTAATAAGTGTGCAATGAATTCCTTTAAATAATTACAATCAAACATCTTTAAATAATTTCCTATGAAATTCAATTGCATAGAATTTAGTAATCTCTATCTATTCTATGCTTGTTATCAGACACACCCTATGCTTATCCAAAAGTGTGAGTCATAAAATTCAAAATTGCATAGTTTAGATGTACAAGTAGCAATGCACCAACTGATTACCTATAATTAATTATATAAATCCTTATGGTTTTATTACTTTAAATTTCACTAAAACTCCACGGGGAAATTGATTTGCCTATACTGGTCTCATTACGTCACCGATCTCATTACGTCCTAATTTAGGGTTCTGAATGGAGATTTTGCAATGGTGATCATGCGTGTTGGATCAATTGAAGAAAGGAAATTGTAGTCGAGAATGTTAAGGTTTTGGAAAATGAAAATTTTGAGGTGAAAATAAGACGCGAGTAAAGGTGAAATTTTGGGGTGAAAAAGTTTTTCTTTCTTCTTTTTTTATCCGATTTTTCTATGCATTTTTTTGATGAGTTTCCTTTCTTTCTAAAAAGATGTAATCACGATTTCCTTGGTTTGTAAATCTCGTGAGTGCTTTCTTTGGGATTTTCACCTTACACTTTTGAATTTTTACCAATGTTTCTACAAATTTTAGGACTCTTGCCATTTGCAGTTTTTTCTTGGTTTTTGGAGAACATTTTTATTTGCACCTGCACCTTTTCTGTTTTTGATGCCCTTATATCTCCCTCTGATGTTTTTAAGGCTTTTTTCTTGATGTCCGTCTATTTAATCTTTTGCATGGCCGGCAACCTTTTCTCACCCGAGACGTAGTCCTGAGCCTTTTGGCCTAGCTGTCACTCTTGGTGTGGCTCTCACCGTTGCCTTCTTTCTCTGTTTTTCTGGAATTCTCTTTATTTCTTCTTTCTAAGTGCTGTGGGTTTTATCCTCTTTTCTACTATTTCAATTTTTTTTTTACCCACTTCGTTCTCTTCAAATAGTTTCTCCACTGCTAAGGGCACATTTTCTGTGTTATGTGGAAGTCTTGGTTTAAATTCTCCGTGTTGGGTTTTTACCGTGCATGTGTTGTGTTTTTTTTTGGCTTGAAAATTTCAGAATTCTGTGATTCCTTTTTTTTTTTTTTTGAAAACTGATAAAAAATGACATTTTTATTCCGGATAAAAGCGAAAAAAGAGGTTTTTATTTTTGGGGACAAATGGCTTGTCTTGGGGACAACTGATTTCTCCTAGGGACAATTGGTATTGTTTTTGGGGACAATGGTTTCTCTTGGGGACAACTAGTTTGTCTTGGGGACAACTAGTTTGGTTCCTATATATATGAGCCTTCTTTGCTTGCATTTCTCCCACCTCTCATAGTTTTCTCTCTCTAAGTTCATATTTTCTCCTTGGCTTTTCTTTGCAATCCTTTTGTTCTTTATCATGTCGGCTTTTCATTCTTATAATAATAGTATTCATTCTCTCCCTCCGGATTATCTTCTTGGTGATTCTTCGAATATCTTTACCACGGGATCTGACGGTTTTACTTTCATATTGCCGCATCAAGATGATTGGGAGGGGATAGTATGGCAAGGTGCTGAAGGTGTGGCTTACCGACGTGCTGTGTATACTGACGTTGTCGTTTCTGATATCAACCCCCTGTGGCTTATCATGGAGCCAGAACAACAATTATTCTTCAATCGTATCCGGATATTTCCAAATGCAACATATATTATGAAATGCTAATGTAATGCTTTATATGTTTATGCAAGTGTCATGTTAGTTGTCTTTAAAAAAAATGATAATAATATCAATTAATAATATATAATGTTAGTAATAATAATAGTAGCAGTAATAGTAAATAGTAAATACTAATAGTACTACTATTTACTATTTATTAGTACTAGTACTAATAAATAATAAATAGTAGTAGAACATGGTTCCTGCAAAAGCAAATAATACCATGCTAGAAATTCCTATATATGTCTATATGCTAAAATGCATGTTTATTATTTTTGAGCCCCATTTTTTTCTTTTTTTTAAACCAGGTAAGTCGTAGATGTCGTGGTTCTTGCAACTCTGTCTATGACGCTTGGGTATCATTTCCTCAAGCGGTTAGGGAGTTCCTCGGTGTTACTCCTTTTGACCCTCTTCTAAACGCATTGCCTGGGCATGCCCAGCGTGGTTCGAATCTTACGACGGCGATGACGAAAAGGTGGTTTGATACTACCCACACCTTTCAGTGAGGTTGGGGGGAGATGACCATGACTCCCATAGACGTACACGTCTTGACGGGTTTGCTTTTCGGGGGCCGGTTGATTGATTGTTCTCCTTCAATTAGGATTACCGAGGCAGGGATGCGAGCTGCTTTGGGTTGGTATTACGAGGGGAATGAGACCCCTCATGCTGTTTTGGTTAAATATTTGAAGCAGGAAAGTTTGCGCATAGTAAGCAGGGGCAATCTTCTTACCCGACGAGAGGTTCGTCAGTATGCTAGATCACTGCTCCTCCTAGTTCTGCAGGAATTATTTACAGCTCGCGGTAATAATGACGCGGCTGTATACTGGCTTGCTATTCTTAATGATTTCAGCACTATTCATTCTTGGGATTGGGGGGAACTTGTTCTAGCCATTCTGTATGACTCGATGGATAATTTTTCGAGACGCGAATCTCCTACTCACCGGGGAATGTGCATGTTATGGGAGGTACCCCTTCTATCTTTTTTATCATAATTTTCACGTTCGTACACGTTTCTTTGTTAATCCTTTCTCTATAATTTTTTAGGCCTAGTTTCTGGCGTATATCGGTAGTGGTTCGGCACAGCTTGGTGTTTGTAGGAATCGTTCTTTCCCCTTTTTTCGTCGTTTTTCTCGGATAGTTATGTACGTCGAAGCCATTCCGCTATTCTCTATCGCATCTTTACCACGGAGATTTCTTTGGGCTTACCCCTGATCGGGTACAAACTTTCTCCCTTGGTTCATTTTTTATTTCCCTTCTTTTTGAAATCGTTCCTTATACTTATGTCTCTGTAGGTGAACTGGACCCACTGCTCGGAATTGCATGATCAGTCGGCTTTCTATTATATCCGGACATTTTCTTAGACACGGCGGCTGTTGCATTACGAGTATGACTATTGTTTCTATTTGGGCGAGAGGGTGATGCGTCAACATTCTCCTGGGGCTACTCTCAAGTCCCCTGCTCATCCTCCTTCGCGTATGCGTTTTCCTTCTCAGGTTCCTGTTGAGGATCGTTTAATCTTGTTTCAAGGATGTGATTATACGAGGTTCCAGTCGGATATTCCTTATCGCGAGTTTGCACGCATTTATCTGTTGCGAGAGAATGTAGGCGCCACCCCTGATGACATTTATACAAGTTATACTAGGTTAGGAGCAATTCTCATTGTATTCGTGGGCAGGACTGGTATGCGATGCATGTGTCAAAATTTGGAGAGTCTGCTCACCCTGTGTATCGATTTGCTAGTTCTTCTAATGATGAGAGTGGGAACCAAAATAAGAGTACGGATCAAGATGATGTCATGGATCGGGCGACTGATGGGATTGCTGGTGATGCAGAGGGTGTAAGTCAGAACCTTGGTGGAGATGAAGACATGGATATTTGCTTTGGTCACGGTGGTGGTGGTGCTGATGGTGGGTTCACAGGCGGCAATGTGGCTATGAAGCCACCTGTTTTTGTCAATCATTCGATGGGTGAAGGCTTGGGTCATACTACAGGTTATCCAATGGGACAAGGGCAAGGCTTTGTTGCAGGTTATCAAACAGAGCAAGGGCGAGGTTTTGTTGCAGGTTATCAGACGGGGCAATGATCGAGTTTTGATATGCCCGCCTTATCTAACTTTACCTCTTTCTTGCATAACAACCTTTTTGGTGGTGAGGTAACCCAATATATTTAATATTTTATTTTAAGAAAATATTAGTTGTAAGTGTTATGTTTGTTAATAAAGTTATACTTTGTAAACCTCGTGAGTGCTTTCTTTGAGGTTTTCACCTTACACTCTTGAATTTTTAACAATGTTTTTACAATTTTCAGGACTTTTGCCCTTTGCAATTTTTTCTTGGTTTTCGGAGAACATTTTTATTTGCCCCTGCACCTTTTTTGTTTTTGATGACATTATATCTCACTCTGATGTTTTCAAGGCTTTTTTCTTGATGCCCGTCTATTTAATCTTTTGCATGGCCGGCAGCCTTTCTCACCCGAGACGTAGCCCTGAGCCTTTTGGCCTAGCTGTCACTTTCGGTGTGGCTCTCGCCGTTACCTTCTTTCTCTGTTTTTCTTGAATTTTCTTTATTTCTTCTCTCTTGGTACTGTGGGTTTTATCCTCTTTTCTACTCTTTCAATTTTTTTTGTACCCACTTCGTTCTCTTCAAATAGTTTCTCCACTGATAAGGGCACATTTCCTGTTTTCTGTGGAAGTCTTGTTTAAATTCTCCGTGTTGGGTTTTTATCGTGCATGTGTTGTGGTGTTTTTTTTTTGGCTTGAAAACTTCAGAATTTTGTGATTCCTCTTTTTTTTTAAAAAAAAAAACTGATAAAAAATGACATTTTTATTCCGGATAAAAGAGAAAAAAGAGGTTTTTATTTTTGGGAACAAATGGCTTGTCTTGGGGACAACTGTTTCTCTTGGGGACAACTAGTTTGGTTCCTATATATATGAGCCTTCTTTGCTTGCATTTTTCCCACCTCCCATAGTTTCTTTCTCTCTAAGTTCATATTTTCTCCTTGGCTTTTCTTTGCAATCCTTTTGTTCTTTATCATGTCGGCTTTTCATTCTTATAATAATAATATTCATTCTCTCCCTCCGGATTGTCTGCTTGGTGATTCTCTGAATATCTTTACCACGAGATCTAACGGTTTTACTTTCATATCGCCACATCACGATTATTGGGAAGGGATAGTATGGTAAGGTGCTGAAGGTGTGGCTTACCGACATGTTGTGTATACTGACGTTGTCGTTTCTGATATCAACCCCCCGTGGCTTATCATGGAGCCGAAATAACATTTATTCGTCAATCGTACCCGGGTATTTCTATATATTATGAAACTTTATAGCTGGAAACTTTATTAAAAATAAGAATTGCAACGGGTCCTAGGGTGTTAATTCGTTTTTTTGTGTCCATAACTTGACAATGAGAAAATTAAAAACACAAATACAACATAATACAAGCTCGTTTTTTTAACTAACACGATATATATAAACCCCACGCAATTCAACATACATGATTACAATTTTCTCATTTAAATAATTATGTCTTAGCACAAGAAAAATTTAATTTCTAACCAATTTTGTTTCGTTTTGTAATGTGTTTTCGGGTTGATTTTAAAATTTCCACCCCGAGGGGAATTTATAGGAAAAAGCTGGAGCAATGTCGGTCCAGGGGTATGGCGAAGAAGGCAGGGCTACAAAATATTTCAACTTTTTATGTATGTGCATATTTATAGTATTTTTATTTAAAAAATATCAATAAAGTGGTGACATTATGCTTTCCTCCTTGTGGCTATATTGATTACTAACTATATTTGTTAAGAAATACCAGTAGTTACGATTAAAAAAAATAGTGCCAATTTTTTTTTTCTGACTAACCAATCATATCACCAATTCACTTTCCAAATTTCTTTTTCAATGAGCTAGTCATCCTTAAAATAATTTTATTTATAGTGTTAACGGGGCAAAATTTTGCATTCAGCCCCCATAACATCTAGACTAGCTTTGATGGGCGGCTGGAGTTTTTTAGAAAAAATTGTCTACAATTTTTTTTGCATAAGACGTTGAGATTTTCAAAAATATAGGACACAAACATGACACTAATATTATATATATTAAGAGAGAGAGACTAAAAAAATCACTTAAAAGTGGAACTAAACAAAAAGTCCAAATAAACCTCTCTCTAACTCATAACATTTCTTGATAGTTCGCAAAAGAGTCACCCAATTATTATAAAACTAATGAACAAAAAAAGTGGCATTAAAAAAAAGAGCAATATTCCTTGTCATTTATTGTGATCTTCCTAAACATTCATTTACATCACCGTCATTAATAAAGAGTAAATATTCTAAATCTAGTTCATCAAGAGAGATTTATGATCTCAAGTATTCCAGAGCCCTTCAAAGAAGAAGTTAGCTTAGTGGTCAAAATCACGCCTATTATCTAGGTTCATGCATATTATGTAAGAGGTTTGTGAGTTTAAACTAGGGGTGTATAGAAATTAAACCAGACAAAATAGAATCATCGAACTGGACCAATTAATAGGTTTTTTTCTGGTCAAATTTTACATGTACAACGGTGCGGTCTTGTCTAATTTTTAAGGACCGAATTAAACCGGTCTGCTCTTCGATCTTGTTAAAAAGAAAGTTTTTTAAAATCGGAACGGATTGATTATATATATTTAAAAAATACATATACTTAGATTATATATGTTTTAATTTATTTGTAATTAAATTGGGATTGCACTAAAAATCTTTTTATGAATGCTCTCAATCATTTTCCATTATTTTTTATTTGTGTGAAAATGGGATCTTGTTTTACTATTTTGTATATGGTTAAAATATGCTCGTGTTGGGCTAAAAAAAGATCCATTGTTTAAAGTTGTCCAATAAACCCAAAAAATAGGCCCATTGTAAAAGCCTAGACCGATTGGATTGATTGAAATTGGATTGTTCAAATTGGTTCGTTCTAGTCCAGTATTGGTTGGTTCTTCGGTCCAATCCAAAAAAATAGAGGACCATTATAATCAGTCTGGTCCATTTTATAAGTCAATGGTCTGATCAACCGGATCGTGAACACTCCTAATTCAGACCATGGCATTAGAAAAAATTAAAATTAAATAATCAACATTAATGTAGTAGGGGAAAAATTGGAAAACCATAAAATTGGTATCTAATTCATAACTTCCAATTAATACCATGGCATTAGAAAAAATTAAAATAAAAAAAATAAATAATCTGCAATATGAACTTTGCACTATCACTAATGTAGTAGGGGAAAAATTGCAAAGTTCATTGCAGTACATATTTCACTGAAAACCATTAAAAGGGGTAATTTAGTAATAAAATTGGTATCATAATTGATTCAATTAAAATAATCAAAAAAATAATTCTTCCAATTAATATATTCCAGATTTGGAACTCATGCTATGCATGTGCATGCTTTTTTCTTTTTTTTTCATATGAACGTATATCATTAAATTTAAAATTGAAAAGATTAAAACAAAATTGTGTTACCCAGTAGAAGCTATCCCTGTTATCTTAAAAGTCATGGGTTCAACCCACAACCAGTGTTCTAAAACTCGCGACTCGGGACTCGATCGGCGAGGTGGGGAGTGGGGAGTTTTCAATTACTCGGGGATTAATCGGGGATTAATCGGAAAAAATCGGACAGAATATATTTTAATATAAATAATATTTTAAATAATATAATATGATTAAATAATTTGTAAAATGACAAGTAAGTACTAATTACATATATATATTTTAAAAAAGTGTATATCTTAAAAAGAGAGACACATTTAGTTAATTATTTTTTTTTCCTTTTTCCCATTTTTTAATCCCTTACTTTTTTCTATCCATCCCATCTTGTTCCCCACATGCCCACTCTCTTTGTCCTTTTTTTTCTTTCTCACACGGCACCTTCCTCAATCACTCACTCATTGCATTATTCAAATTTTAAATCAATCATTTATTCATTCTCCTCCTCCTCTCTCTCTCTCTCTCAAGGAAAAAGAAGACATATGGAGATAAAATCCAAGAAACAAACGTTGCTTCTTCTTCTACTTCTTCTTCTCTGTCATATATGCGTGTATACTTACATATGTATACACTTCAATAGCTTTGAAGATCCTCCATTGCCATATAAAAAAAATCTCTTACTCACCGAGTTTCACAACTCGTGAATAATCGGTGAGTTTTACCGAGTCAAGCCCGAGTTTTACCGAGTCAAGCCCGAGTTTTCCGCTGGCCGAGTAAAGCCTCCCGAGTAGGCATACTCGACTCGTTTGGCTGCCGAGTCCCGAGTAATCGCCGAGTACTCGGCCCCACTCGGCGAGTTTTAGAACACTGCCCACAACAATTACCTAATCTTTTTACCGAAAAGAAAATGATAATAAGGACAAAAAGAGAAAACATCAAATTTTGTAGTGATAATCCCAAACACATGCTTGACTTTTATAATTGTATAGATACAAGACATTAAATGTATGCACTCTTTTGAATCACACGAACAAATGAAAAAGTGGCCCAATGGTATTCTTTTTTAACCCAAAGTTTGCAAGTTCTAATCCCATATAATACAATATCTTTTATTAAAATAAATAATTGTATGGGCAAAGTAGGAAAACTACAAAAAAATTGATGTAATAACCGAATAGTGGGTAAGTGGATTCAATTTTATAATAAGTAGAAATAGATGCACACGCGATACGTATGAACGCATTATTTTTATGTATGTATAGATCATATATGTAATTTAAAGTGGATTAAGTAAAATAGAATACATTGTTGGCTCAATAGTCAAAGGTTTTTGCTTTTAATGTTACTGTTGCCATTCAAGCCTTAATAATAATATATATATTTTAATATAATAATGGTTAAAGCATTCCTCTTTTGGCGTCTATTACATAAAAGTAAAACGGAGGAATTATAACAAAGTGGCTCAGTGGCTAGCCACTTTGAGTTTAGAAAACCGAGCTCGACTGGGAGCTCTCTAGGTTGAGTCCCGAAAAAAGCAAAATTTCTGATGGCCAACAATTGGCACCCTCTGCCAACAGAATTAGTCGAAATACGCAAACGCGAAAATTGGCCCAAACATCCTGGCATAAAACAAAAAAAAACAAAAAAGTAGAACGGAGGAAATACTCCTCATATCTTATTTTAATTAGGCCACATTAATAATCCTCCACCTAACACTCCTTCTTCCTTGCATCTTCTCCTCTTTCTGCATCTTATCCTTTCGTGATTTATCAGTCCAACGTGAAATCAAACCTACGCACACAACACTACATCTTCCCTGTGTTAGCCCTGCATCTTCTCCTCTCTTTAATTATGTCAACAATCTTCTTTTACATCACATATATCTATTACATATATGTATTACGGAGGGACTCATTCCGTAATAATATACATGTCTCCTCTTTTAATTACTCGCTAGGTTTTGCGTTCCGACTGTTCTTTTTCTCCGACCCCTTTTTTTCCCATTATGCCGACTATTCTCAGTAACATATTAATCATTCAGCAAGGACTCCTATATAACAAAGAAAATGCATAGAGAAATTATTTTGGCAAATTTCTTAAGGTATTGCTTTTGCCATTTTACTCCTTATTTTATGGTATTCATGTTTCTGATTTTAGCTTATTCTATATAATTATGGCTATAGGCAGTTGTTGTTGGATTGGAGATTGCGGTGGAATCAATCAAGGTACACATTCTTTTTTGTGCAAGTGTTTAATATTGAAATAATTTCATTCGGTAAGAGTTTGATTAAGTTTTGACGATTCTCATAAATGTTTGAAATTAGGTATATTTCACAATTTTGAGCTACTAACGAAAGAAATAACACTTTCTTATTCAACTCTTGAGATTGATTAAAAGACATTTCATATAGTTTACCAATTATAAATTTATAAAAAGGGCACGATTTTGATGAGGTGGAATCAGTAAACTTTTCATTAATGGAAGTACCTAGAAAATTTGGGTATTGATCTCTAAAATGTGATTCTTAGTTTGGGATGTCCCAAGAAATCACTTTTGTTGACCTTGAAGGTCTTAATCTTATTTTGATAATAACAATAAATCAATCATGTGTAATTTAACATGTTCTTGATATAAGATTATAGATTTCTTATTTGAAAAATCAAGAATATCATGATTGCTCAAAGGAAGTTTGACAAGGATCATTCAATCAATATCCGATCAAGTCAACGAAGCATTGAACTAAAATCGATCTATCCAAATCAAGATCATTCCTCTACAAGTGTTGGACAAGACAAGAAGATCAATCTCATCACTCACAAGCTAGCAATGCATTTCATGAAGCATAAAAGATCAAGGATCATATACTAAAGCTTCAAGGGAAAAGCTTCAAGTGAAGAATCAATTTGAAGAAACAAATCGAAGTATTCGAAGACTCACTTATTCGGTAATTGAGTGTTTGCTTAGGATTTATGTAAAGTTTCTTAATTGATTGATTATATAGCTCAAATATGAACTTACATCATTGTTAGATTGATCAAAATCAGTTTGAATCAAAATTTCTTTGAAAACACCATTCTTGCAAAAACCGATTTTCAAATAATTTCATATTAAATTGATTTGAGCTTATTTTGAGCTCTCATGAAAATATGTGTCTTAGGATAATATATTTGACCTATCCCAAGCATCAAAATTGATTTTGGAACTTAATTGCAAAAATGTTTATTTTTCTCTTTCTAGACTCGCTCCGTTTTTGCGCAGTTTTGATCTAACGGTTTGTTGGAGGCCTTCCTGGACTCCGATCATTATGAAATTTGGACAGTAGTTAGATAACACATTATAGTACTTATATTCAAAATTTTATCAAGTTTCAACGGCTGGATAATGAGATATGATCAAAACAAATCGGGAAACATTTGTTGTCTGCAGCAATCTATCTAACCAGACCAGCAGAGGTCATCAGTCGACTGATGGGTTTGCTCAGTCGACTGATGGTCACTCAGTCGACTAAGGAGCCTTGCTCAGTCGACTGATGACCTAAATATAGCCGTTGGATTTCTATTTTTTTACTATTTTTGGTACAAAACTTCCACCAAATCTCTCTAACGGCTATATCACTTTTGAGACTATATATATGACATCTAAGACTCATTCTACACACCTTGAATCACTCTCATACTCCATACTTCATCTATCTTCAATATCTAAAGATTCAAGAAATTTTTTTGATCAATTATTATCTTTTGAGCTATATCATCTTGATCAAATAGGATAACTCTAGTGTGAGCTTCAAATTGTATTCTTTATACACTTGTGAGAGTTATTGTAAATTGGTGTGAATCACCAAACAATTATATTTCATTGTGAGAGGTAAATCTCATAGGAAAAACAAGAAGGTAAATCTTTGTTTAGTTTTTGTGAAAGGTAAATTTCACAAGGTTAGCAATAGGGTATCTTGTGAGAGTATTGTGGTGTAGCAATACTTGTAGAGTGTGTGAGACAACACTTGTAGAGGTTTGATCTTCACCCGGAAGGAGATTGATTTTAGTGAAAATTCTCGGGGAACTAACCGAGCGCGGACTATGGTTTGGTAAACCAAAATCGTGTGGACAAAAAGCCTTGGACTTCAAATCGGTTCAATCTTTCTTACTAAATCTCTTTATTGATTGTTTTGTTATTGCTTGAGATTGCTTAATTATTTTCTCTTGTGCTTGATTGTTTATTTACTTACATTCCTTGATATATTTGTTAAGTAAATTGTTTTACTTAAACTTTTTGAAAAGATTTTTAAATTCCGCATTTAGTTTTAAAAACCCTATTCACCCCCCTCTAAGGTTGTTTTTCGACCAACAACTTTAACTCTTAATTTGTGGCGCATTTTAGTTATGTGTTCCTATTTAGCAAGTATAAGATTTAATTAGGTGAATATGAATAAACTCCCATTAGCTAGCGATGTTTAAAATGTGAAGATCTATATCTCAAATTTAGATTACAACATTTTTTTCCAGTTATTGGCTTAAGAAAGAAGAGGCTGCTATTTTTTCTCCTTTTTTTCGTCCTCAAAATTTCTACCTCTTTATCATCTATTCTAACATCATTGCAAAAGATGGATTATTTATGGCACTATTACTTCACACAATAACTCATTAAACCATTATTTTTCTATTTCAAACATGAAGGCAATAAAATGATTTTGGTAATAGAAAATCAGCATAAAGGTTTTACTTGTTGAATAGATCTACGATTACAAGCATCTATGGTGAAATGAAATGGTGGATTTTCATGTGACAAAGCCAACACCAGAGTAAGATACAAGGATTGTATGAAATCTACCACAAAAGCTGGCATCCTGAGACTTGAAACCATCAGTTTTATTGGATTTTTTTGGTTATAATTCAATATTATTTCCCTTTTCTTTCTGTTCTTTGCAATTGCATGTATCATATGTACGTATGATCTATTTTATTCCTCATTTGAAACTTTATTTATAGAGTTTTGAAAGCTGATTCCAATATCGGCCAAGTGTTAATCACTTCAATTTTATATTATAAGTATGTTTTTACCTCAATTTATATGTCAAACAAATTTTGTTATTTCCCATTGATTTCGATGCACTTTTGGGCATTGTTAACTAGGGGTTGAATCATTTTCACACTCATTTTCATTTAAAGTTTAATCCATATATAACAAAGATTAAGAAAATAAAAATCAATAACTTAAGTGTGTCTTCTCAAGATCTGCTACTATCAATCCATGTTTTTATGTCGTCTGCAGGATTTAATGGAATAAAAGATATCTCATATCAATTGATTAGATAACAAAAAGGAAGAAGCACTAAATTAAAGGCGCGCTTCAATTTCATGTAATTATTTTACATTCATTTATATTTGTGCTTGGTCACTTTTATTGTTGTAATATTTTTTTGCTTTTTAGATATGTTATTATTAGATTGCAAGTGCTCATCTCCCATTCGATTTATGGTAGGTGGCAATATCTTATGCTTCATTAGATTACTTTCATCGCCAAGGAAATAAATGTTACTTTGTGGGACTCTGTATTTGAAGTGTTTATATTGTAATGCAACATTGCTATTATCTCTCTACATTAAAACTGACATTTTAGTTTGACTCGATAATATTGTTTTTATATTTATTTTAGTTTTTGATTTGTTTAACTTCAACTTTTTTTTAACAAGTTCATATTCTAATTATTTGCAGGCTAGGGTGAGGAAAGTATTGAATCAGTATGATCCTCAAGTCTATTTAAACTATTTTTTAAGGGGTTTTAGCCTTTTACGGCGCTTTTGCAAAAAAGTCTATATGTTCATAAAGACAATTTGATGTGTAATCATGTATGCATGCCTTGCAATACATTAAAAGGAAAGATAGGTAATTACCCTCCAACATTAACTTGAATGAACAATTGCATTTGACCATGATGATTCAATCATATTGTGCATTTTTATTTCTTCTCTTATTTTGAAGTTGAACTAAGGAATTTTTAATTCATTGTCAGAACTCAAAAGTCTTTTATATTAATTTTTGCATATCCTTCCATACTCCCCCGCAGTTGCTAAGGCCTATAACGTGTTTGATTAAATATTTATAAGTAAAAAATATCTATTTTCTAGGTAGTGGTGTGGACAGAAATTTTATTTAGTCGGGCCATTTAACAAATTATAATGTATAAGTGCTTTAATAAGCTCATTGCAATTATTATTTAGTTCTAAGCGAGCTTAAAATGAGTAACATGTTTCAATTTTTTCATCAAAATATAGCTCTCTTTGATACTAATTGTTTATTTAGGACTTTACAGGAGTCAGTTATCCAATATAATCTCACTTTTTATAGTCTTCTACTCTCTTCTTGCTTACAATTCTATCATTAGATTTTAGACAAATAAAATTGCAAGTCATGTAATTAGTAATACGCCCACGCATTGCGTGGGTTTCAAACTAATTTTTAATTAATTTGATAATCCTTTCTAGTTTATACTAAGCAGACAAATAAATATAAGGTAGCAAAATGAAAAAGAAAGAAAGAAAGAAAAAAAGAATACGGCAAAGATCTATTAAAAAAAAGAATTCAGAATATACGTGATGCCTGTGCCACGGACACTATAGTGTAACTTGTAGTAACGAAACATTTATAGCAAGCGTATACTTTTACATAATACACGAAAAAATTACTCCTGCCATCCTTAATTGAGAAACCAAGTTTTACTTTCACATTTCAGGCAAGCACGAGTTTATATACATCAATGGTTTGAAATCAAATCTTATTTCTCATCATGAATTTTAGCACATTACTAAAACCTCTATATAGCGATACTTTCTATAAAGTTATAAATACCATTTAGTCATAAAAAAATTGTTGGTCCCAACTTGGCCCAGTTATATATATGAATAAACTCTACATTGTAATAAGTTATAGATTTATTAGTCCTGTCTTAATCAGATGTGCCTCCATAAACTAGTAGTTTTCGATAATACAAAAAATATATGTAATGTACTTATGTGGCATTATTGTTTTGCTACTAGGAAAATGAAAGGTATTCGCTTAAATTGATTGAAGATTGCATTGGTTTTTTTTATATGTATTTATGGAATTTAATTAAAGATTAAAATATTAAATAGAGTAGTGCAAATTAGTATATTTCAAAATAACTCTTTGAGCTAATCGGGTCTTTACATCTTGAAAATATGCAAATTCAACTATTCACGTATATACTGTACTTTGTATTCGACCATTCAACATCATTTAAGATAAATAAGTCAAAAAAATAAAAAATAAAAATCTAATTAAAACTTCAGTAAGTTATATCCTCCCTATAGTAATAAAATAGTTTGGTTCCAACCTAAGATTTTACTGTATTTGACTTGGAATGTATTTGTGGTGTTGCCAAATAAAGGGATATGGTTTTTTAATTTTAAAAATATATATAGTATAAAAAATTATGTGGTTGATATTGCAAAATACTATTTCAATGGTTGATAGTATTTTAGCACAAGTTACGACATAGTATATATATATGTATATTTATCACATTATAATTCTCCGAAAAATAATGTATTATTTTGTATTAAAATATTTACCTTATTAACAAATTTGAGGAAATGCCAAAGGGGTGAGTGAATAGATGTGAACGGAGTCTGTTCAGTTTTGTCAAACGGTGATTCTACTTTTGTTGGTGAATGGCGAGAGATATGGATTATGGACCATTCATGGAAAAATTAACACTACAGTCTACAGCCATTACCATCTACTAAAGAGCTTCCTTTAAATAGCCTCACCTTTACATGTCCTTCACTTCTTCTCAATTACCACTATAAACAGCTCATTGACATTTGCTCCTCCGACCTTCAGCCTCCGAGGGAAATTGATGCTTTCATTGCTGATATCCGTTCTCTTTCGGCTATGGTTAATTTGTCTTTCTCTTTTATTCCTAGAGCTTTCTAAGAGAGCGGCTCATTGGATTGCGTCTGAAATTGTTAGAGACTGCCCCTTCTCCACTTTCTGCTATTTTGTAGTTGTCCTTTGTTTTAATGAAGTTCAAAAGAAAAAGGAATTGCAGAAAGAAATGATTTCAGAGAAGAGAATTCTACCTTAAAAGTCATAAGATCGGCTATTTGTAGAATGACAGTAAAATTGAAATGGAAATGTAAGCCGTCGACCACTATTTTGGAATATTTAAGATGCATAATTATTCTATAGCTTAAATACTGATAAACCGAAAAACAATACCCAAACAAGGCCAGGCCCGTCCATTAACAAAATGTGTTCACCAAGTACATAAGCTTAACACAAAACACAATAAAAGTAAAAAGAATCATCATCATCATCATCAGCGTCAACCGGTTGGTGATTCTTCTCGCTTTCGGTGGCGGTGATCACTCCAACTTCGCCTAATAGCTTCGCCAAGGGCACGTCATTATCGCCATCGCCAGACCAATCGCATACCTCACTCATGGTCTTAAATGACAAAAAAGAAAGAAAAAAAAACGAATAATTATATATATACGTACATGTACAAAGGTTTGTATACATCCATAGTAATTAAAAATTGGGGGGTAAAATTAAAGAGGCAATTAGGCATAAAGACTTATTCTAATAATAATATAATTATAAAGGACACTTAAAAAGTAGCAATATAAATTAAGGACACTATACAAAAAATACACTAATACCCCTTTTTTCTAATATCTCACGTCTCATTATGACACTAATATCAACCAGAAGGTGCTAAATGCATTTAGCACCTTCTGGACAATAACCCTGAACAATAACCAAAAAATGCTAAATGCATAACCAGAAGGTGCTAAATGCATATGCATAACCAGAAGGTGCTAAATGCATTTAGCACCTTCTGGACAGCAACCAGAAGGTACTAAATGCATTTAGTACCTTCTGAACAATAACTAAAAAATGCTAAATGCACAACCAGAAGGTGCTAAATGCATTTAGCACCTTCTGAGCACCAACCAGAAGGTGCTAAATGAATTTAGCACCTTCTGAATAATAACCAGAAAATGCTAAATGTACAATCAGAAGGTGCTAAATGCATTTAGCACCTTCTGAATAATAACTAGAAAATGCTAAATGCACAACCAGAAGGTGCTAAATACATTTAGCACCTTCTGAACATTAACCAGAAGGTGCTAAATGCATTTAGCACCTTCTGAACAATAACCACAAGATGATAAATGTACAACCAGAATGTGCTAAATGCATTTAGCACCACCTGGACAGCAACCAGAAGGTGCTAAATGCATTTAGCACCTTCTGAACAATAACCAGAAGATGCTCTGGACAGCAACCAAAAGGTGCTAAATGCATTTAGCACCTTCTGAGCACCAACCAGAATGTTTAGCACCAATATGTTTCAGCATGAATGGTGTTAAATCTGTTTAGCACCAATCTATTTCAGTACACCAATGGTACTAAATCAGTTTTAGCACCAATAAAAAAAATAAAAAAATTGATGAGATCTTCATCTCTCACACCTCCAATCAAATCCAAATCCTTGTCAAAATAAACATCTTCCTTTGTCTTCTATGTTCTCGAAACCTTCATGAACGCCTTCAATTCATCATCAATTGGACACTCCACCTCAACCTCTTTCAATTTTATCTATGATTTGCCTGCATTTTCTCCTTTTACCACCAAATTTCGCATAAATTGCAAAGAGAAAAACTAGATCTAAGTAATCATCAAGCCTCTTCCGCCTCCTCTTCAAAAGCAAGTGGCATTTTCGTAGGAAACACGTCATCTTCCGCCTCCCATTCCCTTCGGTCCTATCGAAGAAATACTTCCCACATAATTTTAAACTCTCTCTCTCTCTGTGTCTCACATTAGAGATCAAGAGAGAGATACTTTTACAGAAAAAAAGATTTAGAGAGAGAAAGAGAATTCATTAAACAAAGAAGAAGAAGAAGAAGAAGAGATGTTGAAATGTTCATTAGCAGCACCAACAACATACAATGCTTGGTTTATATACAAACGATTTATATTTCTGTAAGAGAGAGAGGAGTGAGGGAAATGGAATTATATCAGGGTATTTTTGTCCATCAACAATTATCATTTTCCTTAAAATAAATTAATATTATGAAAAGTGTCCTTATTGTAAAACCAAATTATGAAATTAGTACTACTTCCCTTTATTAAATATGAGTCTGTCCTTAGAGTTATAAAACATTATGGAACGAGGCCTTATAACCCATTATCTCAAAATTAAAAGGGTTGTATACACACACGTACCACAAACCCTTGACGTTCACCATTCTTTATAGCTGCAAAGCCCATGTATACTCCGTCGGGATTTAGTCTATCAACCAATTCTGGACAATATACAGAATCGACAATCAAAAAGCGCGCCTCTGTGATTCTTTGCCACCACGTCAACAAATCCGTAGGAATCTAAATCAGGCGCCTGCAGAGAAAAATAAATCAAACAAGAATAATATCTATAACACATATATGAGTATGGTAGAGTGTTTTTGGTATGTACACAAAATTAGCAAGTTACCTCTCTCACATATTAAATTAGTATATATAAAATAATGCTAGAGAGACGATTTAAACCCACGAATTTTACATAAAAGCACATCAATTTCTGCCAGACCAAATGACTTTATATATATTCATAATGTAAAGAATTACATTATGAATAACTGGGACCAAAAATTCACAAATAGAACATAAGCAACATGCAGCAAAATTTCTAATATATATATAGGGAGAAAGGTTTTTGAATTCTAAAACAAACGAATAAATGATAAAAGTTTTTGCAGTTGCATTGAGATTAAAGATATTTTTTGAAAGGTTAATAATCCCCTCTAACAATCGTTGTAAACTTGTGTTTTTTCGGGTCAAAACTATTCCCCTTTCAAAAGGCACGTTCAATTTCAACCATACAATTAGTCCTTATTATTATAATATAATAGATTATAACTCATGTCAAATAAACAATCTAATATATTAAGGGGGTGTATTGGATTTAGAATCTATAGGATTTTTATGAAATTTTAAAGTTCATGAGTATTCAATTGAGATTTTAAAAAGTTTTTTAAAATCATGATGTATTCAATTGAGATTTTAAAAAATCCGTCTAAATTTTATGGTATTCAAAAGTCTAATGACTTAGTAGGATTTTAATTAGTGGTGGATTTTGGTGGATTGTAAAGCCTTTTTTATACATAAAAATCCATCTTGAAATCTTCTCACTTACCCAGAGATTTTAGATTGATTTCTAATTCATTTAAGAACTTTACTCAACATTTTCTCTCTCCACCCTCCCCCTCTCTCTCAAAATCCAAATTTCTTATTATGTGATGAATGCATTATAATTTTTTCTTTATCCCTATAAAGTCTTTATTCTATCTTTTACTAATGTGATTATCACGCATTAACATAATTTCAAATGATTAGACCGCTAATTATTGTTCAAATTTTTAAAAACAATTCATGTCAATTTCATTAAAAAATACTAGTGGGGTGAGAAGTCTAATTTTGTAGGTGCAGTATAAATTTTTATAATGTATTTCGTTAATTGTCTTTACATTTTTGATAATGTTACTTTAAACTCGTAATTAATTTATTTTATTGTTTGTCTTTTGTCTTAAATTCAAAAGAATCCATGCATTAAAATCTGTCAAACTCTATAAGGATTTGAAACAATCCATAGACTTAACAGAATCTATGGATTTTAAAAAGTCAGTTAGAATCTTTTAAAATCTAAATTGAATACACCCCCCTAAATCTTAACCACATAATTTTTTACCCCCTTATGTGTTCTAATTCAGGTCTCATGCAATGAGAATAAGAAAAAAAAAAAAAAAGAGAGAAAAAGAAAAAGAAATAAAACATAAATAATATCTGTAACATATATCTAAAGCAATTAACCTCCGCATATATGAAGTGAATGAATGAAAAACTGAAAGAGTAGAAAGACAGATTTTACTACTTACAAAAAGGTGTGCAAAGGGGTTGAATTCTTCATTGAGGCAAACAACGACAACGTTTGCACATTTGGAGATGGCATCATTGTATTCATGCTCGGATCGGAGGAGATGATAATCAACTGTTTCAAGGTGTTGGTCCAGTTTTTCGCTCTTCCTCCTCTTCCACTCTTCCCTAATCATTCTTAGGATATCTTCTTCCTCCAAAAACGAGTTGTTTGTGGGAGCAGATCTCTCCGCTTCCATTGCTACTATTAGAGACAGAAGAAATTTCGAAATTTTTAGGGTTCTTTCTTTTCTCTGTTTCTTTGTTTATATACTAGTCGATCTCAAATAGGGTAAAGGTCTGAGTTATTTATTTCTAGTAATAATAATAATTATTATTCAAAAGGAAAGTTACCAGATTTATTTATTTATAATAATATAATTATTATTATGATTCAGAAGGACGGTTATTATCGTAGTTGCTTAAATAAATTTGAAAAAAGGCAAATTTATATTGTTGCCAAATGCGAATTTCCCCAAATAAGTAAACTAATTAAAATGCTAAAAATTATTTTTTGTAGTGGTAATGTTTATGGATCTTTGGATCAAACTTAATATTTATAATTAATAATACATCAAATCATTAAAAAAATCTACTCACACAAAAATATACACAGTAACTCTATCTTTTTCTCTCTCTTCTGCACCATCTCTACTTTCTCTCATTAACTTTTTAATAAAATTTTAAAAGCTCATAAATTTAAATTCAAAAGTCAAATTTTAATAATAATAAAAAAAACTGCATATTTAAAACTTATTAATTGAGCTCTATAAAAGAAGATGATCCACTCTAACTATAGAATTATACATGAATTTTTTCAATAATAATAATAATAGCATATAAAGTTGGGATATTATTATAATATAATTCGCATGACATATACGCCAAATCTTAACTCTTTTCTTTTAGGGCTAGCAAAATGGTTTGATCATGCGAATTTTTAACTCGACTAAAATATAAGATATTTGGCCATGTTATTTTTTAATCAGGTCGGGTTTCTCAAGTTAAAACCCATCTCGTGTCGAGTTCGGGTTTGAATAAACTAACCTTTTTTACTTGATTCAGGGCATATTTAATTTGGATTCAAGTATATAAATAAGTGAGTCGGGTTCGGATTTTTTAGTATGAAACCCACCTCAGGTCAACTATATTTTTAGGCATATCGTGATTGAATTTGGCCAAACGAGCCGAATCAGACTAGTTGCCTCGTACAATCAAATTTTAAATTAAAAAGAAAAAAATCAAAATTTATAAACAAAACCCATATATTGTGGTTATAAAATTGTGTATGAAAAAATACAAAACAAAAAAAATATAATTAACCTTATTCCATTTAGAAGACACCAGTAATCAATTATTATAATTAAGCTGTTAGATTTATTGTGACAAGCATTGTCGTATAGGCTAAATTAGTAGGCAACGCTATATTAGTTTGCTGACATGTAGTATCCTCTCGAAAACAAATTTTATCTCACACATTGAAGATGCCCAAATACAAGACTCCCGTAATATCTAAAAAAAAATCGTTTTACATTGCCATCCGACACAAATATACCCTAGTATCTTATCTTATAATCTTATTTTGTATTAATATATTTTCCTTATTAACAAATTTGAGGAAATGCCAAATGGGTTGTGATCAAGTATATGTGAAACGACTCTGTTTAGTTTTGTCAAACGGTGATTCTGCTTTTGTTGGTGTGTAAAATTCAAATTGATTTGATTACTCTTTATTGGGACTTCAAGGCAAATCCGATGACTTAACAGGTTGTAAAATTTTTACCGAGAATGGCGAGAGACATGGATTATGGAGCATTCATGGGAAGATTATATAGCCATTAACATCTACTAAAGAGCTTCCTTTTAATAGCCTCACCTTTACTGCTAAAGACACTTCTTCCCAACTACCACTATAAACGTTGTGTGTATATATATATATATATCTAATTATATGTGTGTGAAACTTAATATGCGAATTTAATTTAATATGTATACAAAATTTAATTGCCTCGCATATTTAAGTTGGATATTTTTTATATTTGTATGTCTAAAGATCATTATTTTTTACATATTAATTGTTCACACATTAATAAGCATTTTCACGTACAACGTTATGTTTAGAATGTTTGTTCAACCGAATTTTTTTGCATGAAACTTAATATGCCTTGTACATTTTGCATGTTGTACTATGTCTACATATATACAAACTGAATATATGCCTCTAATTTATGTTTATGGTAAATACATAATTTTAAGAATCAAGTTTGGTAACATCTAATAATTCCGTTTTACAATTTTAACTTGATTTGAATTAAGGTTTTGAATTTATGTTATGTTATAGGTGATCTAAAATTTAGGTTTTTCATTTAATGTACGTGAGAATTACATTCGGATGAAAAGGTACTTTAGGAAAATTCGACATTTACTTATTTATTGTTATTTTTTTAAACAATCCTTCTTATTTAATTTAGTCTTTTTAAAAAATAACTGTACTAAAATATTGGTCTTTGAGTACATAAATAGATAAAGAATGTATTTTTTGTCCTCCTTTTTTCTTTTATAGAAAACCAAACCACTCAACGTTTTCATCCTAATTAATGTAGCATAAAGTTTTAAACCCCCAGAAGGTTTTAATTGGTATAAAGAAACAATAGGTCCAAAGATAGTACGCATATAAATTTAGAATAATTTATTTTTACCAATATTTGGTATTAAGACGGGTATGATAATTTTATCATATCATGTGCATAATGTTAGAAAGGATTTTTTATATTTATTTTATCCTACATTTAGTACCTTGTTGAATAGGATAGTAGACGGAATAAAATTAGTCGATCCATCTCGCCGCCCCTTTATCTCACGATCGAAGTACTAGGTAAAATTATATTACTTTATCTCATGTTTTGTGCTATAAGATGAAAAGTACGTACAAATATGCTAATACAAATTGATTAGCTTAGATTTCCTCAACCACTGAAAGTCTTTATAAAATTCGTTTTTCACCTGATTGATATTTGTGATTTAATTTATATTAAAAATTAAATAAAATTTAGTACACTTAATTTTATGTTCTTAAAATAAATAAATTAGGAAAAAAAAAGTGATTCTTATAAGGTAAAAAAAAAAGGTAATTTCGAAAAAATATAACACTTTAAATTTGTGGTCAATGTATCAAAATTTAACAATTCAAAGTATTATTAAATGCAAAATAGTGGAATTCAAAAGAAGGCAAGAATATTAACGTTCCAAATTTGGTAAAATCCTTGATTGAATGACGAAGAGCAAAGTGGATCAACTCCATAAAGTAGTGGATTTTCAGCATTATCTTCTATCCGAGAATTGTGATTACATACATACTATTGATCGATGTATACAACGTAACCTTTCTACATATATATGTGATTGTATGTTTCTGGCGACAATTAATGGCGAGAATGACAACCTGGACCTTGCGAAACTGTTAAGGCATTAAGCGATCGAACTTGGAGTGATCACCGCCATTGAAATGGAGAAGAATTACCGGCCCATTAATGTTGAAGATTGGGAGGAAACATATGTTGATGTTAGTGAAGATCGATTATAGTGAATATATATATGACTTAATTGCAGTTTGGTTTGCCCAGTACGTCTTAATTTTAGTTTGTTTTGTGTTAATTAATTAAGCTTTATGTAATGAACACCTCTTGTTAACTTAAAACCCAAAGCGGCCGCTAACTTAATAGCTTCAACCCCGGCAAACGCCTCCACTACCTCCGCCTCATATATACAAGCCCGGCATAAGAAGAGACTGACCTGCAAGAAAAGTACCGTCACCATTGCGCACAAGCGCCCTGAGCCCGATTTGGTTCTTTTCTCTTGGAAGCGAGCACCATCAAAATTTACTTTAACCCTAGTGCATGGGATGTGGAGGTACCCAAATTCTCGAAACCAAATAATTCGGTGAAGTCTCCCGCACTTGCAGTGCATATATGAAATTCAGAAAGATAATCTTTAGCAGAAGAAACCACCTGATGACTAGGAGTCCAGGAGCTATTCTCATGCAAATTTTTATTTCTATTATGCAACAATGCCCAACAAACAGTGAGAGCATACCCCAACTCATTTGTAGTTAAATTTTGGAGCACCTATCTGATTGCATTCTTACTATCAAAACATGCTCTACGGCTTCTTCCTCCTCACCACAAAATATACAAGTGCCTACACATTGGATACCTCGCTTCTTAAGATTAACATAAGTAGGAAATGCGTTTGAACAAATGCACTGTGCAAATATTTTGAGTTTATTTGGTACTATCGCGTGCCGTGCAAGTATTTGTGCCTTTTTCTCTCTTTAGTGTTTTTGACATAATCAATGATCAAACATGCAACTTATTTTTTTGGGTTAGCTTCGGTATATTTATTATGTCCAAAGAGAAACAAGACTATCAATTTAAAACAGAGGCATTAATTGTTAAAAGGACACATCAATTTTAACATACATAATTGATGATTGAAACTATCGCGATGAGATTTAGCGTGTTGATTATGTCCTTTTAAATATGTTGAGGTTATTTGCATTGTTAATCGCAAAATGTTTGGTGGACCTAGCTTTCGTCTTGTGAGTCTCGTGTGTATTATTTATTTCATTGTTAAATGAGACGAACTAGACTTAAGAGCTTTCATTTTACGTAGAGCTATAGGCATATTGTTCAAGGTTCTTAATATTTTCACTCTTAACCTTTTTCGTTGCAAGGAGAAATTTCATTCTTATGAGACTTTTCATTACTTTAAACAGGTGGCAAAGTCATGAATTTAAGTACGAGATACCTAAATTTAATTTTCTAGAAATGAATCATTTTCATTGTCAAAACCTTAACTAATTTGAAAGTGTAGGTCTTCACTACTAAACCAAAACATACATATATCGTGTGTATTACACGGGCTTATGGAATACATGTGTTTGGAATCATGAAGGGCTTTTGTAATAAATGTCCGTAAAATTACGAAATTACCTTTTACAATTCAGAACCAAAAATAAAAGTAATGCTTAACCAGAAACTTAGACCCACGCCTTGAAAATAAAGAGTATATATTATTAATTATAATTTGACCAAATACCATAACATATATTATTACTTATGCATCTAGATATATATTTCACATGTTCCGGTATATATTATTCACAACATGTACACAAATGCATTTTACACACATGCAAAGAGAGATCACTTAGAGAGAGAAGGCATCTCGATCTATATAACCAATCCCTCTACGCTTAGAAGGGAAAACCATAAACAAAAAGCTAGCCAAAACCCCAACTCCCAATGGCAAATTCACCATCAAAGCCTCCAAATTATCCCCACCCTCATCAAAAAAACACTTCTTCACATCCGAATCACTCAACCCGAATATCAAGAACACCAAAACGGTCACAAGCGCGTGTACGAAATCCACAAAACAAATCCTATACGTGCTCTTATCTTCCCTATCCATCTCCTCTCCTTCATCTCCGTTGTAGTTGATGATGTAGAGACCCTTGAAAGTAGCAAAACCGTAATAATACTTGCCGCTAGAGGAGACGAATGTGTCCGTGAAAGAGGAGACGAAGCAAAAGAGGGCGCAAACGCAAATTAGGGTTCCGGTGAGGTACTTGTTGGCAAGGTGGCAATAGCCGTTGTTGGAGAAAGACGGGGCGAGGGCTTGGAATGCAAGGACCGTGCCTGTCGGTAGGAGGTGGGCCAGGGCGGACATGGTGGCTAAGGTTTTGTGGACCGGGTGGATGGAACCACCACTCTTGGTTGTTTTGTTAGGGTTGAGGAAGGGGGAGGGGGAAGTAGCCATGAAGAGAGAGAGAGAGAGAGAGAGAGAGAGAGAGAGAGAGAGTATTAGCTTTTATGAATTTGTTGCATGATGGTTATGGCTTTTGGATTTATAGATATTAAGACAAAGAAAAGGTGGTGGGAATTTGAGTATTTTACGTTGGCAATATTATGGGTTGTTCATTAAACATGTGACAGGAGGCTTTATGAGAAAGATATGTCAACACAAATGAAAGTTAGGCGTTTGGCAATTATATAAACCATAATTACTGGCACATTTAACACGCATACAATATTATACTAAACAAGTAAATTTTTTGAACAATTTAAGAACATGTAATAATGTTCGGTCAGCTGGAAATATATATGTTTGTTTCTTAACTAAGTTCAGGAATTCTTGATCAAGTTCCATTTATTTTTCAAAGCATAAAGAGTATTTTAATAATTTAATATACACCCCAAATATTCAATTCCACTTAACTCTTATCTTTGAAAAAATTATGGAAAATTTTTATCGCCCATTGATTGTGTCATCATCACCTACGTATAGCTCAAGTGAGAAACTAAAAGGAAAAATGAAAACTTGGGTGAAGGTTTTTACCTTTCTACAATAGCCTAATTTATAATGCCAAATGCAACAATTTAGGTTGATCGCAAGTGTAAAAAGAGTTGCATGCCTAATTAATGTTTGCCTAAAATGCTTACCATTTACGAAAACATGCACATTTGAATATATGCATGTGGTGATTGCTTGCATTGCACATGAAACTTTCTCCTTTTTTTTTTCCTTTTTTTTATTTATTTATTTAATTTGAACTAATTACTCGTCTTGGTAAGTCAGAGTTACAAATATTAGAATTAATTGTATCTAGTTTTATTTAGAACCCTGTTTGTGTAAATTTTCTAACTTTAAAATTTGTTCACTGTATATCAATTAATAAATTGTAAATTTGTGTATTTATAAATGATTCAATCCTTTCATAGAATATTTAGAAGACTTAAATGAAAATTTCTGAATGTTAGAATATAACCTCCTCTACGTATTTAAATGCTTACCTAAATCAATATAGTTTACTGGAAAAAAATTCTCCAAGTCTCCTTGTTATCTCCCATATTTGAGGCGTTACTGTAGTGAGTTCTTCTTCTTCTTCTTCTTCTTTACATATATAAAAGAAATTGGGAGAATGAATGGATCCTAAATTAATGTTCTATTAAAGTCTTGTTTTAAAAAAAAATAACAAGAAAGTTCTTTTATCAGCGTATTTCTCAAAATTATGATTAATACGAATGTTTTCACCTATTCCCATGTTATGTGGTCTTCGTGTTTATGTTTTGACATTTTCAATATTTTTCTTTTCATAATTTACGTTCCTCAAGTAACTTATTCCGAGCTTCAAATTTTGTCAATTCAACTTTGAGTCAATGTATTTATTATCAAGCATGCACGTTAGTAGTACTTGTTGCGGATTGTCTGGTTACAGCTTGAATTCAACTAGATTGCGCAGATCCGGAATATAAACACTGAGCATCACACAACGGCAACGATTTTCCATTCCACATTCACTTCTTATATCCTCATGATATTATAGTTTTGGGTGCGTGGTGAAGCGAGAACTTTAACCTAGTGGGATCGAGCTTGAGTAGCACTAAGCAAAAAAAATAAAAAAAAATAACTAAAAAAAATAATAATACAACTATATATATGTGTAATATTGACCGTCTATTACACGAAGAGATGTCCAGAAAAAATACGAGTTAAAAGATTTATCTTCGGGCCTTCTTATTCTGAAAACACTAAATGACCATTGTATGCTTATTGGAATACTATTGTCGACATAAGAAGGTCTTAGCTTCCAAGGTTTTGAGACCTTACATGTCCAACCTAAGAGCATCTCTAATCTTTGTGCAATTTTTTTGTGTAAATCCTATGTATCACGAAGTCTAAAAAAAATATGCTCCAATGGTAGTTTTTTAAACTTTTGTGTAAATTTTGAATGAACCAATAAGATAGCAATGCATATTTGATATCATTTTATGCAAATTTTTGTTATTTTTTCTTGAATTTTGGTTTACATAATATTATAATAACAATGGATCTTTATTTATTGGTCTTGATGAGTAAATTTCAAATATATAATTTCTATTAAAAGTTATTACTTTTTAAAGTTTTATAAAATATTGAGAAAATAAAAGGATAACGTTGCAATGTAAACTTGGCTGTATTTTACACATCTATTTTACACAAAAGCTAAAATTAAAAGATTGCTGGAGTAGAAAACTTTTACAAGTTTTGCATATTTTACGCAAAACTTAAATATACACTACTGTTAAAGATGCTCTAAAGTTTTAAATGTTTACATAAAAATTCTTAGTATTGTTATAATTATAGAAAAAAAAATTTAATAGAACAAATATACTTTAAGTAGTATAATTACAAAAGGAAACTGGTTCTCTTTTTTAATGTAAATCACCTCCTGCCTTGTCTGAATAAACTGTCTTCTTGATATATATCTCTCCTTAATTTCTCTAGATGCAGGGAAACTCTAACCCTGCACTGGGCCAAATTAATATCCTACCCAGTGGAGCTTGATCGGTTAATTTAGTAATTTGGGCCCATACCTTTAGTTTGGGCCTTGTAATCAAGAGTCTATGACATTTTTGAGAGATAATTAATTTAACTAAATGTCATAGTAAACCAATTTTGATCCTGCCCTATTTTATTTTATTTTTTATTTTGAAGTTTTATGATTTATTTTTTGGGATATTGAAAAATATAGCTTTTATGAAAAAAATTCTACAAAAGAATTAAGGAATAATATTTTTGTAAATTAAGAGCCTATATTTGACCAAACTCCAAAAGGAGTGCAAAGTTAACTTTGCAGTAGACTTTTAAATTTTATTTTTTTTACGAAATCATGCAAAATTAAGTTTGCATTACATATTTTTTAGCATATTATTATAAATAAGTGTTTAATTGACAGTGCATTAGAATAATTTTAACAAATTACATATTCAAAACATATTTATTCATAAAATACACATAATAATTTTTTCAGAGTTATGCAAAGTTAAGTTTACACTCCTTATTTTTTAAAATATTACTACGTATTTGTGTTTATTTGACATTATTTTAAAGTTTTATGAATGAAACATAACAATATACTTGTTAAAAAATATAAATACATCATGCAAAACAAATTTGCATTAATTTTTTTTTTCTTGCAAAGTTAAGTTTGAACAAAACACAATTTGGTGCAAAGTTAAGTTTGCACTCGGTCAAAACCCAATGATAATGATATCCAGGCCCTTATTTCTAAAAAATATTTTTCGTTAATTTTTTTGTGAAAAACATTGTCATGGAAGGCCTTTCACCTCATTTTTAGTTTACCTTTTTTAATTTTTTTAGTTAATGTAGCATTTATGTACACGTAATTATCGGAAATTAGTGATACTAAAAATTTGTATAGAAAAAAAACCTTTAAATCTTATATGTAGGTGTCCTTGTAAGGTTAACTCAGAGTAAGAAAAAGACAATAGTATGCAAGAAAAAGAAAAGAAATGGATATGATTGATAATATTGGATTTCTTACATAGTCATATATAATAATATAGGCTACAAACAATTATTATGTGAACTTACATACATTCAATGTAGACCGTTAATTTTCTTTCTAAAAAAGTGGATACTAGTAGTATTAGATTCTTGCTTGTATTTCTTCAAGACTTCTGCCCTTAGTCTCCGGCAATAGCTTCCCAATGAACACAACAATTGACCCGGACATGATTGCAAAGAAGAAGAACGTTCCTGTTAATTTACCAACACCAAACCCATCAAACTTTACACATATAGATGGATATATGTATATATATATAGTGCAGGCGGGCGTGTGTGTCTTTGGGGTGGGGGGGTGTTGGGGTTTTGGATTACCGGATTACCTGTTGAGCTCCATTCAAATGCGAAGTTAAAGCTGTAAGTGACAATCCATGAACCGGACCAGTTGACAAAAGTAACAAGGCTTCCAGCTGCACCCTTTACACTTATGGGAAGTATCTGAAAGTACAATCAAATATTTTTTTTCTTCAATCTACGCACAAAGCTTTTGAATCAATTTATATATTAGATAAACTTTCTATGAGCCCGTTTTGTTGCGGGTAAAACAATTTCAAAAATGCTACACACACAAAAAGTTACTCACTCCTGACACTGAATTAGATATAGTTAACTAGTTAATTAATCAGTTGTGAGTCCTATATCAACACATCAATGACAAGTATATTGGTGGAGTAAATTTGGATTTAGCTTTTCCCAAATAATTTTCACTTGGGTGAAAAGCAAAGTCGTAAAACACTATAACCTATTCAGCATCGATCTTTTCACTTTTTCTTTTTGTTTAAAACTGCACAAGTATATTATACAATTTTTCATAAGTTTACGCAAACACAAAAGTTTGCCCAAGATAGGAGAAATATGTTTTGCCATTTCATTTTTCACATAGTTTAAAAATATATACATTGGTCCGAACCAAACAGATCCTTATTTTTCCCTTTAAAAGGGTTGAATCAAATGAAACTAAACCGACCTCAGACATGATAATCCATTGAGTACCACTCATGCCCACTGAGAAAGAAGATGAAAATATCTGTTTGCAAAATCAAATAATCAAACAATGTCAGAGTCAATATCGTAAAAGTTTAACTTAAAGAAAGAAAGAAAGAAAGAAAAAGCCAATGGTCCAACTAAATCGCATTACCAATATACCACAGAGCACCAATACAGCCGTAAGTGTCTTCATTTGATGAAGATCCTGTTCGTGACATTTAGAGTTCCAAGAAAATGGTCTTATATAAAATGGTGAATGAAAAGTAATTGAAAGTGAGGCTTATTTGAAGTTCTCTTGAGATTACCTGCAAGAAGAATGCAAATCCTACAAGAAAGTTTCCCAGGCAAGTTCCAGCTGCAGAAATCTACAAAGAGTACAGCATTAATTGCTCGTTTTTTAATTAAGTTATTGAAAGAAAAAGGAGGGAGTTTTTTCATATTCTAACCATCCAAAGTGGCCGCCGTCCACATTTATCTGTTAAGATCACTCCTAAAGTGGAAAAGAATATCTGTAAAGGGGTGGGAAAGAAGGAAAAAAATAATTCCATTAGCTGAACAATATGGTTGGGTTTGGGGGGTTTTATGGAGGGAAAGGAAAATAAAATGCAAAAGTTCATTTTTCCCTTGTTCGGTTTTAATTTTTCACTGAAATAGGAAAAAATATGGAACTACTAAGAAAAGGGGCCAAAACTTACAATATTTAATTTTTCGTGATTTTCAATGAGTTTTGAGGAATTTTAGATTCGAATGTTACTTGAGAAGAAAAAATATTTCCCTTCTATTTTCCTTTCCATCTTCTCTCAAGTCTCGCCAGACACTAAAACTAAGTTATTAGAGTTTACCTGAATAATAGCCAATGCTGTAGTCCCAATTATTGGTGGGCAACCTGCAAGAGAGAGGTATTAGAGTATTCAGGTCCGCAAATTTTTATCTTCTCAATTCATCAAAGATATAAGCTAATTAAAAGGGAAAAAGACGAAGAAAATTTCCAATTTACCAGCAGCTTCAAAAATAGAACTTGTATAAGATGCAATCCCATAAGCCCCTCCAAATTGCACCAGGATAGTTAGCCCAACTACAATCTAGTCAAAAATGGCATTCCAGTAAAGGTCATTAAAATTGTTTAGACAAAACAATCCACACTTGAATGAAGAAGTTAATTGTTTACCATTAACAAACGAGCATGTTTCTTCTCAAACAAGTCCATAAATCTTGATTTCGGAAGCACTTGAAGGTCTTCCATATAAGCCTGGATAGAATCAAGAATCTCACTTCTTGTTGCAGTGATCACACAACGAAATATAAAGAAGTTTTTGGGACCCATTTGGTTATGGGTGAAATATTTTTCATCTGACCAGATTTTTTAAGTTGCAGGTTAATTCAGGTGAAATGTATTTCAAACCAAACCAAACAGGGCCTTGAAATCCTTGTAAGAGGGTCTTCTTCCAATTCAAACGTGAGTTTGGAATGTTACTTTGATTTCGGATACTTCTCCAGATATGTCAGCATTTTTCCCTCTAAGGCGTTGCAGAGTTGCTTCAAACTTTTTTTCTTGACCAATTTTTGCCTGCAAACAAACAATTCCATCCATGTAGTGAGTATTCTAGGCTAAGAAGCACAGATACGGATATGTGATATGGGCACAATATGATACGGATACGCCGATATGGTTTTCTCGGAAAAAGTAGGATACGGACACGTTTGGGGATATATATATATATCTATGTACAATGGCACATAAAAATAACGAACAACAATTTACTATTGTTAGGATTATTATTGTTGTGATTTGTAGGTAGCCCTAGTGCAAAGCCTCTTAGCTGTTTCACAAAAAAAATAAAAAAAAATTGTGAAAAGTAGTGTGAGAATACAAGAGATTGTGAGAAGAATTGTTATTATTATTGAGAAAAGGAGTACATCTATATATGCAAGAGAGAGACCCTAAAAATAAGGATATTTCCTTATAATAAGGATTTCCTAATTATCTCCTAAATATACACATTCTATAAATAAAATATATACAAATCTTAATACTCCCCCTCAAGCTGGAGCGTACAAGTTGTATATTCCAAGCTTGTTACAAATATAATTGACTCGAGGTCCACCAAGAGACTTAGTAAAGATATCAGCTAGTTGATCATTCGATTTCACGTAGCTAGTAGCAATCTCCCCTGAAAGAATTTTTTCTCTAATAAAATGACAATCAATCTCGATATGTTTGGTCTTTCCGTGAAAGACCGGATTAGACGCAATGTGGAGGCTTGGTTATCGCATATCAACTTCATCTATTGAATCTTCGTGAATTTCAGCTCCTGGAGTAACTGTTTCATCCATATGAGTTTGTTGAGATTTGTATATTCTATTTATAGCATGTGTATATTTAGGATATATTTAGAGAATTCTTAGAGAATCCTTATTAAAAGGAGACTCCTTAATATACTAGGTCTCTCTCTTGTATATATATATTTTGTACCTTTCTACTAAATGATACAACAATAATTCTCACATTCTCACATGGTATCAGAGGAGTCAATCCTCCTATAGTAACCAAACCCTAGCCACCTCACATAATAACCAAACCCTAGCTGCTGTATTCATATCCCAGCGTGTAAACCCTAGCCGTTGCGCATCAAAAAAAGAAAAAAAAGTTAATGTTCATCCGCGCTACTGTTCATCAGAGTTATTGTTCACGAGTTACTGTTCATCCGCGTTACTGTTCGCATTTTCAAATCCACTTTTTCTAGATCGTCTCTCTAAGATCTGTGTTCTAGCATATTTCTAATTTATTCGCAACATTAGTTTGGTGGTATTTTGGCTTATACTACAAGACTCTAATGGGTACTCCAAGCGAAGAATCAATCCTTACGCTTTCGGTATCTGCCACTAAATATGCTGAGTTCTTGCAATTTCAAGAGAACAAGCGGTCCATCTTCAATGCTTATGTAAATCAAACTGGTAACCCTATTGCCTGTATCTCTCAATCATCATCTCTTGGATCTTGGGTTCTTGATTCTGGTGCTTCTAACCATATGTCTGGTAACAAGAATTTGTTCTCTTCTATTACTTATTCTGATTCATTGTCTACTATTACCTTAGCCGATAGCTCTCAAACAAAAGTTAAAGGCATTGGACAGGCCAAACCCTTGCATACCTTGTTTTTAAATTCTGTTCTTTTTGTGTCTGGATGTCCTTTTAATTTGATTTCAGTTAGCAAATTAACCCAAACCTTGCCTTATTCTGTTACCTTTGTTGCTAATTTGGTTCTTGTGCAGAAGCAGAGTACTGAGAAGTTAATTGGAGTAGGACATGAGTACCGTGGTCTATACTACCTCACCCTACCATCAACCCCTGTAACCTGTGTTGCTAGTGATCCACTTGCACTCCTTCACCAGCGTTTAGGCCATCTCAACCTACAAAAACTACAAAAGATGGTGCCGAGTCTTTCTCGTGTGTCATCTTTAGAGTGTGAGTCTTGTCAGTTAGGAAAACACATTCGTAATTCTTTTCCCATTCGTGTTAATAAACAAGCAGATTCACCTTTTTCTCTAGTTCATTATGATGTATGGGGTCCTAGTCGTGTCAAGACAACTTTGGGTTTTCAATATTTTGTCACTTTTGTTGATGATTTTTCCCGATGCACTTGGTTATTTTTAATGAAAAATCGTTCCAAGCTATTCTCCATCTTTCAAACATTTTGCTCAGAAATTAAAACCCAATTTGGCACCACTATTCGTACTTTTCGCAGTGATAATGCACGAGAATATTTTTCTGCCCCCTTCCAATCCTTTATGACTTCTGAAGGCATACTTCACCAATTTTCTTGTGCTTATACTCCTCAACAAAATGGAGTGGCTGAACGAAAAAATAAACACGTGATTGAAACTGCTCGTACTCTCCTTATTCACAATCACATTCCACAACATTTTTGGGGAGACGCGGTCCTCACTGCTTGCTATTTAATTAATAGGATGCCATCCTCAGTTTTAGAAAATCAGGTACCTCATTCTCTGTTATTTCCTACCCAGCCTCTCTATTCTGTCCACCCTCGTGTCTTTGGCTGCACTTGTTTTGTTCATGACCTCACTCCTGGGAAAGATAAGTTACATGCCAAATCTCTCAAATATATCTTTTTGGGGTATTCTCGCTTAAAAAAGGGTTATCGTTGTTTTTCTCCAGACCTTAAACGATACCTTGTTTCCGCAGCCGTCACCTTCTTTGAGACAACACCCTTTCTTTCCCTCTTCAGAGCGTGCTGCGTGTCCTATTGATGTTAGTGAGTCCCCCATATCAAACGCTAATCTTATTCCACAAGTTGTGTGCTTTCTTAATCATGTGGCTCCTGCTGCAACCTCGCCACCTCCTCTACTTACCTACCATCGCCGACCTCAATTTACATCTGTTGAGAACCCCACCACCGAGCCTACTACTGAGACTATATCCGAGCCCATCCCCCCATCACCGGATCCATCAGCCTCATCTCCTACTCCAGTTGCGCCTCCGGTTTCGGCTCCTGACCTGAATCTTCTTATTGCCGAACGCAAAGGTATTCATCCTACTCGTAACCCTCATCCTATTTGTAATTTTGTGAGTTATCATCGTTTATCTCCACAATATACTGCCTTTGTATCGTCTTTGTCTCCTGTTTCTACACCTAAAAATATAGGAGCCGCACTTTCTGATCCGAGTTGGGATCAGGCTATGGTTGATGAGATGTCAGCCTTGCATTCGAGTGGCACATGGGACCTCGTGCCTCTTCCTCCTGGTAAATCAACAGTGGGTTGTCGTTGGATTTACACTGTCAAAGTTGGGCCCGATGGAAATATTGATCGTTTAAAAGCCCGATTAGTTGCAAAAGGGTATACCCAGATCTATGGGCTTGATTATGGTGATACGTTCTCTCCGGTAGCTAAGATGTCTTCTGTTCGTCTATTTCTCTCTATGGCAGCCATTCGTCACTGTCCCCTTTATCAATTGGATATCAAGAATGCTTTTCTGCATGGCGAATTACAGGAAGAGGTTTATATGGAGCAACTGCCTGGGTTTGTTGCTCAGGGGGAGTCTAATCTGGTGTGTCGCCTTCATCGTTCTCTTTATGGTCTAAACTCTAAAGCAATCCCCACGGGCGTGGTTTGGACGTTTTAGTTCGGTTGTCCTTCAGTTTGGTATGGCTCGTAGTGAGGCTGATCACTCTGTCTTTTACTCCCATTCGTCTTCTGACAAATGCATCTACTTGGTCATTTATGTGGATGACATCGTTATTTCGGGAAATGATCAAGAGGGCATACAGAGACTCAAGCAGCATCTATTTCATCACTTTCAGACTAAAGATCTGGGAAAACTCAAATATTTTCTGGGAATAGAAGTTGCTCAATCCCGACAGGGTATTCTCATCTCTCAGCGGAAGTATGCCTTAAATATCTTAGAAGAAACTGGCATGACAAATTGTAAACCAGTAGAGACACCGATGGATCCAAATGTCAAACTCCTACCTAATTAGGGGGAGCCGTTATCAGACCCTAGTAAGTACCGGAGACTCGTTGGGAAACTCAACTACCTCACTATGACACGTCTTGATATCGCATTTTCGATGAGTGTACTCAGTCAGTTCTTAAGTGCCCCGTGTGATATTCATTGGGAGGCAGCTATTCGTATTTTAAAATACATAAAGAAGGCACCAAGCAAAGGTCTTCTTTATGAAAGTAGAGGCCACACTGAGGTCGTTGGCTACTCCGATGCTGATTGGGCAGGCTGCCCACGTGATAGACGTTCGACCAGTGGGTACTGTATCTTTGTTGGAGGAAATTTGGTCTCATGAAAAAGCAAGAAACAATCAGTTGTTTCTTTATCTACCGCTGAGGCGGAATATCGAGCAATGGCCAAAGCAACGTGTAAGCTAATTTGGATGAAACAATTATTACAGGAGCTGAAGTTCTTAAAGATTCAACAAATGAAATTAATGTGCGATAACCAAGCAGCTCTCCACATTGCCTCCAATCCAGTTTTTCATGAGAGGACTAAACATATCGAGATTGACTGCCACTTTATTAGAGAGAAAATTCTTTCAGGGGAAATAACGACGAGCTACGTGAAATCGAATGATCAACTAGCTGATATCTTTACAAAGTCTCTCGGTGGCCCTCGAGTCAATTACATTTGTAACAAGCTTGGAACCTACAACTTGTACGCTCCAGCTTGAGGGGGAGTGTTGAGATTTGTATATTATATTTATAGCATGTGTATATTTAGGATATATTTAGAGAATCCTTATTAAAAGGAAACTCCTTAATATACTAGGTATCTCTCTTGTATATATATATTTTGTACCTTTCTACTCAATGATACAACAATAATTCTCACATTCTCACATCACACGTCGTTTTTACCATGGCTCGATATTCTCCCTCGGCAGTGGACAAGGAAGCAACTGATTGTTTCTTGCTCTTCCATGAGACCAGATTTCCTCCATCGAAGATACAATAACCACTGGTTGAATGTCTATCATATGGGCAGCCTGCCCAATCAGCATCAGAATAGCCAACAATCTCAGTGTGACCTCTACTCTCATATAGAAGGCCTTTACCAGACAGTAACTCGGCGAACAGTGGTTTTTTTTTTGACCCGGGGCGACTAGGGTTTACACGCTGGAATAAAAACATAGCGGCTAGGGTTCACACACTGGGATAAAAACACAGCGGCGATGGCTAGAGTTTACATGCTGAAATAGAAAGGCTAGGGTTTGGTTACTAGGTGATGGGTGATTAGGGTTTTGGTAATTACTGGAATGAAGACACAGCAAACATGAGATTGGAGTAGGATTTTGCTTACTAATGCTCTGATACCATGTGAGAATACAAGAGACTGTGAGAAGAATTGTTATTATTATTAAGAAAAGGAGTACATCTATATATACAAGAGATAGACCCTAAAAATAAGGATATTTCCTTCTAATAAGGATTTCCTAATTATCTCCTAAATACACACATTCTATAAATAAAATATATACAAATCTTAACAAATAGTTCAATATTTGGGACATTCGTTTGTAATGATCCCACGATATTATTTCCTTCATGTTTAGTATAATTTCAAAGATTAGAGAAAAACTAGAATACTCTAAAATGTGTATCTGTACATACTAGAAACGTATCGGATACGAATTCATAAGAAGTATCTGTGCTTCAAAGATTCTTGGAGATGCTTTCAACACCCCCACCCTCTTTCTTATTTTTGTGTTAGTTCAAATTTAAGTAAAAAGAATACCAAATACTATTCTCTCAAATCTATTTATATTTTGTTTTATATGTGCCGGTTCAAAGTGTACTAAGAAAAACCAAATAGAGAACTTTATTTTGAGCCATCAATAAACCTAGGGCTGCAAACCAGTAAAGCAGTTGGGACAGCTCAAGCCCGGGGTCATCTAAGGCTCAGCTCGAGCATGTTATTAAGTGAACGTACCCAGCTCAAGCCATGTATAAATGCTCTTTCGACCGGCCAGACTTGAACAAAACCAACTCGGCTTGACTAGCTCGTTCAGTAAGTTCGCAGACAAACTCAATATGATAAGGCTCAAATTAAAAATGATGTACCATATGTGTATAAAAATAGGGTTCAGCTTGAAAGGGCTTGTTTATGATATCGAGCGCAACCACATTTAGGGTCGCTGCTCGCTTATTTAGTTAAGCTCAAGTAAAGCAAATATTATATAGAGGCAAGCTCGACATGATTTTCTCAAGTTCACTTAAGCTAACCGAGCTCGCAAATGACTAAATTTTAAGGAACAAGCTTGAACACTCAAAAGTTCAACTATGTTCAAAACTTTTGAATATTGATTACCCTCTTTTACTGACTCTAGCCTTTGAATAAAATTGTGATTGTTACTCACCAGCCATCTAGGAGACTCTGGTACAAATAACACTCCCACAAGTTTTATCAAACATGGTACCATCCCTGAAAATGTAACCAAGTGCAAGCCATTATATATGATTGAACTTCCTTATGAATGTAGTAAAATTAGAACAGGGTCTCAAAGAAAGCTACCCATTAGAGCTAAGGTGCGCCAAGTAATGATATTCCCAATGAAATACATAAGTGACAATCCGCATGTTACCACCAACTGCATAATCAACAAGATTCGGGCATTGTAACAAACATTTGGTAGGCTTAAAGAAAACTACAATTGCACAAAATATCCGCTAACTGCACGGTTACTAACAATTGGGCATTTTAACAAGCACTTGGTAGATTAAAGAAAATTACACATACACACTAACTGCAGTGTTACTAACCCTGGGACATTCTAACAAACACTTTGTAGGCTAAAGAAAACTACAATTGCACAAAATACATACTAACTGCGGAGTGACTAACAGTTGGGCATTTTAACAAACACTTGGTAGGCTAAAGAAAACTATAATTGCACAACATACCCACCAAGTGCAAAGTGACTGGGCATTTTAACAAACAGTTGGTGGGCTTAAATAAAATAACAATGGTATTGGCTTTCTGTACCTGATTGGCGACTGTACATGCCCCTCGAATGCTCTTGGGTGTAATTTCTCCTATATATACAGGGGCCTGTTTGGCAGTGTCAATTGCAATTCAGATATAATTACAACTAGAAATTAGGTAGAAGGGCTTATTATACATTGATTTTTACCAAAAATCCAATGAATAATATTTTTTTGAATGAAGGGCCTATTTTTAATTGGTAATTTGAATAAAGGGCCTATTTTTAATTGGTAATTAGTGTAAGAGGCCTATTTTGTTTTATATTTTAAATGAATGTATTTGAATAAATTTAAATATCATTTAATTAATAAAAACATGTTATGTATTACCTAAATTACCCCTTTTATGAAATTTTCACAAAAAATATGGATTGCAAAGTTATATTACAATAAAATATGAACTGCAAAGTTCATATTGCAGTGAAATATGTACTGCAATATGAACTTTGCACTAAAAATATGACTGCAAAGTTCACATTGCAGTAAAATATGGACTGCAATATGAACTTTGCACTAAAAATATCGACTGCAAAGTTCACATTGCAGTGAAATATGGACTGCAAAGTTCATATTGCAGTGAAATATAGACTGCAAAGTTCATATTGCAGTCCATATTTTAATGCATATTGATATTTTTTTAGTTTATTTTAAGGGTTGGGATGTCATTTTATAATGAAAAAAAAAGACACATGTCATATTATCAATAAAATAAAAAATAGGCCCTTTATTTAAAAAAAAATTATTCCTTGGCCTTAGTGTGAAAATCTTTCTCTAATAAGCCCTTTTTTTTAATTGCCCCTAATTACAATTTACATGAAAATCAAATGTTGAAAAAGAAAATTTGGAAATTTTGCGATGATTATTACCACGTAACAATGAAGTCCAACTCCAAAACCCAATGATAGTCTTCCAATATCAAGCAACCAAACACCCTTCAACAATATTGACCAGTAAATATCCATGGGTCATGTTAAAATGTGGCATAAGAGCACATGTTAAATACTTATTTTAAAAAATAATTAACTTTCAGCATATATTAAATATTTTACAAATTCTCATATAAGATTATATTATTTTTATTTATAATAATTTTAATATATGCCTTTTACATACGTGTTATCATTTTCCAATATCTATCTATCTATTAAATTACATAATAGTATTACGGATAAAATACTGTCATCTATGATTTACCCGCATTTACTGAGCTCAATTAATTAATTGCGGTATTTATCTCCATATTTTTCATACCTCACTCTTTCATTTTCCGGTTTACTTTTAATTTCGACTTCTTTCTTAGTTTGAATTGTTCTAACTTTTTCTAATATTTATCCACTCTTTCCCCAATTAATCCTCTTTACAAAATTTGGTTTTCCATTTTTAATCGGCATATAAACCGATAAACCATTGCTCTAACCAAAAAATTATTAAACATTGCTTGGTTGTATGTTATTATTACTTTGATATATACAAAGGAAACTACTTTCGCAATAGTATTACTTTTGAATGATTCTACCCTAATGTTTCGTTTAGTTCACGGAAGAGAAATTAATTCTTTTGTAATTCCGATGAGGGTGGAAAATTAATGTTTTTGTCAAGTTTCTATTCTTATGTTTGGTAAAATATAAAAAATATTTACGTAGAGATATTGTTGTCCAAATTTTTTTTAATAAATGTCGAAAAATCACAAGAAAAAATTAATTCCATGAATTTTGAGAAAGATGATTTTACCCCCTATTTTTCCCTCTGTTAGGAAAGTATTTTCGGAATTTGTGTCACCAAACAAAGAAAACCTAAGTTCTCAAATCCGTGAATCAAACGAGATCTAAATACCTACACTAAATTATCAATTATGCACACGTGTCAGCTTAGGATTGTACTAAAGTTCGATAGAGGTATTATTTCTCTAATATGAACGTGACACCTTAACTTATAAATATTTTTTTATTAGTGTAATATTGTTATTCAGTCTTTAGGCCTTCAACAGCTTTTTTCATTAATACTTGGAAGTCACTAGTTAGCTTTTGCCTTTTCAATTCTTATAATATCGAATTAGATTAAAATCTAAGATTGATTCTTAAGAGAGAAATCCTGAGCTGAATGATTAACTTAATTTTTTTTTTAAAAAAAAATAAAATATTATAATAGTAGTTTTGTTATTTTATTTATTAGTTATTGATGTATAAGGGTAAAACTATAAAATATTATGAATTCAGTATTTATGGCCAAATAAAATCAAGCCCATTTTTTTAAAATATTTTGTTTTGTATTAACTACTAAGCATTGAGAATTCAATAGCTCAAACAAAGGAAAAATGATAAGCATCTGGAATTTTTTCAAATTTGAGTCATATAAAACAACTAAAGCTAGAGCGGGTGAGAAAGTGGCACCAAGTCAAAAACTTTGGCAAATTTTACAAAAATTATAGTAGACATAATGAAGATTTCTTTTGAAGGCAATTTATATTTTATTAATTAAATGGTCCCATAGCAACAACTCCATATGAGTGAAAAAAAATTGACTTCTTTTTTTCTTTTGACAAGAATTCTACAAAGATAAGAAAAAAAAAAGTCTTAACTTAGTGCGTAGACTTCTAAGTGGAATGGTAAGAAGTTCGATTTACAGATTTCAACATCACTTTCTTCAAATTAAACTATTTGATATAATATCTTTCATTTGTTCATACAAACGTGTAAAAAAAAAAAACTGTGAAAAAAGAATTACCTTTCCAAAAGCAATTGTAAGCCACCCTAATATGCAAAATATTTCAGGACAACATTGTCTGCATCAAAAGATGAACCAAAAATAGAGTTTTTAACTTGCCTTAAATTTATTTTTATTTAAGAAAAAAAATGGAAAAATTAAAAGTAGGGGTAGAGATAAGAAAAGGGGCAGGAAAGTACTTACACCCCTCCTACCAATGAGGTCTGTTACTTTTCCACATAATAATGCTCCCACGATCGATCCCATTATCATTATTGAACCAAAAAATGAGTACTGCACAAAGTACACAAATAAAAAAACTAAGATGAAGAGGAATAATTTAGTTAATTTGTAAGGACAATAATCAGTAATAGTAGATAATTAAATTATTAATAAATATCTTATAATTTCAACCAAAGTTTTTTTGTTTTTTTAAAAAAGAAGATTTATGTTTCTTCCCTTTAATATATATATATATAAGAATAACCCTCCACTCCACCCCACCCCTTGGTGTAACTCAAACTCGAGATCTCTCGAATTTGGGTGAGCGTTCATACCAATAAATTAATCTGCTTCCACTAATTTCAACGAAAGTTTTATACTACATTAATTCGAATACAATTTACGCATCAATAGTTTAGACATATTTTATATATATATAAAAAATTGTTTCTAGTTTTAATAGAAGTATAATCCTTCACTTGATATGCTATTTATACCTTATTAGAGTATCTCTAATAATGGTGTATATTTTGAGTGATACTTTAAAAAAAATTGAAAATTTTATTTGTACCTCAACAAAACAAACTCCAAGTATATTTAAATGGGAATTTTTGAAATTTAACTAGGTTGACTAAAAGTTTTATCCAAAATGAAAGACAAATTTTAAAGAAAAGTGTTTTTAAATGCATCCACAAAATATGTATTCTCACTTCAATGTGAGAAGACTTTCCTCTCAGCCCACCAGTTTTCTAAAAAAAAATTCCAATTCACCTCAGTGGTGAGTGAGTTTGTTGAAATAATGCAAAGACGATAAATTTTCGTCACTAAAAGTAAAAATATTAAATAATATTAAATTTTACACTAAAATAATACATAATCAAGAAAATTTATACCATTCTTAATAAATTTCGTTAAAAATTACGTATAAGTCATAGTACCTATGAAAAAAGTACAAAATATTAATTGTAATAAATAGATTTTTAGCGATTATATTTTATATAATCTATTACTATTCATTATTCTCAAATGGTTAATATTCCTATTTTAAATTTGTCTATAAATTTTATTTTTGTGAAACAAGTAAATATAAATTCTAATTTACTACACTAAAAACATTAAAAGACCACTACAATATTAAACAACAATAGGTAAATTTGATTCCACTCAAACCCTAATTAAACTGATTCCCATTCCTATAATTGAACTAATATAAAAATAAAGCAATGTATGTTAAACTAAAACTACATGTACCATTAATAATAAATGATCGAGTATCGAAAAAAAAGGGTGTCCTAAATACCTTAAAACTTAAAAGCTTTATTTGTATAGTTATTGTATGCATGAATTAATTCAACACTCAGTTTAACTATATATGTAGTAATTTAGTGCATGACAATTAATTCAATAGAAAGTCATATAGAAGACAATATTACTTGTGAACTTTAGTTATGTTGTTGTAAACACAAGAATGAAAACTACAACATGAGGAGATCTACATATAAATTCATCACAAATTCTTCATTTTAATGACTTAAAACCACCTTCTTCTTTCTTTTTAAAAAATGTTATCTTCATAAAACCACCTTCGATTTCTATGATATTTAATTTTTTGGAGACTCAATAAAACGATTTCCTTTTAAAATATTAGATGGATAGATATTTTCTCACCAAACTATTTCCTTTTTCAATATTTTTTTACGAGTAATTTTAAGAATTTAAATATTGAAACAATAAAAGCACAACATAAACATATATTTATTTATTTATGACATATTAGGCGTATGTTAACACCGTCTTTCTTTAACTTTGACATTAAATAACTTAACATGAGTTTTATTGAGTTCTGTATGCATGCATGCACAAATAAAAAGAATGAAAAAATTAAGAAAACAACATTGAAAACATTATCGTGCCGGATGCAAGTGAAAATCAAAGTCTAGTGCTCTATATAAAAGTATGATGATACTTATTATAAGCTTACATTTATGAATGTATGTAATCAAGTAAAAATAGTAAATGATTGTTTATTGGAAAGAATAAAATTTTTAATTTTTAAAAATTTAAATGAGTAAGAAGACAAATTGGTAGCGATTTTTCCAAAGTATAAAAATTGGGGTGAGAAGAAAGGGTTTTTCGTTATTTTTTAAATTAAAATTAACGTAATGTTGACTTTTGATAATGAATGTGCGATAAAATGATAAGACGGATTATAATATAGGTGCATTTAAAAACACTTTCAAAGAAACATAAGAGTACGAATTTCACTACCAAGAGAAAACGAATAAGTTTTATTACCAAAACAAATCATGCAACATGACTTGGAACTCCAACGGTTCATTTTTAAATTGTCGTATTAATTATGAATTTTAAGTATCAAAAATAAGAAACAGAAATAGTGTACGCACATCTGTTATATTAAGCATATAAATTTGCAATAAATAATAAGGATAATAACATAGATATGAGTCATTCACAAGTTAAAAATGATTTGACCTTAAATTAAATTGCAAGTTAAATTAACGTATGAATTACGAAAGCAAAAAATATAACATAATTGATAGCAAAAAAAAAATACAACTTATTTTTTATCTTGATATTTAATTACCTCTGCAATGGATAGGCCAAGGTCCTCCATGATTCCAGACTGCGCTGGTGATGAATATGCAGTCTGCAAAAACCATTCGCATAAACAATAAATCCTGATCTCAATTTATCATTACCATAATATATAACATAATTATAAATGGATAATTTAGAGTTATTTTTTGATTAAGTACTTACTTTTTGAAAAATTAAAATTTGGTAATAAATCTCTTTCTGAGTCCCTTAAAAGTCAACGCTTAAAATCATTTCTTTTGTATTATTAAAATGAAAATAGTTTAGTAATTCAAGCTATTGTTAATTGTGTTAACCGTTTTTAAATATGAGAAAAGCTTTCGTCTTTACTCGTGTTATATATATATATATATATAGCGTGTTTACTTGAAAGTGAAAAAGTTAAAATTATTTCTATCATTTTGTAGTTAAGTGGGTCATGTTAGTGTTGAATAAAACCCAACATTTATTTTCTTGCTAGACATGCCAAAATTAGTTGAAGTTTTTTTATGCAAATGAAAACCCAACATTTATTTTCTTACTAGACATGCCAAAATTAGTTGAAGTTTCTTTTATACAAATGAAAAATGAACATTTTTTAAAAGTTGTATAAATGGGGATGAAAGTACTGAGGTTTGAACCTTGAATTTCTTATAGAATCAAATTCTGATACTATGTAAGAAACCATCTATCTCAAAACTTTAAACTGTTATGAGAAGGAATCGTAACGAATATCATGCCTAACAGTTTACAAGTTTCATACTACATTTATTCTTTGCATCAATCACAAAACACGTTTGATGAAAATGAGTGTCCCTTTTCCTTTTGAAATATAAGTATTAAATTTTACAACAGTAAATATACTTTATTTTATTTTATTGCATACGAACTGCTAGCTAAGTACACGCACTTCTCTTATAACTACTAAGTTGCTGGTTCAAAATTTAGAGTTTTTCACAATATATATATATATGGAGTATTTCTCAGTAGTCAAGAACAAAAGGTGCTCTAAATGAATGAATAAAATTTGCGCGTAAAAAGGGGGGAAAAGAAAAAGGTGAGGAGAGGAAAAAGCTAAATTTCTAGAAGAAAAATGTGAAATTAATGTATATGTGAGAAGACCAGTGCTCCAATAGTATATATAATATATAGGTATATTTACTTACAGCAAAACCATAAGTGAAGGAACCAACAATGGCAACCAAAGAGCTTAAAACAGCAAGAGTTGTTACAGAAGAGGAAGAATCATCCATTAATAATGCTTCATCCACCATTGATGATGAGCTCTGTATTATTAGCTCTTCCTTCATACTTTCTCTCTCCATTTTTTTATTCAACTCACAAGTGAGCACAAGGAAAAAAAAAATAGATAAAGAATCTTTGTTGTTTTATATATATATATATGTGTGTGTATGTATAATTATATATTATTTTTTAAAATTAAGGAGAGAGAAAGTCTTAGTTGAGAAAGGGGTAGTTGTTGTTTGCCCATTGAAATATGACAGTTATAGCTAAAGTTTTAGGTGCACTTAGAAAAATATCTATGGGGTTTAGTTGTATTAATTAAGTTTCCAAAATGTTTAGCCATATTTGTTGGGTTTTATTTTCCCCGGCCTCTCTCGCTCTTGGCAAAATGCATGTTAAAAATACTGTGAATAAAAATAATAAAGTTGATCTTGTACTAGAGTCGGTCGTATATTTAATGCATTTTTGAAATTTATTTTTTACATTTATGATTTTTATCATGTAAAAGCATATATACGCTATTCGTTTGAGCCAAACGAATAACACTTACCCTTTTGATACAAAGATAAACGAACTATTTTTGTGTGTAATCCAAACGCATAAGAGATAAGTAGTTCGTTCAGTTTTGAGACTTAAACGAAAGAGAGTTAATTATCTATAATATAATTAAACTTAACTTTATTCTTCACTTATTGTATAATACTGTAGCATACTTAAACTTTTTCTTTGCCTACTGTATAGCATGATAGCGTAGGAAAATTTATCCGTTTTATACTACAATTTCTAACCATTGCAAATGCTCCAACGGGCACGGGCTCGCGGCACATGCAGTACTAGACTACTAGTAGTAATTTTGTCCTTAATTGGAAAAAAAAAGGTAGTGCCATCAATAATCTATTTTAATAATAAAATTTCCAACTCTACCCTCGCATCTGTCTACTGCACAAATTAACATATATATCCCAAGAGAAAAAGATTGCTTAAAAATTATCTTGAAGAGTTGGTTTAGGAAGTTAACAGGTTCGGTGGCGTGTGGGGAATTAAGAAGGATTCAATATTTTTTAAACAAAAAAGAGAATTATACAAAATGTCAACTTTTGACCTTTTGATAGTATTTTGTATTGTTTGTTATTGCAAGGAATGATACGAATCACAATTTCGTGTGGCCCTCTCCCAATTTTTCCCAAAGTCAGAATTTATATTGAGGGGGAAAAAGAAGCGTAAAAATCAATAATTTATTTATTATATACACTTTAGATCTAGTACGGATAGTTCTTTCACCACAAATTTTCTTAGCTAAAACGTGAGTTAAAGAGATTATGCTTTTCAGCAATGAAAATTCATCAGTAAATGCCCGCCCCTACCGAATCGCTTTCATGCATATTTTTGATATAAAGGACTAACATATCTACTATGACTATGGCTAAAGTGTGGGACCATATTATATTTATTTTTATTAAAATTCATTATAACTAATGAATTAATAATTCATATTAAAATCTCACTATTTTATATTAAATAAATATGTCAGTGTATATAGTACAATGGGACTCCAATAAAATACCCTAGCCTTAACTGTAGTTTACAACTAGATTCCACGGCACATTTAATACATGTGCAATATCATACTAAATAATTTCTTAGGTAACAAGAATTTTACAATAAGCACATGTAGGTGATGGTATTTAATCAGGTGGTGAGAATGTTTGTTTTTCATATTTAAGTTCATAAGTTCAATTCATAGTTTAATCACTATTTTTGTTTCAAAAGCATAATTAAAGAGTAATTTTGTAAGTTCATGTAGATACGCAAAGTCATCCTCTCATTTAATATATATAGTAATAATTAAATGGAGTACGGGGATAAAGTGTAAATTATTTTATTGAAATACGGTGGGCAAACATCTATATTTTTTACATTCTATACTTATTTTCCCCAAAATTACTAATAAAATAAATATTTTCAAAGAATTGAAGTAGCCATATGTGATAGCCCTATTTTAAAATAAGTGATATATTTTGGACATGAATTATTTAGACTTTTAGTATAATTTTTTATGAAATTATTTTATGGTGGGTTAAATGGATGTTATAGAAATAGCACACGTACACTTGAATTATGGTAGATTTAAATTGATAAATATGATTGAAGTTATGGACAAATATAAATTATTGATACACTTGAATTGTGGAAGACCTTAAATTATGGATATTGTGAAAATCCACAAATGCAACCCTCAAGTCTCAACCCTTGATTGGGGGTCTAAAACATCGAAAAATGTTTTTGTTGATTCATTTGCTTTTATACGGTGATAATTTACTTCGGATGTCATCTTATCCTATTCTAGATGAATGAGGGTTCATTCAGAGTCGTCAATATGTTTTATGAAAAACCAAACAAAAGAGTTGTGTGAGGAAAAAAACTACAAATAAGCCTTTTCTTTACACGTTTGTCAACGAAACTAGGATTCTATAGAGTTCAAAAATTATATTACAGATTGGGAAGGTGTTAAGCACCCGCTCTGCCCTTTCGGTCTCTAGTTATATTTATATGTTTATTCTATGTTGAAAAACTTAGATGTTTTAACTGATATTTTACTGATTTCCAAAATTATCTTATGAAAACTTGGTTTTGAGAAAAACGAAAAAAGTGATGAAAACTTTTGTATTCTGGGATCCGATAATTGGTTTCGTCAAATTTCTTTTACTAATGTCAAAAGTTCATCTTAGTTTGAAAACTTGAGATTGATTAGGTATTGTTCCCTCAGATAACAATATTAATTATCTCGTTCGTTTAATTTATAAAATATCGGATCTTATTGGAATTAATTTGATATATAATTAAACTCTTGAGAAGAGTGTATCAGATATATTATAGCCTATATGGAAAACATAATGTATCCGAGTTTAATTCCTAAATAAGCTTTATCAGTTCGGGTTTTGAAAACTTGATTTTATTCGGATAATAAATGGCCTTACTTCTTCTAGTTTTGCAAATGATTTTATCAGGGTTGTATCAAGTTGTTTTGTTTGAAAACTATAGAATATCGATAATTTTATGATAAGTTTATTCAACTAGAAAGTGGATAGAGCAATAGGTATAAAAAGTCTACATTATGAATACTTCAATTAAAACAATTGCGGCTAAAATAAGTACACATTTATATAATTAATTACTATAAGAGACTTTTGTTACATTCTCGACGATATATATAAGAATGAAAGATAGAAAATATAATACGGCAGAGAAAATCTCCAGCGGATATCGGCTTTCCTTCTCTAAATATTTTCTATAATTCGATTCTATAATATAATACTTTGAGTGTTGAGAATGGACTCGAGATTTCCTCAAAAATTAGACGAATATAAAAAGCGAACTTGAGGCTACTTGAAAATCATAATATCAGAGGGAATAATACGAATTTTTAGGGTAAAAATATTGTCCTTAAACCCATGGGGTGCATGCCTATTTATAATACTGAGGAAAGATTGTCACGCGATAAATCATAACAGTGTGCCATTTGCGTGTGACAAATGTCACTATATCGTACGACAAAAGGCTGAAGTGATACCTCTGACAGACTGATGTGTCAGAAAGTTGGTGGTCGGTGTCTAAAAAAAAATTGTGTGATAAAACTAGGTTTGTCATGCAACAAACCAAACTACTAAACTTGTTTGTCATCCAACAAACTCTTCTTAAAACAGTTCCTAGTGTACGAGTGAGTTCCGGACTTCAAGTGTAACTTTTAGGGTTCTTTGCGGGGGTCAAGAATAGAAGTGTCTATAGATATACTTGAATATTTGAATAAAATTCAAAATAAGATAATTATGAAAAAAAAATGAATTGTCTTGCCCCCCCCCCCCCTTCTCAATGTGGTTATTTATGGGTGATGAAACTTTATTGGAGACTAAGTTTTAAATTGTTATATATAGAAAGGAAAATGAAGCTTTAGTATAGATAGGCATTTTATGACAAATTTTCTTTGCCAAAACGAGGGATAAAAAAATCATGCTTTTCAGCAATGAGAATTCCTCACTAAAGGCCAATCCATACCAGATCACTTCCATGTGTATTTTTGATATAAAAGACTAACATATATACTATGACTATGGCTAGAGTGTGGGTCCATATTATATTCATTCTTATCAAAATCCATTATAACTAATAAATAATTCATATTAAAATATACTATTTTATGTCAAATAAATATGTCCGTGTATATATATAATACAGTAGGACTCCAATAAAATACCCTAGCTTTAACCATAGTTTACAACTAGATTTCATGCCACATTTAATACATGTGCAATATTATACTTAGTAATTTCTTACGTAATAAGAATTTTTAAAATTACAATAAGTTGTACGTGATGGCATTTAATCGGGTGGTGATAATGTTTGTTTTTCATATTTAAGGTCATAGGTTCAATAAACATTTTTAGAAAATTGAAGTACCCATATGTGATAGCTAGATTTTAAAATAAGTGATATATTTTGGATATGAATTATTTAGACTTTTTAGTACAATTTTTTATAAAATTATTTTATGGTGGGTTAAATGGATGTTATGGAAATAACACACTTGGATTATAGTAGATTCAAATTGATAAATATGATTGAAGTTATAGATGAACATAAATTATAGATACACTTAAATTGTGGATGAGCTTAAATTATGGATATACTTGAATATTTGAATAAACTTTAAAATAAGATAATTATGAAAAAGAAAAATTGGAAATGTCATGCACCACCCCCATGTGGTTATTTGGGGGTGATGAAACTTTATTAGAGACTAAGGGTGTGTTTGGTGCCCTGAATAAAGAGGTAGTATATGATAGGATAAAGGGCGGATAGGATAAGAGTCGGAATTAGTCGGATGGGAATTATGTGGGATATGATAGGAAAAGAATCAGTCGAATAAATATTAAGTGGGATAGGATAGGATAAGGACTAGTCGAATAAAAATTTAGTAAACTTTGCATTTGATGGAATTCCGGATTACAAGTTCAGATATTATATAATACAACTTACTTTTCTTTTAAAAATATATGCAATTTTAATTGTTGTCCATGTATCTATATTTTTTTTACTAATTCAATTCTCCTATTTATAAATAAGCTTCGTAAAAAACTCTTCCGGGAGAAAGGTTATATATTACATATAATATTTATGAATTAGGCATCAAGTAAAGTTTCAAATTCTAGTGTTACCCTTTTTTTTAAAATTAAAGTTGCTCATAAAAACCTTCATTTAATAAAATAAAAATATCATATTATACGATAAATGGATTTTATTAGTTGAGTTATTATAATTTTGGGTGGTTGAAAATTTTTATTAATAAATTTGATTATTTAAAAGGCGTAAAGAAAAATATCAAAATAAAAAATAAAAAAAATTATATTCATTTTCTTATCCGGCAACCATGGGATAAAATAATATCACCTATAGGGATGGTATATATTTATCTGATTCTAAAAGAATAAAAAGATAATTAATTATGGATGCAATCCAGTCCAATGTTGTACTAAACGCGGGATATGATTAAAATATTATATCTACCCTTACGCTAAACACATGATATGATTTATTTATCCTGTTCTTTTTGACAAGAAATATCGAATATGATTAATTAATTTAATCCTACTTCTAATCTCGCGTGACAAACACGCCCTAAGTTCTATATACAGAAAAATGAAGTTTTATTTCTTAATTCGATAATGAAGCCATACAAGAAAAAGAAAATGAAGAGTGAAAGAGAATAAATGGATGGGAATAATGCAATCCTTATGAAAAAGTCTTATCATACTATTTCAAGGTATTGAGGAGTGCATAACTTGCTTCTTCCAAATTTCTATAATATTCTTTTTTATATCTCTAGAGTATATTTTATTTGTACTCTTACTTTTGTACTCCTTTTGAAATAGTAATTCTCTAATTTGTTTATATCAATTATTGATTTGCTATATTTATTGTTGTAATTTCATTTCTTCAAATACAATTGTACAATTATTGTATTAATTGTAGCTCATTCCTAATTTTACCATATGAAACTCTGCTTTAAAGAACTCATTCTTATTCAATTATATGTTGATATATTTATTACACCAATTACTATGCACATGTGATTTTGGGAGATGGAATAGTTAATTAATTAATTCCAACATAGGGGATTCATGAAATTAACTACCTGTAAGGGCTAAGAAGGTTGAATGCATTGGTGACCATTGTTATACTACATAGATACCCGATATTAGCCTTGTGTGGCCAAGGTTGAGCTTAGTTTGATCAAGTAGTTTATGAAACTAGCATGTTGTTGGGTAGTATTAATTCGTATTGACATAAATACATCACATATATTGAATATTTTTTTAAACCATCAACATGATATCTATATCAACTTGTTATTAACAAATACCACTTTCATTCTGATATTTTCATTGTCATTGATTTAATATATTTTTTTGGACTTTTATTCTTGTCGTGTTGTATACTTTTCCTTTTATATTTACATGTACAAATTATTAAAGTGCGCAGCGAAATTTAGAACACATGTTGAAAAGTTGAAGGATTTATTTATATTGATTTGTTAAGAGAAGTATATATGATGTAATTTTATTTGGATTGAGAAATTGTAATTTTGGAATTAATGAGAATATTGGAGGATGACATATTTTTTACTTGCAAGTGTTATATTTTGTTTCATAAAACAACTCTTCTCACTCCCAGATGACGGTCTCGCAAACTAGGGCGTAACATCATATGCCCAATTTTCCTTCCATTTGGCTCTGCTCTTGCAAATTCGACTCCTTTAAAATGATAAAAATCACTTTAAAAGTAAAGTTACGGCTCAAAAATCTTAACAATCCCCTCTAGAATGGTTTAAAAATATATTATATCTAATTTAATATAGTTTTTGACAAAGAAAACACTTTATATGTTGATGACTCAAAATTTAAACTATTAAATTTAAAATGAATATTCCAGATTGAATAAAGAACTTTAGTGAATGGTAACTATGATGACTTTAGAAGAGCCGGATCTCCCCGCTTTTTTGCCTTTATGATTATATACAGTTCAATTTGTTTTATTCAATCTGATTGGTATAATTTATTGAGTTAAGCATATTTAATAAATTAACCTGTTAATGACTTAAATTTATTATCATGTATATTTTTTAACGTTATAATATTAGCACTCCATAAAAGTAATTTAGCATTCCAAAATCCTCTTTAGTGACACTATATGTGGATTATTTGAGACACTTTTTTGTCACTAAAGATGATTTTGGTGTGTTATAATACTTCTTGTGAAATGTTAATATCATTATCCTTTTTTAACATAGCTAATTATAAAATTAGCCAAATTAATGTCCGACTTAAGCTGGTAGAGATGGTAACTGGATTTAGCTTTTTGGTAGAGTTTCTACTCATTTTTCTCCCGCATGATTTTATAGATGGGCTTATTAAACACCGTATTCACGCCTTTGAAAGCATTCAATTTCTTATCATCATCACCATTGTCTTTTCGATCACTTTCCCTTTTATTCTTCTTATTCTAATTGTCATCCCTTCGATCGCCATTCCCATTTCTGTCCTTTTTGAACCTCTATTGCTTGTTCATGGCCTTATCGTCGTCTTCCACCCTTGAGAATTTGTCAACCCGAGTGAGTAAATCATTGAACGTTTTGGGAGGTCGGCGTGTTAGGTCATTGTAGATACCATTGTTGTCGTATGGCAAACCAAACTTGAAGGTACTAAAAGAGAATCTTGGATCACAGTCTTCAGCTTCTTGATACAATTCAAAATACCGTTGAGAATACTCACGCAGGATTTCACCTTGTTTCTTCTTGAGTTGGGTTAAAGCTTTGGGGCCCTTAATCATTATACTATTGGTAATGAATCGAGCGGTGAATTGGTCGACCAGCTCTCTAAAACTATCAATCTTTGCAGGAGGTAGCTTATCAAACCACCTGAGCGCAGTGTCCCCTAAACTGGCTGGGAACATTCTGCACATGAGAGCTTCCTCGCCTCTCCAGTAAGCCATAACTTTCTTGTAGTGACGGACATGGTCGACCGGGTCAGATTGGCCGTCATATATACTGAACTTCGGCTGTCTAAATTTCTTTGAAGGTGGCGCGTTCTGGATGCGTTCAGTAAACGAGAAACCGTGATCTTCTCCCAAAACTCTCCTCGCTAATTCTGCTGCCGACTTCTCATCCTCTATTAATTATATACATGATGATTATCAATTTAATTAATCCAACTTAGACACTAATTTACTTGTATTCTACTCCTAATTTGTATTTTCTTTTACTTAATATTGGGGAGCTATGTTTCAAAAACAACATAAAATATTAATAGTAATTAATTGGCCTTAATCTTGATCAAATTCTTCAAATTCAAACACAATTATTAAATACGAAGCCTACCCAAATCGCATATTATTTTGGAATTTTTATGAAAAAGATTTACAGTTGTGCACAATATAAATGAAAAGATAAAATAAAAATGTGAAGCCGTAGTGAGAATTTCACCACCCGTCTCTTCTCCATTTCTACCAACTTGACACTTCTTTATATATCTTTCCACTCACCTCCACTTGCCTACCTCTGATTGAGATGGTCGAGTTGGTCTTTGTGTGTTTGCTAGGCCTCCTTTTGGCCTCTCGTTACTAGCTAGATCTGCTGAATTTAACTTTAGATATGCGACATCAGTTTCCAAATTTGTTAGTTTTTCTGTAGATATGTTTGCTAGTTTGGGATTATCTTCTGCCAACAAAGCTGCCATTGGGCTTCTTGTCTTTGAATTTTGTCTATATATGCCTTTCTTGACCATATTTTGGGGCAGCTGGGTAGATATATAAAGGCTAAAGAGAAAGGACTTGATTTTACACACTACCTTCTTTTCAACCTTAACTAAAACACAGACACATGCTAGTTTTGGCTTCTCTCAATTAATGTGTTATTAAAATAATACTATTTTTTTTTCCCTTTTTCAACTATAAAAATGTTGGGGTTCAATTTACGCGTAGCTCAATTTGTTCTCTTCCAATGTGGTTAAAGATAGGCCACCGATATTAGGATTAGAGAAATCGTAAGACATTGCTTGTTGCCCCATCCCCAAAATTTTTAAATTTAAGATATATTTTTACTTTTTTATTTCGTGGAAAATAATTCTTTGGAAGTTGAGGAATAAATTTTTTTACAAAAATTAATGAAAGTTGGATAATTTTTACTTATAAAAATGATCATGAGATGAGAGCATTTCATCACATGTATTAACTTATTTTTTTAATTTTTTACACAAATTAAATATTTATTTTATTATTTTTTATATTATTATGCAACGAACGTATGTTATTTAAATATTCCAATAGATAAGCCTTAAAGTTCGGAGACTAGGACAATTTAGCAACTTATAGATGGCATCATGGCATCAATCATGTGATATTATAAAGTTGAGGGTGAAATATCTTTTGTTCAATCTTAGGATTTATTTTCCGGGAATCTGGAAAAAATATTGTCCGGCCTCAACCGTAATGATGGCAACCATTGCTTTAAATGAACAAAAAAATGGCATGAAATTAGTTTGAATTTTTTGTTGGGTGGCATTATTATCAAATCAATTATTACTATTGTCATAGTAATGTATAACTTTTAAAACATATGGTACAATTTTTAAAATTAGTACAATACTCTGAGAAAGAAATAATTGTTTTGGTAATAATACTCCCAATTTTTGTGTCTAGAAATTGTCACCATGTTGAATCGTATTCACGTGTGCGTAAACTCATGTTTAAAAGTAGGTATGTCAACTGGGTTATATGAGTCAGACTTAGGGTTGTTCACGCTTAACCCGAATTATTTTGAACATACTCAAGGTTGAGATTGGCCCAAAGTAAAATTTACCTTATATGCTCAAACGCAACCCATAATTTAATATGGGTTTCGAGCCCAAGTTCGGGGCAAACCCATATAAGATTGATAAGCATGGTCGAAGATATTTGCAAAGTAGTATAGAAATTTTAAACATTATAATTTTTTTTCTAGAATACCATTATATTAAATCCCCCCCAAAATTGATACAATGTTAACTCACTAATTAAAAGTAGTGTCATGTATCATGTATGCGATGTATTTAAACCCTAATAATAATGATAAGTATAACATATTATACATTGACGTAACTTAATACAATTGGGCTGAGCCTAGTTCGAGCTGAGTACTTGAAACTTAAGCTCGGTCCGAAATTTAATTCAGGCTTAAAATTTTGTTCAAACTCGGCCTATCTCAAATAGAATTAAAACTTGATCTTTGATTTAAGGGGCTTTTATTTTAAAGGACAAATGTCATGCTCTCTTTTAATAAAGGACATTATTTTTAAGAAATTAGTTTAAAGGACAAATTTTTAATTAAGGACAAAACACAAAATATTTAATTATTTCAATTAATTACATTGAATTCCAAAATTACCCTTTCTAAAGATAAATACCCAAAACTAAATATAAAATTATTTACAAAACTAAGTCGATGATAATAAATTCAAACAAATTAAAAAACAAATAAAAAAAATTCAAATAAAGATGATAAATGCAAGAATAATTTAAAAAGTCAAATGAAAAACAAATTCAATACATTTCAAACGTAGAAAGTTCAACTTTCAAAAAAAATCAAGTTTTTGAAATCTAAAGCAATAAAGTCAACTAAATAAATAAATTAAAAATTTATCAACTTCGATGCTTACGTTAATTAGAACAATGATAAAACAATATTAAATGCTTCATCTATTCGAGTCTTTAAAAATGTCTACAAAATAAAATGTTGTAATGATTAGTTAATAACTTAATATGCCTCCAAAATTAACAAGAATAGAAAAATTCATACAAATTAATATGCCTACAAAATAATATGTTAAAAAAATGCAAACAAAATAAAATGTTGTACTTGTTAGTTAATATGCCTGTAAAATTAATATGTCTACAAAATAATATGTCTACAAATTAACATGCCCACAAAATAATATGTTAAAAAAGTATCTACGATAAAAAAATAGGTAATTTTCTGGCAGACATATTAAGTAATGTTCTTATAATTAATTTTCTGACAGACATTTTAAACTATGTCGTTTTAATTTTTTTTGCAGACATATGAAACCATGATGATTTGAAAAGAGAAAATAATCATATAATCAAAACAAAGAATAATGAGGATTTGAAGAGAGAGAGAGAGAGAGAGAGAGAGAGAGAGAGAGAGAGAGAGAGAGAGTTAATCCACAAGGAATGGACCCGATAGCTTAGACACTTCTACCAAATAGCTAGAAACATGAAAATACGAAGCTTCAAGAAAAACACAACCATACAATCCACAACCTTAACTTACAGAAATAAGAAGATGACGTATGGTTTGTTTGATAAAATTAAAACTCCTATTTTCCTTATATCAAGCCTAAAAAATTGAGGAGATCTAACCTGAATTATACCAAAAAATTTATTGCTTCAAATCAAAACATATGGTAGACCAAAAAAAAATCAAAACATACGGACCCAATAATATGGTACTGTGAGAGACAACCAAATTTGTAACCAAAAAGAAGAAGAGATAACCATTAATTTCGTGCAAGGCACTACTATTGAAAAGAAGAAGAGGTACTAGAGCCATTTCGAGAAGCTACACGAATTACGAACCTTCTGCTTTCTACGTGACTTAAGAAAACAAGGTAAAAACTAAAAGTTCTAGAAATCCAAAGAACTAATTTGAAAGTAATTTCCTTTCGTGGGAATAAAAGGATCTGAATTTTCATTTGTAAATTCCACAATCCTGTCATGTAGTAAATTCTTAACAATTACAAGTTAGGGAACAACACAAATGAATATATCGGTGTAAAAATAAATCCAATGTACTTTTGAAACTGTGCACGTACTTTCTACAGCAATGGGAGGCATGTTGAAGGCTTTCTATGGATTTTAATTCCTCCTGCTTACAGTAAAGTGTAAGGAAATTATAGCGAAACGCGACTAAAAAATTTCAAGTTCAACACTAGGCTCCATTAGAACTCTGCTACATTGATTAACCAAATAGAATAGATTAGCCTTAAAATGACATGCACCTATTATTAGTAACCATCAGGTTCTGTATGATTATCTGCTAATGTGTTATATTACTAACTCAATGATAAAAGATTTAATTTTGAATTTAAATGTAAAGTTATTTTCTTATATTTATTTTCTTGTATTTATCTTTAAGAAGGGTAGTGTTGCAATTTAACTTAATTAATTGAAATAATAAAATAATTAATGTTTTGTCCTTGATTAAAAAGTTGTCCTTTAAACTAATGATTTTAAATGAATGTCTTTTATTATAACCACCATTTATATAATGTCCTTCATTATTATTTTCTATTGATTTAACATCCGTTCTACTTTGGGCTTACTCGGTCTATTTAATAAATCTACTTAAAAGTTATTTTGGAGCATTAGAGTATATTTACAAGGGCTAAATCAAGTCTTTAATAAATTTAACATAGTCTTTATAAAGTTCCATCGGGTGATTATTTATATGACTCTTTTATTTTAATTAAATTTCATCCTTTTTCGATTTTTTTATAATACATATAAAAATATTTAATATAAGGAGTATTTATCTTTATTGGTTTTGTCAAGATTAGTATTTAAAATATTAAATATTGCCACAAAACATTTCTTCTTAGTCAATTAGTTTTTTTAACTAATATATATATTTTTCAATAACTTGAAAATAATAATTTAAGACATTCTTTCATTATCTTTTGTACATTTTTTTTTCTTTTTTTTAACACAAGGTTTCCCCACATTCACATTAAATAGGATTAATTCATACTTGAGAATCTGATTGTCTCTTGCCACAAGTGTTTTCAGCTAGAATTAAACTCCTGCAATATAGAAACGTACAATTCGCTCATTTAAAATACAAATTATTATCTACACCATATTTATTGACTTTTGTAGAAGTTGTGTTAATAATGCGAGGACCCTATTAAAAAAATAAACAAAAAAGTTAAACACTCAAAAACAACCATTTATATGTAGACAGGCTTGCATTAAATTTTGAATCAAAACAACCCAAGAATCAAAGGGCAAATATCCATCGAGGGCGGATTCATTTTTTTTTTTAAAAGGGTAGGCTAATATAAATATTTAATTAGGTTGAATTGAAATAAAATTGAAATTTATATATTATATTATATTACTGAAAAAAAAAATAGGTCATGCTAAAATCCCAATCACCCGGGAGTTAGATTTGTCCGTGTACGTAAGACAAACTTTTGGAAGCAAATCATCCAAAAGTTAATCTTTTACATGAGTATCACCACTTTACTCATTTATTTGAAATTAGTTACTTCAATAATTAGATCCATCCCTCTGCCCCCGCCGCACCCCCACCCCCAAAAAAAATCACCCCCCCCCCCCCCCCACCCCAAATTGGCATTAATTTTCTTCTACACTAAATAAACAAACATATTTCCTACCTTCACTAATTTTGTTTTTTTATTATATAAGATTGTTAAGTTCTATATAATTTATAAGGACAAATTACTTTTAAAGTACGTTTTTACTTTTCACTGGTTATTTCATTTAATTTATTTATTTTTGTATTGCGTACTTTCAAGCCTTTGAAATCGACGTTTCAATATATATATGTATAAAACAACTACAACAACAACTTTGACTTCATTAAAGTATCCTAGTCGCAAAACTACACTAGATTATAATCAACTTAGAGGAAAGTAAGAATATAAGCAAGTATTTTACATTTCAAAAGTGTATTTCGGCAATTTCATTTTGGGACAATTAAAAAAAAGTTCTTATTAGAGAAAGTTTTACACACTAAGGGCTCGTTTGGTTGGAGTTTTTGAGGATTCCTGGAATCCTAAATTCCATTCCATGAGGATTATTTTGTTTGGTTGGAGTTTTAGCTAGGAATTTAGGATTCCTAGGAATCCTCAATTCTCCCATTTTGCCAAAATCTATTCCCTTATAAATTGGGAGGAATCTTGGATTCCCAATTTGAGGAATCCTTTTTTTTGTCCAAAAACTGTTTTTTTTTTCCAGAAAATATTTTTTTCCCAAAAAGTGAAATTTATTTTTTCCAGAAAATGAAAAAAAAAAATTCCCAAAAAATGAAAAAAAATATTTTTTTCCCAGAAAATGAAAAAAAAAAAAACAAATTTCCCAGAAAATTAAAAATATTATTTTTTCCCCAGAAAGTGAAAAAAATTATTTTTTCCCAGAAAATGAAAAATTTTATTTTTTCCCAGAAAGTGAATTTTTTTTTCCAGAAAATGAAAAAAAATATTTTTTTCCCAAAAAATGGAAATTTTTATTTTTCCCCAGAAAATGAAAAAAAAATATTTTTCCCAGTAAATGAAAAAAATAATCCAGAAAATTAAAAAAAATAATTTGCCGAGTTCATTCCTAAAACTCCAACCAAACGAGCATTAATGGAATCCAATAAAGGATGCCAGGAATAAAGGTTTCCTGGCATCTAGAATGCCAATTCCATTCCTAAAACTCGAACCAAACGAGCCCTAAAGTCAAGGAATATTTTTTTGTAAATAAAGAACCTATTTTTTATTTTATTGATAATATGACATGTGTCCTTTTTTTATTGTAAAATGACATCCCAACCCTTAAAATAAACTAAAAAATACCAATATGCATTAAAATATGGACTGCAATATGAACTTTGCAGTCCATATTTTACTGCAATTTGAACTTAGCAGTCCATATTTTTGGTGCAAAGTTCATATTGCGGTCCATATTTCACTACAATATGAACTTTGCAATTCATATTTCACTGCAATATGAACTTTGCAATTCATATTTTACTGCAATATAAACTTTGCAGTTCATATTTTTTGTGCAAGTCTCATAAAAATGGGATAATTTAGGTAATATATAACATGTTTTTATTAATTAAATGATATTTAAATTTATTCAAATACTTTTATTTAAAATATAAAACAAAATAGGCCTCTTACACTAATTACCAATTAAAAATAGGTCATTCATTCAAAAAAATATTATTCATTGAATTTTTGGTAAAAATCAATGTATAATAAGACCTTCTACCTAATTTCTAAATTCATTTTTACTTTAGTGTTTTTACTTCAAGGTTTTATATTGTTTACAAGTTTAGGCAAATTAATATGTATTTCGCCAAATTGCTTGCATGGTTTATTTTAAAATAAAAATAATTTTTGTGAATGCTTAAAAATCTTTGTCCATGTTCGATTTTATAATCCATTGACATCTTTCTTTTATTCATAACAGAAAGTTCTTAGATTCGATTTACATGGACGTGGTTGTCCAATCCTTTTTTTGGTTTACCCTTAACGTGATGGTTACATGTCCGTATATTATAAATTGTTAATTCATATTTACGTGAAAAAAGTTGTGTCATAAAAATTATTGTTTTGTATTAAAAAAAAATTCAAAACCCTTCATTGGCTCGCCTAATTAGTTTACTAAATTAAGCTACAGTGACTAAAAAGACAGAAGTTTAAAAACATTCTACCTCCATCCAATCATTAAAGTACTAAAGTCTAATTAACCCCCATACCAACCAATATATATTACCAAAGAGGATTGACACATGCGATTCTTTGAAGTATATTTGAAAATTAGATACGGAGGTGAAACATTGTCGTTGGAAAGAAAAAAGATTTTGAGTTCAAATCTTGACATCTTTTCCCTTCTTTCCTCATGATTTATAAGGAAAAATTTTTGATGGGGCAAAATTGGATAAGGTCATGGGATTCCAATGATAAAACGACACGTGTCTATTTTTTTCTATTTAAATCAAATGAAAAAAAATTAATTTTAGGAAAAAGTGGACACGTGTTGTTTTATCATTGAAGACCCCATGACCCCATCCAATTTTGACCCCATCAAAAATGAACTCGATTTATAAAATCGGGTTTATTGGTGCACTATATATATATATATATATATATGTATTTAAAAATAAAAGAAAGAAGAAGTATATTTGAAAATTATATACAGTACGTGTAATCAACTTTGTGAGTTTTTTTTTTAACGGGTGTTGTAACAATATTTTAGGGTGCCTATTTCATTAGTTGGAACAATATTTAGTATTTACGTGTACCATATATTACTTGCAAAAGTTGAACAATAACTAAAAAGACAATTGATTTTTGTGAAAAATTAAAATTAAAAATAAAAAATAAAAAATCATGATTTAGTTAATATATTGATCCGTTTTTCCTTATTTTTAATGGACACATTTTCTGACCCCAGTCCAAAAAACTGGATTAATTGAAAATTGGAAAAATAATGTGACACCTTGCCAAATCACTCATCTCATTTCTAAATCTTAAAAAATCATTCCATCCGTCTCAATTTACAATCCCATTTTCCTTTTACGAGACGATTTATATTGATAGTCTCATTTCTTTTAGGAAACAATTAAGTATCATAATATAAAATTAAAAAAAAAAGGTCAATTAGGTTAACATTATTGTTTGTTAAAAGGGGCAATTATAAAAAAGGACTTATTAGAGAAAGATTTTCACACTAAAGTTAATGAATAATTTTTTTTCAAATAAAGGGCCTATTTTTTATTTTATTGATAATATGACACGTGTCTTCTTTTTTTCATTATAAAATGACATCTCAACCCTTAAAATAAACTAAAAAATACCAATATGCATTAAAATATGGACTGCAATATGAACTTTGCAGTCTATATTTCACTGCAATATGAATTTTGCAGTCCATATTTCACTGCAATGTTTTGCAGTCGATATTTTTAGTGCAAAGTTCATATTGCAGTCCATATTTTACTACAATATGAACTTTGCAGTCCATATTTTTAGTGCAAAATTCATATTGCAGTCCATATTTCACTGCAATATGAACTTTGCAGTCTATATTTTTTGTGTAAATTTCATAAAAAGGAGTAATTTAGGTAATACATAACATGTTTTTATTAATTAAATGATATTTAAATTTATTCAAATACATTCATTTAAAATATAAAACAAAATAGGCCTCTTACACTAATTACCAATTAAAAATAGGCCATTCATTCAAAAAAATATTATTCATTGGATTTTTGGTAAAAATCAATGTATAATAAGCTCTTCTACTTAATTTCTAGTTGTTAAAAAATACTAAAATTAAAATGATGCTATCAATTTGAAAAAGACGGACTAATAAATTAATCAGCAAATTTCAGCTTAAAAGAATGAATGAACTAGACCTTCAAGCGTAAACCTAATAAGTCCTTAAAGTAGGTGGTTATGAATAAAAATCCGGAAAAAATATAACAAAGTTGACAATCTCGATCAGTAGCTTGTTTATTTGGATTTGAACTTGTAAGGTAAGGAGTTATGTCCACATTTATATGATATCCATTGAAAGATAAGTGCAACCAATCTTTATTTTCTTTTTACACTTTCTCATCGTTCCCTAATTTATAATTAGGGGCAAGGACAAGCACCTTTTCGTAAATATAGTGATTAGTCATTTTTACCTTAAATTAATTTTAATATACTAACTAATGTTTTAGCTTTATGACAATATTATCCTCTACTAATTAATTAAGGTAATTAATGTGATTGAACTAATTATTTCTAGAAAGTTGACCAAAAGTAATTACCATTTAATTAAATATGTAATTTTTCAGACAAAAATAATACAACTAACAATATAATTAGGGGTGTAAATGGATGTTCGAAAATTCGAATCCGATTTGTATTCGAATTCGAATTTTGTGGATACTTATCTGAATGGATATTCGAAAAAGAGGATTTGAATAGTGTTTTTAAATATATGAAGAAATGGATAAGGATATGGATAATGATAGTATTCGACCTGGATAATTCGTATCTGAGATGGATTATCCATATTTACGGATATTCATTTTACTAGATATCCGTATCCGCTATAATTTAGTATATGTTATGTATATATACATATATATTCTCTCACCCTTAAAAAAATTGGATATGTTTAGTTTGATATTTATAAATTACCACAGTTTACCAAAGTCTTTTAAATTAAACAAAAAAAAAGGTTTGGAAAAGAAAAAAAAGATAAAAAAAAAAGGACCTAAGTTGTATTTACAACATATATATGTGATTTCTAGAATGAAATGTTTGAGACCATATCAAATTTAAATGGTAATGGTTTTCAATTTAGATTTATTATTTGCATTTATATGGTGGTTATTCTATAATTTAATATGAATTTTACTGGGTTATATCAGGTCAAAATTTACTATAAAATGTAATTATTTATTTTAAGAAATTTTGAAATGTTTCGTTTTACTTCTCGAGTTATGACTTGTAAAAAATTTCATCGTAATAAATAAATCAAATAGTTAAATATATATTTAAGCTACCTTTAGATTTTTGCACAAATAAAACATAGGAGCGAAAGCACAATAAGAGAGGAAAAATGGACCAATGATTTGAAATTGACATTTTTTTGCCTTATTCCCTTGTGTAAAAGTGAAGACAAAGGTAGAATTTTATTATTCAACAATATATCTATATATAGTTATATAAAAAAATGGATATGGTAATTATCTGAATCCGAGAAATCCGATAGGATAAGGATAAGAATAGTTGAACATACTATCCGAAGGGATAAGGATAAGAATTTGGATAGTTTATTTAAAAAAGGATAAGAATTATGGATAGTGTATATCCGGTCCGTATCCCATCCGTTTACAACCCTAAATATAATAGACGTCTTAAATTAAGTAATTATACAATCACGAATAGATACAAAAATTATACTAATTATACGGAGAGCAAACAAATGTTTATAACAGATAAACACTGAAATCAATACATCTACATGATTGTTCAAGTACTCATTTTGATACACATATATTAGTTTTCAGAATAGTAATCATATTGATCATCAATATATGTATATCTATACTATACAACTCACTATGGATAATAATTATCATGCGTGCACCAGTTGGATTCTATAAAATATTATTCAATTTAAGATCAAATTTTATTTTATTTTATTTTTACGCCAAACGGGCCTCTTAGGAAAAAAAACCGGTAACTATATATATAGCGCCACATTAATCCTCTTTCTAAAAAGAATAAATTAGTACCATGTCAGATGTCACTCCCCATAGTATGTAGTTTGTAGTTACTTATTGGAAGCACACATGTATGCTAACAATGGTATGTTGTCTTTCCGTATTATACATTTCACAAGTTCAATTCTTTTTCTAAAAACTTGAGAGTTAGATAGAATGTTTTTAATTTAGTGACATTTTTGGAAAATGAAATTGAATAACAAGATATCATTCATAACGGCATTGCTAGATTGAGTTTCATTTTTAGTGATTTCACATATAGAAGGAAAAGGATTAAATTTCTGAAGGGTGTTTTTGGTTACGTCCACAAAATTATTCTTTTTACTCTACTAATTTTCTAAAATTTCACAGGAAAAAATACATTGACCCAATCAATCAATCCCCTTAACTTTTTTACACCCTATTTTAACTCCGATCTCTCTAATTGGATTTGTCTATTTTCTTTTAACAATTTTATAGGCAATATGTGAGGATTTAGACGAATTTTCATTGGAATTTTTCTTCATGCGCCATCGTGTCTGAATTGAAGAATAGAGGCGTACAAGCGCACAGTAACCATTAATGGATACCTTGAACGCGGAGACCGCAAAAATGATTGGTCAAGGAGGCCGTGGAGATGCTGGAAGTCGTTCAAGGCATGGAAAACTGATGAGGTTTGGACAAGCGAGGGAGACGTAAAGGAGCGAATAGTGAGGAACATGTTGCCGATGAGGGAGAAGATGACGGTGGTGCAGCAGAAGATAGGGCAATAGTGGTGGATATTGGGTTGGTGTGGTTTGAAAAGTAGAATTTTGTGATACATGAGAATTGAGAGAGCTACACATTAATCCATATGATCAATGGGCATTTTATTAGCGAAAATGTGGATTACTAGAACATAAACTTGAAATTAACAAATGAAAAAGAATGCAAAAACGAGTCTCGTGTTTCACACGATCTCCTTAAAACAATTACGCCGCCTCCCACGATGCTTTGAGGTTTGTTATGGTGTTTGTCTCCCAGGATGAAACGGTATAAAGAGTGTCTACCTTAGCACTTTGGTGTCACTCATGGAACGAACTTTGCGTGTATTTGAACTTGATCACCACCAAACAAAAATAGTCTAGATAGAAGAAGAGAGGATTTCGTGAAGAGATGTGTGTGTTAAGTTGTGTGGAATGAGGTCTCCAAGGCCTCCAATTTATACAAGGGGGAGGATAATTAGAATTAATTTGTCATTAATCAAAACGGTTTTTAGTGTTAATTGCTATAATTAAACAAAATCGTTTTTCATGATTAATAAGAATTAAGTCACACGTTTTTTCTAACAATTCCCCACATGAATGAAAATTGGAGACCAAAGACACGATAGACAATGTGATAAAGTTCGACGGTTGAAACCTGCATAGGATAGGTAGGTTTTACCTCTTGAACCTTCCCTTATGAAGATATGTTTACTCTATTAACGAAACAGTAGACGCGATGTCCTTGAACTGTTCTGCCATTTATGTAAACGACGACATATCTCATACAGGAGTCTTCCTTACACATTTTAGTTCTCACTATTATGTTCTTTATGGCCATGAACATACACCTGGTTCTGCAAAAGTTCACTAAGAATTGTGCCCTAAGCAATTCTCTTGAAAGTGGCCCTTCTTCCCTCTTACATAGGTGATTTCTTAATTAAAAAGTAACCCACATTACTCCGTTCGATTTTATCGACACATAAGAATCATTAAAAGCTTAGCTTATCTTTTTTCTTACGGGTATCACTGCTTTCATCATAGGAATGGACATGGAAAAAATCCCCACAGTGATCTAACGTAGCCTTTACAATTTAGTTGTCCCTTTTGAACCTAGATCTTAGGATCTCCAGTCACATAGGTTGGGTATCCATTGTATCGACTTATTTATTCATGGGATGTAGTCCCATTCCCCTTGATGACTTGTCAACTAACTCTCTATTCAACCCTTTGGTTAACGGATCCGCAATATTATCTTTTGACTTTACAAAGTCAAGTGAGATAACTTCAGTTGAGAGTAGTTGTCTAATGGTATTATGTCTTCGACGAATATGTCTAGACTTACCATTATACATATTGCTTTGTGCCCTACCAATAGCTGATTGACTATCAGAGTGTATGCAAATTGGAGGCACAGGTTTTGACCATCTCGGAATATCCTCTAGAAAGTGACGTAACCATTCAGGCTCTTCCCCACATTTGTCTAATACAATAAATTCAGATTTCATAGTAGATCTAACAATCACAGTTTGTTTCGAAGATTTCCACGAAACCGCTCCACCCCTAGCATAAATACATAACCGCTAGCGGACTTAGAGTCCTTATCGTTAGAAATCCAATTTGCATCACTATATCCTTCAAGTACGGCTAGATATCTAGCATAGTGCAGTCCATAATTACGAGTAAATCGTAAGTACTTTAGTACTCTAACAATAGCTCGCCAATGCTCAGCTCCAGGATTACTCGTATTTCTACTCAATTTGCTAACTGCATAGGCTATATCTGGCCTTGTATAGCTCATTAAGTACATTAAACTGCATATCACTCTCGAGTATTCTACTTGAGAAACACCCTTTCCTTTATTCTTGGATAAATGTAAAGTTAAGTCTATGGCTGTTCTTGTCATCCCAGAATTATCTTTATCAAATTTTCCAAGAATATTATCTACATAATAAGACTGACTCAATATGAGCTCTTCTGATGTTTTTATGATTTTAATTCCCAAAATAACATCAGCTAGTCCCATATCTTTCATGTCAAACCTTGAATTCAACATGTCCTTTGTAGATTTGATTATCTTATCATTACTTCCAACAATAAGCATGTCATCTACATATAGGCATACAATGACATATCCATTCGCAGTATCTTTGACATAAACGCATTTATCACATTCATTAATTTTGAATCCACTTGCCATTATGGCGTTGTCAAATTTCTCATGCCATTGCTTTGGTGCTTGCTTTTAACCATACAAAGACTTCACCAATTTACAAACTTTTTTTTCTTGACCAGGAGAGGAAAAACCCTCGGGTTGTTCCATATAAATTTCTTCTTCTAAGTTTCCATTAAGAAAAGCTGTTTTCACGTCCATTTGATGTACTTCAAGATTACGCAAAGCGGCAATTGCAAGTACCAGTCTAATGAAATTTATTCTCGTTACAGGAGAATATGTATCAAAGTAATCAAGACCTTCTTTTTGTCTATAACCTTTGATCACAAGCCTTGCTTTATATTTATCAATTGACCCATCTACTTTTATTTTCTTTTTGAATATCCACTTGGAACCTAGAGGTTTACTACCAGGTGGAAGATCTATTAGTTCCCAAGTATGATTTTGCAAAATAGAATCAATTTCACTCTTGATAGCCTCTTTCCATAAAAGTCCATTATTTGAATTCACAACTTGTTCATAAGTTTGAGGTTCACCTTCTAGCATATACGACAAAAAATCTGGACCAAATTTTTTTTCTGTTCTTGCCCTTTTACTACGTCTAGGCTCTACCTCAACTTCCTTATGAGCATCGATAATATTTTCATGTATTCGTTTAGAAGAACTCGTTTCTTCTTTCTTACATGGAAACACATTTTCAAAAAATGATGCATTTCTCGACTCCATGATTGTATTCTTGTGTATATCAGGTATATTAGATTCATACACACGAAATCGATAGGCGTTACTATTTTGTGCATATCCAATGAAAATGCAATCAACCTTTTTTGGTCTTATTTTCATCACTTTAGGTAGAGGTGCTACCACTTTAGCAAGACATCCCCACACGCATAAATAATTGTAAGATGGCTTCATCCCTTTCCATAACTCATATGGAGTTTTCTCTTATTTCTTTTTGGGCACCTTATTTAAAAGGTAGTTAGCCGAAAGAATGGCTTCTCCCCACATGTTGGGTGACAAACCCGAACTAATCAACATTGCATTCATCATTTCTTTTAATGTCCGATTCTTTCGTTTAGCTACTCCATTTGACTGAGGTGAATAAGGTGCAGTCATTTCATGAATAATTTCATGTTGAGCACAAACCTTAGCAAATGAAAATTCACATTCACCACCCCAGTCACTTCTAAGTACTTTGGTTTTCTTATTAAGTTGATTTTTAACTTCATTTTTATAGAGAACAAATTTCTCTATAGCTTCATCCTTACTTTTGAGTAGATACACATACCAATATTTTGTGCTATCATCTACAAAAGTAATAAAATATTTATTACCACCTCTTGTTTGTGTCATTTTTAAATCACATATATCGCTATGGATTAAATCAAGGGGTCGAGTGTTTCTTTCAACATTAGAAAATGATGATCTCGTTTGTTTTGCCTCAACACAAGTTTCACATTTGTGTTTTGAATCAATTTGAAAAGAAGGTATATGATTTAAGTTAATTAATTTTCGTAAAGAATCATAATTAACATGTCCTAATCTACCATGCCACAAATTTAAAGACTCAAGTATATAAGCAGAAGAAATAGCTTTATTATCATTCTTAATAATAGTCATTACATTCATTTTGAATAAACCACCATTCATATACCCCTTCCCCACATACATTCCATCCTTAGACAAAATAAACTTATCCGACTCAAACACTAGTGAAAACCATGAATATTTAGCAATGAACCCGACACCAAGTTCTTGTGGACATCGCTACGTAGACCACATTGTTCAAAGTTAACTCCTTTCCGGACGTCATCCTTAAAACCACTTTTCCTTCTCCCTTGATTTCAGAGGTAGTCAAATTTTCCGTGTACACTTTCTCCCCATTTTCAATAGGTTGAAACGTAGAGAACAAGCTTCTATCAAAGCACAGATGATGAGTAGCACCCATGTTAATCCACCATTCTTTTGGGTTTGAACCCACCAAATTCACCTTAGTCACCACTGCCAAAAGATTAATATCAGTGGTCATTGTACCTTAAGCACATACAAACAAAATATCAAATTCTAGAAACACAAAGTTTCAATTAACTAGAATCGTACACCGAATATATATATATTCTTTTCCCTCGAAACTGTTTTTCCACAAACAAATTTCTCGAAACTGTTTTTTCACAAAACAGTTTTTACGAAACTGTTTTTCCCAAAACAGGTAATATGAAACTCCAAACAGTTTATATAAAACTGTTTTCCCAAACCAATTTTTTTCCAAACAATTTTCCAAAAAATAGTTTATCCGAAACTATTTTTCTAAACCAGTTTTTCCGAAACTGTTTTCCAAAACAGTTTTTCCGAAACTGTTTTCCAAAACAGTTTCCCAGAAACTGTTTTCCCGTTTTTTTTCTTCCTTTATTTTTCCAGAAACTGTTTTTTCCAAAAATGATGTTTCAAAACTGTTTTTCCAGAAATGGTATTTCAAAAACTGTTTTTCCAATTTTCCAGAAAATTGTTTTTCCAGAAATGATATTTCAAAATATTGTTTTTCCAAAAACTATTTTTCCAAAAATGATATTTTGAAAACTGTTTTTCCAAAAACTGTTTCTTCTAGAAATGTAATCCAAACTGTTTTTTTTTCCAAAAACTGTTTTTTCCAGAATATTTTTTTTTCAAAAATTGTTTTTCCCAGAAAACTGTTTTTTCCAGAAAATGTAATCCAAACTGTTTTTTTCCAAAAACTCTTTTTCCAGAAATTGTAAACCAAAAACTGTTTTTTCCAGAATTTTTTTTTCCCAAAAACTTCTTTTTTCCAGAAAACTGTTTTTTCCAGAAAATGTAATCCAAACTGTTTTTTTTCCAAAAACTATTTTTCCAGAAATTGTTAATTCCAAAAAAAACAATAATTGTTTTAAGATTGTTAGCGAAAATGTGGATTACTAGAACATAAACTTGAAATTAACAAATGAAAAAGAATGCAAAACCGAGTCTCGTATTTCACACGATCTCCTTAAAACAATTACGCCGCCTCCCACGGTGCTTTGAGATTTGTTATGGTGTTTGTCTCCCAGAATGAAACGGTATAAAGAGTGTCTACCTTAGCACTTTGGTGTCACTCACGGAATGAACTTTGCGTGTGTTTGAACTTGATCACCACCAAACAAAACTAGTCTAGATAGAAGGAGAGATGATTTCATGAAGAGATGTGTGTGTTGAGTTGTGTGGAATGAGGTCTCCAAGTCCTCCAATTTATACAAGGGGGAGGAGAATTAGAATTAATTTATCATTAATCAAAACGGTTTTTAGTGTTAATTGCTAGAATTAAACAAAACCATTTTTCATGATTAATAAGAATTAATTCACATTTTTTTTAATTAAATTAGAATTTGAAATCTCTTAATTAAGAGTAATTCAAAATTTAAAATGGGTGACATTTGCAAAACATGACCCCGCGCGGCTGGCCATTTTCGGAGCGACATTCGTGTCCGCAGGTGCGGGCGCACACAAGCCAAGCCTGTGTCAAGCCAAATTCAGTCCGTGATTTGCACCCTCCCTACGCCTGGGTGCGCGAAAGAGAGCCTTATATTTCTTAGAAGCTTATGAGCTAGTGAAAGGTTATCCTTTATAAACTCATAAATGTTTTTCCAAAGTTCTAATGTGGGACTAACATTTTTCATTTTATTTTCCATCTCAAGTAGCTCACTTTGGGTGACAATTTCTCATTCACCCCAAATCTATTTTGAGCAAACAAATACATGATCTCGATGTGCTCACGGGAGAGAACACAAATCTATACTTTCCTTTCACAACCGAGTGTGAAACCCCATTTAAAATTACCCTCAAAAAGGCATCAAAACCATTTTTTCCAACACATTTTTTATTGTTTTGAATAAACTTTCAAATCTTTTCCGCAAGAAAACTTGTGGGTTTTTATTTTCTTTCTCTAATATAACGAAAATGTGTCATCTAGAAAGTGAACCACGTCCTCTTCAATTTCATTAAAGTTCAAAAAGAATACTCCATTTCTATAGTAGTGCTAGGACAAACAGTTTTAGCCCTAACTAATTTAACTCTAAAGAGAAGATAGACAAAGGGGTTTTGAGATTTGCGGGACGAAATGTGTGATAATGTACGGAAACATGGATTTTTAGGTTTTTGTTTGGCATAGAGAGAAATGGTGGGGTGAGGAGAATGGAATTTATAAATTTTGGTGGAGTAAATTTCAGGTATTCTCATACCAATTCGGGTAGAATAATTTTGTGGGTTCATTTTATAAATTCTCTGTGAAGGTTTTAAAAGGGTTTTTTGAAAAGTTAATGCAACTCTATTCTTTTTATTTCACTTTTGTATTTTATTGATTTGGAGTTAAAATTGTTTATATTTTAAAATTTTATTATTTTATGTTATTATGATATATATACTTAATCCATAACCACATTTTACCATGTTTGTTATTCATTATTGGGACTCTCGGTTCTTTGATAATGTTCAATTTTGTCCCTTTAAAATAATATTATTTATTGCTTATAAACCCATTGCGGTCAATTGGCCTTAATTACCAGCCACAGCTAAAGCCCAGTGACCACTGTTGAAGCTCCGGCAAGATCTATTATAAAGCGGCTCTAATGAGATATATCCTTCTTTTTTAAAGGGTTTTCAGATGAGGATAAATTATTCTCCTTATTCTAAAACAAATGTAATTTATCTTCTTCCTTAATTTAGTGAACGTTAAACTGCTTCAACGAAATATATTTGTTTGTCATTCAATGCTATTTTAATTAAGAAAAAATTAGTTCGTGTTTATGTAATATAAAAGAAAGATCTCGATTTAAAGTTGTAAGTATTCATACAAAGTGTTCAAGTTTAAGTTTCGTCTCACTGCACGCATTAGTGATTAAAGAAATTCTTTTAGGTTGTGTTCTTTTTACATGAATTATAACTCCAATCATATGAATTTAAAATTTGAGAATTTTGAATCTTGTGATTTTATATTTAGTTATTCCTTCAAAATTTTAAATTTTTTAATTTTGAATAGGATTCTTATTCATTATGTGTTTTATATGTGAAGGGGAATTGTTTTAGCAAGGAAAGAAATAATGATATGTAAAAAGAGTTTGATCTAATATGAATTCTTTAATTTTACATAGTACTAGTACGTAACCGGTGCGATGTACGGCATGTTACAAAAAATATATATATATATTTTGATGGATATATATATATATCATTATATGCATATATGTGCATATTAAAAATAAATATTTTTAGCAACGAAAAAATGTCACTAAAGTCCAATCCATACGGATTCGTAGATATGAGAAATTTTATATTTACATATAACATTTATCCAATATACAAATATGTTCATTTATAATTGTATTATACTGTATGTAATGAAAATAAGCTAATAAAAAAAGAAAAGAAAATAATAATAATAAAGTTATTTAGGGGGAAAAAAAGGAATCCAGGGAATTAAATTTTGAACATGAGTACTCTATCAAATAAAGAAAAATAATATGAGTGTTAAAGATATTATTTATTTATTTCCTTATTTAATTTATTTCGTCTTTGTTTCCTTGTTAAATTAGTTTTCCTTTTCCTTGTTAGACTAGGTTTTTCTTTTGTCTTGTTCAGCTCTATAAATAGAGTTCCTTTTTATGTAATTATTCATTCAATATTATAATATATTTTCTTTTTTCTCTAAATTTAACATGGTATAGAGGAAGGTTGAATCACCACCACCAGCCACCAGCCGCAGCCATCACCAATCAGATCCGCACCGTCTTATTCACCAATCAGATCCGCATCGCCTTATCAATAAATATATCAAACATCGATAACCAACACACCAAAACCTTCGTCTTTCAAAGACGATTATGTCGCCGCAAAAACCATCCCAAAAAACGCTTCCACGCGCTCTCACGCGCCGCAAGTATAAAACCACGTCCGTCCCGCTGAACCCACGCGCCGTCACTGTCGCTGTCAGTCAATTACCGTTAACTTTAACAGCGTCAATCCTTTTCCGTTAAAGTTAACGGCGTCAGTGATTTTTCGTCAAATATAACGGCCGTCAGAGTTTCGTTAACGCCGTTAGTCTTCCGTCAACGCCGTCAGGTTTTTCGTTAACGCCGTCAGAGTTTCCGTTAACGCCGTCAATCAGTCAACTCAGACCGATTCAGCCAACAGGTTTTTGCCTGATTTTGATATTTTTCGACCGATTTTCAACCAAGTCAGACCGGTTTCCTAGGTTTTCAATTGTTCCAGACGCAACTGCAGTCTCCATTTCTCCAGATTCAGTCTTCAAGTTACAAAACCAGATCTACTGCACTTATTTTAACACTATTTGCTTATTCTGACCGGTTCTCTGATAACCAAGACTAATTCCCGAGGTTTTCAAGCATTCCGAACATAACTGCAGTCTCTATTTCTCCAAATTCAATCTCTAAGATACAAAATCAGGTCAAGTGCACTATTTTTTACACCGTTTGCTTAATTCTTGTTCAGTTTTATGTTATGAAAACCTCAGAAATTCATATTACTATTAAATTGGATGGAAACAATTATAATCACCGGTCTATTTTGTTCCGAAATTTTGTGAAAGAAAAGAGATTCTGGAATTATGTTAATGGCAAAGCAACTTGTCCTGATGAAACCGATGAAAAGTATGCTGATTGGGATATTAATAACAACAAAATTTTAACCTGGATTGCCAACACTGTCATTCCATCAATCAGTCTTCAGCTTGAAAAGTGTGATACCGCAAAGAAAGCTTGGGATTTCTTAGCACACAGATATGTTCAAACTAATTTTGCCAAGAAGTATAAACTTGAACAAGATATACGTGGGCTACTACAACAACCAGGCCAATCCGTGTTCGATTTTTACTATAGCATGTGCGTTATCTGGGATCAATTGGAACTCATGAAACCTCCATGGACAACAAATTTTGGTTTATAGGAAACCTTCCGTGAAGAAACACGACTTGTACAATTTCTCATGGTACTACGGGATGAATTTGAACCGATCATGGCATCTATTCTTCATCGCAAGCCCCTCCCCTCTGTTGAATCAGCATTAACAGAATTAATTACTGAAGAAACTCAAAAGGGTATCACTTCGAATATTTTCTCAGTTTTTGTTGCACCACCGACCTCGAATACCTCGTATGTTGCATCTCCTCGCCCGCAGAATCAGAATTACCGACCACCTCACAATACCTTTTCACCACGCCTTCATCAGACATCACATCGCCCTCCTCATAATACCCAAACGGCACCACCCCGAGATTATTCCCAGGTTCAATGTAACTACTGCGAGGGTTTTGGGCATGTAGTCAAGAATTGCCCCTCTCCTACATCTCGGTATATGCGGGGACTCCAAAACTCAACTAGATTGTCTGCTGCCGTACTTACTCCACAATCTTCTCAAACCGATAATAATTATACCATTGCCTCTGCTTTTTCAGTCTCATCAGGTACATCTTCTTCTCTTTGGTTCCTTGATTCTGGAGCATCAAATCACATGACTTTTGATCCTACACACTTTGACTCATTCAGTCTCATGCATTCATCTCCCAAAATTCACACAGCTGACGGTTCTGTTATTACTGTTAGTCACATTGGTTCCATTAAAAACATTATTAACTTGTCTATTCCTAATGTCTTCTTTGTCCCTCAACTTTCAATAAAACTGTTATCTGTCGGGAAATTATGTGATCTTGGGCTAATCATTATATTTCATTCATTGGATTTTATTGTGCAGGACTGCTCGACGGGCAAACAAGTTGGGACAGGCCATAGAGTTGGACGCTTATATATTATAGATACACTTCACATTCCACCCACAACCAATACATCCTTGATAGCCTCTACCTCACACCCATCATCATTTTGGCACTCTAGATTATGACATCTTTCTTTTTCTCGTTTTAAATATATGATTAATCAAGGGTTGTTAGGACAGGTTACATTAGATAAAGATTTTCCTTGTGTTGCTTGTAAACTAGCCAAACAACCAGTTCTACCTTTTAATAATAGTACTACAGTTTCATCTTCTCATTTTGATCTTGTGCATTCTTATGTGTGGGGTAAAGCTCATATTGCTTCTATGGGGGGTGCCTTATATTATGTGATTTTTGTTGATGATTACTCTCGCTATAGTTGGACTTATTTGCTTCACTCTCATTCCAATTTTCTTAAAATTTACACTGAATTTGCTACCATGATTAAAACTCGGTTTTCTAAAACTATCAAACTTTTTCGTTCTGATTCCGGAGGCGAATATCTGTCCAAACCTTTTCTTGACTTTTTCAAATCTCAAGGGACTCTTCCTCAATTATCCTGCCCTGACACCCCACAACAAAATGGCATCGCAGAACGTAAACACCGTCATCTTGTCGAAACTGCTCGTACTATCCTTGTGTCGTCATCTGTTCCTTCCACTTTTTGGGGAGAAGCCATCCATACTTCTATATTCATTATTGTGAACACCTCATTTTGCGACCCTCGCCAGAATTTTGATTTTTAAAGAAATGAACACGCATGCATGCACGAGCATTTTTAAATGCAAAAAAAAACTATGTACATGTGATACATGACAAAGAAGAAAGCCAAAAGGACCCCGGATAAGGAGTTACAGAATTATCGAAAATTATTGGAATCGAAAATCGTCAAAAACTCCTGGAAACTTGTTATGCATTTCGGATCATCCTCAAACTTTGAGAGTTGTTAGACATTACCATGAGGAGTAGCATACTCGAAAATTAGCTCAATCCGACAGTCGAATTTCCGAAAATTCAAAAAAATATGAGTTAGATTCGGGTGATCAAATGGAGGTCTTCTCGAAGTTAAAATGGTTTGAAGTTTGGTCGGTAGATAGGTCTTATTGTGGGGAAGAACATATTCAAAATTCAGCTTTGTCAGACATGGGATCATCAAGAAACAATTTGTCTATCCTGCAATTCTAGTCGAAATGTCCTTCGTAGCAAATTAAAATAAATAGTGGCCTTCCCGAATTCTGATCGATCTCAAATTTGGACACAGGCTAGAAAACATTTGGAGGGAAAACATATCAAAAAATCAACATAATCCAACGGTTGTAAGTTCAATTGTCGAGATTGTTGTACGCAAGTACGTTTCCTACACGGGAACAAACTCTTTGTACCAAGACAAGGATACCGAGTCCTTCCCAAACACCGATCGTCTTCATTTTTTTACAGAGTCTAGAAGACTTATATTTTCAATACATATACAAAATTCAGCATGATCCAACGGTTAGAACCTGACTTGTCGTTCAAACAAGGGACCTTGTCTACAACAAGTACCTTTCCTACGCGGACACAAACCCTTCGTACCAATCAGAACGAAAGGGAACCTTACCGAAATCTGATCGACCTGAAATTTTTACACAATCTAGAAGAGTTCTATTCCCAACACATATCCAAAAATCAGGATGATCCAACTGTGGGAAGGTTTCGCTATAATTTCCAAGAGTCCTAGTTGCAATCTATTTTCTTGCTCTCAAAGTATTTTCTTCAACTATAAATAGACCCCCCTCCATTCATTATTTTCATCAACAATCAAGGGGATTTCGTGGTATACACTAAGAGATCCTTATTCTTTCCATCCAAGGAGGTTCAGGTATAATTTTCTCTCTCTTCTTTTATTTTTCGGCCGTTTTATAATTTATATTATTGTCTGCATAATTTTTATTACTTAATAGCCTTTCAAAACCTTTTTTCAAATTGTTTTTCAAAATCAAAGGCGTATAATAGACCTTAATCCAATTTTAAAATATTATTATTACTTTCTTACTTTTTCAAAAGCCCAGATTAGCGGTATTGTTATACGAAGGAATCGATAATCGCTATATATCCAATCTAACTCATAGATTGCGGTGTGTATGTGATAAATACTCGATTATGAGAGCACTAGCGCCATCTATACCGGTTTAATCAATAGACTATGGTATACGATCGGTCAACTCGCCTCATATCATATCGAGTATAAGATTCCACATTGAATCAGTTTTCGAAAAGCCCAATGCTTTACAAAATCATTTATTTCGTTGCATTTATTATTCTCAAATTCTCTTTTTTTCAAATCACACACACACACAAACTTATTTTTAAATCATGGGCGAACTAGGAAACACGTCGTTTTCATCCCAACCCCAAAATTCTAATTTCTAAGGCAACCACGAAAAGCCGTAAAGTAATAGTAATAGCATGCAAGAACTGAATTATAACACACGCATATCCTACTCAAGAGACCGAAAGGGCAAATTGGGTGCCTGACACCTTTCCGATTCGTAACTTAATCCCCGAACCTTTGAATCAACTGGTTTCGCATACATTATGTATAAGAGGATATTTAGTCCATAAATACGTCTCTTTTACACAAACCTTTTTTGTTTGTTTAGTAAAACAAACTGGCGACTCTTATTCTTTTTAAAACCTAATTCCAAAGCAGCAAACGGAATCGCCACCCACGAGGACCCCCGGGCGTCGAAAACGCGGGTTCTCACAATTATAAACCGCATTCCCTCTCTTGTTACAAATGGTGTTTCTCCCTTTGAGCGTCTTTATAAAACTCATCATGATTATTCCGAACTTTGTGTCTTTGGATCTACCTGTTTTGTATTACTTCCCAAAAGAGAGCGTACCAAACTCACACCAAAAACCTCTATGTGTGTTTTCTTAGGATATGGAATTCAACAAAAGAGTTATCGCTGCTACAATCCCATTGCCAAAAGACTTCGCATATCCCGGCATGTTACCTTTTGAGAAAATACTCTATATTACACTCTGGCCCAAATTACCACCTTATCTACTGAACCTGCCTTGCATGTTGATCCATTCCCTGAGTCATCGCCAATAGAAGCCTCTCATCGTTCACCCACTCACGTATCTGTCTCTAATCCAGTCCCGGCTAACCCCATTCCGTTAGTGTCTGATAGCTTCACTGCTGACAACTCTATGTCTTGCCCTGACTTTGCATGTCCCGACAGCGATTCTCCACTTTAACCAACTCGAGATCGTCGACCGCCAGCTAAGTTATCCGATTATCACTGTTTTCTTTCTGCCCTGCTGTCCTTACATGAGCCATCCTCTTATCGCGAAGTGTCCATCGTTCCCCTTTGGCAACAAGCTATGTCCGATGAACTTACTGCTTTAAAGCAAACTAATACATGGGACCTTGTTCCCTTACCTACTGGAAAATCCGTTATTGGGAGCAAATGGGTATACAAGATTAAAACTAACGTTTATGGTTTCGTTGATCGTTACAAAGCTCGTCTTGTTGCAAAAGGTTTTACCCAGGAATATGGTATTGATTATGAAGAAACTTTTGCTCCCGTAGCTCGTATGGCCACAGTTCGCACACTTATTTCAGTTGCTTTTATCCGTAAGTGGGCGATTCACCAGATGGATGTCAAAAATACTTTCCTTCACGGCGACCTCTCCGAAGAAATATATATGCAGCCTCTTAATGGGTTACCACACTCTCCTAGGCAAGTTTGTAAACTTCGCTGTGCTCTCTATGGTCTTAAGCAAGCACCCAGAGCCTAGTTTGAAAAGTTCTCCACAGCCGTTCTTCACCATGGTTTTTCACAAAGTGCTCATGATTCAGCAATGTTTACATGTTCCTCTCCACAAGGCATTGTTGTTCTTCTCATTTATGTCGATGATATGATTATCACTGGGGATGATTTCAATGGAATATGCAAGCTCAAGACCTATCTGTGCTCTTGTTTTGACATGAAAGATCTGGGAATTCTTCGCTACTTCCTTGGTATTGAGGTTGATCGTTTGTCTATCGGTTACTTTCTTTCTCAGGTAAAATATGCTTCCGACATTGTTCAGTGAACTAGTTTAACTGACAACAAGATTGCCGATACTCCACTTGAAATGAATGTCAAACTATGTGCTTCTGACGAGACTTTGCTACCTAATCCTACTTTATATCGTCAACTTGTTGGCCGTCTCAACTACCTCACCATCACACGGCCAGATAATAGTTATGTTGTTCATATTCTAAGCCAATTTATGTCCGCACCACGCTCTGTTCATTTTGCTGCTGTTCTTCGCATTATTCGGTACCTTAAAGGGACACTATTCCAGGGATTACATTTTTCATCCGCTTCTAGTCTTGTGTTACAAGGATATTCCGACTCCGATTGGGCGGGTGACATAACTGATCGCCGATCTACAACAGAATTCTGTGTTTTTCTAGGTGATTCTCTCATTGCGAGGAAAAGTAAGAAACAAATTATGATTGCTCATTCTAGTTCTGAAGCTGAGTATCGCGCCCTTGCACATGCGACTTCTGAAATTGTTTGGCTTCGCTGTTTGCTTCAAGACATGGGAATTGACATTCTTACTCCTACGCCATTATTTTGTGACAGTCGAAGTGCCATTCAGATAGCCCATAATGATGTCTTTCATGAACGCACCAAGCATATTGAGGTTGACTGCCACTTTGTTCGACATCACTACACTCATGGCACTATTCGCTTGCCTTTCGTCTCGTCTGAGTATCAACTTGCTGATCTATTTACCAAGTCTCATGTGACCGCCCGCTTTCACTTTCTCGTTTCTAAACTCCACATGCTTTTCTAAGCCTTCTTAAGTTTGAGGGGGGGTGTTAAAGATATTAGTTATTTATTTATTTATTTATTTATTTCCTTATTTAATTTATTTCGTCTTTTTTTCCTTGTTAGATTAGTTTTCTTTTTCCTTATTAAATTAGGTTTTTCTTTTGTCTTGTTCAGCTCTATAAATAGAGCCCATTTCTTATGTAATTATTCATTCAATATTATAATATATTTTTTCTTTTCTCTAAACCTAACAATGAGAATTGGAATTATGTAAATAACAAAAAGACTAATCTTCCTGATTGATTACATCAAAGATAGGTTTTTGCTGGAGTATACAATCATAAATTTCTTACGGAGGTTGGGGGTGAAACGTTCTTCTTTTTTGTGCTTCTTCTCTCTAGAATCTAAAGTTACCAAAAACACATGCATATATATATATTGGAAGATAATATGAACGGTGCGAAAAGTTAAGGAAATGATAAGTTTTTAGAAACCTCTATCATCAATTAAGGTAAATAATGTTATAAGAACAAGCATTAATTACTATTAATATAAGGGTGCCAATGTTGATTATACCAAAATGATTGGAAGATGGAAAATTAATTAGAAAGATGTATGTAAATTAATTATAGGATACTAAAAAAAAGGAGGGAGAGAAACAAAAAGAATGACTCAATATTAACGTCATTATAAAATTAAAAAATCTGCTTGTTGCAAATTAATCTTCTTAATGGCATTAATTATAAAATTAATTATATATTAATGAAAACATTTTAATGCATTTATTATAGGATACGAGACAGTCGCTCCTAAAAACCTTCTCACTCCTCCTATTTTATATATATACTATTATATTCTTAAAATCACATGATTTATTGTGATTTTGGAATTCCTGTAGTTTGGAAGAATTCAAAATCTCACAAAATTTATAATTTTTTTAATTTTTTCAAAGTGAACAAATTAAATCTACTAAGCATAAGATTCTTCGAATCTCATGCTTAAAATAATACACACCCTTATTAATTCTACATAGGATTCATAAAATTGCGTGAAATTGTCGTGATTTTAAATTCCTAGGTGTTATCATTTTCTAAAATGAATTAAATTTACAAATTATGAAATTCTTCAAATTCCAGGCATAAAATCTCTACGTGAGAAGAACACATTCTTAGAGCATCTCTAAGATACTTCTATAATTTTTTTTTGTCTCAAATTAATACAATTTGTAAAAAACTTCATCTCTAGCGGTCTTTTAAGTTTGTATTTTGTATAAAACAGATGTATAAAATATGCCTCCAATTTGCACTATTACATCAGCATTCACTATCCTCATAATTTTTATAATACTTTAACATATAATAATTTTTAATATAAATTGTATATTTTAATTAAAATTACATATTTGAAATATACTTATCAAGACTTACAAAACAAGATCCATTATTATAGCAAAATTATATATTGAAAAAAGTAATATTAAATTGCGTAAATTAATATTTAACATGATGTGTTGGAATCTTATTAATTATTTCAAATTTTATACAAGAGTTTGCAAAATTACTACGGGAGTATAATTTTTTTATATTTCAACTTTTGTGTAAAAATAGATTAACATATCAAATTTACACCTTAATATTTATTATTTACACAACTATTACAGATATCTGTAAGTGGATCCTCTTTGTCAGTTTGTCCTTAGAATTTTGTTTGAAATATGTAAATTTAATTTTAAAAATCATTTAGTGGATTGCATATTCTCGGCTTGTAATTATCCCTGAACATAGCCCAGCCCAGTTCAATGATCTCGGGCTACTCACCCAAACCCATTCATCACAGGTTAAAAAAATTAGGGCTTGTACTAAGATACAAGTTGGTAAAGTCTGATTGGGAGTGAGCTAATTTTAACCCAGCCTGGCCCGGGCCGGCCCAAAGTGTAATAGTTAGATTTATTTTTCATATATATATATATAAATATAAAATGAATAATAATATACTATGGTTTTTCCAATTAAAATCTCAGCTTGTAGCTTTCTTAATACATTAAAGAAAAATTGAGGCAAGAGACACTTGATAATTTACTCACTCTACTATAGTTTGAACTTTGAAAGCTGATGTATACTTATACCATTTATAAATAATAAAAACACATAGAAGGTACAAAGAAAATTGAGAGCAGAGTACAATCTTTAATCCTACATGATTAGTATAATATGATATTAATTCTACTCACGCGTAGAATATGACATTAATTACTAAATTAAACTCCCATGTGAAAAAATAAATTCATATATGGTAGATACACTACAAAAAAGTTAAAAGAAATTAAATATTCCAAGGTTGAAAAATTATTGCCATCAAATTTTGTAATATTACAAAGGAATCCAACAAGTTAAATTTGTAAGCAAGTAAGCCAAAAGAAACAAACAACAACTACCTCCCATCTCAAAAAATATACAATTCTTCTCCTTTTGACAGACTTGCCACTAAATTGAGTGGCTTCAAACCGAGTCCACACGGCTGAGTCAACTCACTTTGACCGAGTCAACAACATGAAATTGGTTTTCCAAAAGCTTCACAATTTCGTCCATAGTTGGCCGAGCAAGCAAATTTGAATGACAACAAAGAACAGCAACAAATACATATTGCTCCATCAACTCGGCCGGACCCACCTCCGACATATTCTCCTCTATTACATCCAATGCTGATCCCTTACTCACCAACGACCATGCCCAATCGGTTAACAAACAAGTTTTAATATCATCCATCGAAATTATGGCTTTTTTCCCGCTCAGAAGCTCGAGCAAAACCACTCCAAAGCTATAAACGTCGCTCCCCTCGGTCAATTTCCCATACATTGCGTATTCAGGGGCCACATAGCCAAGAGTACCCGCGAGTTTAGTACTCAAGTGACTCGCACCTGTAGTATTAAACTTTGCCAAACCAAAATCAGCCAATTTCGGCTCAAAGTTTTCGTCAATCAGTATATTGCTGGCCTTAACATCTCTATGAATAATCGCAGGTTGAACCCCATTGTGCAAATAAGCCAACCCTCGAGCCGTTCCAAGGGCAATCTTGTGCCGGACCGGCCAACTCAGACTCTTCGTCTCTGGGCTGAAGAGGTGATGATAAAGGCTACCGTTTTGCACCAAATCGCAAACTATAATCCTTTGGTGCCCTTCGAGAGGGACTGTAGCGCTACAATATCCTAATATTGACACAAGATTGACATGTTTAACACTTGATATAACTTCAACTTCATGTGCAAATGTACCATCGCCACCAATTGAGCAATTCTTGAACCTTTTTATAGCAACTTGTGAACCATTTTCTAGTACTCCTTTGTACACATTCCCATATTTGCCATTCCCAATTATATTTTCCCTTGAAAATTTACTTGTCGCTTTTTTGATCTCTTCGTACTTGTACTTAACCAAACTTGTTCCGAAATTATAACCCAATTCGGAGACAAAACTCGTCTCGATCTCGGTGCTTTTCTCCTCACTTTTTCCTTTCTTGACATTCTTGTTCAACATTCTCAACACCCAAACTGCCAAAAATGCGCCCAAAATCCCCGCAACGGAACCCATCACAGCCCCTGATATCGCCACTAAGTGATGATTTTTCTTCCGTTCCGACTGCTGCGTTAACTCAAGCGAGAACAAACACCTGCCTGTCGCTACATCTGACGGCCCAAAACGATTTATTGAACCCGCTGCATAAATAAGCAAATACCCAACACAACCCGATACGTTCTCGAAATTTTCTAGCCCATTAAAAAACCCACGAAGACCGAATAATTTATCTCTGCACGTTGCACACCGAGAACTATCTTTCAAAGATTTGTTACAAAATCTCCTAATTTCACTCAATTTTGACTTTGGGATCAAATTCTCAAACTCAAATTTGGATCTAACATTGATACAACCATCAAAGATCCATTCAGGGTGGTACCCACAAGAAGATTGAATGTCGAAATGGGGTATGAGATCAAATGATCGAAAAGAATTCCAGCAAGACTCATAGGAGGTTGAAGGGGGGAGAAAGTAGTTATGGGTACGAAGATATTCGGACCGAACAATTCGAATTGCTTCAAAATTAAATTGGCAATATTTTTGGGTGTTTATGAATTTGGGACGATTAGAGGACTTTTCGACTAGTTTACGAAGGATTTTGAAATTCAGTGGACATGGAGGTGATTCGTGTGAGGTTGAGTTTGAGATTGTGGTGCTATTAGCAATGGAGAAGATAAAAGCTAAGGATAGTAGAAGAAAAATTGAGGATGAGAAGGTCATTTGGATAGTGGAGTTGCATGTGTTTTTGAGAGAGAAGAAGAGAGGGAGAGGTGTTATTCGGCATCAGTCGAGTGGGCTATTTGACTGTTAGTGAATGATTTGGGCGGCAGATAAAAAGGCTTTGAATGAGTCCTAACTAACCTTTTTTTTTTTTAAAGGTCTGACTAACTAACTTTAAATGGAGAAAAAAAGAGTACAAATTTTGAGTAGTGCTAAATAAACTGAAATTAATAGTGGAGTTGCAACTGAAATTAAAGGCTTTGAATTAGATTTTTTAAATATAACAATTCAACTTGAAAAACAAAAAATTAAATTAAGCTATTTTAAGTAAAAAATTGAAATTGTATAATTCTGGAATTAGAAAATTTACTCCAACTCTATTTTTCGAAAAGATCTAATTCCTACTTTCTACACTTGATGTTGATGCTAGACAAAATTTCCAATAATATAGAAAAATTGAAAACATGTTTTTACTCTAACATTTAGAATTTATCACTTAAGTTTTTCAAACACTCCTTAAATTAAAATTGAATTATTCATAAATGAGCAAATTCATAATTCAATAATGAATTTATATAATTAAACAAGTTTTATATTAGAAATTAGGGTTTGCTAGATAATTGTTTGTTATTATTAAAAAAATAAATTTCTCGTTTCAAATTAAAAGGTTATTATTTAGGATGTTCTAAATTAAAACCTCAGTTTCCTTTGCAGGAAGTAATCAATTGACTGAATTTCAAATAATCACTTGATCATTGTTTGATATTTTTCTCCCGGTGCTTTATTGATTTTTTTTATTTTTTTTGAACTCTTGGTTCTTTTGCTAAAAATAATTATTTTTTTCTACACGTGTAGACAAGGTAATTTTCCTGCATATAATTTGATTTATTTTGCTTTTACTAACCATCTTTAGTGGGTAGTGTAAAAGTGTAGTATAAAAATGTGTATTTAGCCTAGCAATAGATAAAGAAATGCACCGGAAAAAAGATAAATTAGCCTTGCACAATATATGAAGTGTCGGGGTAAATTTTTTTCTCTCCCACGACACATCATGTGTCGTGGCATGTAAATTTTTTTTTTTTTTTTTTTTTAATGTTTTAAGGCTTGCACGACACATGGTGTGTCGTGCCATGACAAAAATTGTCTCCCACGACACATCATGTGTCGTGGCAGGTGTTCTTTTATGCCCTGATACATCATGTGTCGGGCGAGCTAAAAAATTGTCGGCCTGGGTATTTACCTTCGCTTTACCTTTTTTCCCACTATTTTACATTTTTGGCTTATGCGCTGGGGCACAAAAAAATCCAAATTTGACTTTTTAACCTATGGGGTGAAAATGGTCTAATACGTATTCGGATATTTAAAATTCTTTATTTCCATATTAATTGCCATAGTCTCCTTTTCCTTTATGATTTGAATGATTGGCTTTAAGAGAGAGAGAGAGAGAAACTTTTTCATTATCCTCGAGTCAAAATGGATCGTAAAATTTTTTCATTCTAAAATGAATTTTTAAGTTTGATCAAGTATATACATATACAAAGTTTATCTTATCTTACATTATAATATAAGGTTTATATCAGGAAAAAAAAATTGTTGTGGATTAACTTTGCCGTCCACGCACTGCCATCTTTGTCATCATTATCTTCATTTTTTATTACCAAATCCCTTCACGGGGGGATTATACACTTTAATTAATTAATTAATTAATTTACATTAAATTAAACTAATTTGGTGCTGAATCGTTCAACTCTAGAAGAGGGTAGACACAAGACCTGATCGAGGGCTTGCTAGATTAATCCATTGTTCAGTGACGAGTTAGATACGTGGCACAATGATTATAACGCTAAGTTTAAAAGCAATATAAAAAAAAATGGGCAATGATAGAAAAAAAAAATATTAATTAATTTGTATAAAAAGTTGAAAAAAATATTGAAATATATATGATGAAATTAACTCATACATTTTTTATTTTTTCCATATAAAAAGGTTTTTTGAAGTGCAAGAAAGAAAAAATTATTTATAAAAAATAAGAGTATAAAAAACATATATATATATACATAAAAATAACATTTAAAATTTTTTATAAGTGAGATTTGGACACAAGACTTTTAAAGTAAGAACAAATTTATTTACTACTATACCAAATATCATTACATATTTTATACATAAAGAATTACTAAATATTATATTAAAACGAATGATATGTAATAAATTATGTATATATATACACGGGGGTGGATTTAGGGGGGGGACAGGGTGGGCTTCAGTACAGGAAAAAAATTTTAAAAATTTACTTGCACTTGTAAAAAAAATAAAAAAATTAGAATAAGCCCACCCCTTTGCTAAGTTTTAACCCTCCCACCCTTTAACTCAACTCAAATATTATAAGCCCACTACTTAGTATGTTCGTGTATTAAGATCTCAATTAATGCATTACAAACTTAATGTTGTTTGTGATCCCGAGTTTCATAAGTTTTCTACTCTTGTCGAGTTATTTCGAAAACTAGTTTCGAGAAGAAAGTTGAAGGATTATACTACAGATTGATTTGTCTTGTATTGACTATTCCAGTTTCTACAGCAAGTATAGAAATAACATTTTCTAATATAAATAAGCGTCAAAACAAATATAAACAGCTCAACAGGAAATGTAGTTCTTGCCGATTGTATGTTGCTGAACATAGAGCGAGACCTCGGTTTGCAAATTAATTTAGAGTATGTAATAGATGAATTAGAATAATTAAAAACTCATCGAACTCAATTTTATTAAATATTTTTCGTAATGTATGAACTCAAATATTTAAATTATTTTATTATTTTTTCTTTTCACTATATAGTTATACTTTCCATTTTTTTATATGATTTTTTTTGTTTATTACTATTAGTTCACCCCTTGAAAGAATTCTGAATCCGTCTCTATATATAAATATAGTTGTTTAATGGTAAGAGATTTCTTTTTTAACCTAGAGTTAAAAAGCAAGGGTTCAAGCTCTGCTAGCTATTTCCTTTCATTTATTTATAAACAAGGCTAAATTTAATCTCTAATCTCTAAACCGTAAGTTTTTGGTTTATAATAATATAAGGGTGATTTTAATTGCACCCACCAAATTATGCTTTTCATTCCTATTTGAGGAAACTTTCTTCTTACCCCACCAATTTTTGTAAAACACTTTCAACTCATCCCACTTACCCTTAAGTGGGGTGAGTTTATTAAATCCTTTATGATAAAATATGAGGAACATTTAGCGACCAAAAACTTCATCTCTAATAAAAATATTTATAACAAATATTTTAGTTTTTAATGACAAAAATAATTCATTTATAATATGCATGGATTTTTTTTTATAGAAATTATAATAAAAGGATATTTATCGAAAAAATAAAATATTACGGCATGCTCTGCATTTTGAATTTGTGATTTGCTTTTGGCATTGCAAAATCTATGGAGGAAGTTATATTCTAGCATCAAAAGTGATTGGACACTCCAATAATGTTAGTTTTTGAAAGGAAACTAAGACTAAAAAATATTTTTTTGGAACAACTTGTAAGCTACCAACCGAAATAATAACTCACATGTATAATAATGATTGTAAATATATTTTGAGGGACAGTCTTAATGTGACAAATTAAAGCTTGCAAAACCGTTTAGGTAAATCTTAGTTTGACCCGTCACGAAATTAGTTTCACTAAAAGGGACATTTATCTTTTTTCTCCCATTACAATTAATTTAAAATGCCATAAACATTTGTCTATATTTACAAAAGTTAATTTTGATTCAATTCAATTTTATCGAACTGGACTTTATATTAAAATTTTAAAACAAAATATAAATCTGTAAGAATTATTTATATTAAAATTAAATAAATTTACTAACTAATTCAGTAATTTGTATAAAATTTAGGGAACCACTTTGACTTTAATATTTCTTTAAAATACTGATCAACATAATCGATCTATCAATGATGCAATTTATTTATCGTTGTGAGATTTACATTAATTATGTCCTAAAAAATTAGATCATTTACTTTGAGACATACCATAGATTATAAGGAAAATAAGAATTAAAGAAAAAAAAATATACATTTTGTGTTTTGAATCAGCAACCAAGTAACTGACTAAATGTCAAATTCATTAGTAAATTAAACGAAGAAGTGATTGAGGGGGAAAAAATGAGGATGAAACATGGAAATTAGATATAGTGACCAAGAGGGAGTGAGGGATGGAGGGGTGTGTTTACAGATTTTATTTAACTTTTTTAAGGTTAAAATTATTAAGGTAAAACTTTTTAAGTGGGGTGAAAAGATTAACTTGGTGGGTGTATTTAAAATCACCCTAATATAAACTAGGATGACTTCTTGTTTGTATATTTAAAAAAAATGGAAAAAGGAACGCGTATTATAATTAATGGTACAGTTACCATCATATTTGATATTAGAATCTTGTTAAAATGTTTTGAGGAAAAATGAATATTGAAAATATAAATCTTACAGAGAAAATAGATATTCTTAAAACATTATGTATAGGATAGAAGGGTTATTTTATTGATTATCAATTAATTTTAAATTGGATTTTCCAAACTTAATATGAGTGCTAGAATCACGAAGAAAGAGGTGAGTTTTCTTATGCCTCACTTTTCTTTACATTTTTTAGTGGTGTACAGATATATCCGTGTACCATTTATATTAAAAAATATATAATTGAAAAGGCACCTGAAATGATTCGAACAAATCTAAATATTGATTAATGGTCGATTTTCTATAGTGCAAAAATATGTTCTGTCATTATTATAACAATTTTTTTTATAAATATTATTTTTAAAAATAATTGAATATTGCATTAAAAGTTAGCGTTTAAGAGCATCTCCAATGGGGCAGTGTAAAAGTAGCCAACTTAGCATTGTGTAAAATTTATATATTGGATAAATTTTTTTGTTACTTTAATGATTAAGTAAAATCAATGTCAATTAAGCTCTTGTGTATAATGGTTGTGTATTTTACACATCCAATCTATACAGCCAAGTAGGATTCTGTCTCTACCAACTCATTCTCTCTCCTCATTAACTCAATCACACAATTGACATTCTCTTTCTATCCACTCATTCTCTCTCCTCATTTTTGTAGTTTCTTGTTCTTTAGGTGGTTATTTTTTATTAGACCGCTTCTTTTTACATATGAGTATTAATATTGGCTATTGGAAAATAAATAGATCTGTGTAATTTATTTGTGTAAATCTCACTTGCCATGTAGAATTTACACAATAATTTAACACAATTTTATTAGATATGCTCTAAGGGTGCGTTTGATATGCTGGACAAGAAAATGGGATAGGATTATTTAATCCTATCCAAATCGGATAAAATAATACCACAAGGTGGGATTGTTTAATCTCTCTCAACAGCATAAAAGGCCTTAATAAGATAAACAATTCACCCTATAATCCAATCACAACTAATACTAAATACAAAATATAATAATTTATTCTAGAAATTAGGTAGAAGGGCTTATTATACATTGATTTTTACCAAAAATCCAATGAATAATATTTTTTTGAATGAAGGGCCTATTTTTAATTGGTAATTTGAATGAAGGGCCTATTTTTAATTGGTAATTAGTGTAAGATGCCTATTTTGTTTTATATTTTAAATGAATGTATTTGAATAAATTTAAATATCATTTAATTAATAAAAACATGTTATGTATTACCTAAATTACCCCTTTTAATGAAATTTTCACAAAAAATATGGATTGCAAAGTTCATATTGCAATAAATAATGAACTGCAAAGTTCATATTGCAGTGAAATATGTACTGCAATATGAACTTTGCACTAAAAATATAGACTGCAAAGTTCACGTTGCAGTAAAATATGGACTGCAATATGAACTTTGCACTAAAAATATCGACTGCAAAGTTCACATTGCAGTGAAATATGGACTGCAAAGTTCATATTGCAGTGAAATATAGACTGCAAAGTTCATATTGCAGTCCATATTTTAATGCATATTGATATTTTTTTAGTTTATTTTAAGGGTTGGGATGTCATTTTATAATGAAAAAAAAAAGACACATGTCATATTATCAATAAAATAAAAAATAGGCCCTTTATTTAAAAAAAAATTATTCTTTGGCCTTAGTGTGAAAACCTTTCTCTAATAAGCCCTTTTTTTTAATTGCCCCTAATTTATTTTATCATATCCTTTTATCACATATGTTAAACATGGATTTTAAGATTAATATGTGATTGAAACAATTAAGGACGATCCGATGTAACTTTTGTACGGAATTCTGCATAACTCGGGACAGGTCATGGTTACCCAATTTGGTAAATTTATATATGAACTTGATCTCTCTGACTCTCTCTCTCTCTCTCTCTTTTAACTTCACTTCCCTTCTTTTTTTTCCGATTCTTAGTTTAGTTCTTCTTTAAAAAACATAATTATATTATTATATAGAGTACTCTCTCGCACAATTGAATAATTTTAATTAAATATATTGATTTACATAAGAAAATGTAGAATAGAGGATTTGGCATATCGTTGTGACCTCCCACCACTTTTGTCTTTCATCTGCATGTCCATTTGTACTCTCAAACTATTCCAAATTCCCATATAATACTATTTATTGTTCCATTGTTAACTATTTCGAGTTGAATCATTCAACACTAGCTAAGAGGGGGGTAATTAAATTAAGTTTGTTCATTATCTAGTGGAGTTTTAATGATTATATAATAGCAAGTTATTCAAATTTATTTAATAAATTCATTTGACTTAATTAATTTGATGATAATTTTGTGTTTTTTAAGAACTCGGATTTTCTTGTGTTCGAGTATGTAGTGCAAAAAGCACATGGTGTGACCTAATTTTCAAAAATAACATAAGTAGGATAAGATATATGTGTTAGTTTCAAATTCAAATAAACATATTAAGGGTAATACTCCAACTTCTCAAGTGATAAAACTCCAGTGTCATGAGTTCAAGCCCTTCCTTTCCCTCCTTTATTCTAGGCTTTAACCCGGGGTGTATCTAGTATCGCGGTGCAATAACGTGTATCAAAAAAAATGTATTAAAAAATATATATTTTTTGGCACAAAAAATTAGTTTCTTTACAAATACCAAAATATTATATTATTATTGGGGTAGGTTTATGTCTTGTCTTGGTGTATTGTGGCTCAACCGTATAACGAAATGGGCGTAGTCCCTATACACACAGCTCAGGCCCAATAACTAAATGGGCTGCAACTATGACTCAGCAAGGCAGCCTTTTAAAAATATTATTGGGTTCAAACTCTCTGTTTTTTTTTAACTCTCTTTCCACTTTTATGTAGGGATGGAAAAACTTTGAGTTTGAAAGAAATAAAATTATAAGAGGGGTATTTATGGCAACTCATAAGTTGGTCGCATAAGAAACAATTTTATATAAATCCTACATTTTAACAACTATGCTTGATAAGTAAGTAAATCACATGCATATTGAGTAAAGAATACCAAACTATCTTAATCTTGGTTTGCTTTAAAAGGAAAATAATTAACCTGGATTAATTATGCGGAACAATTACACTTTTATATCCCTATTTTGAGATTCCGCCTAAAATTTGGCCTAACAAAATTAGTGGATGTAGTTGGTTTTCAGGTCTGAATCGACAATTCCATGTGCCATTGCGCAAAACCACTTTTATTTAGTTTATTTCACGAAAAAGAAAAAGACTAGTAATGTGTTTTAAAAAAAATAAAATGTAGCAGCAGAATAGAGAAGCCAATTTGAATATAAGCAATCGCATAATTTTGAATAGTCAATAAATCAGACACACGAAGCAACTTTTAATTAACGAAAGGGTGTTTGTTGCTTCACGTAATTGTTACATATTATTTTGTGCATAAATTTTGTACCAATGAGTTGTAACTCATTTGGTATTTCTAAACTTTTAGAATATTAGGCAAAGTTTGAAGGTGCACCACCACAAGATTGTCTTATAAATATTTTAAGAGACAATCGATAAGAAATTTAGAGGATTAAATACCTCCAGTTGTATAATTCATCTCTATTTTAAAATTTTGTTTTTTTTTAGTTAATAAACACTTGACCAAAAGTTTTATTGAAGAAACAAAACCATATTATCCGATCTAGAAATTTGGTAGAAGGGCTTATTATACATTGATTTTTACCAAAAATCCAATGAATAATATTTTTTTGAATGAAGGGCCTATTTTTAATTGGTAATTTGAATGAAGGGCCTATTTTTAATTGGTAATTAGTGTAAGAGGCCTATTTTGTTTTATATTTTAAATGAATGTATTTGAATAAATTTAAATATCATTTAATTAATAAAAACATGTTATGTATTACCTAAATTACCCCTTTTTATGAAATTTTCACAAAAAATATGGACTGCAAAGTTCATATTGCAATAAAATATGAACTGCAAAGTTCATATTGCAGTGAAATATGTACTGCAATATGAACTTTGCACTAAAAATATGGACTGCAAAGTTCACATTGCAGTAAAATATGGACTGCAATATGAACTTTGCACTAAAAATATGGACTGCAAAGTTCACATTGCAGTGAAATATGGACTGCAAAGTTCATATTGCAGTGAAATATAGACTGCAAAGTTCATATTGCAGTCCATATTTTAATGCATATTGATATTTCTTTAGTTTATTTTAAGGGTTGGGATGTCATTTTATAATGAAAAAAAAAGACACATGTCATATTATCAATAAAATAAAAAATAGGCCCTTTATTTTAAAAAAAATTATTCCTTGGCCTTAGTGTGAAAATCTTTCTCTAATAAGCCCTTTTTTTTAATTGCCCCTTATCCGATAAAAGCTAATAAGTTCAGTTTAATGTATTTAATTTGCAGCTGCTTAATTAAATTTGTAATGGACCAAATTAGTTTCCAAATTTACAGTTGAAAGAAAAATATATTTTGGCTAATAAAATGGTTTGAATCATTTTTAGACGAATCAGAAATTCAGAATGGTTTATTTCCTGGTTTGGAATTACAACTTCATGTCGTTTTCAATCATATGTACTTTTTTAATTAATAAATTTTTTTGGAGGAAACTTTTTAATTAATAATGAGAGCATCCTATATTGCTATAAATAGGATCATATTTTTTTGATTTGATTTGATTTGATTACAAATAACTATGGCATGATTATTGGATTGTGTCCCTTTCTTTTCATGCTTTTACCTCAATTCACACACTACCATGTTACGCCTGAATAGTAAAAATGTTCATCCAAACATAAAAAATCTCTGAGTTTAAATTTTTACTCATGTTGGGAGTCTTCTTTGTTATTATTGTGTAAAAGAAGAGAATTAAACAATTCTTTTATAAAAAAATAAATAAATTCATGTAAACATAGTTGTTGTATATGAGAATCAAATATAAGTAATTTAAAATAAAATATGAAGTGGTTTAGTGGTGTTCGAACCATGTTATGTCATATGTCAATTAATTGTGTGACGTATAACTACAGATGTACAAAGTTAAAATATTAAATTATTTATTAATTATTTAAATTGGTACACATATTAATTAAGGGCATTTAAGATTTTATATTTAATTATCAAAATATTCCTCAAATGCTGAAAAAGGATTCGAACACATAACTTTACATATAAATAAATATCTTTTTTACCATTTAAACAAATATATAGTTCCGTATCTGGTACAAACTAATTCTTACGGATTAGTTATTTTAAAACAATTTTTTGTCATAAAAATATTTGGAAGATGTTTTTATGATGCAAAACCTTCATAAAAAATAGTCCGTACGAATTAGTCCGTATTTAAAATTTTCTGTATATTTGTATATTTTAAAAATATTTATCAAATATATATATATCGCGTGTGTGCTGCGGTTTTGATTCTTAAATAAAACGTTGCAATGAAATGGGTAACACAGGTTGTCATTGTCGTAAGATTACCAAAGGAACCGAGTCCACAAATGTGCTGCGGTTTGTGAGCCTCTTTGTTCAACTTGGATTTATGTACACGTCATTTTCCTAACAGCCAATCAATTGATTTACCACATCTTTTACTAAACTCGGTGGAATACGAACAAAAAAAGATATGTAAAATGATATCTCATAATTTTTCACATTATATCAAGATTTTTAAATTAAAATTAATTTATCTGATAATATTAGGCAAGTAATATTAATTTGTGTTCTTCATATTTAAGGTCATAAATTCAAGCTTTATTTATTTTACGAACCTATCAAAATTTATACTTACGCTTTTTTTACATATATAATAATAAGGGAAGGATCTTAAAAGAACCAATTTTTTTGTCCTTAAATGCGGACCAATCAATTTGAGGGGGTAAACGGATGAATTTTTTGATAAAACTTGGTGAAAATGATCTCCGTGATTAGTAGATCACATCCACCAAATTTTATTGAAAAATTCAATCGGGAAGAGGGTTAATTAAAAAATTGATATATATGCACTTTTTTGGCCGTTAAAATTTAAGATGTTTAGATAACCCACTTCCCGGTTGAATTTTTTGATAAAATTTGGTAGAGATTATTTACTAATTATGGAGATCATCTTCACCAAGTTTCATAAAAAAATTCATCCGTTTACCCCCTTAAAATGATTGGTCCGCATTTAAGGACCAAATAAATGGTCCTCTTTAAATCTTTCCCCTATAATAATATAGATGAAGAGAAATAAAGTAACACTTGACTATGACATCTTTTTAAAGGATATGTTGATCGCTTATTACCACATTAATTAAGGTTCCATTACATTGGTAAATTATTTAATTTTAAAATTACTTTATTTTCAATTGATGATCAATAAATTTTTATATTTGTAAATATTTTATTATAATACAAGGAATGTTTGGGATTTAAATGAGAAATTCATACAATCTGAGTAAAAATGTGTTATAAAATTTGTTATGGTATATATATATATATTTTATAGAGTTTCACAATAACATCCATGTACTAAATCTCCTCGAAATATAGAGTTTGAGTGAATTTTGTAGTTCTAGAGTTAGACAATTCAAGTTTTACTTGAAATTATTTAATTTGAGTTTTCATGAATTAACTTGAATGGTCATATTTACTGTTGCTTATTTTTACAAATAAATATATATAAAAAAAGAAAAAGGTGAATTGCCTAATAATAATTTTTTTGATTCACAATTTGGGGGATGAACAACATATTATTTATGCCATCAAATTGTGTTATCAAACATCACAGAAACAATATATCAACAACGATAACTCTCTCTTATGTAATGATTGGAAATCAACAATTAGACGAATACACATAATCTACGGATTAGTTTTTTGGAAAATACTATTACAAAAGTAATTTGATTCGTAAAAAAAAAACACAATAAGTTTAGTAAAATCTATAGCCATACGGTGTACTCCTTTTACGAGCCTGTGCCCACACACACCTTGACCAATTGCAATTATTTGGTATTTAGGGGCATTTTTTTAAAAATGTTATATTTAAGTTAGTTGCATCAAACAAATTTAATTTATGTAAATCTCAAACCAACTTGTACTCATATTGACTTTGTAAATTAAATCCATAATCACCCCATTAGAGTTGAGTACGATTGGAATTTCATTGGGTCGGACTTTTTTGCCATCCATATTTTTCACGGGACCATTTATTGTTTTTTTAATTGTTTTTGGCAAATTACATACATATAAATCGTACATACATCACATGCGCGGAATAATCAAGTAAAATAAAATATAAAACACTATTAATACTTAAATTTTGTACAAAATGATACGATGACATTAAAATAGTCAAATAAATTATTGAAACTACACATTTAATGTGAGCCATTCCGACCTTTTTGCTAGATTAAAAAAAAAAACAATTTATTTGGGCCACGTAAGATGAAAGGATTGAGAAATGAGTATACAGCCGGGTTACGTTAGCATAGCTCTAGCTAACTTGTACATAACGTACCAATCTGATCAAAAGTAGCCGTAAATTCTATGATTGCTTCACCCTCTCACTCAAGACATTCGGATTTTGGTTGTTGTGGCGTAAACTAATTTGACTCAATCTTTCGTTTTCCTCCCCACAACTTTTTGCTAATTGTACAAACCTCCCCTGATGTTTCAAGTCTTATGCTAGTTTCTTAAAGACTTGGATATTTGATGTCGGACATCTCCCACTGGATCCAAATTTTGTGTCACATGAAAATGACTATATGGAAAAGTATCTAGAGAAAATATATGCTACGTAATATATGTAACCCACCAAATAAATTTGAATCATAGATTTGAGTCCACATATATTGTAAAGGAATATATTCTATAGTTCAGAAAATATTTCAAAAGTTATAACTTAAATAAATTTGAACTAGTCATTTGCTGCAGAATTTGGGAGAGAAAACGTGATGAATTGATGAAGAGAAGTGTTATGGAGTTAAAAAAAAATATCCAAAAGTTGTAACGCAGACGAATTTGAACCATACGTCTTCCTTTAATACGCGAGAGGGAAAGTGATGAGTGAATGATATGCATTCATACTTGTTTTCTGCATTATGTTTTTAGGAATTTTTTAGCCACCATAGAATTGCTTAAGAAAAAGGATTATCGGTTGAAATGAATCTACACTTATTTTTAGGCTATGCTACTTTTGGGATTTTTTTAGAGTTACGTAATATTGCTCAAGCATATAGTACCCACGTTGCCATAAATAATTTGATCGATCTTATTTTTAACATAATGATTGTTTAAAGTAATAACGAACGATGTATGTAATATCTTTTATGAAATTCAACTCGCAGGGGAAGTTCAAATTTATTTTACTTTTGAGAACTGAAAGTGTTGTATGGATGAAAGACATGTTGGTTATCAAACATCTCAAAAATATTTTTTCAAAAAAAGAAAAGAAAGTAACATCAGAATATATGATATAGAAGTGAAAAAGCATTTTCCAAGAAAAAAATTACACACAAGGAAAGTCTAAAGTCACTTTACTTAAATATACTACAAATTTTGTAAGGATGGGAATGAGATCGACAACCTCTTAAGTGTGTGAAAACTGATATAATAATATTGTGCAATTAATTAAGAAACAAAACTAATATTATGTAGGTAATTAAGAAATAAAATTATACCTAATATTAAAAAGTAGATCAAAGAAATGACTTACCTTTGTAGTGTTAGAAAAACTAATATCGTGTAAGTAATTACCTTGGTTGTGAAATGTTATTATAGATTTGTGTTATCCTCCATAAAGACATTGAAATCATATATTTGTTTGCTCAAAATAGTTGTAGTGAATGAGAAATTGTCGCTCAAATTGAACTATTTGGGCTATAAAAATTGAATGAAAATAGGTAAGTCCCACATGAGAATTTTGTGAAAAAAATTGACGAGTTTATAAGTGATCACCTGTTATGAACTTGATAAGCATCTAAGAAAAATAAGGTTCTTTATATGTAGTTATGACCCTTATACTTTGGTTGCCCTTAAGTGTAAATTTCAGCACTTAAGTCTTTATATATTTATTTTTTGGTAAAAAAAATACCCAATATATAATGGAAAAAATCCAAAACCAAGTGGGGGCTTGCCCCCACTTGGCCCTATGTGGCCCCGCTTATGACTTTACCAGTTTTTCTTTTAGAAGTGAAGTCCCAAATATGCCCCGGTAACTTCTTCTCTCCAAACCCATTCTAAAGAATTATAAATGTATGAATTGAATGATTATTTTATGATTATTTATTTTAGAAGGGGTATTATATGAATTGGATTTTTTAATGATTGACAAATTGAGCAGTAAGAGCATCTTCAAAAATAGAGATCATTTTTTGAAATAAAAGGGTGTTGTTTAAGGAGAGGCTCCAACAATGCTCTCTGTTTACTCTTGTATGAGGGCAGATGCAAAATTTAATTTAGTGTAACAAATAGAAAAAATTGGAGCTTTTTTATTGCAAGAATATTAAACAGAGAGCCAATGAAACTCTCTAAATATAGAGAGCTAAAATAGGCTCTCTACTCAACGTCTATGTTTTAGCTATGCAGCTGGACCTTCATTTATTAGTGTAGGCTAGTTATTATAAAGAAAATTAGTATAATAAAGAGATTCTTATATATGCTTTAAGATTGATCATCGTTATACAGTATTTTATGAGAAAAATTCAAGTGCGGATTACTGTTCACGGACCAGCCATATAGATCGGCCAATTTGAATGATCAACTGGATGTATTTTTTGATGAAACTTGGTGAAAATAATCATATTTACCAAATTTCATTAAAAAATTAAATCGGGAAGTAGGTTCACTACAATATTAAAATATATATGCACATTTCTACACGGACCAGACATATAGATCGGCCAATTTGAATAATCAAATGGATGTATTTTTGACGAAATTTGGTAAAAATAATCATCTTTATCAAATTTCATTAAAAAATTAAATCGGGAAGTGGGTTCACTACAATATTGAAATATATATGCACATTTCTACGCATGTATATTTCAATATTGCATTTAACCCAATTCCTGTTGAAATTTTTGATAAACTTTAGTGGAGATGATTTACGTATTATGAAAATCATAAAGAAAATGCATCTATTTGACCCCTCCAATTGGCCAATTCGTATTGATGACCAATCCGTAAATGAAATGCACCTCTATTTTATAGCGTGGATCGGGTACAAAATATTTTTTATAAGAGGGATTTAAGGTTACAATTAAATCAAATAAAAAAAAAAACATAATTTTATAATTTTAAGTTAATTAACGTCAAAAGGAACTGCCAGCTCACCCTAGCACAAATCAATGTTGTAAATTAGACCAGACAGATTGGTAAAATGGTTAAAAATTAGTGTTCTAAAAATCTCCTCCTAGAGCCGAGTAGTCCTCATTTATTAATTATTTAAAATATAAAATTTATTTGTCCAATCAATCCCCTAGGAACTGGTTACTCTCTTGCCGTCATATGAATGCCTACTACTTTTAGAACATTATAAAAGATCTTTCAAAATAACTTTAATTAAAATATTTTATTATTGCACATACGGTCAAGTGTATTACGGGTTCTTCTTCTTCAAAAAAAAAAGTGTCCTACATATTCTAATAAATTTAAAATCAATCCCCCAGGAACTAGAATTGGAATATGATACCTACTAATTTTAAAATTATATTATATGTATTGATTTTTAAAACATACTATGTGTTTTCAAGCTTAAGATTACGTATTAAATTTACGTATAAGTTTTATTTTTATTATAATTTTTGAAGTTTGAAATGTAATTTAAAAATTTTACACATTTATAAAAAGCCAAAATTTCGTTTTATATATAATATAGATATAGATAGGCATTGCAAATTGACACTGTTATTTTAATTATGAATTAAACAATTTGATTTGAGCTGATATCATCAATCTATTTTTGCATGAAGTTTATTTATAGTCTGAAAATAAATAATATAATGATATAAATCATTAGCAGGTTACGTAAAGTTTATTACCATTCAATGCACGCCTTGTGGTGTGGATAATATTCATGAGAAAATTGATTTGATAAATTAAGCATTGAAATTGTATATCTATTGTAATAATTAGTAGCAATGATTTTGAATTTTAAAAATATATAAAAAATAAATAATATATAACTAAAATTAGTAGATAGTGTAATATCTGCGTTATATTAATCCATTTCATACTGAACATTCATATATTATTTTTATAAATGGACATTAATAGTAATAAATTAGGTGTGTTGTTTTCTCTTTAAGAAAAGGGTTAAACGTATACAATATTTCATAAAATTTAGAGGAATTATTTTCTCTAATGAATAGATTATTTGCATAAAATTTTACCCAAAAAAAATAATTTTAAAATGAATGTAAAGAAAATTAAATATATATATATATATTAGATTTTTGCCATTAAAATTTTAAATAATTATGTCATTGACTCTTAAATTAAATATTTTAATAAAATATGATGTCTGAATTTTGCCCCAAGTTCTTCAGTGGGATATTTGGGTACTCGCAATATCTACTATGAGATATACTTTTTAATATATATATATTTTTTAAGTTAAAATTTGAATAAATACAGGTATACTTTATATATATATATACTACCGAAATAAATGATAATAAGATGGATAAAATACTCAATAATAATAATAATAGTAGTAAAAAAGTTGATATTGAGAGAGAAAGTTAAAGATTTTTACCAAAACTTCCCTTTTACAGCTCAATTAAGAAAGCAAACAGACTAGCACGAACTCCAAAGTTGAAAACAATACATACATACAGATTATATTATATACATCTAGAGAGAGAGAGATAGAAACCGCCTCTTCAGGTCAAACCCAACCCCAACAACAACCTCCTCAACATCACCATCTCCATCTCCCCCCAAAAATCTTCCCCCCCCCAATTCATTCATCTTCTAGCCCTAATTCACTTTAATGCCCCCTTTGATTGCCAATTTTTATAGCGGTGGAGTGTTGATTTCCCGGTAACTCTACCGGTAGCCGGTAAACCGTTCTCAGTAGTCTATCTTTTTTTGATTATTATGAGGAAAAATCAGAACTACAACAATAAGGCAAAGAAGAATACTAATGATAATAGCTCTACGAATGGATTTATACCTAGTTCATTTAGGTTCATTTCTTCGTGTATCAAGACTGTTTCCTCTAATGTCCGGTCCGCCGGAGCAACGGTAGCCGGTTCGATCTCCGGAGACTCCGACGAGCATCACAAAGACCAGGTTGATTTTGATTTTCAGAATCATTTGTTATTTCATTAATTAATCGGTTGATTTTCATTTGCTTTAATTTGTAGCAACTTGATTATATTTATTGCGACGATGTTTGTTTTGATTGATGTGAGTCATTCAAGAAAAGCAAATGAAAGGGAGAGTAAAATATTTGTTAGGGAAATGAAAAGTGTAGTACTAGTAAGTTGTATGGTTAGATGAATTTAGTTGAGTGGAAGGTTTTTAGCTTATGGAATGATTATGAGGAAAAATCAAAACTACAACAATAATAAAGTTAAGAAGAATAGTGTTAATAGTTCTCCCAATGGAAATTTATTCCTAGTTCTTTTAGGTTACTTCATTTCGTCTTTTATCAAGGTTGTTTCGTCTAGTCCGTTCCGCTGTTGCAATGATTGCCGGTTTGATCTCCGGTGACTCCGATGAGCATTGCGAAGGCCAGGTTGATTTTGATTTTGAGAATCATTAGTTTATGTCATCAAGTGTTTTGATTCATTTGATTCAATTTGTAGCAACTTGATTTCTATTTATTGTGGACGTACTAGAATCCGCGTGTGCAATATGATAAATAATTCCTCACAAGAAACTTGTGCAGTTGCCCGCCCTGTACATTCTCAGAGCTGGCACTAAGCTTGAGCAACCTTGTTTAGTAGGATCCAAAAGGTTATTGTTGTCGGTTGTGGAATGGGGTTCCATTTAGTAAGACTAGTGGCCTGACCTTTCCAAGCAAAAAGAGATAAGGTACCAATGTACAATTGTGCCATCTTTATCTTGAGCAGCGTACCTGCCATAATCCAGCTTGAGTGGCCAACTACTGGAATGAAGCTTGACCTGAGTACGATCTCTTCTCACTTGGATGTCCACCACTTAAAACATTTTAAACCAATCAATAAAAATGAGTAATAAATTTTCCCTTGTAAGTTGTTACATTATGATATTTGTCGAGTAAAGGTGACGTTAGTGACATCTCAAAGTATAACCATTGTGCTCTAAAATGAGAAAAGATGTCTGATAAAAAATTCTCAAGCTTTAACACTATTGAAAGATTGTCTCAGCACTTCTGCTCATACAGTTTTTAGTTGGAGCATCTTAACTCTTCTCACTAAGCTATGGAATAATATCTTGTTCATGTTGAAATGTGATTCAGGTGAGTAGATAACAAAAATTTCCTGAGTGATGGATATAAAATAATCATTTTACAAATTAAATATTTGTTTTGCATGTTGTAGAGGATGTATGTAGTCAAGGAGCATCTGAATCAGTGTCAAGGCAGGCACTAAAGCACCCACTGACTTTCTTTTTTATTAAATTTCTTATTTATGTTACAAAGAGAATTACATATACAGTCAAGGGTCAATCAACAGTCAACACACATTATAAAAGAAATATGTAGATATAAGTGCATATATACATATTTTTAATTAATCTATTTAATTATTATGAATAGGTATAAATGGTTTGCCAGATGCATGGATAGTACTGCAAGTACAAATAATTCTCTATATATTCCAAATAGTTTCAATTCAAAAATATGGATAGCTTTTACCCCTTGCTGCAAATTCTTCGTATCAACAGGATGGAAATCCTGGGAATACCCTTGATGTGGTCTTTTCTTTATAATTTTATTTTAACTGAGTAGTTTGACCAATACTAATCTAGATTTTTCTTTGTTTTCATTAAGATCTATCATCCTTAATTTTATTTTCTTCTTTCCAAACAGGTGCTATGGGCTTGCTTTGACAGACTAGAACTTAATTCATCTACTATCAAGCGTGTCCTCCTACTTGGTTACTCCAATGGGTTTCAGGTCCTTGATGTTGAAGATTCTTCTAATGTCAGCGAATTGGTTTCAAAGCGTGACGATCCGGTCACATATTTACAGATGCAGCCTATACCCGAACAATCCAAGGGTTGTGAAGGATTCAGCATGTCCCATCCCTTGCTCTTGGTTGTGGCGAGTGAGGATACGAGTAGTTTGGGTCCAATGAAGAATGGGAGAGATGTTCATACTAATTCTCAAATGGGAAACCTTGTACACTGTCCTACAGCTGTTCGTTTTTACTCGTTAAGGTCTCACAATTATGTTCATGTTTTGAGATTCCGGTCAACTGTTTATATGGTCAGATGCAGCCCGCGGATAGTGGCTGTGGGCCTTGCAGCGCAAGTAAGTATCTACTCTTGTTAATTCCTTTTCAGTTTGTTATAGTTTTCGTTTTTAAACTCTTGTCAAGGACTAGAGTGAAATTCTATTAGGAAAAGGTAATAGTGGGCGACACTAATGGTGTAACCCTCCCCTAACAGCTGTCCCTTAAAAGGGATTTGAAATTGTCCCTGATGGGGTTTAAACTTGCATCTCCGCCTTCTCGAGGAGCCCTCTCTGCGGATTTGCATTCCCTCTAGATCCGCAGAATTACTTTATTTTTAATCACGTGTTGAAACTTGCATCCTCGGTTTCAAACTTGCAAATATTTATCCTACATATTGTGCATAGACACAGGTTTCGAATGCTATGTTTTACCTGGGAATTATTGGGACAAATTTGGACCGATCCGGTGATTATTTCCATCTATATAATGTAAATAAGGTAGTACATGATGGAGCTCGAATCGAAAGTATTGATTCATTATCAGCCTTTCTCTAAACGGGCTTATGTATTCCATGACTTTCCTATTTGGAAGGTCTCAGAGGCTGAATGTAGCTGTCAACCCATGCTAAAAAAGGGGGCTGTGTCATGTCCCAGTGTAGCCCAGTAAGATATAGTCTGCTTTGGGTTCTAGCCTGCACGATTTTGCTTTTCCTAAGAGGCCTCTTTCGAGGAAGGACTAGTAACCACACATATATAACACATCATTTCACTTCGCCCAGGCGATTTGGGATGAAAACCTGTAGTGTGTAGCTGTGGCCAGCACATACAGCAACCTTTCCACATCGTTAGGGTTGTTATAGGCTACTTCTGATTGGAGGAGTACAATTATGTATTCGTAATTTAGTGGTTCTTAGCCAAGTCTCATGACTCAAGCGAAAGTGATAATTATTAGTCATAATGGCACTTCATGTACCTCTTTTATTTGGGGGTCATTTGTTGCTCTCTTTCCTGCTCCTTACAAAGAAGAGAACCGGATGGTTTTTAGCGATTCACTTATTAGATTAGCACAAGCCTTGATGCTTCCATTGGAAAAGGGATTTTAGAACCAGGAGACTGAGATTGAATGGCTAGAAGAAAATTTTCATGCGGGTAAGGTTTTTTTTTAATCTAGGGATAGATTATCTACTATATTATAAAGCCAGAACCCTGAAGGAGTGTCATATTTTTGTTTCCCGATTTTACCCTTGTATGCTTATTTTTCACATTTTTTTAATGCCGACCCCTTGCCGATAGCAATTATTATATTACTCTCAGCCACTACTACACTACTTATTGTTTTTATAACCTTTACATCAAAATCTAGTTAACTTTTAAGTTAGAACTGACTCCTGCCTTGCGTCTCGTATGTTTTATGCAGATATATTGCTTTGACGCGCTCACCCTCGAGAATAAGTTCAGCGTGCTCACTTATCCCGTCCCTCAGCTGGGAGGCCAAGGACTTGTTGGAGTCAATATTGGTTACGGTCCAATGGCTGTGGGCTCAAGGTGGTTAGCTTATGCCTCCAACAACCCGCTGCTATCAAATACAGGTCGTTTAAGCCCCCAAAATCTAAGTCCTTCTCCAGGCGTCAGCCCTTCTACATCACCTGGCAGTGGAAGTTTGATGGCTCGGTATGCCATGGAATCGACTAAACATTTAGCTACTGGATTAATTAATCTGGGAGATGTGGGCTATAAAACTTTGTCAAAATACTGTCATGATGGTTCTAATTCTCCAGTTTCATCAAATTCTAGCTGGAAAATTGGTAGGGTTGCTGTTCATCCAATTGAAACAGATGCTGCTGGGATGGTTGGTCTTCCAATAAACTACCTTATAATCCTTACGAAAATATTTTTTTTTTGTTGCTGTGTTTCAATTTTATGGACGGAAAATTATCTGCATTCTCTTTTCTTAAACATGAAAAATATTGGGCTCTGTTGACTTTGCGCCATTTTCTTAATGCAAAGTTGACTTACGCCCCCAACCCCCATTTGTTTTCATAATCATTAGACTTCGGCCCTTGTGGAATCTCAAAGAATTACATAAAAATTAGGGGCAATTGTCTCATTTTTTTAAACTAATCCTTTAACTTAACTCCCTGATCCATTATGTAATTCCTTGAGATTCCCCTGCATGCACGGGGAAAAGTCTAATTTCACATATAAAATATGGGGCAAAGTCAAAAAAATCCCAACAATAGGGTATTTTGAATTTTCCCCAATTGTTAATGTAAAATTAGACTTGCAACCTAATTTTGATAATCCTCAAGACTTTTCCCCCTGCATGAGGTGAGGTATTTATATGGATTACGTTAAAATGTGGGAGCATCATGCAAACAATAGTTGGCCATTTGCCCTTATGTTTTCGTAATTGCTTGAGATATCCCCTCATGCGGGGGCAAAGTCTTAGGATTACCGGAAAGGGGAAACAAGTCTAATCTTTTGACATAACACTAAGGGGCAATGTCAAAAAAGCCCACATTTTCGTCTATCATGTTGAATGCTATTGTATTTCTGTTATTAGTTTTTACTTATTATTTGATAATAATTTTATATGTGATGGTTTTGTATATTGTTGTTGGTATTTAAAAATCCTCTCTAGCACTTGGATTTACCAAATTCTTGAAGGATTTGACATCTAAAGATGGTTTTCTTGTATCGGTTGTTGTAGGTTGTCATAAAAGATTTTGTATCCAGAGCTGTCGTTTCACAATTCAGGGCCCATACAAGCCCCATATCAGCACTATGTTTTGATCCAAGTGGGACCCTCCTGGTTACCGCCTCGATAACCGGGAACAATATTAACATTTTCCGAATCATGCCATCCTCCTGCTTGCAAAATGGATCTGGCACTCGTAGCTATGACTGGAATTCTTCTCATGTGCACCTTTACAAGCTCCACCGTGGCATGACCTCAGCTGTGCGTTCCTGCTATTTCCTTTTCAGATTCCCTTTTTTTTTCAATAAATCGTGGGAGACACAATCTGGGGACATTTGTTAAGGAGACTTCGATGTTACATCTGTGCATTGGTTAGTAGTAATCTTTGTGCCGATACTACTCATGATGGACCCAGTTCATTTACCAATGTATTGCCGACATGTCACAGACTCCCCTGAATGTGTGTCCCTGTCGTGTGTCTCTATGGAAGTTCTCTGTTTTTTTGGGCAATATTGATGAGTTATATAATGTTATTTTTATTTTTTTCCCCTCTTCATGCAACAGGTAATACAAGACATTTGCTTTAGCCAGTATAGCCAATGGATAGCTATTGTATCATCAAGGGGAACTTGCCATATATTTGTTTTATCCCCTTTTGGTGGTGAAACTGGTCTACAAATGCAAAACTCTCGTGTCAGTGGGGCCACCCTCTTACCTGTTTTATCTGTACCCTGGTGGTCTACTTCATCTTTTACAAAAAACAACTCCTTTTCTCCACCACCACCAGCTCCCACCACCCTTTCTGTGGTGAGCAGGATAAAAAACGGCAATGGGTGGCTTAATGCAGTAAGCAATGCCGCCTCCTCTACAGCAGTGAACGCCTCTGTGCCATCTGGTGTTGTTGCCGCAGTTTTTCACAATTCTGTATCTCTCAATTCCCAACCTCCTCTGCCAAATACCAGTACTTTGGAGCACCTAATGGTCTATTCTCCATCTGGTAACGTAATTCAATACGATTTGGTGCCTTCTGTGGGGGGAGAACAAGATGAATCTCCTATGAAAAGTGGGGCAGGTTTAATGGATATGCAAGAGGAGGATCTTCGGGTGAAAGTTGAGACCATTCAGTGGTGGGATGTTTGTCGGAGAACTGATTGGCCAGAAAGAGAGGAACGTATTTATGAGCATAGTCATGTTAGAGATGAAACTGTAGAGAATCCCATGGATACTTCTGATTATGAAGATAAAAATGATGCTGGGGGAAAGGATGTGGTCCAGGCCCATGAACAATGCCACTGGCATCTTTCAAATGCGGAGGTGCAGATGAGGTCTGGGAGGATACCAGTTTGGCAGAAGTCCAAGGTATTTGCTTATACTACCTATCCCATATTAAGAGTCCACTATTCCTGTTTGGGACATCCCAGATTATGGGTCCACTTTCCATTTAAGAACATAATCAACTATCCAAAACTCTGGATAGGAAACAAGTTTTGTCCTTAACCATTGATTACTATAAAATTATTGAGTTCTTAAAAAATGTGAAAGTCAAACATGGACTCTTAGAGTCTTAAGTAGGGTTAGAGGGATAGAGTCTTAAGAGTTCACTTTCTTTTCAAAACATCATCAACGTGCCAAAAATCACGACAGGGAACAAGCTTTTTTTTAAACCACTGATTGTGGTAAAATTAGTGCATTTTGGAAAATTGCGAAAGTCAAACATGGACTCTTAATTAGGGATAGAGGGGATAGTCAACACTAAGCTCCAATATGTATACCTTTCTATGTATGCTGATGATGCATCCACATATACTGTAGATATATTTCTACACAATGAGTCCTCTGGGTCCAGGGTATGAAGAGATGAATCTCAGCAAAGAGTATGCGGGTGGAGAGATTGAAATTGAAAAGGTTCCAGTTCACGAGGTCGAAATGAGGAGGAAGGATTTACTGCCTGTCTTTGACCGTTTCCATAGTATTAACTCGGATTGGAGTGGTGGCAGGTATGTAACTACCTGTCTATAGGTTCTAAACATCTCAGTAATGCTGATACCATGATTCCTCTGTCTCAAATTAAGAGTCTTAGTTTGAAAGTCAAACATATGCAGAAACTTTTGAATTTTTGTATTCACACTTCATTTAAAGGAACAGAGGGGGTGAATGAAATTAAACCCAATATTTTGGCACTGCACTAAAGATTTTGTTAGTCTAATAACATAAAGGCGACTCTTCGAACAAGCCTAAAATTGCAGTCCCTAGGCTTTCTAGTCAACGTTAAGCAATCTTGAATAGCGTGGGCCGTGGAACATAGGATGGGTCTCCTTAAATGGTTTGGTTAACCAATTAAAACCACAGCCAAGTCCATTTCAATGATAGTTTTATGGGTGCGTCTTTCCCAAATGCATCTTGAAATGTACTGACGATGGAAAGTTGGAAACCATCACTAATAGCCTGGTCCATATACAGACAGTCCGCACAAAGACTGATGATTGTATATGTGTACTATGTTATACGTGTGTGCGCCTATGTATGTATATGCATGTGCATGTGTGTGAATACACCATGGTGTAATTCAAGGTGTTTGTCATAGTCAGGGATTAATTGCATTGAAGGTTTAGTCATGTCTGATTGGAGTTGATTACCAAATCCATGAGTTTATGTAGGACAGTTGGAAGAATAAGAGACTAGCAGGGACTGAGAGCTTTCTCACTTCGGTCGGCTTTCTCTTAAGATACTTTGAATAAACTGAACCTTATTTTCTTCAACAAACAGGTGATTATGTACCCAAAAAAAAAAGGAATTCGATGGTAGTATCACACCACTAAAACTCTAGGAATCACTCGTAGAGATAGATAAAGTTTGTTATGACCTTTGGACTCCTTCACAATAATAAAGATTGTTTAATTTAAGACTTATATACTCTCCGAAGCTTTTAATGACATTTATCTAACTAGTTCTAGGTTTTACACAAATCCTAGATATTGAATTACCAAAAGAGACTATTTGCTCCCCCATCCCAAATTAAGAGTCCAATATTCCTTTTCAGAGTATAATCAAAGTAACAGAACTCACAATAGAAAATAAGAATTGTTCTAAACCATTGATTGTGATGAAATTACTACATTCTTAGAAAATGTGGAAGTCGAACATGGACTCTTAATTAGGGATAGAGGAGTGCTTTCTTGTCTTCTAGGCTCTTCCTTATTTTAACTTTTAAGGAAACTCTCTTTCAAAGCCCAACGAGGCAACAACCCATAATTGATCCATTTTAATGAACCCCAATTATGCAAGACCCAACATGGTCACCATTGTCCAACATATGCCAAAATTAGGATTGGGCTTTGAACCCTTTACCTCTGTTAAACTTTTAAAGTGTGCTGCCACTTATTTCTTGAATTATTTAACTGATCCATCTCCTTGAATTTGCTTTCCCCTGTTTTTCATATGGTTTGCAGCCTCGTAAGAGGTGGTTGATAGATTTTAATGTTTACTGCTTCTTAGTTGAGTTTATTCTAAAACACTGTATTGCTGGTTCGCCGTTAGCATCCACTATTAATGCAACGCAATTGTGACAGTGTTCCTTGTTAACCTGATCTAAGGACATCAATAACGCCTGCTGAATAACATCTAATAATTCTAATAAAAATATAATGAATAAATGAAAATTACTATTTGTTTTGATGATATACATCTGAAATGTTTATTATAATTTTACAAGGTTTTTAATTCCGATTTCTGCAGGGGACTTGGTAGAGGGAGATTTTCTGCTTCATCTTCTTATGAAGGTGACAAAGAGAAGTTTTCAGAAGACACTGTACTCTCCCATGCAAAGCTGTTGTCACCTGGCTCGGTTGAAAACTCACTTGGAGGTACCACAGTCATACACTCCTGTCCCAAATTAAGAGTCCCACATTCCGTTATAGAATTTATATTCCCATTTCATTTTCGGGACGTCATGAAAATGTTCTATTTCTCACCATAATAAATGAGTTCTGTTCTTGACCCTTGATAAGGTTGGTGGGACTCTTAGTTTTTGAAACAGATGGAGTAATTCCCATCATCTGCGTTAACAAGTAAAGGTTTTTTTGACTTCGCCCCCTATTCTTGATACAAAATTAGACTTACCACCCATGTTTTCAAAATCATCAGGCCCTGCCACCTGCATGCTGGGGAATCTGAAAGGATTACGTAGAATTGGAGGCAATGTCTAATTTCTTATTGTAATCCTTTGACTTAACTCCCCCCCTTGCAGTTCAATGAGATTCCCCCCCATACAAGGTGGCAAAGTCTACGATTATGAAAACGGGACACGGGGGGGGGGTTCTAATTTCACATGAAAAACAGGGGGCAAAATAAAAAATCAACAATTAATCGGCCACCTCTTCTCTGTAAAACTCATCATATTGCCATTTTCACCAGGTTCGCTAAGAACACAGGGAGCAGCGCAAAATGTGAACCAAACATATAGTGTGAAGTCTTGTCCTCGTATTTTCCTATCGACAAATGAAAATGGTGGGGTAAAAAGTCCAAGTTATATCGAAGAAAGTTATGTAATAAATAGTTCGTCTTCGCTTAGTAGCGGCCCGCTTTCTAATGGAGGAACTATTCAGTCTAAAAACAGTGGTTGTGTGACCAGTGATGTTTCGAATACAAGTTCTAACCGTTCTGATTCGAGTATGAACATTATATATGAGGGCCCGGTGCATGAAGATATAATGCATTCAAATGAGACGTTAGATTTTGGGCAGTATTTTCGAGAGGGCTACTGTAAAGCCAATACTCACCCTGAATTAATGGAAGATGTAACTGACGTTGATGGTGGCGGCAATGGTTGTCACAAGGAGAAATCTGAAGAAGATGATGGCGACAGTGATGACATGCTTGGTGGTGTATTTGACTTCTCTGAAGAAGGTGAGGAATCTGAAATAATTCACATTCTTTAATTGTTATGTTTTACCTGTTATATATAGGCCTTTAACTTTGCCGCTCATTTTTCAGTGCGCAACTAGACTTAACCCCCTGCTTTCATAATTGTTAGACTTTGCCCATGTACATGGAGGAATCTCAAAGAATTCATAGAATTAGGAGGTTAAGTCAACGGATTATGATAAAAAAATTTAGACATTGACCCCCATTTTTACATAATAGTCCTTTGAGATTCCTCCGCATGAAAAGGGAAAAGTCTAACTATTATGAAAATAGGGGTAACTCTAATTTCGCATTAAAAACTGGGGCAAAGTAAAAAGGCTCATATGTATACATATTAAATGCTAGATTACCTTGCACACGCGCGGCGTCTGAGACTTGTATGCATTTAATTTGAAGAAATCACTCGCCGCCTAATCGTTAGATGTAGCAAAATCATTCTTAATAGTGAGGGTTCGAATCTTGTTGAAATTCTTTTTTTTTAGGAAGGCTTTTATTTTGTGTGGGTGGGTGGGAGAAGGGATTGCACGGATATAATTGGAAATCAAAAGTATGACGGTGCCTCAAAACGGTAGAAATCTATCTTGGCTGTTTATAATAGTATAAATATATCTATCTTAGAATGGCGTATTTGTTGGTGTTGGACCTTCTTTGGAGTATAGAAATATGCTAAGTTTCCCGTCAATTCAATCTTCACCCACCCGGTAGTGAACAAAATAACCAATACAACTCATACCAAATTTGTTAGAAACATGGGTTCATAACATATCAATTATGTTGAAAGCTTCTATTACATATACAGTACGGGTGTATTCTTCAGTGACCCGAACTTGATAATTCTTTTCCCATTAACTAATAATTTCATACAATTTGTCGATTTCCTTTGTACTGATGTCAACCCGCCCGAATTCTCGGTTCGCCTTTGTCTCTACCTATGAAGCACGGATTCTTCTAAAGGGTCAGCAAATCCAGCTAGGTGCGAATCGGAATTAATTGTTTAATTTTAATTTCCGATTCTTTAAGGATTCGGGAAGAATCCTTTTTTTTTTTTTTTATTAAAATTGACTTTTTTTTTTAATTAAAATTGACTTTTTTTTTTAAAAAAGAAAGATATTTTAATAGAGTTTTTTTAAAAAAAAGAAAAAAGAAAAGAATTTTTAACTTTTAATAGATTGTTACTTTTTATTATCTTCCTATTTCATTGTTGATTATAGGTAATTTTTAAACATGCAATCTAATTAACTAATGTAAATTTATATTATTATTTTATTATCCGCCGCACCCGCACCCTGTTTTTTTGAAAATTCTCGAGAGCCGCACCTGAATCGCGTCGCACTTGAATCCTGCACCCGCATCCGATCTTCATTGGTCTCTACCTTTGGATATTTTTGTAAACCAGACTGGCGGACTTACTAGGGTTATTGAGAACAATGATATGTTGATTTGAAGAATTTTATCATGAATCCAATCATGCCATCAAAGAGCAATGAACAGAGACAAAATCACTTGCATGTTCGTTAATTCAATTCCTCTCAATTCAAAGAACGAGAATGGTGCGGATAGAAACTCCTTTTGGTGATCATTTGTATGTTTAGTTGGCAGCGGTCGTTATGTCTTTCTATTAATACAAACCTGGACAGGTCTGTTCCTGAACCGGGTTTTAGCAATGAAATTTCATTTGCTAAAAGCCATTTGTGAACAGACCATGCCATTATAGAGCCGGCCTGTCTCTCTCTCTCTCTATATATATATGGTGGTTGCTAAGGGCACCCCTAAATTACTTTTCACCAGCACATGCACTACCTTTTAGACGCGATGGATAATAATTTTAGCATGCATGTGGAGTTGAGTAGGAATTTCTGGGGCCTTAGCAACCACCTTTATGTATACGATTTTTGGATAGTAGGCAGTTGACACCCGAGGGCTTGGTAGAGTAGTTAAGAACTCACACCTCTATGGAGTAGGTCTCAAGTTTGAGTCTGCCAATCCCCTTCCCCCTTCAACTTAAACAATGGGTGTATCCGGTGGTATATTGCTTGTATACTATATATATAGAGGCAGGCGGCTCCTAACAGGGATTCCTCTGTTTAGTTAATGAGCAGACTTCCCCTTTTGAGAGGGTGAATGGTTGGACATTTTTTTTTTTATGAAATACGGTGGAGATGGTCTCCTTGATGAAGTAGATCATCTCCACCAAATTTATCGAAAATATTCAGGCGGAGCCTAGTTATATGGGTGTAATACAAACTTGAGGGAGGCTGCCAAGGCAAAATCTGCTATTTTCACAATGTATTGATTTTCAGTTGGAACATTATTGAAATTTTATTTTTTAATTATCCTTTTTCCCTTCTTGTAGGTTGATGCACAACCGCGTGTTGGAGTTGTGCTAGCGTCGCGCCACCTCTCTTCACAGTTATGCTCAGAAATTGGCCGAGTAGATGCTTTCTGAAAGGCCAATAAAAAAAGGAAAAAAAATATAAGTGACTAATTTATGTGAGGTGTGTGACAATGGGAGCAAGAAAAATTGCCTGGTGTACTCACTTCCTCTGATTTCTTATGTGTACATAAAATTGTATATTAAAAAAATTGATGCTACAAATTTATTTGTGTGGACAGGTTCTTTGTCTATGCTGTGTAACACTATTTGTTTTTCAAAGTAAAGAAAATAAAAATGTTGAAAATGAAGAAGGGCTCTTTATACTGTAATGCGTTTTCTTTTGTCTGTGCAGGCCTATCTTTTTTTCATGGATGAAGTATCTGAATACATAATGATTTCAACTAATTATAGGTTGGGCGAGTTCTTGACATACTAATTGCATTTTATGTACTAATTTTTTGTGGATTTATATCTTTTAATTAATTTTTAGGGTTCATCTGGAGGGTTGGTTTTAGTTTAGTACATATGTTACCATTTTCGACTTTAAAACGAGGGCTCTTCGAATTGGATGGAGTAATTTACTTCTTGTGTAAGTGTCCATCATTTCTACTTTCAAACATTTTTCTAAATATATTTACCTGTTCTCTTATATATTTATACAAGCTTTATCCGCTCTGGTTTCTTTCTTTTCTTTTTGTTTGTTTGTTTGTTTGTTGTGATTGTCCACTTTTGTTAAATAAGCATTAGAGGAGGACTCCTTTTTCTTCAATTTGATGACATTGTGCTTGAATCTGACCCATTACAAATTAAATTAAATAAAATAACAAATGTATACATACTAGTCACGTTAAATATGTCATGTGTGTACAGCCCAACCCAACCCAAATAACCAATTAAGAAAGAGTCTGATTTGCATCATTCCGTCACATGCCAATGATTTGGGCTTTGGACCGTGTTCAAGCTGGTAGACAAACAATCGATCGAGGCTCCCTTCTGCGTATTGGTCCACCCGGTTAATCTGAAATGATGCCACGTATGTATGTAAATATCAATAATGTTCATCATAGTCAAACCCTAGTGATACCTAAAAGGTCCTACATATATAATGTACCTACCTTTGTACTAATTTGGGTAGAGGATAGGCGTGGCAAATGAATAGTTCCATTGTGGTAGTACATTTTTGTGGTTATTAGAGAACATAGATGGCAAAGTCTCTGGGCCCCACTAAGAGATAACCCCCCACCCCCCTTCTCTCAAATATCAATTATCAAGTGCACTAGTTGTACTAGTGGTCCCTCCGATTCATCCACAATAGACTAGTTAAAAGTTAATATACGATAAATTTATCATATACGCGCACGCATCAATTTATTTGTCGGAGGATAAAACACTATTTTGTATTGCATGAAAAAATTATGTTTCACTAAATTCACTAACGTACGAACGTTAGTTGTCAGGATATCACTCAATTGAAATTAAATATTTAAAAACCAACATGTCAAATGTCACGTGTCCCAGACATTTGAGGACCGGGAATCAATCTCTCTCTCCCTCCTTTTTTTTTCTATGTTCAACACATAAATTAACTTACACTATTTTATATATATTTAACATATACTACTATTTGACACACTAAGTAGGTAGGCTAGATATATCTTATTAACATACGTTAAAATCGTGTTCCTTCTATATGTGAATTCTTAACATGTACCTTGGTTCTCATAGCCTTGTTTACATGACCTGTATTTCTATTTATTTTTTTCATAAAACTTTTGATATTCATCCTTCTTTTTAAAGTGTTTAGATTTTGATCGTTGAAGATTATGATTTTGAAAACAGTTCAATGCTTTGTGAAGTAATTAGAGGAGAGTCTATAATAGAGTCAATACATATACTGTAACAACAGGAGATTAAGATATACAAAACAAATATTGTATTTTTAGACATTGTAAGTTATTCATAAGAAAGAAAAAAAAAAGGTTTAGGCGGTGTAAATTGTTTGTAATAATATATGTTTGATCATAATTTTTTGTGATTCAATCGTTGATCATTGATATTTGTAGTGATCGAGAATGCAAGAATGTATCAAGAGTTGCACATTTATATGCATTGATCGGCTGTTTTGTGATTATTATTTTCAATTGGGTATCGTATGAATTGTGCAATTGTAGTAGTAGACAAATTTTGTTACAAGCAATCCATAGAAAGATTTGGCACCGCTCACTAATGAAGCAATAAGTAGTTGGGAATTCCGCATTTAATTTATCCCTAATCAAGTGTGAGTGAAATCGGACTTTGTTATAAAGTTTTTTAGCTTAAGACTAGATTCAAAATAACTTCTATCTTTAATTTCTTCTTCATTTTCTCTTTCAAAAAATTTAGAGAATCTCAAAAAGGGGGTCGAGAACTCCGGCCTAAAGACATTTTAAAGAAATTCTCGGTGGTGAAACTTGAAAAAGCAGTAGTGTTAGAAATGAGCATACGAGACATAACCTCACCTGTCCAATTATTTTTGGTATATATATAGCTTCCTAGATATTTATTGTATGTACACTAACTTAAAATTTGAAGGGGTTGGCGCAGCTGCTGAGACCTTAAACTTGATATTTCATTAAGCAATAAGTTTAAAGTTCGAATAATTGGGTAAACAATTCTTTTGGGTCAAACAACGAACAATGTTTTATGAATTCTCTAATTCCAATATAAATTATATGTTTTTGATTGAATCAGAGATAAAATTAATTTTTGGGTCAAACAACATTAAAAATAATTATTATTATTATTATTGTAATTGAACAATGTTTTATGAATTCTCTAATTCCAATATAAATTATATGTTTTTGATTGAATCAGAGATAAAATTAATTTAAGGTTCGAGCGAGTTGGCCTAGAACACGCATGAGCATTAAAAATAATAATTATTATTATTATTGTAATTGTTTATATATTATCATTAGTTGCAATAATTTATAAAGCAACAAAATGGGCGAAAGGGGGTAACGTACCAATAATAATGAATTAAACCTACGTTATTCCTACCGTACCAATGTACCGTGTATACCAAAGTGGAAAATGGTAATGGAAGATTTTGGCGTACCAAATTTTTGGTACGGTACCGTATACTCGGTATGGTCTGTACCAATACCCCTACTTTATACACTGAATGCTTGTGGTAATATATACTTACATGTATATATATACACACATGACACATGTAAGTTAACTAGCCTTATTACAAAAGGGGCCTCCCACAACGTGTCAAATTCACAGCACCTTATTGGATTTATTTGCTACCTACTTGGATTTGAAAGAAATGAATTATAATGCAATATTTATGAGTTTTATCAAGGGTAGGCCTATTGTCACCCTTATTTATATTATAAAATATTTTTTTTGATCAATTATTTTTTTAAAAAATTATAAGAATTTAATGATTAAATATATATATATATATATTATAGTGTGCATATTATACACACAATACACATATGAAGATATCACATCAAAATTAAAATACTCACACCAATATTATACACACAATACACTCTCACATACTAATAATTTTGTTTACATTAAAAATGCCATAACTTAAAATAAAAAATTTTAAATTTAATAAAAATTTAATATTTAAAATTTACTAATCAAATTTAATTAAACAAGATCCATCATGACTATCTAATTATGAAAAAAAATCGAGAGAAATTATTGTGTAACATTTAAGGTCGTATGCTATGTGTTCATACATTATTGGTCATCTCAATCTGACATTTTTAAGACATATGTTACGTGGTTGGATTATAATTAAAAGACTTTTAAAAAAATTAAAAAAAGTCGGTACAATCCGACATATTTTTAGTTTTTTCAGCATGAATATATATTGAACTTACGTTTCAGTTGTTCACAACGTTAGACTATATATTAGGCAATAGGCTCAAAATAGACTGATTGATTTTGTCGTTACGTGATTGGATTATGATTAAAATATTCTTTAAAAAATTAAAAACAAGTCGATCCAATCTGGTATACATTTAGTTTTTTCAGCATGAAGATATATTAAACTTATGTTTCAGTTGTTCACAACGTTAAACTAAACTAGATAATAGGTTCAAAATAGACTGATTGATTTTGTTAAGTTAAATTCGTCACACGTTAATTTTTTTATCATATTATTAATTATTTTTTTTATTTTACCGTGCCAGATGGCACAGGTATACCCTAGTACCTCTATATAACACTCCTACTTTGATTTGGTGCAATAAAACTGAGTATTTGCACATTGATTCAGTATAGTAAGGGTCGAGTATGTGCACATTACTCGGTGCCATAGGACTGAGTCAGCGTATTTTTTTATTCTCAACAATAATTCAACTCTATTATATCGAGTCAAATATAGATAGTGTTACGGAGAACTTTAGAGTATAGCAATAATTCTACCCTTTTATTAATTAGACAGGGATATATATATATATATATACACACAATGAGGGTTGAAATTTAGTACGAACCGGCATTTTAGCGAAAAAAAAATAATTCCTGAAAGTGCTGTTCATATACGATCAATTCGCACTAGTTATTTCCACAAAATATATTGATATAACTCAGAGATTTTTTAATTGACCGTACGTATAATTGTGAAATTTTTAACAAACCTTTGTATTTTTATAGTCATAGACTGGTTGATCTATTCATTATACTCAGCACCACGTGGAAAAAATAAGGATAAAATACACTGAACCCTCCTGAATTATTTCATTTTTTCACTTTACTTCCTGACTTATAAAATTTGACAATAAACTCCCCTCAACTATTGACCTTTATCACTTAACCACCAAATTGTCTTTGTACAATAGAACCTTAAAAAAAAACATATAAAGAAATAAAAAGAAAAGGAGAAATTAAAGAAAGAAAAGAAACCCAATCCACCTCCATCTCAAATTTAACGTATTCACTCTTGAATTAAAAATTCTAATTAAAGTAGTTTGTGTTTTAAGGTGTATATATATGTTTGCATTACATATATATTTACATTCACTTGTATATATATATATAGAGAGAGAGAGAAAGTAGTTGTTGGGGTGGAGGGGAAAGGGGTTGAGCATTGTCTCTATTTTTTTGTTTCTGTTTTTGCCTTCTTTTTATTTTTCAAATTATATACAAGCTAGGTCAATTGTGTCAATTTGGAGGCTAAGTGATAATGATTAATAGTTTAAAGAGATTTACTTTTGACTTTTATAAATTAGGAAGTAAAGTGCTAACACATAATAGTTTAAGGGTAGTTTAGTGTATTTTACCCGAAGAGACGTTTATTTAACCGAGGGCCACCAGATATTAAAATATTTTTACGACGGTTCCCTTATTAGTTTATAAACCCCCCTATCTATTCTTAAAAAACCCCGCATATTAGGGTAAGCTTAATTGTTATGAAAATAGTAACGGGTAAGTGTAATTCACATTAACAATATGTTGCGTCTGGCAATGAATAAGAAATCATATTCAAAGTATGAATACTTTATATGGAGTTGTTGTAGTCATATTATACTTGCTTGATATATACGCTTGGATATGTATAGGATATATATCAGAATTTTGCGCATTTTTTCTATTTCTCAAATAATTCTTGAATACGACTAGAATACACTTTGGATATAGCGAAGATAGGATATGTAGATATGATATTGTTCAATTTTGTAAAAGTTAAATTTCGGGCTACTTTCATTATATTGAAAATTAACGTGAAGGAAAATGTTATTAAAAGCATTCTAGAGATTTCCTCCGAATAACTATCTCCTTGTACGTATTTAAACAAACATCAGGGTCCAAAGTGCACACCGGTTGGTCCTTCGCCAACGTTCATCTCGATCGGGTCACAGTCGAGAACTCTAGGCATTTCCATGTGTTCCATTCTTTTGGAACTATCTTTATGAATAATTTTCATCCACTATTGACTTTCAAAATAATTATTATGAATTAATATTCTCACATACTTGAGGTTGATAATTTTAATTTTTCAATTATCTGATTTATGCCATCACTTACTATCTTTTAAGATAACAGTGTAGACATGAAATGTGATGAAATTTTTTTAGACGGATTGTGAAATGTTTGTAACTAATTAATTGAAGTTGAATAGCTACTTTATGCTTTATATAATTGACTAATTAGTATTTCTTAGATTCATAAATATTGACAGTAAAATTCATAAACTTTAATTGTAAAGCTAATAACTTCTATATATAAGAATATACTATATATTAACTTTGTGTACCGTATTTCAACCGTACCGTATTCTACTTTTTGTTGTTGTTGTTGTTGTTGTTGTTGTTGTTGTTGTACCCCTGTGTTAGTGTTGTATTATATCAAATACCCACGTTTGTATTAGTGTTTTATAAGAATACATGATAAATAAGGACAAGATCACGGTGATGCTGGGATAATAATCCCAGTTATAACTTATATCTATCTATAATATATATAAAAATACGAATAACGTAAGTGTTTTTAATCTCTTTTGTATGCACAAATTTGGCCCTTAATTTTAAAAACACGGTTTTAAGATTTACATTTAATTTTAAATAAAACAATATGACTCTATATACTTTTGTATTAGTATTCCAAACAATTCTAATTTATTTGGCTAAAACACTATGACTACGTATACTTTTGTATTAATCTTGTATGGAAATTTGTGCCATATTTAATAAATGTTGAGAGTTAATTATTTTTAAAAATTTATACTTAACCTGTATTCTTAAGGCACACGTTAACATTATATATACTAATTAGCACACGTTTTAAGAACTGCACAAATTAATGTAACATGAACGCAAACAAGACATAATTGAACACATACATAAATAGGAACTTCTTAACATGATACGAGCGTACTGACGCAATTCAATATAATGTTAGCCAATGGTTGATTTAGTAGACACACTTGCACAAATTAATTACTTACCAGATAGGCAGATATATAAATATATATTTTCGATACGTTTTAACAACGACACATATAAATATAACGGGAATAGAATTATAATTTTAACTTATGTAATTTATTATAGTCAAGGTCATATAACTTATTTTCTATTGAAAAATGAAAAATCAATTTAAGATACATTAAAAAGAGAGAGAGAGAAAAATTATTAATTTAAGACTGAAAGAGTATTATATATACGTTATGTTCAAGTGACATAAACACGTAAAATTACCAGATTTAATCTCAACATCGATCACCAAAATAATATATATATATATATAAGATTAAATATTTATTAAAAAACCAAAGCCAAACCTAAGATTGGTACGTTGTTATGCGCGCCTTTGAGTCATTTTTTCCCATTTAAGCTACTTAAAAGCTAAACCCAATAAAGTAATATGTATCCACCCACGTACCCATGACCCAACCAAATAAAAACAACGTGCAGAAAAAGAAAAGGAAAAAAAGAGGGCATAAATTGACGTGAAGAAATGTTAAAAAAAGGTTACAAGTGCATGTGGATTGAGAAAAGGGAAAAGTAAAAGTGCTATTAATTAATTTAATTAAATTAAATTGTTCTTTGGATAACAACAATCTTTTCTTTCATATATCAATCCAACAATTTTGTTTTTTTTCGTTGTTCCAATAAAAAAGGGAAATAGCTGATCGAGATAATACTACTTCTGTACCACGCGCGGTCGACGTACTGGCGGTACTGCTTACTAGCATTGAGGCAAAAGTTAGAAACTTATATTTTAGTAGAAAAAACAAAAATGTTGCGCATAACTTTTTCGAGATTGATAAAATATATATATATATATATATATTTACATATCTATATTATAAAATATCAAGTTTGACCAAATTTATTTTTAAAAAGTATAAAAATTTAATGGTTAAAAATATACATGTTATGGTGTGCATTAACTCTACACTCTTGGATGAGTTTTATACACATATCAAGATGTTACATCAAAGTTAAAACACCCACACCAATAATATATATACACACAATAAATTCTCACACACCAATAATTTTTTCTATATTAAAGATGCCATATTTTAAAATAAAAAATTCAAAATTTAATAAAAATTTAGTATTTAAAATTTACAAATCAAGATCAATTAAACAAGATCCGTCATGACTATAAAATTATGTAAAAAAAATATATTAAGTAACATTTAACACCAATAATATACACAAAGTAAACTCTCATACACCAATAAATATTTTTACGTTAAAAATGTCATAACTTAAAATAAAAAATTTAATATTTAATATCTAATATTTAAAATATACTAATCAAGAAATTTCATAAAAAATAATATTTAAATCTACTAATCAAAATCAATTAAACAACATCCATCATAACTATAGAATTATGAATTTAATATTTAAATTTATTAATCATTATTAATTAAACAATATCCACCATGACTATAAAATTATGTAAAAAAAATAAGAAAATTTATTGAGTAACATTTAATACTAATAATATACACACAATAAATTCTCAAATATCAATCATTTTTTCTACATTAAAAATGTCATAACTTAAAATAAAAAAATTTAATATTTAATATTTAAAATTCACTAATCAAGATCAATTAAACAAGATCCATCATAGTGTTCGTACATTAGTGTTCGTAAATTTAAGGATGTACTTTATGCGTTTGTACATTATTGATCATCTTAGTATGTCGTTTTTCGGAATGTTCACAATATATCAGTTAAATTTTTAAACTATTTTTAAATCATACCAGACGTGATTGAATTATTTTCACATATAGTCTTGAATTTAATTTGTTAAAAACTTATTTTGCCAAGATCAAAATATTTTATGTGTTCGTAAATTATTATTGATCATCTTATAATGTCGTTTTTAAGAGTGTTCACAATATATCAGTTAAATTTTTGGACTATTTTCAAATCATACCAACATACGTGATTGAATTATTTTTACATATGGCCTTGAGTTTTATTTGTTAAAAACTTATTTTGCCGAGATCAAATTAAGATAAAAAAATATGATTAAACAATTATTTAAAAATTAAAAACAAGTCGGTCCAATCCAGTTTACTTTTAGTTGGTCTAACATGAAGATATATTGAACATAAGTTTGTCGATTTAGATTCATCACACATTACTCTTTTTTATCTTATTATCAGTGCTTATTTAATTTACTGTGTCATACCCTAGTATTAATATAAAATAGACGAGCACATATTTTGAAAATATTTTGATATATATGTATGACCAATGTGAAATATCTCTCACTTACTTGTTACTCAAGATTTTGTATTTGCATTAATTATATAGATAACATTGAACTCCTCTTAAATATACAAGTTTTACAAGCTAGTGATAACATAACGGGTGGTGACACTAGAGAAGTGCATCAGAATATTTACTTTAGGGCTGACAATTTTAAACCGCAAATCGATCGAAAATCGATTCAATCAATCATTTTTGGTTGGTAAACCGAACCGGCCATGTTTAATCGGTTACCGAAAATTCGGTTACCAACCAAAATTGGTTTTGGAATCAGTTTGCATATCTTAATTTTCGGTAATTATCGACCGACCGACCAATTTTTTTAAAAAAAAAATTTTATAAAAATATAACTCTTAAATGTTAAAAATATAACTCTCTGTCTCTCACTACTCAGTTCTCCTTTTCTAAAAAATTAAGGGTGGAAAAAGGGTAAAGGGGCAACAAAATAGGATACCACGAAGTCAAGAAAACTTTGAAGTTTGAAGCCTGTGGGGGGAAAGCTTGGTAAGAGAAAGGCTACATCAAGGAAGATAAGAGCAGTAGAACCAAGGCGGCTAAGTAAACAAATCGATAGTAAAAAAAACTCCCAATCTCGTCTCTTTCCGAGCCCGCCCCTCACTGCCTCAAAGCCCTCACTATCCGTTTATCCCTCTCTCTCTCTCTCACTTACTCTCCGTTATCCCTCTCTCACCAGAGTCGGTCTTGGCCAATTTTAAGCCCCGGGCGAAATTTTAGAATAATGCCCCTCTTATAAATAAATATATTAATTTTTTTATATTAAAAAAACCAAATAATTTTTGTATTTCACCAAAAACATATTACAATTAAAAATTGAAAATGCTTACAAACTTCATTTTAAAATTTACGAGTTTACATGTCTTCAAAACCAATACAATGATAATTCAAGCACGTAAATGCTACATTTCCAACCATCATGTGCATTTTCATCTTCCAAAAAGCTTCTAGATGCTCTAAAATAACGTCAAGAGGGCAATAGGCAATTGCAAAAGAAAGAGCTAAAGATTGAAAAATAATAAAAGAATAGGCATAGCTCTATTTTTCTTAATTTTGGTCAATGGAAACTAGGCGAAAACGAAGAGACCGACTTTGAAAATTTGCATCATTTTATTGGAAAGTTACCTTATTAAATAAAGATTTTTGAAAAGATATTTTATTTATTTAATATATTTTTAACATATACTTATTACATTATATTATACTAGGGTATACCCGTGCCATCCGGCACGATGAAATAATAGAATAAAAAAAAGTAGCGTGCACTAAATCTAAATAGGCAAACATCATTAGTTTATTTCGACAAATATCAACGGAAAATGTAAAAATAATCCAACAATGTATGGATTCATAAATGTTACTCAATAATTTTTCTTAATTTTTTTTACATAATTTTATAGTCATAATGGATTTTGTTTAATTGATGTTAATTTGTAGATTTTAAAATTAATTTTTTATTAGATTTTTTGTTTTTTATTTTAAGTTATAGCATTTTTAATATAGACAAAATTATTAGTTTTTGAGAGTTTATTGTGTGTATATTATTGGTATGAATGTTTTAACTTAGATGTGACATTTTGATTTGTATATAAAACTCATCCAAGTGTGTAGAATTAATGCACACCATAACATGTGTATTTTAACCATTAGATCATTATACCTTTCAAGTCAAACTTAATGTTTTATAATATAGATATATTAGGGTATACCCGTGCCATCCGACATGGTGAAATAAAAAAAATCTAATAATAGGATAAAAAAAATAATGTGTGACGAATTTAAATCGACAAAATCACAGTTTATTTTGAACCCATTGTCTAGTCTAATCTAACGTTATGAACAATTGAAACGTACACTCAATATATCTTCATGCTGAAAAAACTAAAAGTATACAGGATTCGACCGACTTGTTTTTATTTTTTTAAAGAGTCTTTTAATCATAATTCAACCATGTAACGTACGTCCTAAAAATGACATATTAAAATGACCAATAATATATGAAAACATTAGGGTATATACGTGCCATCCGGCTCGATAAATTAAATAAGAACTGATAATAAGAAAAAAAATGAGCAACCTGTGATGATTCTAAATCGACAAACTTAGATTCCATATATCTTCATGCTAGAACAACTAAAAGTAAAAAATAATTCAATCACGTTTGTTGGTATTTAAAAATTAATTCAAAAAATTGAATGATATATTGTGAATACTCCTAAAAAATACATACTAAGATGATCAAGAATGATATAATGTAGGAATACATAAATTACGTCCTTAAATGTTATTCAATAATTTTTATTGTTTTTTTACATAATTCTATAGCCATGATGGATCTCGTTTAATTGATCTTGATTATTATATTTAAATATTAAATATTAAATTTTGAATTTTTTATTTTAGGTTATAAAATTTTTAATGTAGAAAAAATGATTGATATGTGAGAGTTTATTGTGTGTATATTATTAGTGTTAAATGTTACTCAATAATTCTTCTTATTTTTTTTACATAATTCTATAATCATGATGGATTTTGTTTAATTAATCTTGAATAGTAAATTTACATATTAAATTCATAATTCTATAGTCATGATGGATCTTGTTTAATTGATCTTGATTAATAGATTTAAATATTATTATTTTTTATGAAATTTCTTGATTGGTATATTTTAAATATTAATTTTTTTATTTTAAGATGAATATTGTTTAATAGATTTTGATTATTATATTTAAATATTATTTTTTTATTAAATTTCTTGATTAGTAGAGTTTAAATATTAAATTTTGAATTTTTTATTTTAAGTTATGGCTTTTTTAATGTAAAAATATTTATTGGTGTGTGAGAGTTTACTTTGTGTATATTATTGGTGTTAAATGTTACTTAATAATTTTTGTTTTTTTTATATAATTCTATAGTCATGCTGGATCTTGTTTAATTGATCTTGATTAGTAGATTTTAAATATTATATTTTTATAAAATTTTGAATTTTTAATATAGAAAAAATGATTGGTATGTGAGAATTTATTGTGTGTATATTATTGGTGTGAGTGTTTTAACTTTGATGTGACATCTTGATGTGTGTATAAAACTCATCCAATGGTGTAGAACTAATGCACACCATAACATGTGTATTTTTAAGCCATTAGATTCTTTTACTTTTTGGAGAAAATTTTAGTCAAAGATGGTGTTTTATAATATAGATATATATATACATATACATATACAAAAAAAATTGTGCCCCTTCTCATTTTTGGGCCTCGGGCGGTCGCCCTGCCCTAGGGCCGGCCCTGTCTCACACCCAATCGGCAGTCAGCCATTTAAACTAAGCGAACAAGCTGTTGGTGTTGGTGTTGGTTTGATTAGAGGAGTGAAATTAGATCATCAATTGGTTAAAGTAAGCATATTTCTTAAGTTAAGAAATTTTGGGACTATCTGAACTTGACAAAATTCTGAAATTGGTCTCCTCCTTTCTCAGTTCTATTTCTCTTTAGAATTTTATCTTTTTTCCTTTCCTTAAACCATTTGTAATATATTTTGATTGCTTAATGATGTAAGATAGCGTGTGATTTTGATTAATTTGGTAATTTCACTTCTAGGTTTTTGTTGTTTGCCTTGATTTTACGGTGGGTTGGTATTTTCTTGGAAGAAAAATGATGGCTGCAGACCCAAAGGGAGGAAGAAATCTTCAAAATTTTGGTTTGTTCATGATGGTCGGTTTAACCGAACCGACCGACTATTTCAGTAAAATCGACGGTCGGTATACCGATCACATCAATTCGGTAGCGGTTTCTATGATACTCAAACCGACTATGTCGTTTCGGTTTGATAACTGACCAAATCGGTTCGGTAACCGAACCGTGGCCAGCCCTACTTTACTTCGTCTTTCGAACTTAATTAGTTACCATATTTCATATTGTAATAAATACTTTTTAAGACTTCTCGTAAAATAATATCGTGTATAATTTTTTTGCACTCTAAGCTCAAATACTATATTTATTCGTGAATGCTACACGTACAATCAAGGACGGACCATGAATTATATTTAGGAGGGACCAAATTAATAGTTTTTTAATAAATTTTTTGCATATACTATAATAAGGTTAAAATTAAAATATTATATTAAAGTATTTAACATCACATACATCAAAAATTAAAATTACATATTTAGTTACAATATTCTCATTCAAGATTTCATATTTTGAAAACACTGAATCATATATTCATTATCGATAGTTTTAAAAATAATTTTCTCAATATATATTACCAAGTAATCATTTATGGAATTATCTCCCAACCGATTTTTAATATTAAAGCAACTTGATGATTGAGAGACATAAATAGAAATTGAAAATGAAATAAAAAACCATAGATAGAAATCAAAGAAAAAAGGGCAAACAAACCAAATAACAAAACATAACCACCATAAATAAATACATAAAGGGAGCTCACTTAGATCAACAACCTAAAAATACAAACCCCTACCCTAATTTTTTTTGAACATAAACCCTTCCGCCATATTCAATGTTTCCCTCTCTAATTATAGCTCTTGCCCTTGTACTTACGCATATAATCCCTTGTAACTCCTGAATATGGCATAACTAATTAACATAAAAAAAGACTAGAGTCTCAGGTGGGGCCATGGCCCCCCTGGACCACATGTGCCTCTGCCTTACGTACAATTATGTTATTCTATATCAAAATGATTAAAAAATTATTCTAAATTAACTAGACTGGAGAGAGAAATATAAATAATTAGTTAAAAAGAAAACGATGGGAAGGTGAATGGTACATGGCTTTCAATATTTTGGATCTTGTGACGGCTTTTAATCAATTTACAAATAACTACTCAAAAAATGATGGCCTTTGAAACAGATAGAAAAGACAGCAACAGAAGCACATGCTAATATAAGATATGGTTGAGTTATTTACATTTTCCAACAGTGATCGAATTTTTACTTTGATCCATGAAGTTACATTTTTGCAAATCTTATTCATAAAGTTTGATTATGCTATCACTTTAATCCAAAATTGAATGTGGCATTTGTTCCTTTGATGGAATATGTCACGTGCAACTGATTTGGCCCGGTGATCAATGTGACGCGTATTTTCCGTCCAAGAAAGAAAAGTTAAGTTGGATTTTGGACTAAAGTGAAAATGGTATCAAATTTAGCGGATGAGATTGGCGAAAATGGAACTTCAAAGATCAAAGTGAAAATTTGGTCAAACTTCTTGGGGGTAAAATATAATAACTCTACATGGTTTAATTAAAAATATTCTGCCTACATATACGTTACATGTACTCTATATATATGAGTTCTCCAAGTTCACTATAATTCATCAAATCTCTCTCTCTCTCTCTCTCTCTCTCTCTCTCTCTCTCTTCTGGTAGGAACAAAAAATTAAGTAAAACTCCCTATAGTGCGAAAGAAAATAGAAAGATCTTGAAGAACTTATTTGAGATTGGAAGGGGGCTATAATGGATGGTGTAGTCCAGTTGCAAAGACAGTTCATTGACTACACAACTTCCTTGTATGAAGAGGTATGTATATATAGAGAGTTATATACATATTTATAAATACACACATATAGTCTGTTTCTAAAGTGGACAGTCTGGGCGCAACATAATTTTATGGACGGCTTTATGTCGACAATGCATGCTCTAAATGTATTGGCAACGGAAAACTGTAGCAAAAGGCTAGGTGTGCCAATAGACAGTCCGCTTTAGATCGAGTTCACCTGATATTTTAGGCTATCTTAATTTGAGACTGGGTTGAGTCGCACTAGCTTGGCTGATATGTCGATATATCATCAGGCAGGCTGCAACTTGATATATCATGCTATTTCTGAGACTGGGTCGACTTGCAGCTTGATATATCGTGTTATCATATCTCTGGACTAGGTGGACCAATCCATTTGCAGCCTGACTACTTTTAGCAATGAATTTTTGTCACCAAATGCATTAGAGCCGTGTTTGGTGATGACAATCCCATAGTAAAAGACGGTCTGTTTTAGAGACAGGCTGTACATGAAAATTTTTATTCCTTTATATTTTTCACTTTTTTCTCTAATATACATTTGTGCGTTTTTTTTTTTGATTATTTGTTTTTGTGGGTATTAGAAATATCTTGATGAACAGTTCAGACAACTGCAGCAACTGCAAGATGAGAGCAACCCAGATTTTGTAGTTGAAGTGGTCTCCCTCTTCTTTGATGATTCTGAGAGGATTCTTAATGAACTTGCCAATGCACTGTAAGAAAATAAACTCTCATATGCGTGTGTGCAGCAGTTCTAAAGTGGACTGGTTAGTGATGGTTTTCAGTCACCAATGAAAATTCCTCATTTCATTGGCCACGGAAAAACATTATTACAGTTGTACTTTGCAGGGGGGACAATATGCTTTAGAGATTGACATTATATACATACTAAAGTAATGTCATACTCAATGTAGGTATATATGTTAGAATTATTATTTGCACTCAAAAATGGTCATTTACAATTATTTTCTCCAACGGACGATAAAACAAATAAATTTAAAAACAAATTAAGGAAAAGGGACCAAAAATATTTTGCTAATTCTATTCGATCTTGCATAGAGATCAGCAAAGTGTAGATTTCAAGAGGGTTGATGCTCTTGTTCACCAGCTGAAGGGTAGCAGCTCCAGGTAATCAATTAATTGCTCCTTTTATTTCTATATCTTTCCTCCTCTATTTTTATTCCATATGTTTCTCTCTCCTAGCTATATATATTGTTTCAATCTCTTATGCAGAGGCTCCGTATGTGGACTATATTAACATAATTTTTTGTCGCTTAATGTATTTTTATATTTTTGTCACTAAAAATCTGATCAATATGTAAGCGCGCACTCCGTCTCAGAAATAAACTATATATATATGATATAATATAAATATATATATATCCTCCATCAGAATTAATACAACATACTTCTGTTTACTTCTTTTTTTCCTTTCACAGCATTGGGGCACAAAGAATTCAGAAAATGTGCATTGCTTTTCGCAATTATTGTGAGGAACAAAATATTGAAGGGTGAGTTTTTTTTTCCCCCATTTTTTTCTGTTCTTCGATCAAAACGAAAAGTATGAGAAAATTTAATTTTTGCGCATTGAAAATGAACATATTAAAAAAAAAAAAACTTTAATATGTGTAAGAAATATATATTAACTTCTAAATTTAATGAGAAAAAATATAATGCTAATATATATGTGTATGCAGGTGCTTAAATTGTATGCAACAAGTAAAGAATGAGTATTCCCTTGCAAAGAACAAGCTTGAGACGCTCTTCAAGGTGAATGTTACTTCTTTTCATTTACTTCACGTTTTTCTATTCAAGTACGACTTTTTTTTCAAAAAAATAAAATAATACTAACTTTTAAGTTTAATGTAATCAACTATCAATATCAAAATTATACAACTAATTAACATTTGGTCCATTAGTTTTAGTGAATTGACTCTTAATTTGAGATCCCTCAAAATATAAACTATAATTTTTTTATACTTGCCGTACTACATTAGACTTGGTCTTTTAATCCTTGTGAGGAGGAGGAAGGAAACTTAAGTGGGCTCGCGAGATTCGAACAAGATCATCACTGTGAATGTCTAGGGTGCATGGGGTCTGCATAGGGCAATTTTTAGGACAAAATTTTGGTAATTAACTCAATAATTATTGAGGGATATATATATCTAATATAAAAACTGATATATTTATTGTGGTCAGCATATATATATATATATATATAGGTTAGAATGTGAGGTTTATTTAATATTTAGCCTTGTCAAAATTTATTCTAACCAATGAGTAATCGTCAAATTAGAATATCACAATTCTGTGTCAGATAGGTTCATGTGGGACTCTTTGTAACTTATGAAAGGAGCTCAATATTATAAAAATGACATTATAATAAGGGCCCAAAAATTATTGCTTATGTGAAAAAGGATTCTTCAGCTAAATTTTTATGTAGAGACCTATATATATATATATATATATTAGGACCAATCGAAGATTTGAACCATGGTTCGAGTGGGAATCAAACCAACCATTTTGTTAAAATATACAATTCGTAGTTTAGAACATAAAGTGTGAAAAATCAAATTCTAATGTTTTCTACCCTTTTTTTTTCTCAATTAATTGCAGATTGAGCAACAAATTTTGGCTGCTGGTGGGTCAATTCCTGTGCTTTGAGAGGGGGAATTGTAAAGCTATGCATGTGTGGGAACTTTAATTTGCCCCTATTTGTTTATGCTGTGGATGTTCATAGTCCAAGGTAAAAAAACTCAAGTGTTTATCCTATCTTCTTTTGAGCTTGTGCTTGAGCTTTTTTGGTGTTATATATATATATATTATGCAATTAATTAATGTATGAGCAATGACTGAGAATGTTAATAAAAACCCTTTGTCTCTTTTATTTCTTCTTGCATAATGTTACAGGGTAATAAATGGCCCCTAAATTATGGGACCAGTTCGACTTTGGACCCTCAACTTTAAAAAGTGATGTCTAACCCCTTAAATTATAGACCAAGTTTTATTTCACCCTTCCGTCCACTTTAACTGTTAAAGTTGACGGCAAATTAGTAATGTATTAAAGTAATTTGGTCCAATTGCTGAAAACTAACCTTTTCCACCATGAAAAAAGGAAAAAAGTATAAAAAAAACTCTTATTTATACCAAAATAACTGAGGAAATGATAGGTTTGCTTTCTTTTGTGCATTTTTTTTATTTTGCAAACAAATACGGATACTATGGCAAATACTGTGTGCCGCAGTATATGTCGACCACATATCATTCTTTAATTTTTGCGCATCTGATCTGCAATTTTAAATTTTTGCAAAGAGGGTCCTTAGGCAAAAACCTCTTCATCTAATTTTGTGAATACAAACGAAAATTACTTAAATTTTAAAAGATTTTGTACATAAATTTGATGAAATGTTAAAAACTAGCTACATGTACCTTATGATTGATTGATTACTCCATTTCATTTTTACTTTTAAAGAATGCTACATGAACAGATTATTTGTAAGAAGTGAAATAAAAATTTAGTCACCAACCATATATTAATCACTTGACATCTATATTTTGAGATGAGCATGTTAGCATTTATTTATCTATATATATATATATATATATATATATATATATATTTATTGTTATAATTGATTAGAACAAAAATATTAAGCTTGACACAAGCAAGGCCAATCATCGAAGTATGGGATAATTTAAATTATATTTAAAAACTATGATCTCAATGTACATTCATTGAACAATATGAATTGATTCAGTGTTTTGTAAAGGTCAACTAATATAGTTTAGGGGTGGTATGTCTCCTGGTCTGTTGGTGCGGTGCAAATTAGGCCAAGAGTTGCAAAAATGTGAATTGATTCAGTGTTTTGTACATGGTTATTTAATTATTTTAGGTAGGGGGTTATTATAGGGATTGTACAGATAATATATAACTGCTATAAGAGGAACTCGGTTTATCACATACGGATAAGATATTGTCTGCTTTAGCCTAACCCGCAAGATTTTGCTCTTTTTCCAAAAGCACTCTTATTAGGAAGAATTTCATACATAGCACATCAATTTACCTCACCCAAATAATCTGAGATAAGAACCGTATATAGTGTGTAGCTTGTCAGCACATACTGCAAACAATCCAAGCACATATATCAGTTCATCCACAACACTAGAGCCGTTACATGGTTACGATTGGCACATAAAACATTTTAATCATCATAACCCTGACCACATTTACTCTAGTTAAGGCACATCTTCATTATAGAATGCATGGCCGCGTCTGTTTGAAAGTTTATGCATTATTTAATATTTAGGCTTTGAAAGCTTAATACATTGTTAACTATTTTCAGTTTGGGTACTGACAAAAGCACCCTAAAATTTAATTTAAACACTCTTTTTTTAAGCACCCGTATTTAAATTTTAATTTTGTAAAAGCACCCGCATAGTTAAGGCATGCACCCTATTTGAAAAAAAGAGAGAAAAGAACATGAGCATCTATCCTATCTCCTTTCATATATTCTTTGGGTCTAAAGCGTGAATGAAGATGTTTTGGGTGCAGTGGGTCTTCTTTGGATGAAGGAATTCTTGATCCGTGCTGAGCCTTTACAATTCAAAAAGGATGAAGTATATGGTGTTGTGAGTACATTTTTGAAATCGTAGATTTTTTGAACGGTAATTGAACAAACTCAACGTGTTTTGTATTTCAACTGACCTCCTGTCTTTTCTCCTAATTTATGAAAATGATGTATAATCTTAATGCAGCTTATACAAAAACGTCAATAAGAAAGCAGACTTCAAAACATGAACTAAGAACAAGCAAAGCTTATGCAACACATTATAACTAAAATGTGAAAGATTATCATATAATTACAACTATCAAAGCAATGATAGGAACACTTACAGCCCCATAATCATCAATGGCTACTACAGGTGAGAGATAATTCTGCATTCCTTTACTCATCTTTTTACCATCCTCGGTAAGGACAAGTTAATTGCAAATCAGATTTCGAAATGTAGGTTTTTGAAATAATGCAGTAGACAAGACCATTAAAGTATAGAACTTGTAGCATGTAAAGGCAGATCAATAATCATCACTACTAGGAATAGTGTTTCTTCAAGAATACCGAAGATTAACCTATGCTAAAGTTTGTAAAGTTCAATTATGCATTGTCGATCAGAAATATTGGATCATGTGCATGCGTTACACGTACACAAGTTTGGTTTATGTGCTATCTTTAAAGTCGCGTTTGATTAACAAATTAAAGTCGTGTTGGATTAACGAGATAAAGACGAATTCGTAATGAAGTAACGCAACAGCAGCAATGATGAATAGGATCGGTAGTTGAAGTATTAGGGTGTCTTCAAAATACAATTTTCAACTCTTTGGGTTACCTTTACTTTTAATAATGGTGTTTAAATTGATTTTTTAGGGTATTTTTACCGACACCCTTTCAATTTAATGAGTTTTTCGTATGAAAGAAAATATTATATATTTGTTTCGTGACATATTTAGTAGGTCAAATAAGTCAAATATCATTAAATCAAATCTTTACGTGTATATAAATTTTGTAATATAATGATTTTTGTTTTTATTTTTTGGGTAAGATTTTATAAATATTTGGTGGCAACAAACCCAACCCAATAAAAATATGGCCGGGTTTGGTTTAATTTCTTGGTATGATCGCCTTGAGTTGTGTACATTCATTGAATATATAAAACAAAATTTAATTCCTTAGAGTGGAAAGTAAACTAGTTAATAATAAAATTATAATAACGAGAAAAAAAAAATTAGAATATAATTTAAAACTCCATAGGCAGATTCTGTTTTAGGATTTTACAGCGTATCAGATTATACTGTATGTATAATTTCTTAATCTATTTTTTTTACGATAATTTCTTAATCTTACTATGTACGGCAGTATTGCTTGTTTGCCATGTGTTACGAATATTCTATCAAAATTCATCTTATTAATTTATATAATATGATGTTTTCATATATTTATAATTATATATTTGTATAAATATGCCATGAGCTAAATGAATACTTTAAAGTCTACCTAACACTATCATTATTAAATGAGAGAGTTTGATTTTTGCTGATTAAATGTTTAGGCATTGTGGAATGGAAACTAGAGAAAAATATAATTTCTTTTTCATAAATTAAGAGTTGATGTTGGAATTTCACAAATAAATTTCAACATGATTAATTAATATTATTAAAAAAGGGTAATTTTGTTCTCACCCACAAAATCATTCTTCTCACCCCAGCTAATTTTTAAAATTTGACAGATAAACGCAAATTTTATTAACCAAACAATCCCTCATCTAATTTTTCAATTGTCTCCATTCACCCTCTTCTTTGTACATCTCTCAAATACTGATTCTTTTAGATTAATCATCGTTTTTTAATTTTGCAAGAACCCTGAACAATGAAATCACCATTTTAAAATTAATTCCACCTTTAAAACTTTCACAATCCTACAATTTTCTATTTTTGGTAAGTAAATTAGGGTGAAAAAAATGGAGTAATGAATGAAATTGAGTTTAGCCAAAAATTGAAAGCCATGGCTTTTCAAATGTGGATTGCACTGAGCTTTGGAACTTTGACCGTGTATGCTATATATCTATATATATATATATATATATATATCTGTGTATCTAGCCAAAATTAGAAGCCATGGCTTTTTAAACGATGATTGCCTTGAGCTTTGGAACTTTGACAGTGTATGCTATATATATATGTGTATCTAGCCAAAAATTGGAAGCCATGGCTTTTTAAACAAGGATTATCCTGAGTTTTAAAACTTTAACAGTGTAAAAAATTAGAAGTCGTGACTTTTCAAACGAGGATTGCCATGAGTTTTAAAACTCTCACAATGTATACCATATACATACATATATATATATATATATGTGTGGGGGAAGGATCTTAAGAGGACCAATCTTTTGGTCCTTAAATGCGGACCAATCTATATATGTGTAATATATGTATGTGTGTGTGTCCTTATTTGTGTACCCTATTTTAGTTATATTAACTTCTACAAATTAATCTAATCAAATTAATTTACTCATTGTAAAATGAAATGATGCATTCTACACCACACCATAGATTGGGTTTAGAGGTGAAAATCCGGCGTTGATGTTTCATTAGCCGTTGGTTGTGGTTTGGAGTAGAGAGTTTGCCAAATTGCAATTACGAGTACCAAAGAATAATATGGCATCCACCTTTCGCTTGGAAGATTTTTACTCCTACGAAGATCGTTTACGAAGACCATTCGAAGTCTGACTGGCACCTACATGGATGCAAAACTAGGGAGATATATTAATGGAGAGAGAAAGAAAGTCTTGTTTGGCAATTGAGAAATAAATGGGGTGAGTTTACGGTATTTGAGAAAATTTGATGGGGTGAGTTTCAAATATTCTTAATCGGGGTGAGAAGAATAATTCCGTGGGTTCATTTAAAAACGCCCTTAAAAAAAGTACAAAGTGCAAATTAGAAGTTATGTATTATCTGATTTCTCTAAAATCCTTACAATTTATTTTCTTATCTCGTGTGAAATGATTATCGATGCTCAGCCCAAGGAAATATATCTGAATACAATTAAATTTATTCAATTATTGTAAATATTTGTTCGATCAAAGCCAAACCAATTTCAATAATAATATTTTTTGGGGTCATAATTTCAATAATATTGAAATTGGTAATTCATGCTTTGGTAGTTTGAAGAACAAAAGATCTGATCAAATCCCAAGCCCAATCCAGTGCAGCTGATGGGCCTTGCTACAATTTATCCATGATAAATTAATTGTGTCCAAATTATTTTATTTATTATTTTTTTACTATAAACGATACACAAATATATTGGATGTATCATGGGGAGAATAGGCATGGGCACTCAATTTTTTCTTCCTCCAAATAGCCTTTCAAAGCGCTGAACTCGTTTATGTGAAAAAGAGTCACCAAATCTTCAAGCCGACATGAAAGTGTTGCATATTTGGAATTCATAGTAGACATTTTCGAATTCATTAGTTAACATAGAAAACATGCAGTGTTATTTCTTAACTTTGTACTTCTTTTCACCAAATTAGTGGGTGCGAAAGAATAAAAGTTCAAATTATGGACCATATATATGCTAGGATATGATAACTTGTGTTTATGATACTAAATACTCTTAAAAAAATAGATTCAAACACAAATTTAGATGTATGCATGATATATGTACATTGATATTTATAGCAGGCACAACAGATTCAAATTAACATGAGAAGTATTGAACTAAACTAAATTAAAATATCGTGGAAGAAAGAAAAAAATTGTTAAAGTTTGAAACTAAATAATGTTACAATGTACTTTTAATCTGCATACTTATTCTTTCTAAAAATTATAAGTTGCTATTAGATCCATATATGAACTAGTAATCTCCGTAATGATATTAGATTATTTTATTTCAATGGAGGGAGGGGATATTTTGATTTCTAAAAAGGAAAAATGATAAGTGATATAACAAATTAAATAACTAAGTTATTAGATTAATGTTAGAAAGCATATTAATTAATGTATATGATTTGCTTGAAATACTGACTAATGCACCTTTTAACATATTATTTAATCTTGACAATTTAATATATTTAATACATTTATCATTGCTCAAAATTGTAGGTTTGGTCCGTTTGGAGTTTGAAATTTCACTGTGCAAAATCTTAAACTACCATAGCTTTAAAGAACAGGTGAATAAGACTATAGGCCAAAGCTTAGCCATTCAAGTCAGCTTTGGCTGGTCCACAAAAGAAAAAGAGTCAGCTGTGGCATTTCAGATGAAGTAAGGAATCCGGGTTCGACCCCGGCAGCGGAATATTTTTCCTTCTGAGGGGGTGTATTCAATTCAGATTTTAAAAGATTCAAACTGACTTTTTAAAATCCGTGGATTCTGTTAAGTTTATGGATTGTTTTAAATCCTTATAGAATCTGATAGATTTTAATGCATGGATTCTTTTGAATTTATGCAGATTTTAATAAGTTCATCAAAAAAAAAATCAAAACACAAAACACAAACAATAAAATAAATTAATTACGAGTTTAAAGTAACATTATCAAAAATGTAAAGACAATTAACGAAATACATTATAAAAATTCATACTACACCCACAAAATTAGACTTTTCACCCCACTAGTATTTTTTAATGAAAATGACATGAATTGTTTTTAAAAATTTGAACGATAATTAACGGTCTAACCATTTGAAATTATATTAATCTGTGATAACCAAGAGAGAATAAAGACTTTATAGGGACGAAGAAAAAATTATAATGCGTTCATCACATAATAAGAAATTTGGATTTTGAGAGAGAGATTGGGAGGGGGAATGGGGGAGAGAGAGAGAGAGAATTTTGAGTAAAGTTTTTAAAGGAATTAGAAATCCATCTGAAATTTCTGGGTAAGTGAGAAGATTTCAAGATGCATTTTTATATATAAAAAAGGCTTTACAATCCACCAAAATCCACTACTAATTAAAATCCTACTATGTCATTAGACTTTTGAATACCATAAGATTTAGATGGATTTTTTAAAATCTTAATTGAATACATTTTGATTTTAAAAGACTTTTTAAAATCTCAATTGAATACATTTTGATTTTAAAAGACTTTTTAAAATCTCAATTGAATACCCATGAACTTTAAAAGTCCATAAAAATCCTATAGATTCTAAATCTAATACACCCCCTCAGTTTTGCCTTTTTTCCGTGTCTATATGGACCTTAAGCTCCACGGTAGTATTTTATTCCATTTATTCACATTATTATTTCGTACAAAAAAATACACTAAGGGCTCGTTTGGTTGGAGTTTTTGAGGATTCCTGGAATCCTAAATTCCATTCCATGAGGATTATTTTGTTTGGTTGGAGTTTTAGCTAGGAATTTAGGATTCCTAGGAATCCTAAATTCCCCCATTTTGCCAAAATCTATTCCCTTATAAATTGGGAGGAATCTTGGATTCCCAATTGGAGGAATCCTTTATTTTTGTCCAAAAATTGTTTTTTTTTTTCAGAAAAAGAAAAAAAATTATTTTTTTCCAGAAAATGAAAAAAATTCCAGAAAATTTTCAAAAATATTTTTTTCCCAGAAAGTGAAAAAAAAAATTCCCACAAAATGAGAAAAATTATTTTTTCCCAAAAAATGAAAAAAAAATTATTTTTTCCCAGAAAATGAAAAAAAAATAATTTCCCAGAAAGTGAAAAAAATTATTTTTTTCCAGAAAATGAAAATAAAACAAATTTCCCAGAAAATAAAAAATATTATTTTTTCCCAGAAAAAGAAAAAAAAAATTCCCAGAAAATTAAAAAATTTATTTTTTCCCCAGAAAGTGAAAACAAATATTTTTCCCTAAAAATGAAAAAAAAAATGTTTTTCCCGGTAAATGAAAAAAAAAATCCAGAAAATTAAAAAAAATAATTTGCCGAGTTCATTCCTAAAACTCCAACCAATCGAGCATTAATGGAATCCAATAAAGGATGCCAGGAATAAAGGTTTCCTGGCATCTAAAATGCCAATTCCATTCCTAAAACTCGAACCAAACGAGCCCTAAGTTAGTGCAATTGTGCTGAGTAAATGTTTACATACTCAGTGGTCGATACTATTACGCCAAGTAAATGTGCATATACTTAATACTATTACGCTGAACTAATATTGGAGTGTTAGATAATATTTTGGTGATTATAATTAGCCCCACTCTTAAAAAATATTGTTTAATCTCCTCAACTGTTGACTTGCACATAACCATTTTTAAAGGCTATTTTGATCCAATTATTAAGAACTAAAATGTTCCTTTCATGAAATAGTAGGATTAAAGAAGAAAATACACAAAAGTAGGCCAAAAAATTAAAAATAAATTATATTTATGAATATTTTGGTCTAAATATGAATTTATTTTTTATTCCTTTTGTTTTTATTTTTGTCTTTTATTTTGTTATCAAACAAAGCTTTAGTTTTTCTTTTTAATATAATAAATACGCCAAAGCTCATAATTAAAAAAATCGTAATTTTTACTGTTATTTTATTTGAAATTAATAGTTTCTAGAAAGATTGTAAAATTAAAATAAGATAATTAATTTAAAACAGATGAGATTTTGATTGGATCCGAATTAAAATCGGATCTTGGCTAATTAATTTTCCTACTAAATGCCCAAATAAAAGAATCCACGTGGTCCAACGGTTGCCCGTATTTTCAGCTATCATTATGATAAAGACTGCTCGAAAGGCGTGCCTCCAAAATTTGAATTTCAAAAAAATTGTCTTCACTGTTCCCCTTACTTTTTTTTTTTTTAACAACATGTTCAAATTTAATACTCCATCTGTCTTAATTTAATTGTCACATTTTAAAAAATTAAAAATTAGAAAGACATAATAATTACTTTAAGAGAAAATACTTATTTTCAAAAATGTCCTTTACTTTTCTCCTAAGTAGTGGAACCCACAATAAAGAAAATAGTGGGAGCTAAAAAGGTAATATTGAAAATAACAAAAAGTACTGTAATTAATGACTTGTTAAATATAGAAAGTGGACAACTATTTTGGGACATCCAAAAATGGAATAGTGGGACAATTAAATTGGAACGGACTCATATTTAATAAAGGAACGTAGTACTAATTTCATAATTTGATTTTACAATAAGGACACTTTTCATAATATTAATTTATTTTAAGAAAAATAATAAATGTTGATGGACAAAAATACATTGATATAATTCCCTCTCCATCACCCCTCTCTCTCTTACATATATATAAACCATTTATATATAAAATCATTTATATATAAACCAAACATTGTATGTTGTTGGTGCTGCTAATGCACCTTTCAACAACATCTCCTTTTTTTCTTCTTCTTTTTCTATGTTTAATGAATTTTCTTTCTCTCTCTAGATCTTTTTTTTCTGTAAAAGTGTTTCTTTCTCCTCTTATTCTCTCTAGATCTCTGATGTGAGACCCAGAGAAAAAGAGTTTGAAATTATGTGAGAAGTGTTTCTTCAATGGGACTGAAGGGAAGGGGAGGCGGAAGATGACGTGTTTCCTATGAAAATGCCATATGCTTTTGACTTATTCTCGGAAATGCCACTGTCTCCTTCATATGCTCTGCGCAAGTGTCAACATTTTTGTTTGTCTGTTTTTTTTTTGGAGTTTGGCCCCCCATTTATTTACTTCGGGTGCCAAAGTTTATAATACCCCCATTTTTAATAGAATCTGGTTCTTCTCTCTGCAATTTGTGCGAAATTCGATGTGGATACAATTAAATTTTAAAGGAAGAGAGAAGTGATGAACAAAAGGCTTGATGATTACTTTGATCTAGTTCTTCTCTCTGCAATTTGTGCGAAATTTGGTGGTAAAACGAGAAAAGGCAGATCATAGATGAAATTGAAAGAGTTTGAGCTAAAATGTCCAATTGATGATGAATCGAAGGCATTCATGAAGGTTTCGAGAACAGAGAAGATTAAGGAAGATATTTATTTTGACAAGGATCTGGATTTGATTGGAAGTGTGCGAGATGAAGGTCTTATCAATTTTTTTTTATTTTTTTTATTGGTGCTAAAACTAATTTAGCACCATGGTGTGTTGAAATAGATTGGTGCTAAACAGATTTAGCACCATTCATGCTGAAACAAATTGGTGCTAAACCTTCTGGTTGGTGCTCAGAAGGTGTTAAATGCACTTAGCACATTTTGGTTAATGCTCAGAAAGTGCTCCAGGTGGTGCTAAACGCATTTAGCACCTTCTGGTTGCTGTTAGTGTCATAATGAGACGTGAGATATTATAAGGAAGGGGTATTAGTGTCTTTTTTGTATAGTGTCCTTAATTTACATGACTAATTTTTAAGTATCATTTATAATTATATTATTATTAGAATGAGCACGTATGCCTAATTGCCTCTTTTTGTATTGGGTGTTGGTAAAATCACCTTTAATTTTTAGTTTACACATCTATTATTGAAAAATTATAAGGGAGCCTTAATTAGAAAGTTTTATCATTTTCATCTTCTTACTTCAACCCAATTCTAAATAATTTCCCTTGCTTGTATATTTCTTTCCAATTGCCTTTGTTCTTATATACTAGTGGAAATTGAATCTCACATTACTGCAGCAATAACACCATATTCAATTTCATAACTAGTAAAGGCACTTAATTACTACAACAAGTGATCAAAAGAGTATTCAAGTATAAAAATTTATCAAATCTCATATACATACTACAATTCAAAGAACAAATATTTTAATGAAATTTTGAATAAATCTGACCGTGTTTATTGAAAGTAAATATAAGCCAACTTTTTTAATGAAACTCCAATATATGTATGACTAAATGACACTAATGTACCCCAAACTAACAGAATGTATCAATTTGCACCCTAAACATTTTTTTCGACACTTTGAAGTGTCATTTAGTCATATATATATATATATATATATATATATATATCCTTTTTTCCTATTTATAAGAAACAAACTTATCCAATTCATAAATAAATAAAAAACGTATCATACTACTATCTAATCTAACCTTGTAAGCCTTTGCAACTGGGTTGCGGTTGAACTTTGAATACGGACGAAATTAATAAACTTGAGCGTCTTGAAGAAATTGTGGGTTTTGCATTGATTAGGGGAGTGAGATTGAATTAGAATCGAAATCAAATCGTTTTTTGCAAACAATGATTGGACTATACTAAAAAAGAAGTCGGAGAATCCATGTTTTCAAAATGATGTGATTAGTTAAAGCATCCTTGTTATTTTTTTTAATAATGGATGTATAAATTAAAATTTGGAAGTGCCTTCAGCACCTTTTTGCATTATATGAGATTCAAACTTGGGCCTTTTCATAATTAAAATGGTTTTTTTTTTTTAAGTAATTTTACGTAGATATAAAAAATTAGTATATCAATGTGTCAATCACTCATTAGCTATAATGGAACGTGATATACGGTTCTATTAACTAATATATAGTGATTACGTTTGATATGTCAATTTTTATATTAGACATTTATATCTACTTAAAATTATTATTATTTTTAATCTAGATTAACCCAATGCTCATTCCCGCCCTTTCAACATCTCTCTCTCTCTCGATCAAGGTTGTGGTTCACTGCCAACAAAAAGCACGCAGAGTTATCATGTAAAAGTAAAAAGTTATCACATTCATGTTAACATTTTGGTTAAACGTTAATTAACCTTGCTACGTACACGTAAATCTCATGTTTGGAAATCTTTCATGAAATTCTACAAATATGTCTTTAGTCTCATTTAACTTTTACAAATTAACTTATTCCATAGTTACAATATTGTCACTAAAATTGACAAGAGAGAAATTAAGATTCAATTCACCAATTTATCTATAAAAAAAATCTTATTTAATTCCTTTCTTCCTTTAAGATAGATCATTATTTCTCTCATCTAAGACCATCTCCAATTGTAGCATAAAAATTAACTTGTAAATTATATAAAACAATTTATTTTTACAACAATACTTGAAAACATAATAAAAAAAATGCCCCAATGGTACGTTTGTAATGTCTTATAAATTTTAAAACAACCAATAAGACTCCAACACATGTTAAATATCAATTTAAGAAATTTATTAGTATTTTTTTCTTAGATTTTTCTATAAATAATTTTACAGTCACAATGAACCTTGATTTATAGGTAATTGATGAATAGATTTCAAATATATATTTTTTGTTAAAATTCATATTTTACATTTGAAGTTATTACATTTTCAAAATTTATTAAAAAAATAGAGTGAAAAAGATAATGTGGCATTGTAAAATAAGAGTGTATTTTATACTACTATTTTACACAAACTTTGATTTTAAAATATTGCTTGAGACAAATTTTTTTTTATAAATTATATAAATTTTATTCAAACAAATATATAAAAGAGGGTTAGATACGCTCTAAATTTTAAATTAAAACAAGTATAATTATGAAACTACTCGATAATCATTAGTATACTCGCACATTATTTATGTTTAAGTGCAAGTTTCATTTTGTTTTGATTTTTCTCAATTAATGTTAATCTCAACTTACATAGAGTGATAGAGGTGATACTTCATCTTCTGCATAATTTTTTTGTTGAATGGAATAATTTTATACTTGATAAAAATATACACAATATGAAGTATTACATTAGAATTGTAAGAATAATTTGTAAACCCACTTTTTCTCAATGATTAACTTACATATGATATGAATTTATTAATCCACGGCTACCACAGAGTAGACATGTAACTATTATAAATGGTGGATCAACCAAATTTAATAATTACATTCGTTTAAGTTAAATTTAAAATCTCTATGTTAGAAAAATATGAGTGATACCAGCAGATAATAAGATACAAGACGGTTAAAAAATATAAATTAAGGGTATAATTTATTGATATGTATTTAATAAAAATTTATAGGTAAGAAAAATATTTTTTCAGTTATATTTATTGTGTTGTTCAAAAAAAAAAAGTTATATTTATTGTGAGTATGAATTTGTTCTTTCTAAACTTGTAAATTTCCACGTCAGATTAAAAAATGGTCCACTGCTCTAGAAATTCAATAATTCAAAAACCCCTAAAACCCTCCTCTCACAATATCCTTACCGCTGCACAATCTAATAAATTTTCTCAACCATAGAAAACCCTAGGAACCCCTACACATACTCAATCCCAATCTGTGCACCAATCACCACCAAGAAAAAAAATCAAACCTTAACCCTTCAATCAATGGCCAAAAAGAAGGTGACCCAACACCCCCAAAACCAAGATCAACAGATCCATCAAGCAGCCATGGAAGAAACCTCAGAAAAGCTTGAAAACTTGAAATCCCTTAATGCAATGCTCCTCAAGGAGACTGTTGAGCGCCGCCAACAGGTGGATTCTCTCCAAATCTCTAATGGGTCTCTTGAATGTGAGCTAACTCGGTCCAAAATGGAGAAAAAGGTTTTGCAGGCCGAGTTGATTCAGTTGAGTGATGAAACAGTTTTAATGGAGTTGCAGAAGAGTGTGGTTTGTGTGTTTGTTAAGGTTCAAGTGAGTGAAAAAGCTGAAATTATTGCTAAAGAGAGAGATGGGTTTGTGAAAGAGAGGATAAAGATTGAGAAGAAGTTGGGGGGTTTAGAGAGAGAAATGAGGGAGGCGATGAGAGAGAAGAGTGACATTGAGAAATTGAAGAGAGAGAAAGAGAATGAGAGTGGGTTTTTGAAGAAGAGGTTGAGTGAAGTTGCTGTTGAGATTGGTAATGAGAAGAAAATCTCGGGTTCTGTTTCTCAAGAGAGGGATGAAATTAGGACTCGATTCGATGCTCAAGTTGAGGAAACTGATAGGTTGAGAGTGAAACTCACTCAAATGGAGAAGAAAGAGAGACAGATTGAAGAAGTGGTTTGCAAATTGAAGGGAGAGTGTAAATCTTTGGTGGAGGAAAAGGAAGAGAGAGAAAGGAGGCTCGAATCGATGAAGAGAGATAAGGAATCAATCGAGAGGTGCTTGGTGGAGTCAAATCGGGTAATTGAAGAAATGAAGAGAGAGATTGGGGAAACTGTTAGAGAGAAGGAAGTGATTGCGGAGGAGAAGAATTTGGAAGTGGTGAAGAGGACTGAGTTGGAAAGTGAAGTGAGTCAACTTGGGGAGATGGTATTGAGTCTGCAGAAGGAGGAAGAGAGGTTGAGAGGAAGCGTTATAGTTCTAGAGAAGGAATGTGGTGAAGGTGTAGAGAAAGAAAAGGAGACGGTGAAGAAGATTGACGCATTGGTTAAAGAAAAGGAAGAGAGGGAGAAGAATTTCAAGAAGTTGAGTGAAGAAAAGGGTTTGATTGTGAAGGATTTGAATCAAGTTATGAAGCAGTTGGGTGAACAGAAGAAAATAGTTGAGGCAATGAGTCGAGAGAAGATTGAGGTAGAGAAGGCAAAAAGTAATGACGAAAAGGAAATAGTTGAACTGAAAAAGGAGTTGGGTAAGTTCAAGAGCAACATCTTATCATTGGAAGAGTCTTGTAAGGTTCAAATCGGAAGAATCAAGGAATTGGAATCCGAAGTTAACCAATATAGAGATGAATTTGATTGCGTTAAAATTGAGAGGGATGAAGCTAAGGAGGGATTTAAAAAGGAGAAAATGTATGGAATGAGTTTGAGGGAGAAAATGCTCCAAATAGAGAAGAATCTTGAAGAAACCAAGAAGGTGGTGACTGAGATGAAGAATGAAAATGGAAACCTAGTTGGAGAAAAGAAAGAGTTAGAGAATCAATGCTCAGTTCTTATGAATGACATAGCTTTGGTGGGGAAAAAACTCGCAAAGGCTCAAAAGGAATTTGATGACGTTAAGGCTAAAACAACCATAGCCGATGCTAATTTGGAGCTAATCTTGAACATGTTGAGGAGCACGGCAAATTTGGTTTCTGTATCTAAAGATGAAAGCATTGTTTTGAATGAAAAGGGATTCAATGAACTAAAGGATAAGGAAGAAATGAAATCATTTGTGGCTGAATTGGAAGCAATCAAGAATGCCTTTAATAGTAGAGAGGTAAAAGTTGAAGATATGAAGCGTGAGGTTGAGTTCTTGAAGGATTCAGTAACAGTGGCGCATAAGAAGAAGAGCTTTTGGACTTTGGTTTCTTCGGCGACAACAATTTTGGCTGCAGCTTCAGTTGCATATGTTGCTCGTGGACACTAAATTGATAAACTCGGTTTATGTTCTTTTTCTCTTTTTTGTTAGATCAAGTTACTTGCTTACTTTGATTCTTAGGTGACAAAAAGGCTGAAGTTTAACTACATGGCTAGATGTAGCTTTCTTGTTTGCAAGAAAATCACATCCTCATGTGATGTTTTTGACTGCTCTTTTCTATAATATCAATCTATTATGTGCTTTCATTGCTTCTTATGCTAATGATGGGCCTCTTTTTCTTGGTATAATTGTGCTTTTGTGGTAAGTTTTTGCACTTTTTAGTTAATATAATGATGTGCTCTTTTTTATGCTTTCATTACTTGATATGCAATTGATGGGTTTTGTTTTTTGGGCATTATTGTGCTTTTATGATAATTTCTTTCGAGCAATGCGAGACACACAAATGTTACACCAAAAGTTAGTTTGCAAAATACATTTCATTGGGCAAGAAATGGGGCCTACCAGAAAGTAATTTAAATGCAGAGCAATTCAATAACCAAAACATCATTTTGTATATTAACCTTTTGTGAACTCTTTATGTACACAGCGATATTAATTTCACTTCTTCCAATTTTTTGTTCATATAACGTTGGATTTTTTTCTTTCTTGGGTATAATTTCTTGCACTATTTCCAATTGATTAAAACTTGTATTCTCTCTCATTAGATTATGAACTAGTTTTGTTGCTTTTGTATATATTTTTTTCGATGTAGGATAGAATGATCAAATCATAGGACAGTGAAGTATGAGGCTGTGAAGCAACAAGAGATTTATCTGAATATATTTCCTTTTAATTTGTTTAAAGAACTCTAGATTCCAACGCCCCACTTGAGGTAATTGTATTTCATATTTGCCACTAGAGTTATTCATGCGACTTTTTCATACATTGTTTATTTGAGGTTCAGTTGAATACCATTTAAACTCTTGTTTGGACTAAATTAAAATCCCTACATCCCAAATTTAGCGCAGAGTTTGAGTTTAACGTTGTTTGCCTTCCTGTCTTTCGGACTATCAGCTTCAAGTCCGCTCTTAAGTGAGTTAAGTCAGCTGTCATTTCTGCTTTCCTTTTTTGTTGTTTTAAACTTTTAATGCTCTGTTTGTTTGTGGATTTCTGGTCCTCCATCTTTGTATCCTTGCTTTTTTTTAATAAAAGCATTTGTTTCTGATGAAAAAGAAAAGAAAAAGTTAGTTAAGTCAGCTGGATATTAGCCTTGAAAATCCTTGTTTTGAGTGAGACTTTTTTTAAAGGATATACTAATTTTTAACAACAAAACTTGTTTGGTATCTTGAAATTTGGTGCATTAAATATGTCCCAAAACGAAAACCAAATTCTTAATTTGAAACATCTCAAAAAAAAAATTAAAAAAATAGCATACTCTCAACTTAGAATCTTAGACAGGAGGAAGTTGTAGTTTGATGGTGAATTGTGGACCTTCGTGCTCCCAAATTGTTACAGATCCGTTGTCTGAGTTCTTGTGTTTTTTGGCTTCAAAAAACACATTGTAAAAGGAGTGTTTTGTGAATAAGTACCCCCCCCCCCCCCATCCCACCCTTTTTTTCCAAAATTAGAAGTGTTTTATTCTCCTTTATATATTCCAGATTAAGATTGTATTTTCTTTTTTCGGATATAATTAAGAATACAATTTCATGGTAGTAATGTATTCTTAATCAATAATTACCTTGAAATGAATGTATTTTTGAAAACATATAAATGTCATACCGGGCAACAAGTCGAATCATCAGCGGCTCAACTTGTACACAATATGTTGAGAGCAGTGTCTTCTTAGGTTTGTATAACGTGTCATATAGATCTCATGTTTATGTTTAAAGTGCATACAAATTAAAATTAAGGATATGTTTTTTGTCCATAATGACCCAAACTCGGTAAAACCTGTTGAGACTATCAATTCCACATCGGAATAGTGGATCCTCAAAAAGTAATATATAAGATCTAAGGGGTATTCCACCTATTGCCAATTGGTTTTGGGTTAGATGCTCCGAAATCTAACATGATATCACAGCAATAGATACCCGTTGGTTCATCAAGATCGACTTCGTCGTTCAGAAACAGCCGGCTTTATCTTACGCTATACGGGCGGGCTCCACGTCACCTAATTAATTCACGTGTTGGACTCAAAAATTAAGCCACACATATGCCATATGGGCGGGCTCCACGTCACTCAATTAATTCACGTGTTAAACTCAAAAATTAAGCCACACATGAGGGGATCTTACATCAAAAGTGTGGATTCTCAAAAAGCAATATATAAAATTTAAGGATTACTCCGCCTATTGCATTTTTGAAGATATAAGATATTTGACTGCAACAGTTGGATTCATGCTGCTTATTCCCCTCCCTTTATAGTTACTAATAAATTATAAATAAAAAAAAGGGAGAATATAACTTCTTTTTAAAAGAAAAAATATCAAATCTGAACTTTAACCGACATTTTGCACTGAGTAACCACTTGCTTTTTCATACTTTCTATTTTCTTTTTTGATTAAAAGTCACGTGACCTGCATGTACTCATTAACTTTTGACATGGATGAAATTTGCACTGAAATCTACTTCTTCTTTTGTTTTAATAAAAATATACTTAAATCTAATTTCGAACATTATGCAGTGAGCATTTTCGAAAAATGGCACTAAAAGCATTGAAATGTTAACCAAAATCATTCAAATTAATAACTCTCCCTCTTTTTTTTTTCAGGGTGTTTCAAATTTATCTAAATCTTGCAATAAAAAAAAGTTTTATCTTTTATGATTTTGAAATTTAATTTTTCTTAAAAAACCTATAAGTATGGGATTCAAGGAATCACTTGGGTTGTGAAATTAATCTGTTCTTTTTTGTAATAAGGTAAGATTACTTAATCTTTTGAAATTTTGAATTTCTAAAATTTATGAGATTTCAAAATCTCAATAAATTGGTGTGATTTTAAAATTGAGTCTTGAATTACAGAGTAAACTTAATTCAACTCTTTCTAATTTTATCTTTCTTTCATTATTCATCACCAATACTTTCTATCTCCAATTAAAATTATAAATGCATAAGATACTCTCTCAAACTCAATTTACATTACTACATTTTGGTCATTTAAAAAATACTTATAAAAATTTATGAAAATTGTAAAAGAACACCTATAGTAAAAATCATGAGATTTTAAATCCACAAATTCTCAAAGTTCAATTTATTAATTCACATGATTTAAACATTTTGTGAAAAGCACACAACTTAATAAAATTTGAGTGAGAGAGTAGCAGGGTGTAAAAGGAAATAAAAAAAGAAAAGAAAAAAATAAATAAATATTGAGCAAACATCAGTTATTCACCTTTTATTTCTTTAAATTAATTTGGAAACACAATTTTAAAATAACATATGATCAATTTAAATTGGCAAACTCCAATAAATTTATATTGAACAACTTAAGCATATGTTCAATCTTCATCTTAGAAAAATTAAAAATAAACCTGATTGAACGCCTTATTTTAGAGTCACTTTTAATCATTTTTTTCTCTTATTCCAATGTTAACAAAATATTTTATTAACAAATTAATTTCAATGTCAGATGTGAAAATAATCTAATTGCGTCGATCACTGTGATTTAAACATTAAATGGTCCAAAAAATTGGATTGATATACCGTGAACACATAGATTAAGCTAACCAATAATATACAAACACGTAAAATACGTTCTTAAATGTTACTCAATAAGTTTTTTTAATCTTTTTTAGATAAAATACGTTCTTATTTAATTGATATTAATTAGTAGATTTTAAATATATAATTCAAATTCAAATTTTTTATTTAAAGTTATGCTATTTAAATTACTAACAAAATTATTAGTGTGTAAGAATTTATTGTGTGTATATATAATGGTGTTAGTATTTTATATTTGATTTGACATCTTAATGTGCATGTAAACTTATCTAATGATGTACAACCAAAGCATATCATAATTTGTGTTTTTTAAGCTATTGGATTCTTATACTTTTTGAGAAAAAAAAATTTAGTCAAAAATAGTATTTTATAATATAAATAGATGATTCCTTCACAGATGACTTATTATTCACTTGAGTACTAATAAATATTATGACTCTTTTTATTCTAGAAAAATAGGATAATTTTGTTGCTTGTGTTAAAAAAAAATTTATTTAAAAAATGGACATGCACCAACCCAAGAAAAAATCTTTAGAAATATTTATTAGCATAACATAGCAATAATGGCTCCAATTGAAGCTCAAAAGTGAGAGGTTTCATTAGAAAGTAGTTTTAATCTGAGAGAATCGAGAAAGACTAACGGAGAAGTAAAAGTTTAAACGAAATTAAAAAGTCTATTTTTACCAAACAACTTCACATTGCCATTGGTGTGGGTTTTAGTGGCTTGATGCGATAGGTTAATACGATAATTAACATATTTATCTGCGAGACCTTGATTTCAAAAACACAGTCTTGGTATTAACAACTCAGATGATCCCAGAGCCGGTCCTAGTCAATTTTAAATCTTGGACGAAATTTTAAAGTGATGTCCCTTTTATAAATAAATATATTAAATTTTTTTATATTAAAAAATCAATTAATTTTTGTATTCCGCCTGTAGGTGGTGTTTTATCGTCTCAATACAGGTCCGGCCCAAACTGGAAGAATGATCACTGGACCTCTCTCTTTTCCTCTCCTTCCTTTTTTTTCTTTGCCACCCCTTGTTTTTGTGGACATCCTTTTCTATTTATACTCTTACATTTCGTGTTTCCCAAGATGAATTAGATCACTGGTGAAATTACTATCTGGGGCATTTTTAGGGTTTACGTGGCACTACCTTCTCTCTCCATCTGTCAAGGAAATAGCTGTTATAACTAACCTTCCTTCACTTTACACGTGTTGATCAGCCATTCGTTGGTACGGTAATCCCTCATCATGGGACGACGCCAGTGAATATCCTTTTCTCATTGATGAGCTGGCTTGTACGTATATATCCTTATCCATATACCCAAAGTTACTCATAAATATATCATCTTTGATCGGCGTAACCATCTCATGTTCGGCAGATCTGTCTTTTTGTTCGGCAGTAATTCACACGGTTCCCTTGTGCTTATTGGATTTCATCCGTGACTCCCTTCATTCCTTGGGATATTCGGGTCCCGCCTTGTATATTCGGCCCATGAGGGGATTTTGGAACTAATTCGGCCCAAGAACAAAATGTTCAAAACTATACTCCCACACCGCCAAAAACACATTACAATTAAAAATTGAAAGTGTTTACAAATTTCATTTCAAAACGTACGAGTTTACATGTCTTTAAAACCAATACAACGATAATTCAAGCACATATATGCTACATCTTCAACCTTTATGTACATTTTCATTTTCTAAAAAGTTTCTAGATACTCTAAAATGACGCTAAGAGGGCAATAGGCAATTGTAAAAGGAAGAGCTGAAGACTGAAAAATAATAAAATAATAGGTATAGCTCTGGTTTTCTTAATTTTGGTCAATGAAAAATAGGTGAAGACGAAGAGACCGACTTTAAAAATTTGCATCATTTTATTGGAAAGTTACCTTATTAAATAAAGATTTTTGAAAAGATATTTTATTTATTTAATATTTTTTTAACATATACTTATTATATTATATATATATACATATACAAAAAAATTGGTACCCTTTCTTATTTTTTGGCCCTGGGCGATCGCCCTACCTGCCCTACCCCAGGGCCGGCCATGGATGATCCAGATCGAGCAATCCATCCATATGTAGGCTAATAATAATAATAATAATAATAATAATTATTATTATTATTATTATTATTATTATGGTAAATAGCTCTCTACTCATAAATATAAAAAGTTTCGATAAAAAGAAGTGGTAGCATTTGAATTTATTTATAAAACTATTGCGTTAATATAAACAAAAATTAATCCGCTGTGGCACTGGCAATTCCTTAAGCGACAATATATATTAGAATCCGGGTTCAAATCCCGGCAGCGGAAATATTTTTTATTAATTTATGTGTTATTGTGGTGCCCTTTTTCCATCTCTACATTTCAATGATTTATGTGTTATTGTGGTTGCCCTTTTTCCATCTCTACATTTTGTTCCATTGAAACTCGAGACTTGATTCTGGGTTCCAATTTAACTTTGCTTGCTTTATTTGGAAACTTTTGCTATTTATGAATATAACTATTTCTCATAAGAGCAAAACATTATATTTGTGACAAATATTTAGTCACTCATTTCTGTCATTAAAAATTAATCTTTTTCTAAAATTAAAGTTGAGCACAAAAACATCACTAGAATTAGTAAATTTGTACCCGATTTTTATCTCATTTTTGTTTCACAATTATTTTCAATAAAACTCAAACTAACATTTTTTTTCATACTTCTTAATTTTTGTGATTTAAAATATTATTTTTTATTTTAATGCAAATAAGTAAAGAAAAATGTTTTACCTTACCTTGAAATCATATTGAATTGATGAAAAAAAGACGCAAGAAGATGTCAATTAAGCAAGGAGAGAAAGTCATGGGTTGAATTGAGATATTAGGCCTTCTAAACACATATCCTAACTACATAGATTACTTTTCTTATAAAAAAAATGTATTTACATTGAAATATCACGATACTTTTACTAGCATCCTTAAATATTATTAACAGTAGTTCTCTAGAAAAAAAAATTAACTACATTACAGCCTCTATAAATTAATAATATTAGGACCTCCCAAATTGTGTTAATTTACAGAGATATCAATTTAATGACAATTTAATAATTATTGATTTACAAAATGTTGAGTTGTCCATTTTGTCAGCCAACATGAAATTAATGACACTGCGACAGTAAGAGCTTGTAAGATGCATTACCATCGCCAGATTTAATCGTTTTGGTCTAAAGTATTGATTGGGATGAATAAGTGTATTCTTAAATTACGAGAAAGTCAAAAAAATATTAAAATCTCATCACATTTTTTTTAAGAGAATGGACCGGACTGATATGTAAAACAATTAAAGGGTCTACATATTTTATTTCATGGAATGGGCCCAAAATTGATGGTTTTGTGATGACCGTTAGTTAAAGTAAAATTTGAGCCGAAGTTACAATAATGCCCCTTTATATCTCAAATCTTCTTTTTCTCTCTCTTGATTCTGTTTTCATTGCGTGTAAGCGTGTTTATTGTAATTAAAAAAGTTAATTTGGTTTTTTTAATTAAAAAATGAAAGTTTAACTCTTTTTACTTTTATGATATATATAAATAACAATGATGATCGAGAGGTTTTGTAATCATAATAGTAATATTTAAGGGATATAGTTCTATTCTATTCATAAAAATAAATAAATATTAAAAATAAATTCGTATATTAACATTTCGTTATAAATAACAATTGCAATTAGAGCTCAAGTGTTACACTGTAGCAGTGGTAACTCCTTTAGCAAACTGCAGAGAAATTATGTTTTAAATTTAGCATTTCAAATATACTCTTAACATTTGTTTATAAATTGCTTTTTATATATGTACATATATAAAGGTAATTTCTTTTTTCATATTATAAATTGCTATTGTCAGAATAATTTATTATGCTTAAAGAATAATGTATAAATATATATACACACACTGCTCTAGTAATAATAATTGCCGATATATATATATATATAAATGGAAAACAATTCCCATAAAGATAAAGTTTAAAAACCATTCCGTATGGATTTAAGCTTTTGAAGGGGTAAACAAATTAACTCTTTGATGAGACTTTGGAGGAAATGATCTCCCTAATTACATCTTCTCCATTAAATTTCACCAAAATATTCAATTAAGAAGTGGGTTAAACTAAAAAAAATTGATATATATATGTGTGTGTGTGTGTGTGCGCGCATTTTTTGAATATATATTAAATTTTTTAGTTAACTTACTTTTCGGTTGAATTTTTCGATGAAACTCGGTAGAGATGATAAAAAAAAAACTCATCAGTTTATCCCTCAAAAGCTCCAATCTATATATAATTGTTCTTAAACTTGGTCCTTATAGAATAAAAATCATATATATGTATGTATATACCCATATTCGAATATCTTGAGATGCAGTTACTCAAAAAAAAATAAAATGTATGTATATACATACATAACGGGAGATATTCGCATTAGTAAATTATAAATTTAAGCATATTCAGCTTTGTTTAGATGATGTTCAAAATGGTGTTTTATCTAGGTTCTAAGTCCTTTTCCATGACGAAACAACAGTCGTTCCTTGAAAAAAGAATTTGTTAATTTGATCTAATGCATGTGACAATAAAATATACAATGATTTTATCTAGAATTAGTGGGTTATTATCTTCATCTAAACAATTGAGTCAAATTAATAAATTGATAACTAAAAGGAAAAAAATATCACTAAACAAAGTGGAAAACTTTTGTAAGAAAGGAAAGTTTTAAGAAATCTCTCCATTTATTTTCGGAGTAAGATTTTTTCTTTTCCATCGATATATCTTAAAAAAAAAGAAGCTTTATTCTAATAATTAATTAGTTAAAATTAGAGGATAGAAATAAACTTGATTAGCATTAAAAGCATTTAACAATCAAGTAAGATGATATACGCTTTAAGCACAAACTTTGAGTCTTTGACAGACCAAAAATAACTAGTGGCCACAGAGATAAAATATTAGTTTGCAAAACACACAGACGATGTAAAACAAACACTATACAAAAATTCACTAACAACAATACCATAGTTTTAGTAGTTACAATATTCATAAAAATAGCTTATAGTCGAGGCTTTAATGGAAAAAGGCCAATGACAGCTTTGGATGTCTTTATCCAAAGATGAGCTGGTTGATGACAATTTTATATATACTATTTCTACCCATATCATCATCATCATCATTATATATATATATATATATATAATCTTCTTCACCAGCTTGGAAAGCATCATGTGTGGCTCTCATGCTGTCCACTTCAACACCCATCCAAATTCCCAACCACTCTCTTTCTATTCTATTCTATTCTATTCACTTGGTTTCCACTTCCCAAACAAAAGCAAAAATTTAGCTAAATACGAGAACCAACTACTTGTCATTTATACCCACACTAAAATAACACATTAAATAAACTTCGATATTTTAGTTGGAGTCACAATCTAATGTGAACTGGACCAAACCCAACTTTATTATGTTTTGAAAATCTAATTAATTTATTTAATTTGATTTCAAAATCTACTTTTAATTGGATTTGTTTGAGTTGGGATATATGCGAACGATTTTGAACCAATAAACACTTCTATGCTTGTTTGCAAATTTATTTGGAGCTAAATTTCACGTGTACGTAGTACGCTGTACCTTCAAAGACACCTAACTTTAACAAAAGCCAAAAACCACTCAGATTTGAAAACAATAACATTCAAGAACTGACAAAGAATGGACCAAAATTGAAACCTAAAAGATGTCAAATATGGATGACTTGACTTGACTTGAATCTCTCTTCCAATTATTCTTTGAAATTTATTGCTATCCTTATTTATAAATGGGTGGCTGGCTGGCTACAAACACATCTTTCTGTTGTAGAGGGGAAGGTCAATTATTAGATCAAATTATGGCAAAACCAGACTAATATTAGGACCTCAATACATTCACATTATCCTTTCTTTGCTCAAACCAATGCAAAAAATACATTCATCTTCAATCAAATTCATACCCTACACAGAATAATAGCTAGTGTTGGTCTGCATCAAGAATTTTTTAAATGAAGTAACTTACCTATAAACGGTTTTTGCCCTGAATTTTCAAACTCGTCAAATATTTTGCTTCCTCGCGGTTCAACAACATCATTACCTGCAGCTTGCATATTCAACCTTCCACTTATAAATGAAACGTTATTTTATTTCTATTTTGTCAGCCATATGACAATCACATGACTCTAAAAACATTATTCATTCAACTTTTCAATCAATACAAATTACTCTGCAAAATCACAATCACAAAGAACGAACCAACCAATGTAAAAGAACAGAGAATGTAAAATCAACCATAGATAAGCAAACACTATATATATATATAATTCTAAACATATGTATAAACATTATATATGAGTTCACAACTACCATGAATGTCTTCTCATCCATGTCCCTAAAATTAGCTTATATATAACATTAGCGAGTCACCAAACATTACCCCCTACTTTAAACAAAAGTTGAACCGGCTCCTTTTGCGGCCAACAACTGCATCAAACTATACTACCCAAAAGTACCACCACTTGGGTAGCCAAGAAACACAAAGAAAAGCGATCCCAGCTAGCTGCTGAAATCGTTGAAGGGTCCCGACCCACTCGATCCGGACCGTTAATCAGGACCCATCCGTGGAAGCAGAATCTAAATAAAACCATATGAAATAAAAACCATAATTAGTAGTAACCCACAATCTTACAAGCCAAACAAGCCCTTCAAAAGAAAATACCCCCAAGCCATATGTCAAGCTTCTGATTTAGTCAAAGTGTATTAACAGTTGGAACCCACAAAGTTACGTAACTCGTCCATCACGGTATAGAAATGGTCATTGTTCGGCAACAAGTAGAACCCGATTGTCGCCTGTTCCAAATATAGAAGTTTCACTTCTTGGCCAGCCTTTTTCAGCCCTTCAGCATAAGCCAATTGCCAATCTTGAACAAGGTCCAAACCGGCCACCACAACAAGACTTTTAGGGAATTTAATCCCTTCAAGATTTATACCCTTGGGGCCAAACGGGTTACACGCAGGATGGTCCCTATCTTCCCCTTCGGGTAGAAAAGCTCGCCAATACCAATCCCTATCCCTGATAGTGACAAAATATTTCCCGTCCAAACGAGTCTCTGATTCAGTCCTTTCTTGCCCACCAAACATTGGGTTGAGTAGTATGTTGCCCAGTATATCAATTCCTGACGGGATTGCCCTTAAAGAAACATTGTGTACGATATTACCCCCAGAACTATCTCCAGCCAAGTATATATGAACTTTAGAATCCTTCTGGCTCTGAAGCCATGTCCTTGAACTGACCCACTTGAGGGCGGCCCAACCATCTTCATAGGCACAAGGGAAAGGGTCTTCAGGGGCACGACGGTAATTTACAGATACCACAACGGCCTTACAAATGCCCACTAGGCGGCGACAGAGAGTATCGTAGATCGCACTGTTAGCAGAGGAATGTGCAAAGCTTCCTCCATGGAAGAATATTATGACAGGGACAATATCGGCGGTTAAAGGTTTTTCGAGATCAGCAAAGCTCGGTGGGGCTCCTTGGGGATCGGACTGACGGTAGATTCGGCCAAGGAGATTGGTTGGTCGTTCTATAAGGACATCGAAGGAGAAAACCCCATCAACCGGATTTGCATTGGCAAGGACTTTCCGGTCAAGAAACTCGGCCAAGTGGCGATTGAAGGTCCCATCAGGGCGGCGAAGAAGATTGTAAGCCAGCTTGAAGTTGGATATGAGGATCCAAGTATTCAGTGGGACCACCATCTATATATACAACATAATGAAATTTAACGAAAAATACACAAGTACAAAGCCATGATAAACTGCACCATTGATTAGCTTCTTGATTTGCACATGACAACCAAATTTATCTAATTGAAAGGTAAGTTTATTTCTAAGATTTGCAGTATTACTTTGTTAAATGCAAGTGAACGAAAATTAAATTAACTAAATAAGAACCCACAAAAAATAGCAACAAGGGATAATAGAGCGAAGAGAGAAAGTGACAAATAATAAGATACCCACAGGCACATAAAACTAAGAAACCCACTTGCATAATAAGCAAAACCAGTTTACAACAAACCAACAAGTAGTTCAACTCAACTGGAATATAGTCCAAAAATAAAAGAGAGCCCCAAAACTTAGCAGAGTTTTAACATCTGAAGCACAAAATTACAAACCCTAACACCCAAAATTCAAAAAAAACCATGATAAATCTACACAACAGATAGTAAACTTCTTAATTTATACATCTCACCACCAAATTAATCTCATGAAAAGGAGACTTTTAAGTGCAAAACTTGCAGTAATCCTTTGCTAAAGGAAGGTTAAGGAATATGAAAAAAATAATAACCCAAAAAAAGAAAGGATTAGTAGACAGAACTAAGAAATGATTGATTAAAAAACACTTATATAATAAGTAAAAAAAAAAAAAAAACAAACAAACGAAAAGGTATCTAAAACTTGGCTAAATACAAACCCTAAACCAGTTAAAAATCTGGAACACACAAGTATATAGTACAAAAACTAAATAGGTCCAATCCATACTAAAATTAGCAGATTTTTCAACATGAGTGCAGACCCAGTACCTAAAACAATGAATATGAAACTGACCCATCAAAATTTACTTTAAAATCCCGAAATCAAGTCGCCCCTAAATTTGAGTGGAATAAATTTCAACTTTGAAATAAAACATTTACAAGACATAACACTCAAAAAGCCAGTGAATGTGAAATAAACCATCAAAATTTTTACTTCAAAATCCCAAATAAAGTAACCCAAAACTTTAAATTGTGGAATAAATTTCAACTTTTAAATAAAAAATTTACAAAACCCAAACCACTGAAAATGAAACTAACCAATCAAAATCCACCTCAAAATCCCCAAATAAAGTCACTCCAAAAAATAAAAGATCTACAAAAGCCAAGACCTAAAACTCAGCAAAACTTAATACTACATCATATCTACAACTGATCATCAAATAATACACAAACAAACGCATATATAGGTGAATCAAATGAAATACCTTGGATTCGCTGAGGTTAATTTCGTTACTAGCAGCCATTGAAACTGGTCCTTTTTGAAGAAAGATTCAAATACAAAAAAAAAAAGGAAAAAAACCTAGAAGGCTAAAAACCAATACAGATCGCTTCTTCAGAGCTTTTCACTTCACAGACAAAAAATCGCATTTCTAAGGTCCAAAAACTCTCTCTCTCTCTCTGAATAACTTTCACAAAATGATCAAAGATTTATAGTGTCAAAATAAAAGGGTGTGCTAAAAAAGGGTCTCAGATTTTTTTTCTCCCTAAGATGGAATTGATTGCTTAATCACCTCGTCATAAAACACAGAGAGAGGGGGTAAGGTGCGTATACGAGTAGAGAGAGAAAAGAGGGGTATGGGGTGAAGGATAAGGTAGGGGTAGGCGTAGTTTAGCAAGAATGTATGGTGAATTCTGAGTAGCAAAGTCTAATTTGTCTTTGTGTTTTTTTTTTCTTTTTATTGTAATATTTCGGTAGATATTAAATATAATATTTTAACTATTTTTTATTTTTTAAAGAATAAAATTAAAGATAAAACTAATTGATACAGTTATTCAGATATTATTAAATGGTTTCATCTGAACTTTTTTTAAAAAAAATCATCTTTAACTCACTTCTTAATCTTGAAATTTGGCCATCTATATTTAAAAATATTAAAAAAATAAATAAATTTTAAAATATAATCAATTGTTTAAAAAAAATATGGAGATTTAATATACTTAGCAGTAGAGCATGTCATTTTCCTTGCTCAATATTTAAGTTCAAACTATTTTTAAAATATTAAATAATGCTAAAACTTAAATATCATTGTAAATTATAAGAAAATTTGTTTTTTATTAAACTTATAAAATTTGTTCTTTCACTATATTTGACAAGAAATAACTTATTGCATCAAGTAAAAATTTATAATATTAATTAAGAAATTAATGCTCCTCGGCGGATTCATTGCGTGGCACCCTATACCTATTTTTATTTACTTAAAAAGAAAATTGTGGTATGTGGGCGAAGGATAAGGTAGGGATTGGCGTACGTTAGCAAGAATGTATGGTGAAAGGCTAAAAAACGACGCGAGTGAAGACAGACGAGAGAGACGACAAAAGTGATCGGCGGAAAGGATACTGCTTACTTACTTGTAGGACCACGCCCTACTATATTTAGGTTCTAAAGTGTACCCCCTCAGTTCTACTCTTTTCGTGTTCCTACCCACAAATTTTGAAAAATCCTACTTTTAACCCTTGTGCTTTGACAAAATATAAACCTTATTTTCTATAATAGGAAAATTAGAAAATCTCCGATGTTTATACGTTTTAGGACACGCAAGTTTTCTAATTAGTTTAAAGCTTAAGATTTTGAAATTTATTTAGTGATTAATCCTAACCTTGTCATTAACACGGTGGCGAATGAGTGGGATGATGTTTTTGTTTATTATCACATAATGTACCTCTTATAATCTTTTTTTATATCAAATATATTATGGAATTTTAAGTCTGATTTTTAAACTTATCAAGTTTACATAAGTCGTTTGTCATAGGAATGGAGATTTAAAGTTGTATGTGTTCACCTCATTATCATAAATGAAAAATAATTTATTTATTTATTCAAAATATTTTCCGTAATTATTATAGTTATTAATAATTGTTAGTTTTTCTTTAAACAAAATTTAGATATTTGGACCTGAATCATGTAACCATGCATGGTTTTTGGGAAATAGGTAAACAGATTACTGCATTTAAAATGGGAGTAATTCAATCGCGCAACTAAGAAAAAACATTTGACATGGAAAAACTTTCATAGTAAGACTAATGACTATTTTATGGTCTATTGTGGAGTAACTATTACAAGAAAAAAAAAATGAGCATATATATCCATCATAGTCCAAATAAAAAAAAAAAGACTCATGCAAGTATTCATTATGTCTCGAATTATTGTTCTTAATTCGAATAAAAACTCACAGGGGTCAACTGACCCCATGGAAAAAAAAAAAAAAAAACAGAGCAGCAGCAGCAGCCCTCATCCTCTGCCTCAATCTCTCAACTTAGAACATTGACCTTTTGAGAAGAAAAAAAATAGAACTTCGATCTCTATTCTCTCAACTCCTCTGCCTTAATCTTTTAACTCCTCCGCGCTACACCAGTCCGCCTCCCTCATCAATCTCTCATATCCTCTGCTTCTCTCCTTAATCTCTCATCTCCCATTTCCCAACATCTTTCATCTCAATCTCTCACCTCATCCGCCTATCTCACCAATCTCTTATCTCAATTTCTCAAAGACTCACACCTTGTCTACCCACAAGCCGCAAGCGACCAAACGACAAGCGATACACCAAAATTTTTGGTAACCCTCTTACTCTTTTATTTCTTGTTTGTTTATTTGTTTTGTTATGTTTTGGTTGCAATATTTTGTTATATCTTGCTTGTTAATTAATTTCATAAATATATTGGTGCATTTTTGTTTTGCTGAACTTTAGTTGAATTAACTGAAAATTATCCACTGAAATGTGATGAAATTTTTGTTCTTGACAACAAATAATGTTGTTTGTTTAGGATGTGTGACTCGGTGAAAACAATGCGAGTTATTACACCAAAGTACAGGTGGTCAATCAAGTAATAAATACTCGATAAATTCGAGGCCGATCCACGAGGAGGAGGGTAATTCTTTGAGTTATGAATGTTTTTTCTAATAGTAAGATGAGAAAAATAGAGAAAAAATGAAATATATAGAGAAAGGAATGTAAATCGATAACTAAACTAACATAAAATCAACAAGCAAAAAGACCCAATAGAATGAATAATAAAAATACAGTACTAAATTAATTAAACATGCGAATTTTTTTAACTAAAATTAAGAATAAAAAGTGTTAGAGGTATCCATAAGTTCCGGGTAATACAAAGGGAAATTCGGTGAACCGAAAATTATTTTCTAATTAATTTTTTTTAAAAAAATAAACCTATTATCCACGAGCTAATTGATTTCATAAACTCGTGTCTTTTATAAGAAATCATGCGTGACACAAACTATGCGTACCATTATTAATTATGAAATCAATTCGCATCACTTAATTTTACCGAAAACACTTGTTTATGAAAGTGAAGTAGTGCTTGACATTACAAATTTTTTTTTTAAAAGTGGGTTTGAAAAGTTAAGTAATTGCCACAATTTAATTCAAATAGATTAAAATGTGATTAAAAAATTAAATTTGAACTAAAACGAACGGTGAAAATCCAGAATTGGTGATTTTAATATCAAAAAGTAAAGGTTAAAACAAATACCAAAAATAGTGCGCTCTGGTTTAAAATTATAATGATACAAAAATAATTAATTTAGAGAGTATAGACCGCTCTCTAACTCGACTGGTTATGATTTAACGCAAAAATAATGATTCAAACTAGTTTTGTTCTTTTGTCAAAAAGATTTTATTAAATTTCTTATAAAAGTATGTGATTAGCATACTAGAAAAATAATTTAATAAAAATCAGATTTATAATGACCTATTAGCCTATAAAAAAATTATTATAATTAAATTTGGGTTCAAAAAAATTACCGCGTCGGCATACTCAGTCATTACTTATCTCTAACTAACGAACTAGCCAAATATATTTAATAAATTCATCCTCAATAAAATAATTCAACAAAACAGTGCATAAAAGTTCATAAATTGAAATATAATTAAAATCATAAGCATGCAAAATTTCAGGGCAATTGAAACTAAGGAACAATCAATAAATGAAAACGGTTTAAACGAATTTCAGTAACGAAACAGACTGTCATATACGGAATACACCCACTAGTCCTAAAAATTTTAGGATTTGGAACTCCAAAACAGTAAGGTTTAGTAAAAAATTTAATTACAATCGTTTTGATAAGTGAATCGTCAAAAACGAATAAAAAACGAAAAAATTATGATAAAAATACAAAAGCGAGAATTTTACATTTCTATGCGGAAATTTCAACAAAAAATTTAAATTAAGCATGAATATCAATCAATAATTACATTCAAACACATAATTAAATAATAATCTAAGCATTAATGATTATTAATTGAAAAAAATTAAAAAGAATATTAAAAGGAAAACTTACAGATACACAGTAATCGAAAAATTATAATGGGACTTGCGCGAACTCAAATTGAAAGAGAAATATATGATAGTATTAATTAATTCCGTCTCTTCTTCAATACAAGCCAAATGGAATAATAAAAATGGAAACTTTCTAACCCTCTCTCTCAAACTCTCTCTGAATAATACGTGAATTGAAAAATTAATATCGACCGTGCTTTTTCTTAAAATCAAAAGTCAAAAACCTAAAAATACAATCGACAGTTAAAAATAGCTTTTATCGTCTATCAAGTTGTTGGCTTGGGATTTGAACACTAATCTAAGCATAAGTAGAGATTTGGTCACTTGCCATCTAGGCTAAGGACCTCAATCGGTAAATATTTGCACCTTGAATTTGTGAGAGTTTTTGAAAATGATTATTTTATAATGAGGCGGGGCTTAAATCAAGAAACTAGTCTCAAACATACCAGCGATACGCGATGTAACTCGCATTATGGTACGTTGATTAGTATCATTTCTATGTTTTCATATATGGTGAATGTGCTTCGAATGATTGTTGATAATAATCCTAATGATAGTTCAAGTGAAACCTGTAAGTTATGAAAAAGAATACAATCTTTTAAGTTTATGTTTCGCTTATTTTTAATGAAATTTATATTGAGAATAAAAAAGACTTTGCCTCTAGCATTACAAAAAAAATACCAAGACATTGTGAGGGCAATGAATTTAGTGAAAACATACTAAAAAAACTTGTAGTTAATGAAGGATAATGAGTTTAAAGAATTGGTTGAGCAAGTATTTTTGTTTTGTTACAAACATGATATTACAGTTCCTATCATGAATAATGAATACGTAATTCCAGGGAGATCACGGCGTAATGCTCTAATGAAAACAAATTATTATCGTTATCATGTGGAGCTCTTTATTCATGTAATTGATGTGCAACTTGCAGAATTAAATGATTGCTTCAACGAGATAAGTACTGAGTTACGTACTTATTTGGCATACTTAAGTCTGAAAAATAACTTTGTAACTTTTGACAAACGAAAAGTAGTTCGTATTACTCAATTTTATCCTTATGATTTTTCGGATTGAGACTTATTGATACTTGAAGACCAACTTGGTGTTTATGTTCATCATATGCGTTCGAGTAGTGATTTTCTTAATTAGAAAGGATGAGTATTCTTGCGGAAAAAATGTTGGAGAAATGAATGCATAAAATATTTCCTTATGTATATTTGCTTCTTACATTAGTTTTAGTTTTACCGGTTGTAACTGCTTCAATCGAAAGGTTTTTTTTCGCCATGAATATTATTAAAAATTCACTTCGCAACATAATGAGATATCAGTGGTTGAATGATAGCTTGATTGTTTACATTGAGATATATGTTTTTGCTTGTATTGATAACGAAACTATAATACAACGTTTTTAGAATATGAAAACTCCTCGTGGACAATTATAACTTATGTTATTGGTTTTGTTATGAATTATGAATGAAAGTACTATCTTTCTATCTTTTTAGCATTATTTTATTTATAGAAATTTTTTGAAACTTTTACACTAAATTCCCTTGACCTCATAATCATGGATCCGCCATTGAATGTCACAATTCTAATGGTAGAAATTGAGTTGTATTTTTGACATTTATTATGTTAATTTTTTTAGTATTTATTATGTTAAAATTAAATTATTGTTTTATTTTATTTTTAAAAAGAAGGATCCGTCTATATTAAATTGATAATTGAGGGGGTGCAAAAGAAAACAAAAGGAGTGATAACGGAGTACGGACAAAAAAAGCTTGCGAGCGTGCGGCCAACGCCTGAGGCACGTGATGACAAACGGACTCCGTCCGGTCCAAGATTTGCTTTCTCATAACGACTTAATGACAAAAGTACCCTTCTTTCTACAGACTATTTGTCAAAGTACCACTTACACAAAGCTTTTTCTTTTTGTCAAGTAGTGCAAAGGAGAGAGGGCTCACGTGTAAGATGTGGAGAGCTGCTTTTATTTTATTTTATTATTATAATTATTTTTTTTGTATTTATTATTTCTGTCATTTTGATATTTTTTTTCCTTTTATGTAAAAAATTGCTCTCTTTTCTTTGCCCATCCACTCTTTTCCTTCTTTAACGGGAGGCTTGTAGGTGTTTGCCATTTGTTCAAAATTTGTAAAGGACAATTTCCTTTCTTAGATTTTATGTTTTCAGATAGATTTCACACTTCCATATCCATCCTAATAAAATATTATCTATTTTATGTTTAAGTTTGTACAATTTTATTTTTACAATCAAAAGAATTTTTATTAAAAAATATATGTGACCAAATATATACAGTATATTAATTTACTATATTGAAAAATTGTAGAACAAATATCCATAATATATAGTTTTTAGCATTCATTACAAATATCCTAAAATATGTATAGATCAGTTTATCTACGATATTAACTTGATTACAATATTTCTATTTAGTGCAAATTGTTGTGCATACTTTAAATTTGAAAGGATTTATTTAGAACAGTGTATAAAGGTTGAAAAGGTGGAAGGTAGAAAAGTAAAGAGCAAAATTCAAGGTTTTTTTTTTTGGTATTTGTTTGATTAAAGCAATGCAATTTATCTTGTTTATTTAAGAAAAAAAAATAACGAAAAATCATGCTCCTTTATCAGATTTTTTTCACACATCAGAAAAAAAAAAGACAATTCCCTAACAACCGATTTCAACAAAATCGATTCTTAAGAATCAAATTTACCCCAATTTGTGCATTTTTTTCTTGTTATTTTGATCTATTTATATGTTCAATTGTTTTTGGATTAGGATGATGAAAAAGGTATATTTTCCACTTTTTCGTTATTAAAACCTTTTTTTTTCTCTTAAAACAAACAAAATTAAATTTCTTCTTCTTCTATTTTGATTTTTATTTCATTCCATGTTCTCTGATATCACATGAAATGTTACTAGTATGAAGAGGGAACACAGGAGATAAATATAATGTTTGCTTTTCGGTTAACCATTTTATGTACATAAATATTAAAAAGTCTATCAATTTGAGATATCAACATAGAATGGGAATGGAAATAGTTTATGATATTCGACATTAATTTGACCAAAAAAAAAAGCATGTCGAGATAATAATTAAATAAAAAATACAAATTTGTTGACTTTCAAAATTTAGTTATTTTATTTTTGAGAATCTTGAAAATTAAAAACTATGTGCAACGTGACAATATGGAAAATGTGAACCATGTTCTAAATAAAAATGTTGTAATTGTTCTGTTTTATACAATTTATTTATATTTAGGTCATAATAAAATAAAAATATTAGAGATCAGTTCAACGTTTTAAAGAGGTCTTGTAATATGTAACATAGACAATAAATTACTGGATAGTATTAACATGTGCTCTAAGTATATTATAAATAGAAATAATTAAGTCTTGCATGAGAATTTGTGAATCATTTAATGTATATTTTGCTTTTGTTTTTTTATATTTGGACTCTTGTTATGTGACCTTACCTTAATTTATTTTAACAGAGACCATTCTTATTGATTATTGATATATTATGGTTGGACGTATGGATTGTAATTGTGCAATGAATTAATTGCAACATTGCAATGAACTAATTATAGTTGTATTTTTGATAATCGTTGTATTTTTTTTTTGTAAAAATTTGTTTTTGATCTTACGTTTTCATAATTCAATTATTGATAGTTGATATATTATAGTTGCATGTATTGATCATAATTGTGAGATGAATTGATTGTAACAGTTAAACATGTTAATTTATTGGATTTTGATCGAATTACCTTAAATTCAATCCAATCCGTTAAGAGAAAAAAAATTCAAGCCAATTGATCCGACTTAATATGTATATACATATCAAATACATTATATAATATCAAATCGGATTGAATTGTGAACGGATTGGATATACATAAATTCATATTTGCTACATTACATTAGCAGATTCAGGTTTTAATTAGATTATTGAATTGAAATTTCAAATCCACATCCAATAAAAGTACGTCGAATTCAAATCGGATTTGGATCAAAATCCAATCCATTAACAAGTCCAGTAACAGTGCAATGAACTAATTGTAGCAATGCATTAAATTGATTGTAGCAATTATAAATTTATTAATTGTTTTATAATTATTTATTGTATTTGTAACGATCAAAAATATCCTACATCAATAGTGTAATGGAAAGTCTCTTGGTATACATGTATGCAATAAACTTAACTTAGAACTTGGGCTAACCATTTTGGAAGAGAACCCGGCTGGTTATATATGGTATCAGAGCGAATCTATGACCACTACCATGTGACATGAGGATATTGTGGGTCAGGTTTGTGTGGTTTATGGCCAACCGGAATCGTTGAATGCGGCTAGCTAGTTAATAGAAATGTTCTTGGTATATATATGGGTGCAATGAACTTAAATTATAATTTGGTCTAATTATTTTAAGAGAGAACCCGGCTGTTTACATATGGTCGGAGCAGATCCACTACCACTATCACGTGACGTGCGGATATTGCGGGTTGGATTTATTTGGCTGACGACGAGCCGGTGTGTGATCTTCACTTGACGTAGAAATTGTAACGACACAAAATATCTCATATCAATAGTGTAATGGGAAGTCCATTTACATATGTGTGTGTGTGTGTGTGTATCTATGGGTATAATGAACTTAACTTAAAACTTTAAGTAACTATTTTGGGGAAAAAACATGGGTCGTTACAATATTACCGTATAACACAAGTGGTGCAGTGAGAAATGGGGAGAGAGAAAATAAATTAAAATAACTAAAAATATATATAAATGATTGAATAATTGAGTGACTGAGCTTTTTTATATAAAGGCAGAAAACTAGAAATGATTCTTATCAAACTAAAATTCGAACCAAATAATTGAATTAATACAAACAAAACCTGGAAACCATTGAATTAATACAAACAAAACCAGGAAACCAAACTTGACTCAAATACTATTTAAAGGGCTCTAAAACAAATTAAACTATAAAACATATTAACAGTTATCAAGAACATAATATAAATCTAATTCCTATAAGAATTATCAAGAACATAATTCCTAAAATCTTTATTACCTCCTACACAACAAGAATTACGTATTTGTAAGAGTGTTACAAATCAAAATTAGACCTTATTATAAATCTTTTTAGGTGTGAATCAGATTTAAAAATAAATTATATGACAAGATTTTATTTTAAAAAAAACTAAACGTATATGAAAAGAACAAAAAATCAGAGAAAGAGTTGTTGGTCCAAAATGGGGGAAAAATAAATAAAAGATTGTGAATTAGTTCATCATTTCTTCTCCCTTTCCATGTTTTATAATTAAAAACTTTGACTTAAACCATGATTGAGTCTTTTAATTAACACAATAAATAAATAAAGTATTGATCATTAAATGCTCATAATAATTTCCATCATCGTGGAGATATCCATTATCGCATAAAAACGGTGGCTATATTTGAGCCACGCCATCCATATTCTTGAGATTTTGGTTTTGGTTTTTCCTCCTCCTCTTCCTCCTACTAGCTGTTTGAGTTATTTCCTTTGTTTTTTTTCCTATTAAAAATCAGCACTTTGAGTACATTAGTTGTTAGTAGAAGTTCAATCTATTGTCACCATCACAATAATTCTATTGTTATTGCTGCGAACAATTTTTTATTTTTTTTAATTAAATAGGCGATCTCGCTTTAAATGATCGTTGAACATATTAACATGTTTTTAAATTTTGATAATTTCTTCTTCCCAAATTTTTTGTAGAAAGAAAAATACTGGGACAAATTGTTGGTGACAAACACACTTCACTTTGGTGGAAGTTTAATTCTTTGGTTCGCTCTCCTCTATTAGTGCTCTTCATAAATTAGATCCAGTAATTTAACATGTCTCATTAGTATAAGATCTCGCCCAAATTTAAAATATCCAAGTTTGAATTTTATTAACCATACAAAATTACATGATCTCGCCCAAATTTAAAATATCTAAGTTTGAATTTTAATAACTATACAAAATTACATTGATAATAAATACGTGAGCAAAAAGGTACGAATAAAAGATAAGAATTGTACTTGTGAGGTACCGCCCACTTTCAATTCATTACTAAAATATTTTACACGAAAAACAAGTGAATTCATTTGAATGTTTTAGGGGAAACAAAAGTCTCATAAAAAGGAATGCATCCAAATAGGCAAATACCATTAAAGAATGCAACAACAAAAAAATTGAGCATTTTTTTTTATGGAACAAAGGCAATCAAACATGCCATGCATGTCTTGTGCATGTTTTTCGTCTTTATGACTATTTTTCTCTAAAATAATAACAATTAATTCAAAAAGAATTATTCTTAATTGAAACCAAACACATTTTACGCTTTATTTATTATTTTCTCAAATCCAAATTAATAGTTTTTAAGTAAGAACGCAATTTATTTTTTATCGCAAAGTCTGCTACTTTAATCGAATCCCAAAACTTAAATAAAACTAGAATTCGTGATATTCTAAAAGAAAAGGTAAAATTATATATTTGAATTGTTGCTAAAAGTACAAAATGTTTAGTCGGTGAAAATACTTCAATACTTCACGATCAATTCGCATTAAAAAGTTCAATTAGTGTTTATAATAGTTCTTATGAATCGCTCAACAACGAAAATTGTTGACAACAAAATTTAAGTTGAAATTGAAATATTTAAATTTTCACCAACTTAATTAACTTTCGTTGAATATAATTGGCCTGAAAAATATGAGATAGGCACGTAACATGTGAATTGTAATAGCAATAATAGCATTGAATATTTTTCAAAACCCCTAAAGACTTGTCTATTATGGTGCCAAGCCCACCATAATTTTGGCAGCATATAAAGTAGTAGTAGTAGTAGTAGTACCAGTACCTTCTAGCGTGTAATTGTCAACAACTTATGAACAGTTTTTTGGCATCTTGTGTTTATTACTTTGCTTTGGTAGCCTCCTTTTAATCAAACTCTAAATACTCCCCCCCCCCCCCCCCACCCCCTCATTATATCCACCACCCCTCCCTGCCTTTTCTCTATGGACCAAAATTCAACACCTCGATCATCTTACTCTTTTTCCCTTTCCTCCTTTTGGCATCTTATGCATTTTTTTTTCCTCGCATTTATTTCTCTCTAATAAATGCTTCTTCTCTTAGACATCCGCAATTAGTTAGTTTGGCATACACCCATTCGTTGCGCGAATTAATTAACTGGTGGTATGTTTTAGCTTTGTATAATGGTAGACACACAAATTCATTACACTTTCTCCATCAATAATGTAATAAGGCAGTTTTACTAATTTTGAGTGTGTGTCAGTAATGCAAAAATAGTAATAAGATTGGATAAATAGTAAATTTATTGTAAGTTAGAAGCAAACAACCGTTTAGCACAACCAATAAAATGCGTGTTGGCTGATCATCAGACGATGCACATTGCATTGGTTAAAGTAGAATTTGAAAATCCTTCCTCAAACGATATAATGTGCATCATCTAAGGGTCACTCGCAATTGATATACACTATATCTATCTATTCTCTATAAATTAAAAATAAACCCAGCCGACAAATTTCTCACTACCAGTTACCCAATTTCAATTTAAAATCCCCAATGCAAGCATTAAGAACAAAGCATATTGTCTTAATTCCAAAACATTGTCAATCTGATATTGGAACTAAAGCATAAGTTTATTCATTTAATATTTTGTTAACTTATTTTTATTGTTAATTATGTTTAGATCTCGTAGAGCTAATATGACATCATTTGAGGACAGAACTCTTTATCTAGCATATGTTAAAGTAAGCATAGATTCCATAAAAGGCGTTAATCAAACGTCTGAGAGATTGTGAGAAGTTGCATGTACAAAATACCAAGAACAATCCGGTATTGTAATTGCAAAAAACCAATCATCTCTCCAATCACAATATCAAACGATTAATTTTTCCGTCATTTTATCTGTGGCTAAGTTATTTCATGCAATAAAGGATTATGAAAGCGGTACAAATGAAATGAAATGGGTAAATGTGAATTTGGATTGTATCTTGTTTTTGAAAAAACTATATCTTCAAATGTGTTAGATGGGTTGTAAAGGAGTTGAATGCACAACTTCTTTTTGCCAAATATTGATTTGCAGAAAGACTGGTGTAAGATTGTTCGGTATATAAGATGAATTTAAGAGCCGTTGCCGTGACCCTTTTTTTACTTGGGTTGCCTCACAAACGATTTGTTCAATATCGACTGAATCTCCTCATTGTCTGCGGATGCAATATGGCTTCTTTCTTTTCTTTTTTAACTTTTTTCCGTGCAAATCATTTCAAATGGTAAGCTAAATTTAACAATTAAAACTTACCCTTTTTACCATACAAATGCAGATGGCCACATATGTTTATGTTTTAATCATATCACAACTGTAATTTATTCGTGTAAAATCATGCGTTTAAACGGTACTCGTAATTGTCCAAAAATAAAAACATATTCGTATAAAAATTTACAAGTTCAACTCGATCACACACTCTCCTAAAGTGAGAGAATGTTTTATGGAAGCGACCATCTTTTCTACATTTCTGCATACGGCTAAAAGTCACTCCTGCGCCTCCCTTTATTTCAAACAGTCAAGCTGCCTCATTTATTTCAAAGGCCAAGGCCAATCATGAACTATGGAAGCTGGCTAGCAACTTAATTCCATGATGAATCGTGAGACCACTTTGTTTCATTCACTTCTACGAATTAATTAATGTATAGAAAGATTCTTAAAATGGAACTACTACTACTACTGCTGTGGATGCTCGATCGATCTTATTGATGGATTAATCCTTTGACAATGAAAAAAGAATGCTAGCTAGAGTGCATGTTTACAATTACGCATCTCATCTCTATTTATAGTAGATTTTATTATAAAGCGACTTTTAAACAATAGTATATATTTTGCCTTTTTTAACGTTTATTTGCATAAAATTAAACTTACAAAGCAAGACAGAAACACGTTTGATGCCAGTAGATATAATCTTCAATGTTTTTTCTTAAAGCATAATTGTGTTTTCGCAATGGAACTAATTTTACACCCCTGTACTCTGGAAAAGAAACTGAGAGGATATTTTACACGTGCAAATAATAATAGTTTTACTCGACTGTTGGAGTAACAAATTTTATTATAGAGGACAGATTTTACAAGCAACACCCATTAATTTACCCTCTCATTTGATATGTGCTAAAAAAGTGAACCTTTTTTTTTTAGATGGGCCTTCATTAATGGATTGAATTGAATGATTCTTTATTTCTTTAAATTAATTATTAAAATTAAAGATATTGTATACGCGGTAAGCTTAAATATGAAATTAGTTTTTTGTGCACATAAATTTTTTATTCAACTTGCATGTAGGTAATTAACATAAAATAAGAAAAACAAAATCTTTCTCAGAATAAAATATATACTACTATTCAAAATATTAGTAATTTAAAGGAAAAAACAAAGTTCAAAAAATGATAAGTAACACAGCGATCAAGAGTCTCACTACTCCCGCTGTTTGAATCCCATTAGTTACGCTATAGTGCAAATCTTTTTGTGAAACAAAAGCCTGCAAGGACATTTGCAAATCCAAGAACCTTACACGGCTTTAATAAGCGCCAAAATAACTTCCAACTTTATACAATAGTAAATAACTTGTATTATTCAAAAGCTTTCTTTAAGGTAGATCCATGATTCGGAAAGCTAAGGGACTTGAACCATAGCCAAAGGTTTAAAATCCCAGCTCACGTTTATCATATGCTTTCTCTAGATCAATCTTAATAGCCATGCTGCCTTCTTTTGCTTTTGTTCTATGCAAATGGTGAATAACCTCTCGGACATCAAAGATATTATTAGTCTCCGTGTCTACGAGGAACAAAACTTGACTGATTCGAGCTTGTGAGCTGAGGGAGGACATGTTTAATTCGGATTACAATAGCTTTAAACAAACTTTGTAAACTACATTACACAATGATATAGGTCTTAAATCCTCAATAGCTTAGAGGCATAAATTTAAGAAGTTTTACACCCAGTTGTAAAACATCTTTAACAATCACTTGTACGAGTTTACTTGAGAGTGTGTACACATTCGTACGGCTACGGAGGCTATGTTTGACGTGCACTATAAGAGGACATGATAGGATAAAATGATCATATCCCATTTTTGTGTTGGCCAGGATTTAATATCAAGGTAGATTATTTATCCTCAAGAGTCCAACCTCTTATCTCGTGGGGAAGGTGGGATTGTTTTATCCTGTGCTGATGGACCAGACAATATGAAAGATAAAACAACAAATATATCCCAATACGAATTTTATGAAGATATATATATATCCAATCATTATCTTACCGTAACTGATCTTCTTATGTAGCGGGTCAAACACCCTAATACGATAAATATGACAACGGTGTTATATGCAAAAGAGAGAGATGCTCAGGGAAATAAAATCAAAAGATTATCGAAGTTAGAAGTGTATAACATTAACCTCACCCCCTTCAACAATATATGTTCATCTCAGTTTATCTCTTGGGAACCAACAATCTTCTAAACTAGAGAGATAAATCTAACCAATCTAACTAAAATTATCATGTTTTGCTCCTCTTTTTCTCTTAAGCTTCCTTTCCCTTCTAAGGTGAGAAAACTATGTGGGAAAAAGTTAGCAAAAGCGAAAATCAATTTTGAAATCTGCAACACTTATATGGAGGATTTTGCTAATCCTCATGCTTTTGACCCTACGTCTGCGTGTCCTAATTTTCTAGGGTTTGCATCATTTCATGGATAGGGAAAAACTTACATGAGTTACATCATACGTAAACTGAATGCCTCACTCATTCTCCCATGCCGTTGTTTCCAAATGCCTGTTTCGAAAATGATACACAAACGTACAAAAATAAAGTCAGATGTAGCAATAAAACATCTTGGAATAGAAATAAATTTCTATACAAAATGAAGAAATGCATTCCAATGAGATACCTAAAAGGCTAAGACACAGTGATTTAAGTTCAAATCACAACAAAATTATTAAGAGGTGAAATGATCCATGAAACTAATCTCACAATATTAGATGAGTTTCATTCTCGACGAAATTTTCTTTAAAAATTTCATCAAACCCAGATGGTTTAATATAGTAATATACACATTTAACATAGACAAACTACATTTATAATGAACAAAATCTTGTTGATCTTTTCACATGAGAGAAAAATTCAAAAATAGGATGACCTAACTTGATCAGAACCAGGAAAGAAACCTTAGACTAACCCAGAGAAAATCCATTGCTCAAAAGGCATCATACGGTTCAAACTTTAGATGAACCAAGTACTATTTGCAGAGAGAGATAGTGTAATGTTCAGTGGTGCTCATTGGAACCGACAAACCTGAAGAACTAAACCAAAACCAATGACTTTGGGTTGGGTTTTTAATTAATGGTTGCATTCTGGTTCAAAGAAATTGGAGAATCGAAATTTTCGGTTTGGTTCTGGTTCAACATCAAAATCAAAATCTGCTTAATAAAATAGTGTACAGTGGCAAGCTATTAGGACTCATTATCCTACTGTCTTGTGGGCTAGTCTGCTGTGGGCTGTGGCACAAGGATGTCATGTGACTCATATCCCCAGATATAGCCTTATTTGCTGACTGGTTTGCTAGGCATAGAACTAAAGATAAATTGTGTGGGTGGGCGTATTGAATGATTCCGTGACAGTCACAGGGAGGATAGAGATCATTTGTTCTACTGTCTTTGGCAAGAAAGAAATCAGAGAATTTTTAGGGGATGTTGTAGGACCAGTCAATGTGTTATTAAAGATGTAGAGTGGTATATTTGTGATAAAATGTGTGGCATTGGAAGGATAGAAGAACTTATGAGAATTGGCTTTTGTGTATAAAATGGAGGATTGACAAAAGAATCTTAATGTAATTCCTGCACCACGCCCCCTGTAGACTGTATGTGTTTGTTTGTTTCTATTTGATTTCAATTCAACAACAACAACAAACAAACAAACAAACAAAAAACTTATGCCAAAACAATACCAGCCATCTACAAAAGCTTCCTATTTTGTCATTGGTATTTGTTTTTACCTCTTAACTTCACACAAGGAACAATGTCACCTTTTTCTGCTAGTTTGGTAACTTTGGTTTGCGTTTTCGTAAAATCTTAAAATTGTAATTGCAAAAGCACAAGTTTTATACATACATAGAGTGAAAAACTCAAAGCAAACGGGCACTTAAAAGTTAGACGTATAAGTACCTGAATCCAAACTTTCAAGCTCCCAGGAGCTTAACACGAGCGGGGCCTTTATACCAATTAGAAAACAGCTTTCTGCTAGCACATCCAAACAGTCCCGAAGTCGCATCCCCTCCCATGGCTATCTTCTCAATGTTTACGGTTGAAACAAAATTTCAAGCTAACAAACGGCCAACTCTTTCCATCTTCATAATAGTCAATGAGTCTCCAAACTTGGGCTTTTTGTCTTCTTTCTTGACTGCTTGCGGCTTTTACCCTTAATCCCACTGCTTTTACAGCTACTTTCTCGTAGTGGTTCTTTTAAGAGCTTTTTGAGTTTTGGGTCATCACTAATTCCATTAAACTTCATCTCGGCATAGAATTCCCTAGCCTTCATCAATAACCCACACCTTTCCAATCCTTCTACTAGTACAGTATAATGTGCCGAATCAGGCACTACATTGTACCGGTTCATTTCGACCCAAATCTTCAAAGCACTTTCGGGTTCCTTTAACTTCAAGAATTTACCAAGAATCAAAAGGAAGGTGTCTCTATTTGGACCAAAACCGGCTTTCTCCATATGGATAAGTACTTCCAAAGTTCCTTCTAAACTTGCACCCTCGAGAAACGCATGATATGTCTCAATAGTTGGGCTTATATTCTCTCCTATCATTTTAGCCAATAAAGTTCTTGCCTCCTCTAGCTTTGATGATTTACAGAGAGGACATATCATCGAGTTGTAAGTATTAGAATCAGGTTGAAAGCCCATCTCCTTAATTTTATCCACAATCTTCATAGCTTCGTTTAGGCAATTCTCGGTAGTTAATACATATATTAACGAGTTATAAACCCCGAGGCCCGGAACCCAACTCCTTTTCTTCATTTCATCGTATAATCTGAGCGAGTCAAACAGATTTCCAACCTTGGAGAAGCAGGATATCATATGGGTGTAAGAAGTTGCGTTTGGCAAAATACAGGATTTGGACATTTTTCTCCAGACTCGCTTGGCTTCAAATACATCAACAGAAATGTTACACCACCCGTTGAGAATTATGTTGAATCCCTCGGATTCTAATGGAAAGAGCTTCTTGTTTAGAAACATAAACTCTTCGGCCTCTTCAATGTTTCCATTTTTGCAGAGAGCATTCAAGAGTGTGTAGTATGCTCCAAGATCGGGAGTCATACTGAATTTCTCCATTGTTTGGAATGTTTGTATGGCCTTGCTTGGATCATTTGCAGCTGCGTATCTATTGAAATATGGTATGAGAATTCGAAACGATCATTATTTCAACTTCAGATTGAAAAGCATAAACTTATAACTTTGTATCCAAATGCATGAGGAAACAATTATAACTTTTGTATGCAAGTGTAAGAGGAAACAATGTAAAACTAACCAATTGGTACAAATGAGTTCAAGTATTACAAAACAATGAGCACAGGGTCTCCTCAAAATGGTAGATTAAAATAAAATATTCAATCCTATAAGGACATTTAGTGCAGTTCCTTTTGTTATATATGAAGCATTGTTGCATTGTCAAAAACCACACATAAGACCCTTTAATCTTATCAATGGACCAAATCTTACATATAGAACAAGTTGTATTCATGACCATCGACTATGCTGAAATTAGTATTTTCTTAAAAAATACCAAAGTCAAAGCAAAACTCTTAATTTGAGACAAAGGGAGAATATGGCAACTCATACATAGATAAACATGCACATTCAATAATACTATGGGTTGTAAAGTTGGCAAAAAGGAACCAAACCAGCACCATTTTTTCGCTTTATTTGTACAGTTCTAAACAGAAGCACACATAGCAACAGCTTTTCAGCTCAAAAATCACCAAATAATATGAACTTATGAAGACATAAATATTCACCTCAAAATTTTAAGTAAGTACTAAGGTGTTTTTGTTTTTACTTCTTAATGCTAAATGGAAGCATATTTAGGCTATTCAGCATCAAGAGGTATAACTGATGTTTGTTTTCTCAGTTCTCTTCTCTTAATGTTGAACCGGATTAAAATTCAGCAGCAACAAAAAAGCCCGTTGTTAAATGCTTAATTTTAACTTTTATGAAATTTCCTTTCATGGGTGTCCATAGACTTGTTATTCATTAGTTATTGATATATATCCTAACAATAAGGGTAAAACTGTAAAAAGACATTTTTAGCATTCAGAGCCAAATAAAACCAAACACTTCCCATCCAACATTAAGCATTCAGAGTTCAGCATTCAACAATCAAAGGCTAATAAATCAAATAAACCCTAAATATTATGTCGTATGGGAATCAAACAAACCTTCTTCCATATACACCACTTTAAACCAAAGAATTGCCATATAAAATCTTAGGTAGCATTTGACAAAACATCTAAAAACTGAAACTGAAATTGAAAAAATTGTTTGTTTAGGTCTGAAAATTGTATCTGAAAAAATGTTGTTTGTTTGAATATAACACATCTGAAAACGGAATTTTTTTTAATATGACAATTTTGCCCTTATTAGTTTATTTAGATCAAATGATTCTACCAAGCTAACCCATTTCATTTATGAAAATTACTAACATCCTAAATTAATAGCTAGTGGACATTTATCTTATCACTAGGACAAGGTGAATAATCACACAGCAAATTAAAGGGAAATTAAACCATTCACTATTTAACATATACAACCAAGTGTACACAATACAACCAAGTACAACACTACTGAGCGTGCTACAAATCTAAGAATTCACAGCAGGTTCGAATATGGACATACACAGCACTTTCAATATTTAACATATACAACCCTTTCAATATTGATGCCGAAAAACCCCAAAATACGATGAATATACTTCTAAAAAACTTCAAAAACCCCAACAAAGATTTAGCTACAAATGTTAGAGAGAGAGAGAGACGAATGTGAGAGAGAGAGAGAGATGGGAAAAATTATGGCTCAATTTGTGTGTGTTTGCTGCGGCTGCTAGGGCTCAAGAGAGGAAGAAAGATATATATATATGTGTGTGTGTGTGTGTGTGAATGCAATGAATCGTAAACAAATGAGAAGAAGAGAGAGAGGTGTTCTACATTGTGGGAAGGGCCGGTGTGCATAGAAGAAGTAGAGGTGAGGGATCTGTGCGTGTGTTTTTGTTTTAAAAATCATGGAATAGGTAATTCACATACTTTAAAATTCAGATTTCAGTTTTAAGCGGCAAATTTGAAAACTTTAAGTTTTCAGATTTAAGTGCTCCAAACAAGCAACCCCTTGGTGTAATGATACATATACTAACTTAAATGACTGAGTTAAGAGACCAAATGAAGTGTAGAAAGTGCACTGGTCAGTATTGTACACAGACATACGCATTAGCCGATTAACTTTCTAATACATCACGCGGTCTATTAATTTAGTACATATAATAATCACTCCAAGAAAAATATTAAGCTCGCTCAATTCTTGCATAAATTGATGTGGCACCACTCAAGTGAACCGATGGAACCACACATTTAATGTGTTGTCTATCCTTCTTTCTTCTTGGTGCACAGCTGCTTTTATAAAATAACTGTACGAAAATTAAGTTAGTTTATGAAAACCTCACAATCATACCTCTCGATCATAACAAGCATACCTCTCGATCATAACAAGCATAGCAGGCTTAGTATCCATTTCAGCTCTGTGCAAATCCCTAATCAAACACCAAGCAGTATTAAACTTTCTATGTCTTCCCAATACCCATATCATCAAACCCCAATTCTTTTCACTATTGAAACCCCACTTCTCGCCCCACTTGAAAACCCAGTATGCCACCTTCCACTCCTCCTTCAAACCCCAAATCACCAAATTAACCAAACCCTCACTTGGTTTAATATCGCACTCGTCAAGAAAGGCCATAGCCTCAGCTTCAGAAGGAAAATCATTGGCATTTTTCAGTAAATCGAGCAATTGGGCAACACCCAATTGGCTGTATAAACTTGTGTCGTCTATATATCGATTAATGTTGATGGGTTCGAGAAAATTGTGGGGTTTTTGTGGGATGGGTTGTGATTGTACGGTAACTGTTGGATGAAATGCCTGAGAGAAGTAGTGGGTGGAATTTGAAGAGGAAGGAGATGGGATTTGTGGGGGAGTAGAGGGGAGGAAGAATTGGGATGATGTTCTTTGAAATCTCCTAGCAAACTTGACAAATGCGATCATTTTTTCGGCCTTTGTTTTGGGGTTACTGATTAGTGATTAGGCTGTAACCACTGCCAATATATTGATAAAAGGTCCAAACACCATTGCAACTCGATGTATATTTTATTTCAAGTCAATAAAGTAGAACAAGAAAATTGTATGATAATTTATTTTTTAATGATTAATATAAATATTATTTTGATAGGATTGGAACCTTTGGTAAGAGCATCCGTAGCGTAATGAAAGTATTTAGGCTAAATTTATTATACATTTTATTAACTTTTGAAACAGTTTACAGTGAGAAGGGTAAAAAAAACAGTAAAAAAAAAATTATACGAATGAACCATTATCGTATCAGTTGATGTAAAAAAAAAAAAAAAACCAAACTTGGCCATACGAATGTGGCAAAATCGTATGGCAATTTGAGGTTTTTTTTTTTTTTTTTTTTTTTAACTCTTTTGGTTATACACCGTTTGGTCCATGTTTTCTCTTAATTATATTTTTGCCCCAATAATTCTATAACTCAAATAACCCATGTTTAAAACACAAAATAAATTTATATGATTTGTATTAAACATTAAAGAACTAAACTAAGTTCTAATTTCAATGGCAAAAAGTTCCAAAAAATGACAGCTTGTTTTAAAAATTATTTCAATATCTATTTATTTTGTCTTGCAAGATACCATTATATTTTCTTGAAAATTATTATGATTATTCTTTTGACAAATCATTATTCAAATGTGAAATGATTGTGTTTTTGAAAGTCTTTTTTTCTTTAGACCATGATTATACCCTATCCGTAGGCTTTGATGTCTTTTGTGTCATTTGTGTCTTTAAAATGAAACAAATTGCTTAAGGCATTTGCATGCATTCGTAGCATAAACCAGAAAGAAAATTACATCTTCTCATTCTCAGCATTACTCCACTTCTATTTAATTTAAGATCATTCCCATTCCAAGATTTCTTCAAATCTTCATGTAAGTGTTTTAAAAATTTTATTTATTTCTCTAAGTATTGTATTTTTTAAAATTGTTCTTATAGTAAATTTTTTTTTCACAGAAATTATAATGGATGTTGTTCGTCGAATGTTTGGTAATAAAACAACCAATCGAAGTAAGAAAAATAGAGCGTCTGCGTCTACGTCTACACCTACAGAAAGGTGTGACCCTCCTAGAGCAAGTACTGGTGGAGGCGGTTCATTACGTAGGAGGAGAAAGTCGTCAATAACACCTGGTAGAGCAAGTTCCGCTGAGACATCAAGGAACATTATTGAGCAAACCGAAGTTGAAGATGTTGTGTACACACTTCAAGTTGTGGATGATAATACTGGCGAACGTATTACAAAACAGTACACTCGGTTAGCAAATTTTGTTCCTAATAATATTGCTGATTATAATGCACAAGGTAATACATACGACTTACGCGATAATTGGGCGGGCGCAAGTAAAATTTATCGCAAAGTTATTATAAATTACCCTGAAGTTAAACGCATTATTGATCTAACTGGTTGGTCTCAACTTTGGCAAATCGAGATGCCTAAATCAGACCACAAAATTGTAGCTTCAATCATACAACAGTGGTCAAATAAAACTCACACTTTTCACCTTCCTATGGTCGAAGTGGGTATTACTCCATTTGACTTTACATTTGTAACAGGTAATCACAGTCTTTATTTTTATAAGCTTTATCTTTATTTTTATAAGCTTTATTTATTAACTATAATTTATTTTTAATACTTTTTTTAATTGTAGGTATATCTTCTGGAATTGGACCACCAGTACCCCAATTCAACGAGTAAAACTATATAGTCCCTACAGAAGTTATTGCTAATTATTTTCCTGGCATGCCATCACTAGTTGACAAATGTAAAACAAACGCATTGCGATTGGTTCTTGTAAATACTGCGCCACATATTATAGCTAGAGTTTTTTGTTTTTTTGTGATTGGTTCTGTTTTTTTTTTCCAAACGGAGCACATTACATTCCATTCGGTATGCTCTCCCTTATTGAGGACATACAAAATATTGGAATTTATGATTGGGGTTCTGCAATTCTTGCACATGTATATTACGAATTAGACGCCATTGTTCCATTAGCGGGCCGAAAACGAACTAAAAGTGTTGATTGTTTTTGGCAATTTATTGAGGTATGAAAATATCTTAATTTATATTATTACTTTTCATTATTTGTTAATATATATTTTTTGTTATCAATTATTATTAATATAATAACTTTTTTTTTTGCAGTACGTCATGTATGAGTATTTGTATACTTCATGTCCGCAATTAAAAGTAAAAAATGTTGACACTTGGCCTCGGATCCATCGCTGGGTTAAGGCAAATAGAGAAAGACTCTGCGGGCTAATTATGCACAATTTTCCATCAGCCCAACAACAAATAGAATTGCGGTCCCCCCGACTCCATAATTTGGCAGCCATATTTAACATCACAATTACTTGATGAGCATCAATTACAACTAGCTTATGGTATCTCAATGCATCGTCATTTGTTGTTAGATCCTCTCAACGGTGGTATATGGTATTTGGGATAACGTTGCGTGAGACAATTACGCAAGGTTATAGCCATTCCGGATAACCCTCCAGAGGAATTAAGTTACATCTCTCGTGACATTTACCTTGATCGTGTCAGAGAATTTAACTGGCCCTCGATTGATCAATTTTATGTTGAAGTACCCCAAAAGAAATATGATCAATATTGGGCACAAGTATCTGGTGTCAGACTTATACCTCCTCTTATGCGTTATACAAATACGGATGCAATTGGTACATCGGCCGTATTTGGCATGGACGTAACTCTCTCATCTATTCCACCAGAGCCAAATACTTTTTATCCGTCCCGCCCGTCCTCCTCGTCTAACACTCAATCTTCCAATGTATATTCAAATTATAGGGCTGCCACTTTTGATGCAGGAACAAAAGTGGTAGAGATTGAACGACCCACTAATCTGGATGATCTTCCTCCCATGCATACTCATACAATAGATGAATGGAGAGTCATGTATGGTAAGGCAATGCATTATGAAAAAGAGGTGCGCAAAGCGTGTTTTCAGGAGACTATAAATTTCGCATTAGAGCTTCAATCTAGAGATCTTATGATGCGAAAGGTCCAACAAGAAAATGCAAGATTAAAGGCTGAAATCAATCGCTTAAATGGTGCTTCTGTTATGAGTTATATATGGTGATAATGTATACAGACCTTCGATGGACGGATTAAATGCATCAAATCCACATTTTACTGAAAATGTAGGGTTCGCTGGATATGCTAGTTCATCTGGTCCAAGCTATCCAAGTGTCGAGTTCGGGTTTGGTCAATTTAGTTCTTCCTCTGGATTAAATACGCAATCTAGTTGGCCTACTTTGGATGAATTGTAAACATGTAATATGTATTTTATTGTATACATGTTGTAATATTTGTAATTGTTTTTCATGAATATAAATTTTATTTAAAGTTAATATCATTACAATTATTTATCATTACAAATTTGGGCAATTATAATATCATTACAATTATGTAAAATAATATCATTACAATTATATAAAATAATATCATAAACAATTATTTAATGTAATATCATTACGCAGTAATTATTTTTTAATATCATTACATTTATTTAATGTAATATAATTACAATTATTTAAAATAATATCATTAGATTTATTTAAAATAATATCATTACAATTATTTAAAATAATATACCGTTGCATATTTTAAATTACAAAGCATATTACAATAATTGAAACTGTAATAACGGTTTACAACCATATTGTTATATGGTAACGCCATACTTAAGATAAATCCAATGTGGTGCGTATGCGAATTATTCTCCTTCGGAATAGAGATAATGTGCGTTCGCATATTTTCTCTGCATATTTAAATTGATACAATATTAGTGCAATATTATATAAAAAGCCATAGTTTGAAAATATGGGAAAAATAACATTACCAACTCCCAGTACTCTTCCATTCCACCTGTTGCTTCTTTTCTTTCTTCAAAGAAACAATGATATTTATTTATCGCCTCTTCCTCCTTCATCCAAATCGATTTAAGTTCCTCAGGAGTTATTGTGTCTATATACGTACAACTATCCGGCTTAGGAGTTGTGTTGAATATTTTGGCCATTTCCACCCATGTCTGGTTATTCTCCCGATCACACCATGTACCAGAATGGGTAACCTGTTCCCATGCCCAGCACAAATTTATATGGTCAGGAGTTGAAAATTTATTTGAATTTTGGAATAGGGCACGCCGGATTGATCGTTTAGATGAAGAAGCCATTGGCAGTATGAAATAATATTTTCAACACATCTATTGTATTTATAAGAAAAAATAAATTTAGTTCTTTTAAATTAAAAATTATTATAAAATAATTTTTAATATAAATACTTGTTTGTTTCCTCTGTATAAATATAAGTCAATTATATTAAAATTATTAAATAAAAGAACACTTTAATGTAAAGAAGAAAAGTGAGCGCTCGTGAACTTTGAAAAAACATAAAGTAGAATAATATATATATATATACATATGGATGAAGACATAAAACTGCAGGCCTATTGCGTAAATATCCAAAACTATGCAGGCCTACAAAGTATCTCTATGAAAGGTTGCAGGCCTATTACGTAATAAGTTAATTGTTTGCAGGCCTATTCTGTAAATTCCTCAAACTCTGCAGGCCTACTCCGTAAATCCCTCAAAGATATGCTAGGATTGTGGATTTCTTGCACTTATTATTATTATTTAGTACTATTGTAATAGTACTAAGTAGTACATTTTATATATATATATATATATAAATATATAAGTATGTATGTATACTTATATATTTAGTATGTTCCATTTTCTCTGCAACTATTAAAAATGTCAAGATCTCCAATAAATGACATATCTATTTATTTATTACTCGTATTTCATAGACTTGACAATAACTATATCAAATATTAATTGTTGATTATGGACTATAAATACTTGGGGAGCACGAGAGAGATGGATAAATTTGTTTTCTTCAAAAAATTCACACAAAATGAGTGACAATTTTGAAGAAGAAAATTTAATTAGTCAATATTATTCCAAATTTGATGATGAAAATAACAATCATATTGAAGCAAATCGGCGGAAAAAAAAAAGGCAATTGAAAGAATTCAATATCTTCAGAACAAGGAAGTTACAATACGCGGTACAATATATCGAGCACGCGAAGATGCTGGTAGACGATTATGGGCCGAATATTTTTCCGATACAGCTACTTACCCTGCGCAATTTTTTCGCAGGCGTTTTCGTATGTCTTGACCTCTTTTTAATCGTATTTTAAATACTGTATGCGATTACAATGATTATTTTGTTGAAAAGTTATATGGTTTTGGTCGGCCAAGTTTTACAAGGCACCAAAAAATGGCAGCTGCTTTGCGTTATCTTGCGTATGGGGCAAGTGCAGATATATGGGGTGAGTACTTAGCCCTGTCTAAAACAACTGGTTTAATTTGTTTTAAAAAATTTTGCAAAGCAATTGTAACATTATTTGGGGAACAGTATGGCTGACCACCCACGTCTACAGATGTACAACGTCTTTCAGCGGAGAACGCAGCACGAGGATTTCTTAGAATGCTTGGAAGTATAGATTTTGCAAAGCAATTGTAACATTATTTGTGATGCTTCAGAATTTAGTAACATCGATCAAATGTAAATTGTTTACCCTTCTGTGACAGGTAAGCTTGTCGTGCCATATTAATCTGTGTTGCAATTAAAAAAATGAATTAATTAAATGAACTAAATTAAACTATAGTTTATTTATATATATAATTATGTATATATAAAACAAAAAAATTGCTTACCACATCCATTTCATTTGTTCCACTAGTTTGATGTTGCATAGCATGTGAAAGTTTTCCAACATACAACACAACAGCTTTATTAATATAAGAGAAGCGTGACTGGAGAGATCCTGAGGGTCTTTCATAAACAATCTCAGGTTGTTTGTGATATTCAATTGCAATAGCATCCCAAAATCTATCAATTGTTTGAGAACTTCCAACAATGGCATTTGTACTTACAGTAATATATGATCGGCATAATGCTTCATCTTCATGTGGAGACATATTTGTTCCACGCACACGATTTGCCATTTTGCACTTATATTAAATTTACAAAGTTTTATCTAACTTTGTTTTTTTTCCCTCACCTCTTTTTTTTTATTCTACTACTGGGAGAAATGTTGCAAACAAGTGAGGAAAAAAATGGTGTGCAAGACTTGATTTTATAGATAAAAAAATTTGGCACTTAAATAATACAAAAACAATAATTGGTTTAAAATAGACACTTTAATAACTTATTTACAATTTCACCCCCTAAAGTTAAAAAGTTAACTTTAACTTTAACATCATCCAGAGCTAGCAACGGTAATATGAAAAAATAATAATAATAATTAATGGGTCATACGAATGTGTGTCATTCGTATGGGTCATACGAATTTGACACACTCGTATGACTCATACGAGTGACACATATTCGTATGATTCAATTTTTTTTTATACGAGTGTGCTAAATTCGTATCATTCGTACGACTCTTCCAAATTTGTATGACTAAAAATTAGCGAAATGGTAAATTTGACCAATCGGTACCCTACCTGCCAAAATTTTAACCTACCTTTGTATCCGGTGTGGACGGGGTAGGGTAAATTTATCAATTTACCCTACCCGATACAGATGCTCTAACTAGCAATGGAAATTTACCTTTGGCCAACGGGCATCTACAATGTGGAGCAGTACAAATAATTAAAAAAAAAACAATTTTTTTTTAAAAGGGCCAAGAAGAGTTAACCCTTATAACTTGAAAACGTATTCAAACCCCATTAAACAAATCTCGGTAAGGGGGCTAAGAAGGCCACCGGGTATATTTTTTTGTTCCTCCTCATTTTATCTTTAATAAATCTAATAGTATTATAGTATTACGGAGGAAGTCCTCCGTAATAAGTCTTCTCTCTCTTATTTAATTTCGATTTAATTACGGTCCTCTCTCCTATTAATTATCCGTATTAATAATACACTTCCTCTTTAATAATACTAATCCACTTCCTCCGTAATAATCATATATGATCTTCTCTCTTATTAATTGCCATTATAATTACCATAATAATAACACATTTAATACCAATACACTCTCTCTTATTAATTGTTATAATAATTTTCATAATCATCTATATTATTTATTATTATTATAATAATAATTTTTATTATTATAATGGTAAAATCTAGGAATTGTAATAATTATATTTAGTGATAAATAATTTTTATTATGAAACATTTATTTACTTATTTTTTAAAATTTTTCATTTTTCATATTTACATCTATACTTAGTATATATTAGTATTATGGAAGGAATAAGAAGAGGTTGCCCTATTTATTGTACTCTTTAATGTTTCTTTTTTATTTTATTTTTTTGAAATTATTTTTTTAAGCATGAACTGAATTATTATTATTATTATAGCAAAAATGCATCATTTTACCCACGTTATTTTGAGCTTTCACTGCTTTTATTATTTGAATTAATTGTGTGTTTTATTGTATAGTTAAGGTTATATTTTACATGAATTTGTAGTGATTTTATTAAATTTTTGTTCATTATTACATAAATTTTTTTAATAATAATTTAAATACCATCCCGTGCATCGCACGAGTTTGTAACTAGTATTTATTTATTTTTAAGGAAATTTTAACTCCAAAAATCCCAGACACAAAAGAATTATTTGATTAAAAAAAAAGTAGGTGTAAATAGCCCAAATTTAGTGCATTTATAAAAAGGGAAATAAACCTAACCTACCACAAAGTATAAAAGAAACCCAAGTCATAAGGATGTGCTTTATACCCGGTTTATAAATTAAATTGAATATATCATTAATGGAATCTACAGCTATAAGTATAAATGAATGACATATCATGCCCCACCAAGAAATAGCTAAATGCAACCCATGGATCCATAAAACCTATACCACATTTATATGGTGGGACATATCACGCTTCGCCACATAACCAAGATCCATAAAAAGGCAGACCAGACCATCAACCACGACATTGCTCTCGCAATTGATGTAAAAAATATAAAACCATTAGCTAACAAATAAATACATATACATATATAGAGTACATTTCCTATACGGACTGGTCCGTACAGACCGGACCTTTAGCGACGATTTTTCGTCGCAAATACACGGGGGATATGTTTTTAGCGACGGAAAATCGTCGCTAAAAGTCCTAGTCCGTACGGACCGGTCCGCATAGGGAAATTATCGTACATATATATATATATATACACGCACATATATAGATTGACCACATTTAAATATTCTAACTATTTTAAATTAATACTCGCATTTTCTTTTAGAACATTTGAATATATGAGGTTCAGTTTTTCTTTAAGAAATAATAATTTCTCATCGTGTTAAATAAAATATATTTTTCACAATTATTAGATTGAGATTATATTTTTCTTAAAAATGCAAAAAATATATACTGTTATAAAATGTAAAGCTTGACTTTATGATTATGATACCAATTCCTTGCCTTCTAATGCTCTTCTTAAAAATTAAATATGATGCATTTTTTTAACCTTTAAATGCTGAATGAAAACACTTTAACTATTTTACCCTTTTTAGAGTATTAGTGTTTTAAACCATATATATATATAAAACACACACACACTAAAATTAATTCAACCATTATAATGACACAATTTCAAATAAAACACATCAAAGTAATAGAAAAAATAAAGTTACTAATACAGTAGGCTAAAAATATAAATATGATCAATAATTTTGACTTAACAATTGATTTGCATCATACTATGCTGTGACTTAAATTTAAATATTTTATCATAAGTTTTTGGAAGCTTTGCAACGTCGTTGTCAAGTGAAGGACTATTTGGAATAACCACATATTCAGATTCCTTGAACAACTCATCACAGAGTGAAGAGCGACAAAAAAAGTTGTGTATTGTCATCCATACAACAAAAATATGCTCATGGGTACGAAAATGATATAAATGTGCTCTAACAGTTTATGGGGACGTTCATTTTTTTAATGATATATGGTATGGAGAAGGTAGACTTAGTGACATAATTATTTCACCTGATGAGCATAAAATAATGTCAGTAAATGAGGGAATCATCAATATTGAAAGCATGCTAGATAAGTGTATCAATGTGCTTACAAATCAAGCAGTGCAGAGTATCAAGAATTTATCTCTAATGGTGGGGGATGAAAAATATGATTGTGTGTGGGCAGTTTCAATTAATAGGGTGTTAACTACTTAAAACATATATCGATTTTGACAAGATGAATTGAGGATGAATAGTTTGGCGTGGGCTCATTTTATACTGTTCACTGGTCTATTGTTATATGAAGAATTGTGAATGGCAAATTGCCTTTTGACTTAAATATATATAAAAAGTATTTATCTTATATCTGCGTGGTGTTATTGTTTTGAACTAAGAACGGAATCCACAAAACATGTTTTTGTTTTTAGCAGTACTTTAAAAATAAGATGGATATTTAATGTAGCAATGATAGCTCGTTGCAACAGCGCTCAAATGAATTATGGCCAGTTAGATTTTGATCTACATGCTATAAAACTCTTATCATTTTCATAATTATGAGAATTTGTTGAGAATTATAAAAATCCTTATGATTTGGGAAATTTGATTGATTTATGGCAGAGGATCGATAAATGATTCGAAAAATTGAAGTGCACGTATTATTCCTTCTCAGTAAGTTACATATATTAACCAAGCAGTGTAGCTTAGATAAGAAGGTTTTAAAAAGTTTTGGGATAGGAAATCTGGTTCTCCAAGTACAAAAGGCTATTATTACAAAGTGGATTAAACCATTACATAGAAGGTACAAGATTAACAACGATGGATACTTCAAAGGGAACCTTGGGGACAGTGGGGGAAATAGTATTTTCAGATTAGATAATAGTAGCATTATATGGGCTCAAGCTAGATATTATGGGATTCAAACCAACATGGTTGTTGACCTAAAAGTCAATAATCTTATTTTAATAATAATAATAAAATTGATAATGTGAAATTTAACTTGTCAAATATTTTTCTAGTATAGCCACAGTAAAAAATATTTATCTTACGTGGTACAAAATCAATTAAATCGATAGTGAATTCAATAATCTACAAATGCATTCCAAAATACAATAGTTTTATTCTCTATAACAATATGATTATAGCATTTTTCACAATGCCATATCAATAAGGATCAGATGCTCAAAGCAAGTGTAATACCGAAGAAAATTTATAAGTACTTGAAAATTCGTTTATTTTCAAATTGAGTGAGTATTTTAAATAAATGTAAAGTTACTTTTTTTATGACCATATATAGCTCAAATACATCACACGTCATTATTTGATTGATTGAAAACAAGTTTGAAACAAAATCCGTTTGAAAACATCGTTATTACAAAAACCGATTTCAAAATAAATTCATATTAAAATTCAACTGAGCTTATTTTGAGTTTTTCCAAAAATAAATGTCTTATGGACATGATCTTAATGTTCCTAAAGAATTAGAATTAATTTTGGAGCTAAAATATTAAAGTCTAAAATTTTGAATTTTGGCAAGCTGGGATAGTGCTCATCAGTCGACTGATGAGCTGAGCCTAAGTAGACTGATGGCCCATAAACTAATCGTTGGCAATTTTAAAAATGTCTACTTTTGACATATAACTTTTGATAATTGCTCCAAACGGCTATAAACTTTTTATAACTATAAATATGAGTTTTTAGACTAATTTTTAACAACTTGAATCATCATACAATCTTATTTTTCATATATCTATAATATTCAAGTTTTCAAGCTTATTTATTAATCATATTTTCAATTATTGAGTTATATAATTTGATCAATCTTGATAACTATAGTGTGAGCATTATTTGAAACCTTCAAACACATTTAAAAGTTATTGTATATTAATGTTTGTCACCAAAATAATTTATTATTCAAATTGTGATAGGTTTTTCTCATAGAATAGCAAGAGCATTTATTGTGTTGAGTGTGGTGAGAAAAATTACACTTGTTAAGTGTCGTGAAAAAAATAACACTTGTAAAATGTAGTGATAAAGATTACACTTATAAATGTTTAATTTTCACCAGGAAGAAAATTAGTTTTAGTGAAATTTCTCAGGGGCACTACTCGAGCGTGGACGTATAGTATAAACAACCAAACCACATAAATAAAACGTCATTGTCTCATTCGATTCAATATCTCTAAACTCAAGCTCTTTATTATTACATATTTATACTTGTTGATTGCTTGTGTGATTGTTTTATATAGTTACTTTATTGTTATACATTGTATTATAATTTTATTATTCAAACTTTATTTTAAACTATTTTTAAAATTACATTAAGTTTCAAAAACTCTATTCACCCCATTTAGGGTATTTTTCGACCTACAATGGTTGCTAAGGCTTTGGCTTTACTTAAAGGGATGTCTTGTTGTTAGCATATGGTGTGACTAGATTGGTGATTGAATCTGATTCATTGGTTCTGAAAAATATTCTAAATAAGATGGTTACAGTTATAAGATTGTGTTGTTATGAAGTTCGTTTATGTTAAATCAATGTTTTTGTTAAATTGATTATTTACATTAATTTTGATTATTTAATGATTATCTAACTTGACTTGATTACATGCAAAGTTGCAAATTTAATCATCCATGAAATTAGATATTTTGAGAATGCTTCTATAACTTGATCAAAATATTCTTAAAAAAATACAAAAAAGCTACAAGAACAATATTTACAATGACAACAACAGCAATTCAAGAGCTTAAACAGAATAATTTAAGTCTCTAATTAAATCTATTAACTTTTTTAGTCTAAGTTATCATTTATATAATCTAAGAATCCAAAACTTATTAAATTTGAGTTCTTAATTTATATCCTATTCCAATGGTCAAAACTCATTATCGAATAATGAGAAATATTGAGTTTAAATTCTTCATCAATATAATAAAAACAAGAAAAAAAACTAAAATTTAAGTGGCGTTAAAACAATTGAAAATTGAAACTGCAAAAACTATTTGTTTAGTTCTAAAAATTGTATTTAAAAAAATATTATTTGTTTGAATATTGCACATTTGAAAACCTTTTTTTTTTAATATGACAATTTTACCTTCATTAATTATTTTAAAAAGGGTGTTTTAAGTTTTCAATGACTAATTTGCCACTTTATTTTTTTGATGCAAATTCTCATATTTAAAAGACAAATCACTTAATTTTATTTTGATAAGCTAACAACTTTAAAATTACTTAAATTTAAAAATTTTAAATTTAAATGAACAAAGCAAACAATCTCTTAATATAGAATCCAACGTTTGATTTTTCATTTAAAAGAAAAGAATATACAAATTCCAGCAAGCAAAGATACAACTCGGAAGAGGGAAACGACACGAAAAAAACAAAATCGGAAAAGTCTCCCGCGAAAACGAAAAAAAACGAAAATCAAATTAAACATTCCCAGTGCCACGCTGGCAATCCTCGTGAACCCCCATCGTCCAATCACAACAAAGATTCGCCCCCTATAAATACCTAATCCCTTCCCATCCCTCCTCCCATTGCAAACGCACTTTCCCCTCTCAAAAAAGTTAGGGTTAGGGTTTCTTCAAAAGTTAGAACAGATCAAAATCAAAGATCCGAAACAGCGATATGAGTTCAAAGGAAGGATCAACGAAAGGTGGAAGAGGAAAGCCGAAGTCTTCGAAATCTGTTTCTCGCTCTTCAAAAGCAGGTCTTCAGTTTCCCGTTGGAAGGATCGCTCGGTTCCTTAAGGCCGGAAAGTATGCAGAGCGTGTTGGTGCCGGTGCTCCGGTGTACTTATCTGCTGTTCTCGAGTATCTTGCTGCCGAGGTAGGAATGCAAAATTGTTTTTTTAACTGTTATTTTGATATTGATTATTGATTCGATCTTTGCACAAATAGGTTGTAGTGTTTTGTATGAATCTTAGTATTAAGGTCTAGAACCCTAAATTTTATCATGTAATTTTTGGAATAATGGTAATACATGAACTTTAAGACTGCCTCAAGATATTGAAAATCACATTTTCTCTTTGCTGTTCTTGAGTATATGCTGTGGTAAAATCGTTTATATTTGGTTTCGATCTTTAGTGTAAGGCTTTACCTAATCGTTTTTCTGTGAAAATGCACAAATTCACAAAAAGGCCGGATCACATGCATTTTTCTCATGATTTATCAATTTCTCGGGTTTTGAACTACAATATATTTATATTGAAGATATCTATACAATTGGGGCAAGAATGCAAGATACACAGATCAATTTGATTGGTACTTAGTCTGAAGTTGTCTTTCTGTTTTGAGTTTTCTATTAAAATTTCTTTATTAACTTTAAAGGTAATTGATATCTCTTTCATTTATATTGATGTTTTTTATGGGAGCGCTGAAGAAGTGTTGATTGTATTTGTGGTAAGGATGACATTTTTGGTTTAGAAACATTTCTACACAAGGAAAATATATCTTCTGGTTTTACCAATTGTTAATTAATACTAGGTGCATCAATGAGCGTACTTATAAGATTCCAAGATTGTACAGCCCCTTAATGCTTTTGTAGGGTTTTAGTAGATGGCTGATATGTAATTTTGGCCATTTTGATGCTGTTATTTATTTCGCTGATTTTTGTTTCATATTGGCATGGTTTTAAATGGCAATATTGGAATACAAAATGTGCTGGTATTGGTTTTGGTTGTTGGACAATTGCAGCATTCTAATTGGTTTTAGGACGCATATCAGTGTACAAACCAATTAGGGTGTGGCATTTGACTGGTATAATGTACTTTGATATTGGTCTTTGAAACTTTGTCATCTATCATAAATACTGGTTCATGAGTGCAATAAGTGTTACATTTTTCTTGTACATAAACAATTAAACCTGAATCCATTAGCTGGTTTGTTTGGTTTTGATTCCTTTTCAAAGTTGTAATTATTTTGTTTTTATGTGCTTTTTAAATCTTCTTGATAATTAGTTTGATATTATATTATAACTGTAAATTTGACTTTGATGTAGTGATATCTGGGGTTTGTGATATTGATTATTGGCAATTATTGGATCAGGTTTTGGAGCTAGCAGGGAATGCAGCAAGGGACAATAAGAAGAATAGGATAGTTCCAAGGCACATACAATTGGCAGTAAGGAATGACGAGGAGCTAAGCAAATTGTTGGGTGCTGTTACTATTGCCAATGGAGGTGTTTTGCCAAACATTCACCAAAATCTCTTGCCAAAGAAGGTTGGTAAAGGCAAGGGTGACATTGGGTCTGCTTCTCAAGAATTTTAAATGCAACCTTTTGTTTTTCTGGGTTTGGTTATAAAGTCCAAGGGATGGAATGGAATAGTTATGTAATATATATTTGGTGTTCTTTTTGTGTTTCTTCATAAGTTTTGAATGTAGTGGCAATGAATGATTTTGGGAGTAAAGTTTTGTGACTTCTCTTGCAATTTGCAATTTTGAGGTGATTCCTGTTGGTGTGATTATGAGAGTGGTTGTTGGTCAATTTGTTTAGCATTTGGCATTTTGTTGCACACAGTCGTTGCTGGCTCCAAATCACTTGCTACTATTGGATGTTCTAATTAGTACGTGTTAATGTTGGTTATAATTGATATTATTATTGGTTTATATTGGAGAGCACTACTGGCAGAGCAGAAAAGGTGTTTGAAAATGCTTGGTAGTGATGTGTTTATGATTGTGTTAGTTTCTACCTGAGTGGCTTATTTGTAGTTGTGTTAGGGTCCGTTCGGTAGCGTTTTTAGAGACCCGTTTTTGTTTTTTGAGTTCAAAAACGGATAAAAAATGCGTTCGGTGGGATATTGACAAAAACACAAAAAACGTTTTCGGAAAACGAATTTAAGTTTAAAGCATAAAATGCAAAAACGCCAAAATGATGTTTTCACCATTTTCAGTCTTGCAATCTTTATTTTCATTGTTTTTGTTTTCGGAAAATGTTTTCACTATTTTCGTTCTCGAAAAATTCATTTTCTCATTTTCATTTTTTGAAAACATTCTCAGAAAACATTCTTCGAAAACGTTACCGAACGGCCCTTAGTTTCTGCTTGTGCTGAATTTTGATGGTTATCATTTAGGCAGCAAGTGCATGCTTGGGTGGCCAAATCTAGGTTGTGTCTAGTGGGAAGTGATGGATGGATCCATGTATGATTCGAGCAAGGTGTTTGATTGAATTTGTTATCATTGTCATGTCTTGGAAGTAGAGTGGAAATGTCGTCATAGAAACTGTTGGAACTCTGCTGCAGGATGATGAGAGAGGGCCAAATTTTACCCAGCGAGTTCACATTTCACTTCATTCTCAAAGCATGTGCAATATCTGTCAAAGTCTTGAATTGGGTGAACTCTACGGTTATGCAGTGAAAATGGGATTTGCATCTGTTAATTGTGCAAGAAATTCTGTTGTTAGTATGTATGCTTGGTCTGGTAGCATGGAAGACGCACAAAAAGTTTTTGAAATTGTAGTTGAGAAGAGTTTGATTTCTTACAGCACGATTGTTGATTGCTATGCCCGGAATTTAAATTCTGATGAAGCCTTTGGGCTTTTTAATTAAATTGACGGTAGTGGATTTTGACGCGCTCGCATTTGCTAAATTGCCAAGTCTTTTAAGTGGACCCGCAAATGTTGGTGCAATTGGCAAGGGGTGAGGGCTCGGTTGCTGAAAGCTGGATTTGATTCATTCAGACCAATGCATATGTATTTCTTTGATATCTATTTAGTCCAAGTACGGGAGTTTTCTACCCAATGCATTATCGGAACGTTATTTTGTGGACTTGAATATGGATTTGCAGAAAGAGGCATGGAAATGTTTGGTCAAATGATTTGACTACTGCCGTGAGAAACGAATGGGTAGAACCTTCGGCTAAACACCTTTTAAATTAGTTAACATTTGAAAAAAAAAAGAAAAGGAACTCACACATTCTCAAACCAACAAAATATAATTTATATATCTACAACTCCTGAACCCCCCTCCCCTCCCCTTCTTTCCACCTCTGCCGGCAGCATCTCCCTGCGACCGTTGACATCGATAACACCGGTGAATCTTATAAGAGCATCCGGAGCAGGTATTGTAAATATTAGGCCAAATTTATTGATTGGTAATTAAGTTTTAGTCTTGTACACAGTGAAAATGGTAAAAATATACTCATACGAGCGTCCTTTATTCGTATGAAATTGTGCTTAAAAAAAAATAAAAAAAGAAAAAGAAAATGATCATACGAGTGTGGCTTACTTGTTTGGGCTCATACAAGTAAGCCACACTTGTATGACCATTTTCTTATTTTTTTATTTTATTTTTTTTAAGCACAAAATTTTGTACGAATGAAGGACGATCGTATGAGTAAAATTGAGTGGTATGTTAAGTTTACTCATTTTCTATTATACCTTCCTAATTTTTATCTGTTTACTTTCTTCGCTGTGAAGAGAGGTAAGGTAAATTTGGGTAAATTTATGAATTTACCTTACCCGATGTGAATGCTCTAAGGGCTTGAATAGAAAAGCCCTATTATATTCATTGAAATATTTAATTGAAATATTTAATTGAATAAAGGCTTGAATGCAATTAATGAGCTTAGCTTATTTAGTGAAATGGTTACCGGTTATGAAACTCGAATGTGGGTGCGGGATTTAATTGCGACGCGATTTGGGTGTGGTGTTTCGAGAATTTTCAAAAAACAGGGTGTAAATACGGCGGGTAATAAAATAATAATATAATTTACATTGGTTAATCAAATTGCATGTTTAAAAATTATCTATAATCAACAATGAAATAGGAAGATAATAAAAAATAACAATTTATTATATAAGTTTCAAACAAAAATAATATAACATGGTCATATATATATATTAGTTTAAAGAGAGGTACAATAGCTCGTATGTCATATTGTTCTTGCTTCTTCAATTCAACTTCATGAATCATTACAAAAAGGATTTGCTCGCCTTTTCCTTTTGTGTTTGATCTGAGAAGAGTAGAAGATTGAAAAACATTTATCCAGAAATATATATATATATATATATGTCCAATATTTTTCAATCATGTAGTTAACTCACTTCCTGGTTGAATTTTTTGATGAAATTTGGTGGAGATGTTCTACACACGATGAAGAACATCCCCACCAAATTTTATCAAAATTTTTTATCAGGAAGCGTGCCAAAAGGGTAAGTTCGTAAATAAGGACCTTAAGTTAAGGTCCTTATGGGAAATGCTTCCTATATATATAATGTTAAAAGTTAAAAGAATAAAATTTAAAAGTTAAAAATACTTTTTTTTTTAAAATCAATTGAAAAAATATATATATGTTTTTTTAAAAGTCAATTTTAATTAAAAAAAAAGAGAAAAAGGATTCTTCTTGAATCCCGACCAAATCCTGAATGAATCGGAAATTAGAATTAAATAATTAATTCTGATTCTCCTCGGGTGCGAATTAGTGCCGAATTGGGGATGCACCTGCACCCGATTAGCACCTAGTTGGATTTGCTTAACCTTTAGAAGAATCCGTGCTTCATAGGTTACCGGAAACTTTCAGTTGAAACCTAAAAGAAAAAAGAGAAAGAAAGAAACTTGTAATATTCGCCAAGGGAGTGTGGATCACGTCATATATAATAGCTCTCCTCGATATGAGCTCGTGGCAGTTCGGGGGTGCACCGTTTTGAGGCATGGTTCCTCACTTGTGCCACAAGGGGGTTTTCGTCATTTCGCGAATCCCACAACGAGCCTTTTAATGTGAGATGAATTCCTCATAGTATGCTATTTTTAACTATACCACACTAAAATACAAATAACAACATGCCTATAAAACTAAAATTGTTATTGTTTCGTAAGATCATTGTTGACCTTATAGTCACTAATCTTGTTTTGATAATAACAATAACATTAATCATGTGTAATTTAATTAAGTTGATGTTTAAAGTTATAGTCACATTAAATTGATCACATGTGGACAAAATCGAAAAACTGGAATAGAGATCTTTCACTTACAAAGTTGTACGCTATCAATATCTCACACATCTCAAAGCTACTATGATCAATGCTCTATCAATGGCACCTCTATGAAGAATGATGAGCCAAAGAAGAAAAGAAACAAAGATATAAACAAAGCCCTCGAAGACTCATTAGTTTTTATTTGAGTGAGTGCTTTAACTTTCTCTGTAATGATTTATGTTTGATTCTCAATATAGCTCATATACTTCATTTTTACACAACTAGATTGATCAAAACTAAGTTTCCTCAAGATCTTTTCAAAATACACATTATAGTAAAAACCAGTTTTGAAATTAATTCATATTTAATTTTAAATGATCTTATTTGAAGCTCTAACAAAAATAGGTGTCTTAGGAACCTATATTTTACTTTTCCCAAGCATTAAAATTGATTTTAGAGCTTATTTGCAAAAGTGCAAAAATTGAAATTTTGGCCTGATGGACAAAGCTCTTCAGTCGACTAAGCAGAGAGGCTCAGTCGACTGAGGTTCACTCAGTCGACTGATGGCCCTGAATATAGCTGTTGGAGTTCTGATTTTTTACCATTTTTGGCACCAAACTCTTATCAACTCTCTCCAAACGGTCATATGATGTCTTAGACTATATATACACATTCTAAGACTTATTTAAACACTTTTGAATCATTTCTACATTACTCTCTTCATCTACATTCATTTTCAAAGATTCAAGAACATTACTTTTGATCAATCATCTTTATTTTGAGCTATATTTTGTTGATCAAATTTGATATCTCTTAGTGTGAGCTTAAATTGTAATCTTCATACACTATAGAACTATTGTACATTGGTGTTAGTCACAAAATCTTTTCTTTCAAACATTAAGAGATGTTTATCTTTTAAGATAGCAAGAGTGAATTCTTGTGTGAGTATTGAGAGAGATTCAATACTTGTAAGAGTGTGTGAGAATAATACACTTGTAGATGTTTGATCTTCACCCAAAAGAAGATCAGTTATAGTGGAATTTCTCGGGGCACTAACCGAGCGCGAAAGTAGGGGCTAACAAGTCGAACCGTGTGGACAAAAAGTCTTTGATTTTTATCGGTTCAATCTTTCTATCTCTTGATCTCTTATATTGTGTTATTTATACTTTGTGATTGGAATTAACTTTGTTTCTTGATTGCTTGATTGATATAGACATTAAACATTTTTAAATCGATTTTAAAAATTCGATTAAGTTTTAAAAAACCCTATTCACCCCACCTCTAGGGTATTTTTCGACCTACAATCATCTCCACCCATATGGTATCATGCTAAGTTTAGCAATATGAAAGTTGCATTGGTATGTATGTTTGTTAAAAAAGGTGAAATGGTAAGTATAAGCTAAATATGGAATTTAACAAATATATCCCTTAAACGAAGAGTGTGTATCGTCTGAGTCTCGTATCCAAAATTGATAGAAATATAAACACATTTGGCCATGGAGACCTTTATTTTTTCTTCTTTCACAAGAAATCTAAACCGATTTTATATCTCTATAAATCCAGGCCCAATAAATCCATAAAATTAGTTTTCATCTTTGTCGATAGTAGATTTCAATTAAACTCGACGAATTCTCTTTTGTTCGACGCCGTCACTCTCTTCCCTGACTCCTGTTGTTGTTAATGGAAAGAACCGGTGATGGTTGCAACCTGAAAGATGAGAGGTCAGAGATTGGGGAGAAGAAAGAAAAAGCAAATTCAAAGATCAAGGAGTTGGAGTCGTTGACTCAGTGGTATAAAAGAGAAGTTGCCGCCGGGAGAACACAATAGAGATAATGAATTTTTTATTTTAAAATTTAGGCATTGTTCACTTGCCACTTAATTTGCCACTTAAATCTGAGAACTTAAAATTTTCAGATTTAAGTGGTTGACAAAGTTATTCACTAACTAAAAAAATTAAGTGGCCACTTAATTTTTACCACTTAAAACTTAAAATTTTCATCCAAAATTTTAAATGGCAAAGTTGTCACTTAAATCTGAAACTTAATTTTAAAAGGTGTAAAAGGTCCATTTTGCCCCATCTCTTTTATCATAACCCTTATTTTCTTCCATTCTTCATGCGCCAATTAGCGAAATTGTTGTTAAGGTTTGTGTTCCCTCTCTTAATTTCATTTTTTATGCCTTCTTTCAATTATGTTGTTTATTCTTATTAAATTTTAGTTTATTATTTAAATTGTTAATGTGGATAGTTTCAACTATGTCATATGTTTTTGGGTTTCTTTTTTCAAACTTCCATAATTACTGTGTATAGTTGTTTCTGATTCTTATCATGGGTAAAGTCTCTAAAAGCTAATTGGAGCCCTCATGTGCTTTATATATAATTGATGGATGCATAGTGGTGTATTATAGATGGGTCATTAGAATCATGTGATCAAAATAAAATAATAAGGTAAAATTGTCATAATAATTTTTTTTTCAATTTTCAGATGTATTATATTCAAACAAACAATATTTTTTCAGATACAATTTTCAGAACTAAATAAACAGCTTTTTCAGTTTTCAGTTTTCAGATTTCAGTTTTTTTACTAAACGCCACCTTAATTTAAATTCAAACTAAAGGTTATTTAACTGCGTGTTCTCTTTATCTGTCCCTTACGATAAAGTGAGAGAAAAGATCCCTTTAAAATTCTCTTCATATATCTACATCTGTTTAAGGTTGCTTATTTTCTTTACATAATATTAAAAAATAGAACTTGTATAAAAAAGTTTTCCGTAAAAAAAGTAGTGAATTATATTATTTTAAATTAAGAGCCTATATTTGACTAAATTCCAAAAAGATTGCAAAGTTAACTTTGCGATAAATTTTTAAATTGTATTTTTTTATGAAATCACACAAAATCAAGTTTGCACTATATTTTTTTTAGTATATTATTATAAATAAGTGTTTAATTAACAGTACTTTAGAATAATTTTAACAAATTACATATTCAAAACCTATTTATTAATAAAATAAAAAAAATAATTTTTTCCGAGTTATACAAAGTTAAGTTTGCCCTATTTATTTTCTAAAATATTACTATGTATTTGTCTTAATTTGATATTATTTTAAAATTTTATAAATGAAACATAAGAATATATTTGTTAAAAAATATAAGCACATCATGCAAAACAAATTTGTACTATTTTTTTTTGATTGCAAAGTTAAGTTTGCACAAAACACAATATTTACACTATCCTTGACTCCTTGGCTATATTTTAGAAGGAGATGCTAAAAGCACCACTAAAATAACTCATAGATAATGCATTTGAAAAAAATGTATTTCCTTTCTCAGAGCCACCACCCAAATTCACGCGAACTGCTGTTCTTAGCTGCTTAGATTATCAATCTTTGTGGAAATTGTAGGCATGTTAAGATGTTCTCTAGTGTGCTTTTGTGTTCGGTGATTGTGGTGTTGGTGTTACAGTTTTAAAGTTGGTATACCTTTTCTTGTGTTTGATCTTGTATATTGTTTCTTCATCAATGGTCAATTATATGATGAGAGAAAAACAAGGGTTTTAGGTGGATTTTCATCGTCTTCCCCTCTCTTCTTCATCATCACATTGCTGTTTTCGTGGTTTATCACGTCCACAACAACCAAAATCCAAGTATCACATATTCACATTAAGGTTCGGCAATGTAGCCTTTCACCGATCCCAATTCTGATTCTTTGTTCTTCTCAGTTCTTGTTGCTTTTGTTTTCTTCGATGGATGTGTGGGTCAGGGGGGCGTTGTACTACAACTTGAAATTATGCCTTCGTGTATTTAATCAAAAATAATAATCTTCAGTGTCATTGTATATGATCTTGTTCCGGGAACATTTCAAATCACATTAACCTTACTCTTTTTTTTGACATTTATGACCCGTTTGACAACTTAGAATTCAATTGATTTATCCCTCTGATTTGAAAGCAAGTGTGCTTCAATGGAGTTTGATATATATATATATATAGAGAGAGAAATAGACTGTAGGTATTTTGAGCATGTGGTGTCCTAATGAATGGTGCTCTGAGTATGTATTATTATTTATGCCGGGTTAGAAAGATTGTGGCGTCTATGAGTTAGTTTAGTAGTGCTCATAGCACCAGCCTATTTTAAAGGGTGCAAAGAGTATGAGTGGCCGCACATGCATTCCTTTCCTTCCATATCAGCCGCAAAACATACAAGACCAACTAATTCCTGTAAGTTTTAGTTGCTAGAAGCTAGTTGTCACCCCTCATTTTTATCCTCACCGCCACATGTATGCCTTGTGGTTTACATCATGTTTAAATGATGGTACATGTGGTGGTGAGAATAAATATTAGGGATACCCTTACCAACCACCTTGCTAGAATTGGTCTGAAGATCTGCCTATGATTTAACTGGCTAGGGATTTGATCAGCCACTTGTACTACTCAGTCGTAGTACTGAATAGAGGTGGCAATTCTACAAATGACACAAAAACAAGCAATGAAATAAAACAAAATTGGCACGAGAACTCTTGTTCGTGTCTATGGTTTTTAACATGATGTTGTCTCATATTCCTGTCCAAATTGTGGTACAAAATTGACAGGAAATTACGGTTATGTCATCTCTTGTCGTATCTAAACAAGAGAAAAGTTCGTTTCTTGTGCTGGGACGTGTCATTTAGGATGCAACAATTGTATCGTGTATGTCAGGTCATGTTTAAGCGGGACATGCTTGTATTAAATAAAATTAACAAGACCTTTTGTTGTGTTCATGTCTATTTCGTGTCCTGTCAGGAAAAATACGACACAAAACAGATTGAGCGAGAGAGACAGAGATAGTCTGGCAACCATTCACCATCTTGTGGTACTAATAACAGAAAAGCTGGGATTTGGGGCTTTCAGAGTAAAACATGCTTTGGGTCAGGTTCAGATCAAATATATTTTTTGTCAGGTTGGATTCGGGTTCAACCAAACTCGCCAAAAACCCATCTCACCAGTTGCCATCCCTACCCAACCCCACCCACCCTCGGCACTCTGCGTGAGCCCGTTGTTCCTTTAATCTTCAGGTAGAGATGTGCCACCATCTGCTATCACTCATACCATTTTTGCTCACCAAAACAAAAGGGGGAGAAAGAAAGTACACCGATGGGGCATTTTCATGATTTCAAACTAAGAAGGCAATAGGGTTCTCAATAAATGAAAATAATCATATAAATAGAGAGTAATCTCCTAAATCTCTTTGTCGTTTAAACTGTTCTCTATTGTGTCAATGCAAAAGCCTACTGACCTTCCGAGTCCCATTGCCTCGGCTAATCTGGATCTAGCTTCATGATGACGGCTTAATATCAACACTGTATTTACTGCTGCCCATTTCACTTGAGACTCTGCTTCTTCCTCTGTGAAGTCCAACCATTTAAGCACTCTGTCCAACTGTTAACACAATTGATGAACCAACACTTTTAACCAATTTACTCGCACACAATACCAAATTGAATGCTATATCTCGATAAAAATGTTAAAACTCGAAGAAATTTGGATTGTTAGTTTAAATTTGATGGTTCAGATTTTCAGATTTTAACTACGAATTTCTGTCTAAATGAGTTATTGCCAAAGGCAACCACTATATGTCAAAATCCATGTCATCCAATTTTAAACAAATAGTCCAAATTTACTACTCTACTAAATGCTATAACTCGATAAAAAATGTTAAGGACTCACCTTTTCCACATCAGAGTGAAATCCTTCTGCATATCCAAATACCAGATACTCTGCTGTTAAGCCTCCTAGTATCACGCATAAAAACCTGTTTAAATTCTAAGGAGAAAAAAGGAAACAAATCCACACACCACAGAAAAAGATGTCAAGATACCATGGCGATTTATTTATTATAATATTAATATTACGTTTCTGGAGATAAGGTCATTGTCATGAATATTTTGAATAAAATGAACTAGATTGAATAATTTCTAACCCGAACCCAATGGTGGAGGGAGAGAAAGAGTGGAAAGAGGGCGGGGCAGTTATTGTCCTGACAACAACCACCCCTAAACTATTTTAGCACTAAAATTAATGGGTAGTCCAAGCAAGGAAAATGTAGTTCTAGTTGATCATAGATAGCTTAATTAATGGGTAGCGCAAACAAGGAAAATGCACTAAAAATAACCATTGACAGTTCAGGTTAAATCTTTTTATGATTCTGCAGAACATGATATCTAGTTAATCATAGATAGCTTAATCCAGTTTTAGGAAGCTGATACTTCTAACTTACTAGTGAGGTTCACCTAGATGTTTGATCATAAAACTTTTAAACCATATCAAAGGGATACCCAGATACTCAAATTGATAGTCCCACTTTTCTTTTCAGTACATCTCAAATTAGATAGACTTATTTCTTTTTGGGGGCATAATTAATTTACTAAATTTCACAATAGAAAATAAGTTGTATTCTTAACCTTTGATTATGTTGAAATTAGGTGCCAAAGTTAAAACGGGACTATCAATTTGAGAGGGAGGAAGTATATATAAAAATTTCATAGCGTAACCCAGAAGCAGTTAATGAGAGAAAACAAGAGTGTAAAAGTTTAATAAATGATATGAAACTAAAGAATATCTCACCTTTAAGGAAAGTTTGCACTTGCTGGCCTGCATAAATTAGAAATTTTTTATGTTCTGTTAGAGAGGCTATAGACGATTTTGGAACTTTAAATTGCCAAAACTAAACTATATAAGGATACACCACTTTTGCTTAGTAATAGAGTAGCATGTAAGTCTGACAATTTGCCAATGAGCAAACTTAAGAGAGTCACTATTTCGAGCTTTATAAGGCTACGCTATTTTCAAGAAAAATCAATGATAAAGAATAAAACTTCTAAAATTATCGTCAGATTTCGTACATTCGTTTGAGAAAGTAGACTCTTAATTTGAGACGAGTTGAAATTTGTTGACCAGGGAGGGACCATCACAACCTCATTGTTGGTGCGAGGCACCCAAAAATTCCCTGTCCCAAATTTAAGAGTCCAGTTTCTTGTTCAAGGTACATGAGAACAAGATGTGCTCTCAACCATAGGCTACTTTGAAATTAGTGCATTCCTTGAGAACAAGTGAACTCTTAGTTGTGTGCTCTAAAATATGAGGGTAATGGTTCAACCATGAAGCAGAGAAACAGGCTACTTTGAAATTAGTGCATTCCTACGCGATACGTATCGTGAAAGAGGGATACACTTACAAAATCGCGAAGCAATCGTGTAGTGAACTCTTAGTTTTTTTTTTTGTGACGGAGTATTTATTTCTTAACGCATCAACCCCTAAAATGAGAGAGAATGGAAAGAAAAAAGAGGGTAATGGTTGCTTTTGGCATAATTAGTACAATTAAAAGAGGAGGAAGATCGGAACAAGGTACTTTAAGCTTTTATTGAAGCAGAGCCCATTAAAACATGTGTCGGATACACGATACGCGGCAAAACGTACGCATCCGATACACGATATTGACTACCTTGCTAGTGATTGCAATTTGTTCTTCATAATAGACGGCCTTCCTTGACTTGACTTGAAAAAGTAAAACATCAACACATATTTCTCTAAACATCTAAAAACGTTAAGAACATGTTTCAATACGTTGCAGTATAAATAAATTGGTCGTTCTTGACTTCCCCCATAATTTAATCTCATTCACTTTATTTAAAGGTGCTTAGGAATCCTTTTATAGATTCCGTGATGACAATCCATAGAATGAACATGAAAGATAGGGAAAAGAGTCTCACCCGGTCACAAAGTTTCCGTCTATTGAATTTAGATTTTGGTCTTCTTTCAGTACCAATCTGCATAGTAAAGAAAAATTTAGATTATGCATTTATCATAAACGATCCACAGATGAAGTTATGTACATATAGTTTGAACTCTCCATATAGTAAATTATAGGAAACTAGATATAATTTGTGCCTACAACACTACCCGTGTTTAATAACAGTTATGATATCACTTGCATTTATTTTACAACAAATTTAGTTGGGTTTGAATCAAAATTATTTTGAATGCTCATCATTAAACAAGCTTAATTATATGTAGATATCTTTGACTAGGTCGCATGTAGATTGAGACGTATTTAAAGTGTGATCTAGAAAGATTGTAGGAGTTGTGAAAGAGGCAAAAGATAGTAGCTCAGAGTTTGTCGAGTGTGGGTTTCATTTTGCAAAAAGAGGGTGAGTTTGAAGGGAGAGAGAACTTGGGAGAATGTGTACCATGGCCCCGCATTTTATGCGACACCTGTAATGCCTAAATATCACTATTGTTATGAGCCTAGGGTTGTAGGCGGGTTGCAGTATGTGCCCCAATGTGGCTGCAGTAGGTGCTGGTTGGCTATATACTATGGGTGTTCATCTCACATAACCTGGGTCAAGTGAAATTAATGTACTATATATGTGTGGTCACTAGTCCTTCCCAGTAAAATACCTTTTGGGGAAATATAAGCAAACCTACGCAGGCCTAGGCCCAAATCGGACTACATCTTATTGGGTTGGACTAGGACGTGACACTTATCCTAGGCGTGACAATTATCCCACTAATATAAACCATTGATGCATGCCTCGAGATACTTTTTTTCTTGCAGCCATAGGTTAGTGAATGTTTCCGGTGTAACTAAGTATATCTCAAGAAGCAAACAAAAACTTGCAAGTAGTATCCGAAAACTGAGTGTTTATATAAAAAAGTAAAATAAATTCCCCTTATGCAGAAAATCCGAGACACAAATTTCAATAACCAAGTTCAAATACTTGGAAGGTCATACACAATTAGTGGTCGTTTGGTTCGAGTTTTGGTTTGTTCCTGGAATTTTAAATTGGTAAATTCACACCGAGAGATTCTTATAGTTCATGTCAAAAGGTTGAATCATAAGTTGACGAGGCTCAAACTTTCCATGTGAAATTACCATTTTAGATTCCAGGAACAAACAAAAACTCGAACCAAACGAGCACTTAATGCCAACTAAAAAAAATACAAACTAGAGAAGGCCCAGATAAAGATAAAATTTAGCCAGTTTAATCATATATAAACCATAAATATAAGAAAAGTAATGTTAATAATGCACTTACTTCACTAAGAAACTCAAATCCAGGGAACTCTACCCTTCCCCCATCTGGCTTCAGATTTTCCACGCTAAATACACTATATCCTTTGGGTAGAACGCCAAGCAAGTAGCCAACTAAAAAATGACCAGCTTCATGCTGCAGAATATAATCTCCTTATTAAACAACATCAGAATGAAGAAATCTGAAGCTTCAAAGTGTGCTGAGCTTAGTACTAGTTAAAGTATGGTAAGAATAATAACTAGGAGATGTTATAATGCCGTGGGGCTGCAAATATATATATGGTTTCACTGTGAAAATCTTTCTAACCCATGCTTGGAAGACCAAAACAAAATACTCCCTCAGTCCCAAATTAAGAGTCCAAGTTTTAAGGAGACACTAATTTCAATACAATCAATGGTTAACACGAAAGCTTGTTTACTGGGCCGGTCAATGGATTGGATATGGACCCGATCATGTTATATAAAATATGCAAGATCAGTATTACTACTATCGATTGCAAAAGATAGCCACCCAAGTCTAACATCACTTAGCATCTTCCAGCTTATTAGCGAAACTTGACTTTTTCACAAACTCGGACGCCCTATTGAATATAATATGTTGCATAAATCCCTTTTCTTCCTTTTAATGAAATTGTGGGTAAGAAGAATCTTGTCTTACTTGCAAACACATCAGACGATCTTCACTATGAGAATCATAGATTTTACTGTGCATTGAACTCTCTGGTTCTAATGATGGTACCTGTAGAAAATTCAATATTAATTAAGCCATCTTAATCAACTATCAAACCAATGAGAAATAAGAAAAGGCTATAGAACATATCCCAGCATAAGATCAGCAAATATATATACAACCAGGCTCTATAGAGGGATTCCCACTCTTTAACAAAAGAAGGGAGAGTTGGAGGGGTAAATAGATGAATTTTTAAAAATAAATAAATTTACAGAGATGATCCATATGATGAGAAGATTGCCACCACCAAATTTCATCAAAAAAATTCAATCTAGAAGCGGGAGCCATTGAAAATTGATATATATGAGCATTTTCGTCCATCTCACTCACTTCTAGATTGGATTTTTAAAGAAAATTTGGTGGAGGTGATTACTCATCATATGGATCATCTCTACAAATTTGCAAAGGAAACAAAATCATCGATTAACCCCTCCTAGGGAAATCCCTTCTTTTTGTTAAAGAGAGGAAATCCTCCCTTAGAGCCTGGCTACATATATATGTGAATCTCTAACAGCGTAGACGGAGTGGAATCCTACTGAAATTTTGCAATTCAGTAAATCCATGATAAGCAAGAAATTTCATGGACACTCTTCAAGATGATTAATTGCAATAACATACAGGAGGATGATAGAAACTGTCTCGAAATACAAAATCCATAAACTAATTAATGAATATCATCTAGCTACCACGATTCTAATTATGCACTGTAATCCATGATTAACCACAGGCAATCAACTGTATGTTCTGGTACAACCGTACAAGACAATAATACCAACTCAAGAACATAACTAGCATCTCTTTCCACAAGACATTAAAAATAATTCATATGTACTCTCACATATAAAATTATTGGGCGCACAATTTTAAAGAATAAAATGATTTGAGCTAACTTCTCTCTCCATAACTTCTCAATTCCAACAGATGAAATGTTGTGAAAGTTAAGGCGTATGCCTTGAAGTCTCCTACAAGGAGAACTTAAACATTTCGATTCCCCAAATTTTGTTAGCTAGTTTATAATACGATATGACAGATCCATGTATGGCTAAGAAAACATATGCATCTGTTTTGCTAAGGGGTGTTTTACCAGCGCAGTTTTCAGTCACTTCATTTTTTCAGTCTCTCTTCTCTTTCTTTGTTTGTTTCTTTCAAAGTTCAGAGTATCTGATTTGAAGACCAAAACACAATTGTGTGCGTTCATTCTGTTCTAGTAGCACTAGTCCTACCATTACAGACAAGATTCATTCTATCCTTGGATGCAGCTGCTCTTATATGTTAAGCACAGAGGAGAGAGAGCAAATCTACTTTAAGGAAACTTTGTCATACAGGGTTCGAACCAATCATATATTTATGTTTCTTTGAAGGTATTATGTAAGTATTTTAATTTCCATTTCTGTTTCGCTCTTTCAAATACAAAGTATCTATATAATAAGGGAGAATGGTTTTTAAATCTTAAGAATGTAAATATAAGGGATAAAAGATTGGATGGTTGAGATTGTAAGATGCTTTTTCAATGGTTGAGATCCAAGATAATTTCAAGAATTGATAGTGCCTTTGGCACGGGTTACATTCAATAATTATATATCACTCCCTAACACAACAATATCTAAATTGGATGTAGAAAAGAATACAACAACATCTCCTTCAAATTTTTATACTAAAAAGTGTCAAAATCACAGCAAAAATATTTTTCTTTTCAAATTCAAAGTGAGGAGAAAAAAACAGCGTACCTCTTCTGATAGGGTAAATTGAATGCTACTATTAACTGAATCCATAATGGAATTGAGTAATGATTGAATATATGATGTCTCTATTTCGCTGAGTTTTAACTCATCCAATGACGAAATTCTTTGAGGCACCTACACACAGAAATTTTAATCTTTTAGCAACTCCAAAACAAGTGTGACACTGAAGGAGTTGTTCAGAAAAACACATATACAAACACAGAGCAATGCTCATTTGTCAGGTTTAATAATAAAGGCCTGTTTGAACTTTGATTCCATGGAAATCAAATTAGTCGGAGGGTGTGTTTGTTCACCTCAATTCCATGGCTTGGGATTGGATTTGGACCATTGAATTCCAAAACTATTGTTTCCATATGAAAAATGAATTTGGAATTGATCCGGAATTCCATAATAGAACCAAAACTAATGTCGTATGGAATTCCAAACTCAAATACAGTTACACACTCACAAACTCTCTTTCACACACAGTCTAACACCACAGTTCTTTTTTATTTTTCAATACATACTCTCTCTCTCTCACTCTCTCTCACACACACACACACAACAATTATTTTCTCTCAAACACACATTTTCTCTCTCAGAAATACAAAAACATAAACATTTACCCTCTCCCTCCTTGCACACGTTCTTTCTGCGCTTACATCTTTCTCACCCACATAACAACCAAAAGTTTTTAATCAATGAAATTAGAATATTAAATTAAATTTGTAAAAGAATTCTATGAGCGAACCAAATAATGGTTTAGAATTGTAATATAATATGGCAATTAACCAGACAATGGAATTGCAATTATTAGAAATTGTAACGTAAATCCAAGAATTACAATTCTATAGAATTTTCCAATTCTAATTAAATTCCAATATCGTGTACCAAAACACACCCTGAGTTTCGTATAATATCAATTTCCCGCCAGAATTTGAACAGCTTCAACAGAAACTCTCTTCTCTGTCCAACATTTTCTCAGCAAACCAAACAGAAAATAAAAAATAAATATGTACAGAGAGAAACCTGTTTGGCAGCGCCGAATCCACGGAGACCGCCAGGTTTACCCTGCAAATGCTTGACAAGGGAAAGAGCAGATTTGAAATTACCCTTATATAGCTCTCTGTCCACTCTTTTGAGAGCTCTACGACGTCGTATGGCATCATTTTCCTTCACTATCGACGAAACTAGGGTTCCACGGAGGTGTGAGGTTGAGACCATAAAGGAAAGGTAAGGTTCATGTTGGATTGAGAAATACATGTTTGCAGATAACATGGTCTCTGTTTGGTTCCAGAGAAAAATAAAAAGGAAAAATAATTACCGTTATTTTAATTTCTTTAAGGGTGGTTTTGATTAAAAAAGAATAATAATTAAAAAAAAAAATTAATGCATTTCAAATTAAATGCTAGTTTTGTTTTGCACCCTAAACAATTTTCTAAGACAATTTGAACCCTATATATATATAATTCGTTGCATACAAACTAACTTCATCATTTTATACAATTTTTAACCAGCAACTAACTCAAGAGAGTCACATGTATGTTTTTTAAGAGTAATTTCAACAAAAATACAAATTGAAAGGATGAAACATATGACAAAAATCTCATTATGCTCATTATAGCAAAGTTTTTTGTCATTTATTCATTCGTTTCAATTTCTATTTTGCCGAATTTACCTTAAATGAGTCGGATCCCTTGTGTTGGTTGTCAGTTAGAAAATTGGTCGAAAATGTGCAAGTTGATTTAATTGCAACAACTACTAGTGCAAATTGTTTAAAAGTTTGTTTAAGGTGCAAGATGATATAAACATTTAATTTAGAGTGTAATAATGTGATTTAGTCAAAAAGAAAAAGTAAGCAAATATTCAAAACAATACTAATTTTAATTAATTAGAATAGTGATAAACCAAAAGCATTAGCCTAAAGAGTAATACTACATTTATTTATAAATCTTATTATTTATTTTGATCGGCTACATTTGGAGAATATTAGTGGATTTAATTGCAACAAATACAACAAAATTACAAACTATTTAATATATAAGATAAGAATAAATAGTAAAATCTACAGGCAAAAAAAGCATTTTTTTAACTTAAATATTAGTCGTCTGTCATTTTTTTGTCACATGTCGAACCCGCATAAATTTTGATTGCGGTAGTTATTGATGCATAGTTTATAGTAATGTTACCAATGACATATTTATTATGTGGCCCAAGATTAATTTTTTTTTTTTTTTTTTGTGAAAAGATAAAAGAAGATGTCACTAAATCAGTGTAGAATCAAACGCATAAAGTAAAATTATCCGTTTGTGTATTGTGTGGTGCAGATTTGACAATGAAAGCACGCACAAAATATAAAGGGCGTGTTTGTTTTTAGCTGAAAGTGTTTCCATAGCAAAAATATGTGCTATTATGGGAATGTATTATGGTGTGGGAGTGTATTGAGATTTAGGAGTTTTAGGGTTTTGAATTTGAGTGAAACAGGAGGTGGGTTGAGATTGAAAGAACTGGAACAGTTGGATGAGGAGTTAAGGAAGGGAAATGAAAGAGAAGCATTGGGTTTCGTTAAGGATTTGCAGGGCAAGAAGCCCCTGGGGCTTCGATGCTTCGGCGCTGCTCGCCAGGTTTGTGAATTCATCTTCATCATCATTCGAGGATTTTTGCCTTCTTTCATTTTATTAAGAAAAATGATAGCTTTACTTAATTTTCGTATAAACTTTTTTATATAAACTAATGTGGCAACTTCAATGAACTTAGGGTGTGTTTGATTGGCAACATTTTGCATGGAAAATGAGGATTTTCCACTTGATTTGACAACTTAAAGTGTTTGATTGGCTTTTTTTTTCATGCAATTCAATTTCCACTTTTGCCTCACACATGAGCATTTTCAAGACAATTGAGGAAAATGTTTTCTTTGGAGGAGGTGGCCTTTTGTTTTCCATGCTTGGGCACGGTTCACGAGACAAGATTTTTACCATTTTCTACATTAAAAATGCCATATCTTAAAATATAAAATTCAAAATAATATAAAATTTTAATATTTAAAATTTACTAATCAAGATCAATTAAACAAGATTCATCATTGCTATATAATTATGTTAAAAAAGAAATACCTATAATTTTTTCTACATTAAAAATGCCATAATACAATCAATATTTTCTGGGTAGAAAATTAAGGCAATCAAACACACTACACTACATTTTCCATGCAACTCAATTATAGGCAATTCAATTGCCAGTAACTTATTTTCTTTCCATGCAAATTCCACGCTTGCAATCAAACGCACCCTTAATATTAGATCACATTCATACGCGATGCGTGTGCTCCTCAAATATATTTAATTCAAATTAAAATATAAAATAAAAATGTTAAGTGGTCTAGTAGTAGTTAAGTATTAAATTATTTTGTCAAAAGTTCAACATTCAAACCGCTTGCTAGCATATTTAAAATTTTTAACGAAAAAAAGACCACTTAAGAGTAAAATATGCAATTTAATCCTGTCGGTTTCTGACCTACCGATCCTGATAGGGCCTTTTTTTTTACCTCAGTTGGGTTTGGATTTCAAAAAAATAACCCAGACCAGATTCGGGTGGATTAAAGTTTTGCATCTAAAAAACCCAACCTTACCTGCATACATACATATATATATATATATATATATATTATATTATGTAGTACCACACCGAACTCCCTAGCTTAATTTCTCCCTCCTCCTCTCAATATTCTTTAACTAAATTTGATCTCATTATCTTCTTTGCATGTAATTTATTTTTATGTTTCTTTTAAATAGAGTGAAAAACTATTCAAATAGATTTAATTTAGCTCGATTTAATTTTTTGCATCGTGATTTGGTAATATTTAGTTAAAATTAGGGTGGATTATATTTTTCTATTTGATTTGGTAATATTTAGTTAAAATTCGGGGTGGGACTGGTTTAGGTTTTAATATATTTATGTGGAGTGGGTTTAGCTTTCAAAAACAAAACCAGCATTAGTTTCGGGGCGGGCTATTGCAACTGCGGGTCGGGTTTGTCATTGGCTAAACCTGCTGTATACCCGATCCATTGCCATCCCTAAATATATCTAAATATCTAATTCAAACCAAAATATAAGACGAATACGTCAATTAGTCTAGTAGTTAAGCAGCGGATTACATTGTCAAACGTCCAAGGTTCAAAACCTCATGTTTAACACTACTATTTTGTTTTGCATTAATTAGATAGAAGGAAAAGTACAAACTTTTGTACTTTTTATACACAGAGTTGTTGCATTAACTAGATAATTAGATAGGGGTGATGTTATATGCACCCCTATTTTGTAGCCAAGACACCACAAATGACACTCAAAATTTAAACACCCAGTCGGTGGCTCATTGCCGAAATTGAACATTTAATTCGGTAACGTTTCACCGACTTGACCTAAACGGCAATCGAAATTGAACATTTGATTCGATAAACTGTCACCGAATGTCAACCTTCAAATCGGCCCTCTAATTATGTAGCCACAACACTTTCAACACCCTAATTATGCGGTGTCTTGGCTACAAAATAGGGGTGCATATAACATCACCCATTAGATAGAAGGAAAAAAAAGTATAGAACACATTAAATGTGTGCCTTGCCATTTCATTTAATGGGGCCATCAACTTGTACAAAAAAAATTATACAAAAATTGAGTAAGATTAGCATTTTCTTTTTGCGAATTTGCTGTGGGAAATGTTGCACACAAAATACTCCACAAAAATTCATCTTTAAACACACTTGACACTCATATGGTGATATGATAATTATGTTATTTTATCTAAGGTAGTGTCAAGTGTTTTTTAGATCAACTTTGTGTAAAATATTGTATATGTTTAACATTATTACCGTCTGTTGTAATAATCGATTTTTGTTTGTTGGTTATTTGTGCATATAAACATTACCACTTCTGTTTGACCGGTGGTGTGTCATGTCTATTATAAGGTTGTTGGAAAGCATGATATGCATTGTTTCTCACTACCTAACATTTAAACTTTGAAGGATAGATAATTATTAGCATAGTATTAGAGCTCATGTTTTACAAGGGGACGTATATTATCTAACGCATCAATAGCATGAACGTGCTAAACTAGTCATTTTGAGTGAATATCTTTCACCTTACTATTACTTTTATGTGCTCAACAAATCAGACTATTATTTGCTGATATCAATTATATATAGTTGCGGCCAATAGCTCATTATATATCGTTATATTGAGTGACAATAAGAAAACCTGTTGCAGTTTAAAATAGTTACTTTATCGAGAAATGAGAGATGGGAGTATATTAAAATTTAAATTATCAGGTTATAATTTTAATGAATTTAAATAAGTTATTATGGATTTACAAATTAACGCTCTTCTCACTGAGCTATTGCGTTTCATTTTTCAATATAGTTAAAAATAACGTTAAAACATCAAAATATCTAAATAATACATGGAAAAATACAAATTTTACCCCTTCTTGTTTTTTTGGGAGCTTTTATATTTTTTTCAGAAAAAAGAAGATAATTTTGTCAAAAGAATGAGATTTACAAAGAGAATTGTCATTTACTATTTAAATTGAGACTTTAGACTTGAATTTTTACGTCCTTAAAAATACTAAAAAGTACAAAAACTCGAATCAAATGGTTACCTGACCCTGAATCTGAATCTAATGTTGAAAACCTGCTTAACTTTATGAGTAGATTAAATGCAGGTACCCCAGAGGCTTTACAGCTTGGATGAATTAAAACTGAATGGCATAGAGGCTTCATCTCTTCTCTCTCCTAAGGACACCACGCTTGGTGCTATTGAAAGAAATCTTCAATTTGCTGCACTTTTAGGTGCAATTTCTGTGTGGAATGTATTTGGATTTGACCCACAAGCAGTCCTCTATTTGTCTTTGGGAGTATTGTTTCTGTGGACACTTGACTTGGTAAATTCTTTTATTTGCCCTTCATACTATGCCTTTTTGACATTTTTCCTTCTTAAAACATGTTGCATTATGGGAAACATGGATATATTATTTCTGTCCCAAATTAAGCGTTTGTCTTAAAATGCGTTGCATGAATATACTCCTTTAAGGGTCTGGCTTCCGTATTAAGAGTTTCTGAAATTAGACTGGAAAATAGATGTGATATACCAGCAGACGAAGCTAACGCGGATTACTCTCTTTTCTTTACTTTGAAATTACTTTAACCTGTGTTTAAAAAATTTAGTATATCCATCATTGACATTGGCTCATAAAAAAAGTGGGTTGTTGACAGGTGTCTTTTAATGGAGGAGTCAGCAGCTTGGCTCTGGATACAATTGGCCACACCTTCAGTTCAAAATACCATAACAGGGTTATTCAAGTAAATCTCTCACATTGTTCATTTTTTCCCAACAATCTTCTATAAATAAATAATGAAAATAAAAAAGTGAGGTAGAAACACTATTTCCTTTCAGTAGTGCTGGATGCACAGTCAAGAACTGGGCCTATCAAAAAGTAAATCATTTAATAGCTGACCAATCCATGGATAAAAATATTTTTAAGCGAGTGAGTTAGCCTAATGGTAAAGTGTTCACCTGGATCTGGCTGATCCAGGATTCGAGTCTCACTTGGGGTGGGGAGGATTTTTTTTTTATTTGTAGTAAAAGGAAGAGACTTGGGCCTTCCTTTTTTTTTTTAAAATAAAAATAAAATAGCTGACCAATCCAACAATAGATTATATCATTTTATATACTAACCTTTTGTTTTCTCTTTGTTTTTCCACTTGGGTACAATATCTATTTTCAAGAAACCTATAGGTTTGGAATGAGCCCCTTTGAAATGTTTCAAATGCTACAATGGCCAATATAAAACTTAAAAAATATAGAAAAAAGAACTATGCTGAAATCACATGTTATGTCAAAGGGTACACGCTAAAGAAGAGTATGGAATAAGCATCTTCAAGGCGTACTAAAACGTTTCAAATGCACCAAAAGTATTAACAATATAGGAGTGGGTTAGCTCAAGAAAGAGACTGAAAGCATATAATATTGCGAGTTAAATCACATGTTGAATAGAAATAACCCTTTTTTGTTCTTCTAACTTTGATGGTTAGTGATGTGTAGCATGAAGCAGGGCATTTCTTGATTGCCTATTTGCTGGGAGTCCTTCCTAAAGGATATACATTGTCAAGCTTGGAAGCATTCCAAAAGGAAGGATCACTCAATGTTCAAGCAGGGACTGCTTTTGTTGATTTCGAATTTCTTGAGGAAGTAGGTCTTTTTCCTTTCTTATTTTATTTTAATTTTTTAATGTACCTTTCTTGCTATTTTATTTTATTGTTGTGTTACATCTTCTTTTCCTGATTGGTGACTCTAAACCTGACTACAATGCATTACGCGAGGTCCCGGGGCAGCGTCCCTTGCGCAAGTGTTAGAAGTGGTTTTAATTTTTGAGTGTTTCTTTTCGAATCTTTTGGAATCCTTGTAGCACTATATATAGGATAGGATTGAGAGAGAACAAGGAGCCAAAGAGACTTATCTTGTATTCTTCATCAATAATATAGTGAAACCCTGGAGTAAGGTCGTTCTGACCTAACAGCGTATATCCTGTGCCTTGTGTGTGTTTGTGTGTTTTGTGGTTGCTATGTTCGGGTCGATTTCATACTGTAAATCAAGGGCTTTTCGCACCATTGACAGTTTTGGGGATAATCATTTGCTATGAAATATTTCTTTTAAGTTTGTAATATGATGTGGAACTATTTGCCTTATCTGCAGGTTGATTCAGGAAAAGTATCAGCTACGGTATGTTCCTTTGTGTCCTATTGTACCTCATCAAAATTGTAAAGCACAGGGTCTGTTTGGTTCAGAATGAAATGTGTTTTTACTTGGTGCAAGTGCAAATTTTTTTTTTTTTGGTCTATGGTGAAAGTGCAAGTTGAAATGTATTTCAATTTCAACCAGGCAGAATATATTTCACCTCAAGCCAAACTGGACTTAAAAGAGAAGAAAGAAGGGAAAAATTAACGATGGTAATGTTTTTCTTAGATGTTGAACAGGTTCTCTTGTATAGCGCTAGCCGGTGTGGCAACCGAGTATCTTCTATATGGTTATTCAGAAGGAGGGCTTACTGATATTAACCAGGTATATACATACATATATATATATATATATATATCTTCAGTGGGTGTTTTGTTGTTCCTAAAATTGCAATGATTACATATCTTTTTCAGTTCAACATGAGCTTGCACAATGGGGTATCTAGTTGATTATCTAGAAAAATAGAGAGATCGTATATTTAGATACAACACACACACTCTTATTGTTCTAGTAGGCTATAAAATTGCCTGTTTACAGTAGTTCTAATTTCACATCCAGCCCAATAGGTTCGAAGCCTTCACGGTTTTGCTTTACCTCCAAAAGATCTTTTACTAGGAAGGACTAGCCGACTACACATACATAGCACATCATTTTACCTCCCCTAGACGATGTGGGACGAACACTCATAGTGTGTACCCTGCAAGGATCCATTGCAGCCATACCAGGACACATACCAGTCTATCTGCTAAAACTCAAAACTTCATATGTAAAATTAACAATTTCAAGTTTTTGTAATTTACTGTAATCCAGAATTGGTAAATTTACGTATAAGTCACAAAAGTTGTCACCTCAATGGGTGCTAATATCTCTGTTGGAACTCAAACTTTATTGGTAAAATTACCAATTCCAAACTCAAAGAGAACATGAAAACTCAATCTAAATGAGCATTAAAATTAATTTTACTATGTCCTTGTGAAAAATAAAATGAAAACCATTAAAAAACAATTAAATGTCTGTTACCAGACATGGCCTGAGTAAGTTCTCTCTGTTTGCCACAGTTAGACAGATTAATTAAAGGCTTGGGTTTCACACAAAAGAAGGCAAATTCTCAAGTGAGATGGGCTGTGCTGAATACTGTTCTAATTTTACGCCGCCATGAACAAGCACGTACAAAGCTTGCCGAGGCCATGGCTAGTGGAAGATCAGTTGGATTTTGCATTGATACTATAGAGAAAACAATCGGTGGTGATGATATCTAGACTATGCTCGGTTAATTGAAAACTCACCGTAGTGAAAATTGTTTTCAGTGCAAAGAGTTGCAGATGAAACATTTTGTGCATGTGCTATCAGAAATGATAAAAATCAACTGCACTACACTTTAGTGTACAATTTAATTTGCGTCAAAATGTAGAAAACATTGTAAAAGTAAACAATGTCTTTTCCTTAAAAACGGTGCGAAAACAAAAAATTATGGGCGTCTTTACTGGCACTCCTTCCCAAATCCCAACGCAATTCCTCTCCTTCAATGATGTCACCCGTTCATTGAATTGCTTTTGTTTTAATTAGAGCATTTACTGTTGTACAATGAACATCACAAGCGTGTTTTATGGGATTGGAGAAAATTATTCATACACTCGGTCAGAACAAGTCGTCTACGACCCCCATTATCTGTTGTAGTGGTGGTGGTATATCTACTCTCATTGTTTTGGTGGTTGTGTACAAAAGAATTATAAAAGTTGTATATATTATGAATATTGCTTATATCATATAAAAACAAACAAACAAACATAGTGTTGGTGGTCTAGAAGATGAAAACAATTGTCCTCTAACGACAAGGTCCACACACCTAACTGTAGGATTAAAATCAACCTGCAGAGCCGCTAACACACTACCTACCCAAAGCTAGAATCACTATTCTGCTTGGAATTTATTTGTTTCTTACTCACAAATCCTTTTCATCCAGTCCAGTAGCATCAATCAATCAACATGAGCATGTCTCTTTCTTCAGGTTCCACCTTCTCTTTTGTAACTTTCCATCTCTTAATTCCCTCTCATGATCATAACGTTGACTTTCTTCATGAATCATCCCTTCCATCCTTTTGTTAATTCTCATCACTCTTATGTTTAATCATTCCTCATAAACTAAATCACTTGCTTGGAGGAGGACCAATTTCCAGAGAGAAATCTAACTCGCCTTCCGCCAATCAATTATGCCGCTGCTTAACATTTTCCGAGATCCAATCTGCCACTCGCAACTATTCCATCTCGCAACTATTCCAATGGATTCGTCATCGAAAAAGGCATATTCGCAAAGGTATTCGAAGGGATAATTGACAATGAAACCACTACAGTTGCCATAAAGCAATGGGATCCCATATCGAAACAAGGGGGAATGGAATTCTCCACTGAGATAGAATTGCTTTCTAAGTTTCGACACACTCATGTTGTTTCTCTTATCGGTTATTGTGACCACAAAGACGAAATGATCATTGTTTATGAATATTTGGAAAATGGAAGCTTGGCCAATTATCTTTGCAAAGAAAAAGTAATAAACACTAAAAATTATAATATGTCATGGGTAAAACATGTTAGAGGTGTCTTGCATAGAGTTATACACCGCGATGTGTGAAGAGTTCGAATATCATCACAATAACCTGGAGTTCTTTTAAAGCAAGTACTAACGTGGGTACACGACTGATTCACCGGGCCAATTTTGGACGGCCCAAAGTATGAAATCTTAGCTGCCTAATTCTCATCTAATAAGATTGAAACTTTTCACATCATGGTGTATAACTCTTATGTAAGACACCGGTGCCAATGTGAAGATAATCCATGCCCTTTGCTCCTCCTATGCATATCTCAACACGTTTTACCCATAACATATTAATGATAAGCTAAACTTTCTTTTCGCAGAATTTTGGTAAACAATGATCATTTCGTCATAGCTATGACAACAACATAACCAACAAGAGAAACAATATGACTATGTCAAAATTTAGAAAGCATTTCAATATGGTAGATAATTCCTTGCCCCCTTATTTTGACATGGGATCTAATCGCTTTATAGCAACGCTAGTTGCAGCATTATCAATTACCCCTTTGAAAAACTTCATAAATCAGCCTTTTCAGATGATAAATCCATCAGAAAAGTTGCGAGTGGCCTCTCAGATCTCGGAAATTTTAAATTGGCGGCATAATTGATCCTCTCTGCCGGCGAGCTAGATTTCTCGTCGGCAATCAGAAATTATGATGAATGATTGAAAATAGAAGAAATAAAACTAACAAACTGATTGAGGTGTGAAGAAAGTGAGTGTTAGGGGAGAGAGTTAGAAGTGGGAAATTAACAAAACTGAAGGTAAAACCTGGATAAAGAAAAATCATGGTCGTGTCGACTGCTACAAGTGGATTGGATCAAAAAGCTTGTGAAGAAAACATGGTGTTAGAGGGTATAGTAGAGAGCTGCAGACGAGTTGTGCGACGAATTGTCTGTGAGTAGTGGTGGCTTGACTTTGGTCACTCGGGGAGTCGGGCGTCTCGACGACCAGACAACGATGGTCAACTTATCCGTCAACGATAGTCAACTTTATCCGACAACGATGGTTTCCACTTTCCGTACAATAAACAACCTACATTTGGAGATTCACTTAAAAATATAGACACGCAAGAATATCTACGTGGTACTAAATATTTTTTTTATGGTCAACAAATTTTTTATTGATATTATTTATCAAAATAATAATAAATAATATGGATCTAGTTTTATAAATGTTGACAAATACCTTTTTAATTGATGTAAATTTTATTGAAAATATAACTATAAAATAAAAGTTAAAACATTTTAAAATTTAAAAAATAAAATATGAAAGTAAAAATAATGATGTTGCTTTTAGACATTGTCTAGGGTGACCTTCTCAATATCTTCCCATATTTTTGCTACATCACTTTCTTGGTCACTATACATTTTGCATTAGAATTACGTTTTTTAGTTCAATGTCTATATATCTTTCGTGGCACTTTATTTTTCTCTATTTCATAGTTGTATTGGCGATACTCTTATGTCTTTATCTTCCCCTATATAATTTATTTTGCTCCTTTTAATTATTGCGTGGATATATTTGTCCCACTTATTATAGATTATCTTGCCATTGTCTCGGCTCTTACATATCTCTAATGGAAACTTAGTAATATGGGAAGTAAGCAGAGTGTTGAAATAATAATGGTAAGTAAGTGGAGTGTTGAAATAATAATGGTAAGACAAAGAATAAATAAAATATGATATTGTATTTAGAAAGTGTAGAAAGAATAAAAAAGAAAAAAGAGCGTGTAAAAATAGAAAAGAGAAAGTGACCATAATCCAATCAAATTGGCGTCTAGTATAATTGTCTTCTCTTTTTTATTTCGCATCAAACTCCCATTGCATTAGCATTCGACACTAAGTTGCCAATTTGATTAACCTATTGGATTAAACTTCACGAAACTTAGTTGTATTTTACTTATATAAATTACTTATAACTTAGTTGTATTTCAATCATATAAATTACTTATAGAATACTTATTATATCTATACTACATGTGAATGCTCTTACGCATGTTTTGACACATACATTTAATCAACACTAACACAGAAACATTTGCATCAACATCAACACAATAAGTTCTCAAATGAGAGAAATAGAGTGCGCTTTGACTACATATATTATACTTTATAAAAATGTAGCTAATAAACAGCTACTGCAAATAGCTTGGCGACCATCATTATTCATTACGCACGGAATTTAAACTCAATCCTAATGGGGTGTTGTTTAGTAATACAAGCATGGCAGGCATAAGGGCGTTAATTCAGGACTAAAATGGAAATTTGATAATAGTGTTAGTAGCTAACATTGGGTTGGCTACTTGGCTTCAAATGTGTTAGCTAAGTTTTGGGTGATTCGGGATAATTTAATTAAGGTGCGACGGAAAAATCTTACGAAAATTCATATTGAAACTGATTCCTATGATGTTTTGCAAATGCTCGATAGGGACCCCGTGACGATACCAATTTATCATGAGATGGTAAAAGATATTCGATCTCTAATTTGAAAATTTGAAATTGTGTGGACAAGCTTTTGCTACTAAGAAGCTAAGAAGAATGTGGATGGCTTAACTTCTTTAGGGAATGACTCTTATTTTTTGTATGAATATTATGAACATATTCCCTCCTCTCATTTGCATGTGGCGTGTGATGATATGTATGGTAAAACCATAAAGCACATGGGAGGTTGTGTAATCTTACTACTAAGGTTTTATAATATTTTCGCTTTCTGTTGAAAAAATAAAGTGCGCTTGTGTAAGACATAGGAGCGTACTAAATCATTACACACTATTTTTACGTTTGTACTCTTTGTAATATATTAAATGATTTATTTAATAAGATAAAGTACTTGCGTATATAAAAACAATGAATTATTATTAATATATACTAAAACACTCTTGTTCAACCTCTAAACATCAAGTATATGTACACATATTCGGTACTTAAGAGCTGAACCAATGTATTTTTTTTACCCAACAATAGCTTAACCCCTAAAAACTGAGTACATGCACATATACTCAGTACTTAGGAGTCGAGTAAATATGATCGAATGTTATATAATATTTTCATATATGTTAATAAAGGTCTCTTAAAAATATTGGACTAAATATTTTTTTTTAATTTTTTTTGTTTATTAAAACATCTTCTCATGATATACTATTTTTTTATTCATTAAACAAGCTACGTAATATAAAAATTAGAAGTAAGCCTTTTTATAAAATTCATTCCTCATATCTCTTAACATGCTTGCGACAATTAACAACAACTTTTACATCGGATCGAACAATTTTAACAACTTAGTGTATGCTTCGTGCTTATTTTAAGTGTCCTAACTAATATATGACACTGGCTAACTCATTAGCATCTTTATTGGAGTTGGTTATTATAGGATCATTTTTAAATAACTCTTAAAACACATCCCTTATTGAGTAGCTTGAAGGGTTTCGACCTACAAATTCTAATTTATGGATTCGAATATTGTTTTTTTTCTTTGATTTGAATACATCTTATGTAAGAATATTCACAACTCTATAACGAAAAGACAAAAAAATAACTTTCATTGTTATTGATATACATACCAATAACACTAGCAAGACGAGTTATGTAATCACTTCGTCAAAATTCATGGCAATAGATACCTCCGTTCTTAATAATATATTAAAATCAATAGATTCATTAAAAAGGGTATAAAAGTTAAAGTCAACTTTTAATTTAAAATGCAGAGAGTAGTATTTTGAAGATATTATAATTGGTGGAATGTTTTATTAAAATAAAGTTTATATAAAAAGTTGTACACTTGTATTCGTATACTATGTTAAGTATCTTTTTTCTAAACAAAGACATCTCTAAATACGTAGAACTCTATACAAACAAGGGCGAAGGGGTGTAGGGGTAGGGGGTAGGTGTCTTTGTTGGTTTTAAATTTTTTACTAGATATGGGGTATTTTTTAGAAGAAAAAAAATATATAAGACTTATATGCAGAAAAATAAACTTAAAAAAAATTTAACTGTACAAGACAAAACTTTATGGGATAATTTAAAAATATCAAACTTAATAAATTAAACATAGAGAATCCAGTGCAATCCACCTCCATGATCTCATTCTCTCTCTCTCTCTCACACACTTTCTAATTCATTCTTCATCTTTTCTCAGTTTCTCACCTATCTTCATCTCACACAAATTCGCAACCACGCGCGTCCACACCACACTACTTTTAATTATTAAGTATTTGGTGATTTAGGTGTAAACTTGTAATTGTTGAAGTTTATTTATATTGTTAATTAATTGCATAATATTAGTTGTGCTTATTAGTTATATACTTGCATTTCTTGAATTATTAAACTTGTGTTTCTTGAATTATTAAGTATTTGGTGATTTAGGTGTAAACTTGTATTTCTTGAATTATTAAATATTTGGTGATTTATGTCTAAATTCTTAATTGTTGAATATTAGTTATATACTTATTGAATAATTTATTTTATTTTATTAAAAATAGTATTAATGGACAAATTTTTAATAAAGAAAAAAAAGGGTTGGTGAACTTATTTATTTATTCTCGCCCGAAATTCAATTCTTTCCTAATACGAGGTCTAGTAATATACAAGTTATATAGTTCTTCCAAGGACCATTTGAATTGTATAAATTAATATTATTTATATTATTATATTTACATTAAAATTTTAAATATATTTAATGTGTTTTAAATTTTGATCAAATTTCACTTCCTATTAATCCAATTCCTAATGCATATAATGTAATACTATAACACTACACATAAGTGCTAAAATTTGCGCTTCACTTTAATAAACCTAATCAACTCATGTATTAGTCACATTATAACACAGTGCTAGTGATGTCACGCAGAGGCGAACCAAATTTCTTTGAATTTGAGGTTGCCAAAACAGATGAAAAAGATAAATATAATGAATATAAAACAAGTTCGAAATAAAGACGTGTTATTTTGTTTGTATTTTTTTTTTTTTGTCTGTATCAATATACCGGTAAATCTTATTTCCTTTCTCTTTCTCTGTTGGAAGTCGTATACAGGATTTTGGGTTCGCTTTACTTTCCATTTGGCGAAGGTAGGTAGAGCTAGGGTTTACTATTTCTGGTATAGAAAGAGAGAGATGGGAAGCAGCTACAGAGGCCGAAGTCGAAGCTACAGCCCTCCTCGGCGCAGCCCTATACGGCGTCGTTACGACGATCCTCCTCCTCCTCGTGAACAGCCCTACTCCGACCACCGCCGTTCCCAACGTGACGACCGCCGTTCTCCGGGTCCCTCCGGTCTTCTCGTCCGCAACATCTCTCTTACTGCCAGGTCACCCTCTTCTTCTTTTACATTTCTACTCCCCTTCCTTTTTTTTACTCTACTTTCGAATTTGATTTTATAAGTTTATTGGACCAAGTACAATCCATTCCCCCAAACTTCTCACTAAAATCACTTTATTATTGTTAAAATCTTGTTCGAACAATCCCTTTGGACTGGGAATTGGAAGGGAAGGAATGAGAGGAACGGGAAAGGGATGGAGCATGAGAAAAGGGGAATGAGAGTTTACTTACTTTCATACTTTATTTCCTTATTAATTTGGGAGGGATTAGAGAAAAAGAAAACCAATTAACACGAATTATTTACCCTATTCTAAATTTAACACTATGATTATCCCTCTATTAATTATTTAATTTAATTAATAGTTTAATATTAAAAAAGCGTATAAGTAAAAATCCTTTCTTTTTTAATCTATCCAAAGACGAATTATTTCCATTTCATTTCTTTCCATCTTTACTGCACAAACAACAATAAAACTACACTTAAATCTATTCCATTCTTTTTTCTACTAATTAACAATCCTTTATTCCTTTCCTTTTCATTCCCTCCGCTCAATCCAAAACGGAGCGTAACCCTCCCCTATCTTCTCCTCCAGTGGCGGACCCAGGAATTTAATCAACTGGGGGCGAAATTTAAAACAAACAAAAATATATTTAAAGCACATCAATCACTAAAGAGAATAAATTTAACCACAAACATAATCGCATTAATAATAATACTTAAATTTAATATTAAACAATTAATATTAAACAATTAATTAAGAAATACAACTCATATTATACAAATAATCAAAAAAAATATTTATATCTAAAATTAAAAAGTAGATCTGAAAAAATAAATAGATCTAAAAAAAATACCTTAAAGTGTAGAGTGAGAGAAATAATCGGTGGATGAGTGGTCCAGATGCCCAATAAAAATGAAAGGAACGGAGTCACAGAACGGAGACAAAAAAAAAAAAAAAAAAGGTTGTCGGCAGTGGGGGCAAAAAGAAAGCGACAGAAAGGGAGAAGAGAGAAAGAAAGAAAGAAAGGAAGGAACAAAGAAAGAAAGCGACAGAAAGGAAGGAAGAAAGAAAGAAAGAAAGAAAGAATTAAAAAAACATTAAATGAAGTTGTTGTCGGCAGTGGGAACAGGAAGTGGTTGGGGTTTGGTCAATATTTTTTATTACACTTAGGTACCTTCAAGTATGAATTTATGCATAAAAGTCCCTATATATATATTTTTTTTAAAAACATCCCATATTTATTAAAAAAAATTGAAAGCCAACTGGGGGCAATTGCCCCCACTTGCCCCTACGTGGGCCCGCCACTGTTCTCCTCAATATTTGATGATTCCCCAAACTTAGAAGAAAAGGGGTCCCATCATCAACTATCATAAAACAAATTCACGAAACTTATAATTCTTCAAAATAATCATGGATAATATAAGAGAGAAGATTGGAGAGCTTCTCCTCGAATATGAATTTTCCCTCAAATTTGAGAAAAATATGGGTAGGGGGATTGCTCCTATTGTAGACATCATTTCCTCTGTATTTAAAGAAAGTTTAGGGAAAAATAGGCTCCAATCCTAATTTTTTGAGGCTCTAAAGTAGTTTCATGCTAAAAACATAAGAAATAAGGTTTGGGAAATTTTTTGGGGACCACTATTTGTTCTCTCAAGTTTTGGGAGACTTATAAGGATTCCCCAAGTATGGATAATATAACAGTTTGTTTGGATGGAAGGAAGGGAAAGGAAAAGAGGAGAAGGGATTGCATTTCTTTTGTTTGGACATAATATTTAAAGAGAATGAAATGGAAATGGAAGGAGTGGGAGGGAGTGTCATTCCTCCCTATTCCCTTACTTTCTTTCCTTCCAATATTGGGAGGATTGGGAAGGAAAGGAAACATTTTTAATAAATAATTTACTTTTTTAATAAATTACATTATTTTTCTTCCTTTCCTTCTTTCTATTCAAAAGGAGTTATTTTCATTCCCTTCCTTCCTTCCGTATCTGTCCAAACAATAATAAAATTAAACTCATTCCATTCCTTTCCTTTCCTTTCCTTCATGACTAATCATTTCCTTTCCACTCCCTCCTTTCAATCCAAACGGACTGTAAGAGAGAAAGTTTAGGGAAAAATAGGATTGGATCCAGTGGCGGGCCCACGTAGGGGCAAGTGGGGGCAATTGCCCCCAGTTGGCTTTCAATTTTTTTTAATAAATATGGGATGTTTTTAAAAAAAAATATATATATAGGGACTTTTATGCATAAATTCATACTTGAAGGTACCTAAGTGTAATAAAAAATATTGACCAAACCCCAACCACTTCCTGTTCCCACTGCCGACAACAACTTCATTTAATGTTTTTTTAATTCTTTCTTTCTTTCTTTCTTTCTTCCTTCCTTTCTGTCGCTTTCTTTCTTTGTTCCTTCCTTTCTTTCTTTCTTTCTTTCTCTCTTCTCCCTTTCTGTCGCTTTCTTTTTGCCCCCACTGCCGACAACCTTTTTTTTTTTTTTTTTTGTCTCCGTTCTGTGACTCCGTTCCTTTCATTTTTATTGGGCATCTGGACTACTCATCCACCGATTATTTCTCTCACTCTACACTTTAAGGTATTTTTTTTAGATCTATTTATTTTTTCAGATCTACTTTTTAATTTTAGATATAAATATTTTTTTTGATTATTTGTATAATATGAGTTGTATTTCTTAATTAATTGTTTAATATTAATTGTTTAATATTAAATTTAAGTATTATTATTAATGCGATTATGTTTGTGGTTAAATTTATTCTCTTTAGTGATTGATGTGCTTTAAATATATTTTTGTTTGTTTTAAATTTCGCCCCCAGTTGATTAAATTCCTGGGTCCGCCACTGATTGGATCCTATTTTTTTTTCAAATATGGGGAAAACTTTGAGGCTCTAAAGTAGTTTCATGCTAAAAAGTAAAAACATAAGAAATAAGGTTTGGGAAATTTTTTGGGGACCCCTATTTGTTCTCTCAAGTTTTGGGAGACTTATAGGGATTCCCCAAGTATGGATAATATAAGAGAGAAAGTTTAGGGAAAAATAGGCTCCAATCCTATTTTTTTTTCAAATATGGGGAAAACTTTGAGGCTCTAAAGTAGTTTCATGCTAAAAACATAAGAAACAAGGTTTGGGAAATTTTTTGGGGACCCCTATTTGTTCTCTCAAATTTGGGGAGAATTATAGGGATTCCCCAAGTATGGGGAGAGGATAGGGAAGGATTGAAGATTTTTTTTCCCCTTTTTTTTAAGACTTATTTGCACAGTTTAAGGAGTGATATAATGTAGGATTGGAGCTGGCCTTGTTTGATCAATAACCAACGGGTCTTGTTCTTCCTTAAGTGCCTTTCTCTTCAAATGCCTATATTTCAATTTCTTGTTATACATGACGTAGACCAAGGTGTTAAGTTTTGCCGTGGTCAATCGATTTCTTTTCTTTGTATGTATTTGATATAATAATTTATTTATTTTACAAGTAAAAAAGTATTAGCCATCACTTAATTAATTGATCGATAAATATGGTAGCTAATTATTTTCAAGTTTCAATTACCTGATTGAAAGTACTCCAATTACGCTCACAGGCTGATGAAGAACAAGTAAGACTTAAAACTTTCACTGCAAAGCTTGTTAATTTCGGAGTTTCATCTCCAAATTGGATCCACCAATCGGCTACATTAAAATAAGTTCACTTTAACTTCTAGAGTTTTAGGAAAAAAATAATAATAATTTAAGAGCATAGTTGCTTAAAAATATTTACTTACCCGGGCTACGCTTCTTACAAGATGATTTGGCTAGTTGACACCCAAATAAACCCTCTCTTTTTCGAAAAAAATCCACTTGTAGATCAGCTTTCTCTCTATCATTAACGTTGGGAATTAGTTTATCCAAGCACGCATACAAACCCACCTTCACTTCTATATGGTTTATCTGGCTAGATAAACCTTCATCAAATTGAAAATGTGGATTTAGAAAGTACGCAGCAGCGTGCAAATGGCGATGCATTTGAAACTTCCATTTGTCATCAATGATACTCCATAATTCTTTATAAGCCCCCTCTTCTCCACCCAAATTTTTTGCTATCTCTTCATTAGCCTTATCCATTGCACCATACAAGAACCCCATTCCTGGCATTTTCTTAGAATTTGTCATCCTCAACACACTCACAAGAGGCTTTGTGGTTTTGATTGCGTATCCCACACTTGACCAAAAGGCGCGATTAAAGATTACTTTCCTTGCGTCTTTCCCCTCAGCTGTTTTTGCCCAAGAACACTTGGACCATTTAGCAGAAGCAAGCATAGCCTCTAAAGGTTGCCTCCTTTGCATTAGTTTGGTTGCCTGTATCTTCCCCATCATCTTCGCCGACATTAGCTACAAAATGATCCATAGGTCCTCTAACCCCCCTCAAAGGAACACTTCCTGTACTTGAACCTCCCTTGCCTAGTGATGCATGGCTACTATAATAAGCACTGTTGTCAACCATTTCATCATATTGTCTTTCTCTAATGATCTTTGATTGCTTCCCTTTCTTTAAATAATCTTTAATTTCGTTTTTCACATCTTTAGGTACATGTTCACATGGTTTTGAATCTTTACGTGTACCCGCAAGATGCATTTTCATCCTTGACACTCCTCCACTAATAACTTTCGAACAAAAATTACACTTTACGTATTTGTATCCCTTGCTTTCGGGCATCACAACTTCTATGCAAAACTTTCAAGCCGGGTCTTTTCTTTTACCCGTGCCTCCTTGCCCCGTCGATCCTCTCACCATTTTCACAAGTTACTATAATATAACAATTAACAATATTAACAACTAATATAACAATTAACACTTAGCATACTCCAATGTCCTAAATTCAAGTCATATACTCATATAACAATTACAAAATCTCAAGTTTAATATATAATTTATCTTACACAATATTAACAATGTTATATAACAATAATACAATATTATATTATTAGCACTTAAAAAAAAAGAAAAACAGTGTAACCGGCTACATCAAAAACAGAGAGGCTCTGGGAAATATTTCAGCAAGTAGGTGAAAAGAAATCTGTGAAATATTTCAGCAAGCAGTTGAAAAGAAAAAAAACAGAGCCTTTGTTCAAAATAAAAAAAAATAGAGCCTTTCTTCAAAAAAAAAAAAACAAAAACAAACAGATTAACCATTTGTTAAAATAAAAAAAAACAAAAAAAAATCAGAGCATAACCCAAACAAAAACAGAGTAACCGGTTACATTCCAAAAAAAAAACACGAAGCCTTTGTTCCAAAAAAAAAAAATACAGAGTAATACCTGGAGATAAACTCCTTCGGTCCTTCCTTGAGTAAAGAGGGATGGAGTGGAGAGAGAGACGATCGGAGGGAGAGAGACGAACGGAGGAGAGAGACGATCGGAGGGAGAGAGACGAATGGAGGTTAACGAAGCTGAGCTGCTCAGCTGCGTAGTGATTAGTGAGCTGTGAGGGTTGTGTCGTCGTTGTTTTGTCTAGGGCTTTTTACCAATTACCTCTAATAATAATCTATGAAGCACGGACGCGACACGCGATACGCGTTTCGACACGACACGCAACACTCGATTTTTCCAAAATGTAGGACACGACACGTAAGGGGGACACGTTCTTAATTAATTATATATATATATGCAACAAATATTATAAATATTTAAGAATTCAATAAAATGAAAATATATTGCATTAATAGCCCAAATGGCAAATATTCAAAACATAATCAGTACGTTGTTCCATAATTAAAGCATCACAAAGATTGTTCCATAATTAAAGCATAAAAGAACATACATAATTACATAAACTAAGTTGTTCCATAAAATAATAAAAACCAAAAGGAGAATATAAAAATAACAATCACTCATTCAACTCAACATTAAGAGAGAAATGATATTTGTTCTGTTTGTTTTATTTTTAAGTTTTATTATTATTATTTTTTTCACCCCATATTTTTAGTTATTTTGGACATTGACCCCTTTGTACGTGTCCTCAGCGTGTCCTTAGCGTGTCCCCAGCGTGTCCGTGAAAAAAAAAAATAATAAACAATTGGATACTCTCCGACACGCGTGTCCCTCACGTGTCCGAGTGTGTCCTAGCGTGTCCGCGTGTCGGACACGTGTCGGGCAGGATACGTGCCCTCCGGGAGAGTGTCTGTGCATCATAGATAATAATATAAAGTTAAAAAAAAAAAGAAAAAAAAAAAGAAGGTAAAAATACCCCTGTTGCTGACTTGCCCGCCTCAAACGAGTCAACTCGTACGCCTCAGACTCCAGACTTGTAAGTATCGATTTTTTCACCTGACTCGTACGACTCGGAACGCCCATGTGCCGCCTCGCCTCGACTCGCGAGTCGACTCGTACGATTTGCTTGTTTTTTAAAACATTGGGTGTATTTGGTTGGTCTAGATTGGATTCCTTGGAATTGTTTTACTAGAAAAGAAAAACTTATGGAGGAGGTGATTTTTGGATTCCATGGAGTAGACATAATTAATGCAATCAAATGCTACTTGCAGTGGAAATAGAGAACTCTGTTCATTTTCTGTAGAAACAGAGCTAAATCAAATGGACCGTTATTTATTGATAAGTTGTTGATTGTTGCTGTTGCAAAGTAAACCAGTGGGCTTGTAGTCTTAGTACCGATGTAATGCCCATAGGGGGGATAGCAAATGGCCCCATGTAATACATATATGGTATTTTATGAAATAATCAGTGTATTGAAAGATTGTCCAAATTGGTAGTTTACATGGTGGTTTCTAATGTTGTTCTAGGTTCTATCATTATTTTTATGAAAAGAAAAAAAGAAACGAAGCCTTCGAGGTAGGTGATGGAGACAAGGGACTCAAACCAGGGACTTGCTCCATAGAGAGAGAGGTTAACAAATCTACCAAACCCTTGTGTGTTCCAATGAACAATCAGTTGCCAAAATCAATTGTCGGAAGGTAATCGTATGTACATTACGAATAAACCAATATCAAATAACTAAATTCATGCTCAAAAGGGCTTAAGGAAATTTGTAAACATATGATTTCTTTTTATTATTGAGAACAAGATGCTAACAACAACATGAAATTAAAGTACTCTCACATGGACTTGAGAGGACTTCTATTCAGCCATATTAATACTAAACTCTTACTAGGATTCCCACAAACTTAAAGAAACATAGTTGTTACTCTAACTTACTATAAAGTAGATCAAGGATCACATTTGTTCTCTCTCCTCTAGAAATTGTTGAGGTCTTGAAGGAGAGTGTTGACAATATCAGCTTTAAGAGGCTTCTCATAGCAATAGTTAAGACCAGCTCCCATGAATGCTTGCGTCTCTGAGTCTTGACCACGAGAAGTCACTCCCACAATCATGCTATTCACTCCCATATCCCGAAGCTCTTTGGTGGCCTATTATTAACAAAGAGAGATAAAAAGATCAAGGCATTTTTAAGAATTATATTATAAAATTGAGCAAAGTATATCTAACAAATTAAGGTATTTTATAACAATTAATGCCTTGGACAACCCGATGGGTCCGACCCAAAGAGCTCGTCCCAGCCCGATAGCAAGGGGGACTAGACCAATGTAAAGCCTAATTCGAGTCAAACTTAGGTGGAGCCCTATTATGCAAACAGTCCCAACTTGTCCAAAATGAGGCCCAAGGCTCGAAAACTTGTCAAATGGACAGCTTACAATACTTTTTATAAAGAAAAGGTCCAAGTCTCTTCCTTATTACAACTACGAAGTTAAAAGGGTAGAATAAGAGGCTCACCTTGGGACCATCCATGATTGGCATTTCCATGTCCATAAAAACCAGATCAAAACAAGTTCCAGATCGATACAGGTCAACAGCTTCTTTTCCATTTGCCACCATATGGGTTTTCAACCCGAATTTGGTCAAGAGCGCCTTGTGAACTTTCCTAGTGATAGGGTCATCATCAACAATAAGCACGGAGAGTTTCTTTCCACCATTCAAGTTGTTAGTTCCATCGACCTTTTTGTTTCCGGCATTCTTCTTGCTCATTGAACCAGAGGCATTTGATTCAAACACCATTGTTGCTTGCAGTTGTTTCCCGCTTGCTCAAAAATAGTTAATTATTTACTCTGAAAATGAGTACCCCTACCTCAATCTAACGTTACAGTTCCTATTTGAAATTCAAGCTTTTACAGAAGCATGACTATTGTGGGAAAAATATAAATGTATAAATAACACAAGAAATGCATAAAGTAGAGAAACTATACTTATTTGAATGAGGTTATGAAGTACCTCTTTCTCAATAAGGATTGATGTTGCTTCTTGAATGTGAAGAGCACAAGCAAACAGAGAAATTTCTGTGGTTATAACTACAGCCACCATTTTCATGCTTAAATAGGCATGGAGATTAAGACTTTACCAAAACAAGCTATCAAATTTTAGTGAAGGAAAGAGAATGGTTCCAAGATAAGTACGCATACGGCCAAAAGCTACTAAATTTCAAATCTGATATGGAGATTTTCTTTAAATGTAGCGAGAAAGATAAAGTGAATGGTTCCTAGATCTCCACGCATATGGCAAGAACCACTAAATGTTCAAATCTGAAATTGAGATTTTACTTAAATGTAGTGAGAAAGATAATGAAAATGTAATCTAGCACCTTAGATTTTTTTCCTCTTTAAGTAGATACAGAGTAATGTAGGAAAGATTGCGTATCTAGATAGTAAAAGTTTTAACATAAATATATAATCTAAAACTTTTGTTGTTGGGCTTGGCTTCTTACTTCAGATAAAACTCTTAATAATATGCTACAATATATATATATATATATATATTTGAGAAAAAAGAGTCAAATTGAGATAGCCACTCTATTTAAGAAAGCGTAAGTGCAATTGACTTTTCTTGCGTTTAGGCGTTTGGCCAAGAACTTTTAGCATACGTGCAAAGTTGTAGAATTTGTTGTAACTTGAGTAACATATTTATGTCTAAAGAAAAAGGATTATGGGTGTTTGTTTCCATGATTTGTGTATCTAAGCAAATACTTTACTTGTGAACATTGTTGGTTCCTATGTACACCAAAGGAAAATTTCTTACTCTCTATCTTTTCCCTTTTTCCTTTTGTTCAGCCACAAGTCTCGTCTGAAATTTCACAATTTAATTTTTTATTTTTTTACAAACCAATACCTTTAACAACATCTATGCGTAACACATACAAGTGGAAGCCTCATAATTTTGTAAAAAAAGTTGCTGCAATTTTTTTAACACAAGCAACATTTTAGTTACGGGCTTTTTTTTTCTTTAGTATATTATCCACTTTTTTCTTCATGTATTTTTTTTTTCACAGTTGCAAACATAATATGTCTCTGCAGACATTCTTTTTCAGACAGACATTTTACACATTTGCAATTATGCACACAATTACTCCTATCAAAAAAAAATTATGCACCACAATTACAGTCATTTTAGAATCGAAAAATATTTTACATCTTAAAAACAGTTATTTTATGCATGGTCACATGTATAAAATATCTATCTGATATAATATACAAAGAAAAACAAACGAGTGAGAAAAGAGAATGAAAACATATATGGTGTTCTATGGAAAATGATCAAGCACTAAAATGATGGTAAAAATTGATGATCAGCGGTATCTCACCATCATTTTGCTCCTAGAGCACTCTGCATTTTGACTTTTGAGGGCCGTTGTTGTACCTTTGATATATTTTAATTAGTTCTTTAAACATCAATTCAACCTCTCAATTTGCCCATCTGTTTGTGGGTTCTAAGATGTACTTGGATGCATTTTAGTTCCCACTAGATTAAAATGGCAGTCCGGTCATCAGTTTCTCATTTTTTGGTAAAGTTAAAACTTTTATAACACACAAAAAACATACAAATTTCAAGGGGCATACCCCAGGTATTACATCGTTATTCTTCCATCAAAACCTCAAGCTTTAATAATAAACCAATTAATAGAGTATCTACTCAACTGCACCTCCAAGTTTTAGCTTGCAAATAACTCTCAATGTCTTTTAACACAGCTACCTCACTTTTAAATCTATTTTGAAAATTCGTTTGATTCCTTTCTTGCCAAACTCAATATACAACAACTGCCAGAGAGAGACTCCCTACTCTAGCTTGAAATCTGCTCCCTGTAGCCCACCTCAAGATAGCAGCTACCTCCATCTCCCAGCTACTACACTTGTAGCATTGCCCATTTCTATGCAGAACCTCCTTCTAAATCCAGTTAACAAAGTTGCACTGAAAGATGATCCCTTAACTGTTCTTGCAACCCCAAAGAACACAAATGCTGTTAGTATCCAGTATCCACTAACTTTAATGAGTGGAAAAGGAGATGAGCTATTTGGTGAAATGTTCTCCATCTTTTTCTTATTTTCCATAGAATAAGTTTCTGCCCAAAGAATTTTATTCCATGGAAACCCTAAAAAGTAATACTGTAATATAATATTTCACCAAAAAAAAGTTGTCTCTTTGTCCAACTTCTCATTAAAATTAGTAGTGTTTTAAATTATTTTCCAACCTTTTTATTCTAAGGCATCCTTAATCTTCATTTAGAAAAACATGGTTCAAGTCTCTCTTCGCCCCTTCTTTTAAATTATATATAACAATTGGGCGTATATGTTAATGTCTTTTTAGTTGTGAGCAGTTAATTATGTAAATCCTGTTTGTGCAGGCCAGAAGATCTTAGGGCCCGTTTTGAAAGTTTTGGTCCTGTGAAGGATGTGTATCTTCCCAAGAATTACTATACGGGGTATGCTTTCTTATTTCAACAATATGCCTGGTGATTTAAAACACTCAATAGTTTACACTAACATCAAAGTGAACATACTCTTTCATATAAATAGTATGTGTGACCAACAATAGCAAGGGAGAGAAAGTTGTGAACAATATTTTTGTATTGTGTATTTTGTGTTCTTCGATTGATGATTGGATGAGAGTGCAAGTAGGTGAGTAAATAGGGAGTGTAATTGTGTGTTGAGTATCCCAGGATGTTTCAATGCGAGTGTAATGCAAATACTGTGAACTGTTAGTCGCGGGGACTTTATCTTATTTAATCATTGTAGGGAGCAGCGTGGCTTTGGATTTGTGAAGTTCCGCAATGCTGACGATGCTGCCGAAGCTAAATATCATTTAAATCATACGGTTATTGGTGGGCGCGAAATAGCCATTGTTTTTGCTGCAGAAAAAAGGAAAACTCCTCATGAAATGCGCAGGAGTGGTCGTGTGAGGTATATCTACAAATTAGAAATATCTTACTCCCTCCGTCCTAAACTATGAGTCCACTATTCCATTTTGGGATGTCCCAAATTAAGAGTCCACTTTCCTTTGCAGGACAAAATCAATGTACCAAAACTCCCAATAAGAATCAAGTTTTGTTCAAACACCATAGATTGTTATGAAATTATGCATTCTTAGACAATGTGAAAATCAAACGAGGACTCTGAATTGGGGATCCCGGGGGGGGGGGGGGAGTATCTTATCTATATTCAACTTTCATTGTTAACGTGGAATTTAACTATTTGTCTTCATCTTGCAGTGGCCATCATGGAGGAGGAAGCAATAGAAGGAGGAGTCCATCTAGGTCTCCAAGACGTAGATATCAGTGTCAGTTTCACTTTTCACCTTTGTTTGAGAATTGGATATTGCATTTTCTAGTTTTGACCAAAAAGCTATGTTATGCATTGTGAAATTATTATAACAAATTACTAACTGATTCCAATTATGATTTGGCTGATTCTCTATGACAGCTTATTCACGTTCACCATCTCCAGCCAAGCATGAAGCAAGGTTAGTGTTATGCCCTTGCACCCACCACCCTCCCTCCCTCCACCAAAAAAAAAGGGAAGCCGCCCCCAAAAAAATGCCTACATATTCACAAATATGTGCCATCAACTGAGATTCTTTAAATTTTGGGGTTGGTTTCAAATAGATCTTTAGGTATATATGCTACTTCTGCTCGAACATGGTGGTATTATCACTGTGTTGTAAGCAATCTGTTAATTATTTAGGTTCTAGAAATTTTATTTGAAGTTGCCTTATCATGTGAATTTGGTGGTTTTTGTTTGTTCTTCAAATTTTGGAATATCCTTAAATAACTCGGATAATGCTGAATGTTGATCCATGTTCCAGAAGGATCTGGAAAGAAGGCCAGGCCTTTTAATTGATGAATTCAAATACACAGTTCTTTGAAATGTACTATGTTCTCTCCTGGAGAATGCCCAAGTTGTTCAGTAGAATAATATGTGGTGATATATTTTTTTGTGCAGATATTTAAGTGAAAATATTCATGCAGCGATAAAGATTAGGGAGATAAGATACTATTAGTCCAGCTTCTTACCTCTAAAGTCCCTCTAACTAAAGCTGCAAACACTAAAGGGACTTAATCAGCTTATGGTGGTCCGTGAGATGACTGTACCTTAAAATGGTTGGGCCTTTTGACTTTGTTCCCCATTTTATATGCAAAATTAGTCTTAATTCCCAATTTTCATAAAATGTTAAGACTCATGCAGGGGAATCTGAAAGAATTACTTAAAAGTGGGGGCCATGTCTTATTATTTTAGTTATGACTTAGCCCCTGATTGTTATGTTATTCTTTGAGATTCTCCTGCATACAGGGGGCAAAGTTGCTAGATTATAAAAATGGAAGAGAGAGAGAGAGGGGGGGGGGAGGGAGTCTAATTCCGCATAGATTGGGATCCAAAGTCAAAAAAGCCCAAATGGATTCTTTACTCTTTGTGTTTGTGTTGATCTCTGTTTTAATATCTTGCTTTGCATACTGTCCAGTTACTAGAAAATCTAGAGTTTAAAGAATTGCCAAAAGAAAGAATTTCTTGGCCTTTGGAGAATGAAAGTTTATTGCTCGGTAAAAGGGCCAACTGGATTGTCGCATAGTCTTCAATCATCACCATATAAAAGCCATATTCCACATCTCGAGAGATGATACAAAGAAAGCTTTGCAGTTTATGGATACTGACCAATCAGAGCACCATTGTAAAAGCATGAACTCTGTGTTGGGAGCAAAAGTTTAAAAAAGTATTTTGTTGCCAGAAAAAAGTTTCAATTGCACAGGTAAAGTCATGTTTCCAGCAGATTTTTGAATGCAGAAGCTTTTCTCACACGATAAAGACTTAATACATTTTGATCAGTTATTTGCATTTTATCTTGTACTGTTTTTTTTGCCAAGTTTGTAAGGATCTTTTAAATTATAACTTCTCCATTAGATATTATGGTTGAACCATTTGGTTTCTCTGTCACTAGTTTTTGTTCAAGTGTTTAATCTGGTAGTCGTCTTCTTGATTATTTTGTCCTGTTTGCTGAGTTGATCAATACAGGGGGAGAGATCGTCAAGGTAGGGATTATTACTCACCATCACGTTCTTGTTCCATTTCACGATCTGCATCACCTCATGATGATGGGGCCCCCAGGCCTAGCCGTAGGAGTCCTCTTGACAAGAGGGAACGTGGTTCAGATATGAGGTCACCAAGTCCTCGGGGCGATGACCCCATTCCTCACGACAGAAGGGTCTCTAGAGATCGGAGGTCACCAGGGGCAAGGGAGGATGACCGGACTTCATCCAGGGCTCGACCTCGGTCCCTTTCTCGTTCTTACAGGTACTTCCATCTAATTTAATGAGCCTGATTACTGGATATATATTTACTTGCACACACCCTTTATAAAGAGTACGGTCATCTCTTTATGATAAAGAGATGACCGTCCATTTAAAGAGCTAAATGAATGAATTTTTTGATGGAATTTGGTTGAGGCGATCTTTATGATGACTAGATCATCTTCAGCAAATTCCACCAAGAAATTCAATCTTTTGAGTGAGAGAGATGACAACCAAAGTTTTCAACAACCAAAAAAGCATGCGCACACATATATCACTTTTTCATTACACCCTCTTCTAAATGGACTGTAGGGAACATCTCCGCCAAATTTCGTCAAAAAAATCATCCATTTACCTTTCCAAATGGACTGTCCTTTTTGTTAAAGTGAGCACCGTCCTCTTCAGAGCGGGGCTGTATTTTCTTATGCTGCTTCAGTTTTCTGCACTCAAAAGAGAATTAAGTGGTTACCTGTAACCCTATAATGTCTACGCGCTTTGTTAATTTCCAATCTTCATATGGGGAGGAGAACAAAAGGAAACAACCATCCCCAATGGTGGTTTATTGTGTAAATTGTGGTAGGGTAAATTTTACTTACTTAGCCTTCTATGCAGAAAAGGAATTAATTATTGCACTTAGGATCTGTTTGGTTTGTTGGATCTTTCCTGGAATCCTGAATTCCATTCATCTAATTTTCCAACATTTGGTTGGGTTCTGCAAAGAAAGCTAGGATTTCTGGGAGAAGAATGGATTGTGTGGACCCTATGGATTCATGCTATGTTTCCTACCTGATATGAAAGGAAGGGTAAGGAGACCAACTTTAATAGAACTTCGACTATGCAACCCTAAGGCATCATTTGATTGCACATCTAAACTCTGAAATTTCAATGCATTCAAATTTTAGGTGTATAAAGCTGTTTGTCCTATTAATTTTCAAGAGGTAAAATGTCATTTTGCCTCAGAGTAATCTTGCCTTTTATTAATGTGATTATTACATCTGAATGGGTTGTGAAATTTCTAAAATACTTATATATTTTTTGTTGGTTTTGATTTTTGTTGAAGTGGTTTTTCAAACAAAATATGAGGACAAAATGGTCAAAGTAGTTTTTGTTTAGCATATTCAAATGTTGCATTCAAATTATAGACAAGCAAAATTTTCAAATTTGTTTATCAAACTGTAGATTTTTCTTTTAAAAGGAAGGTTCAAGTCTCTTCCTTTTACTATAATAACAAAGTAAACCCCCATCTCCAGCCCTTGTGAGACTCGAAACCCGGATCTCCCGGGCCCAGGTGGGCGCCTTTACCAACTAGGCTAGCCTACTCGCTCTTATTAGACTTTAGATTAGATTTCAGTCAAGAAAACAAAAGCATCCTAACATTCTTAATAGAGAGACTTTTATATTGCAACTGACCACATTCCATATCAATAGTGTAATTGAGGTCTTGGACTTGTTTTTAGTTCGATGAATTGAAATATTAACTTGGAATAACACTTTTAGCGAGACTTGTGGTGATACATACGGTGTCAGACTTGACCGAGACTCATTACCACGTGGATGTGTGGTAATTTTGTCCTTTATATGTGCAACGCTGACAACATCCTGGAATTGTTGGTATGTGACCCCACTTGACAAGGACGACAAGGATTTAAACTTTTTTTTTAGAGGGATGGGGTGTTGTTTATAATTGTGAAATTATGAGAAGAAATATTGTTATATTATTTACAATAATGAAGACATCTATTTATACAAGAAGAATCGCTATCAAACTAGGAAACTATCTAAATTAGGAATGTACAGCTAATATATATATATATATATATATATATCTATACACAATATTTGACACACTCTCTCCAGCTGGAGCATACAAATTGTATGTTCCCAGCTTGTTACAAATATAATTAACCCGAGGACTCACAAGAGACTTTGTAAATATATTTGCTAGTTGGTCATTTGACTTGACATAATCAGTAGCAATGTCCCATGAAAGAATCTTTTCTTGAATAAAGTGGCATTCAATCTCTATATGCTTGGTCCTCTCATGAAAGATAAGATTAGAGGCAATATGGAGAGCTGCTTGATTATCACATATTAACTCCATCTGTTGAACTTTTATAAATTTTAGCTCCTGGAGTAATTGTTTCAGCCATGTGAGATCACATGTTGCTTTAGCCATGGCTCGATATGTTACTTCAGCAGTGGATAGAGCGACAACAAATTGTTTCTTGCTCTTCCAAGACATGGAATTACCCTCAACAAAAATGCAATATCCAGTGGTTGAGAGTTTATCGGACGGACAACATGCCCAATTAGCATTTGAATAACCAATCACCTGAGTATGCCCCTTGTTTTCATATAACAAGCTTTTGCCCGGCACTCTCTTGATGTACTTTAGAATACAAATAGTTGCATCCCAATGGTTATCACATGGAGTTTTTAGAAACTGACTGAGAACATTAATCGGAAATGCAATATCCAGACGTGTTACCGTGAGGTAGTTAAGTTTACCAATAAGTCTCTTGTATTTGCTCGGGTCTGATAAAGGCTCCCCATGATTAGGTAAAAGCTTAGCATTCGGATCCATCGGATTCTCTACAGGTTTGCAACTGGATATGTCTCTTTATTCTAAGATATTCAAGGCATACTTTCTCTGGGAGATGAAGACGCCATGTTAGGATTAAACAACTTCTATTTCCAGAAAGTATTTAAGTTTGCCCAAATTTTTTGTCTGAAAGTGTTGGAATAGATGTTACTTAAGTTTCTGTATACCTTGCTAGTCATTTTCGGTAATCACAATGTCATACACAACTAAATAGATGCACCGGTTGGAGGGCGAGTGGCAGTAAAATACTGAATGATCAGCCTCAGTTTGGGTCATTTTAAATTGTTGAACAATCGAACTGAATAGCCCAAACAAGCTCGTGTGGACGGTTTAAGTTCATAGAGAGAACGTCGGAGGCGACACACCAATCTAGATCTAGACTCCTCCTGAGCAATAAACCCAGGAGGTTGCTCCGTATAAACTTATTCTTGTAGTTCACCATGGAGAAAAGCGTTCTTGATATCTAACTGATAAAGGGGCTAGTGATGAATGGCTGCCATATAAAGGAATAAGCGAATAGAGGCCATTTTGGCAATCAGAGAAAACATGTTGCCATAATCAAGCCCATAAATCTGGGTATATCCTTTTGCAACCAATCGAGCCTTCAACCGGTCTATAGCTCCATTAGGACCAACTTTGACAGTATAAACCCAACGACAATCGACTGTAGATTTCCTAGGAAGAAGTAAAACTAAATCCCAAGTGCCACTAGAATGCAATGCAGACATCTCATCAACCATCGCTTGACGCCAACTTGGGTCCAAAAGAGCTGCTCCTACATTTTTTGGAATAAAAATAAGGGACAAGGACGACACAAAGGCAGTATATGATGGAGATAAACGATGATAACTCATGAAATTATAAATGGGATGAGGATTTCGAGTAGAACGAATATCTTTACATTTGGCAATGGGACGATCCAAGTTAGGGACTGGAACCGAAAGGCATGATTGGAGTAGAAAACGAGCCCATTGGGTCATATGTAGGGTTGTCAGTGGCGGTTGGGTTAGTCAAAGGAGATGTAGCAAGATCGGTCGTAGGTTCGATTGTAGGGGCAGTAGTAGGCTCAGTGGTAAGCTTAGACGATGGGTTCATAAGAGGAGGGGGCGTTGCTGGCGATGGTAAGTGAGCAAAGGAGGTGGCGAGTCTGTGGGAGGGGCCACTGGGTCAGGAGATGATGTAACCAGTAGAATATGACTAGTGTTTGAAAGAGGGAGAACATCAATCAGAGACGCAGAATGTTCGGGAGAAGTAAAGAAAAGAGTTGTTTTAAAGAAAGTAACATTGGCCGAGACAAGATATTGCTTAAGATCAAGAGAGAAACAACGATAATCTTTTTGTAAACGATAGTAACCCAGAAAGATACATTTGAGCGACTTGGCCTGTAATTTATCTCTCTCCAGAGTGATATCGTGAGCAAAGTATGTACACCCAAAGACACGAGGTGGAAGATAATATAGTGGCTGACTAGGAAATAACAGAGAATGAGAAACTTGATTTTCTAAAACTGAAGACGGCATGCGATTAATCAAATAATATGCGGTAAGAATAGCGTCTCCCTAAAAACACAGCGGAACATGAGTGTGAACGAGGATCGCATGAGTAGTTTCAATCAAGTGTCTATTTTTCCTTTTAGCCATCCTATTTTGTTGAGGGGTATGAGCACAGGACTACTCATGAAGTATGCCCTGAGATGCCATAAAGGATTGAAAAAGGGAAGATAAATACTCTAGTGCATTGTCACTTTGAAAAGTACGAATAGTAGTGCCAAATTGAGTTTTAATTTCAAAACAAAACATTTGAAATATGGAGAATAATTTTGAACAATTTTTCATTAAAAATAACTAAGTACAACGGGAAAAACCATCAACAAACGTAACAAAGTAACTAAAACCCAAAGTAGACTTAACACAACTAGGACCCCATATTTTTGAGTGAACTAAAGCAAAAGGTGACTGCTTGTTTATTGATACGACTAGAAAAATAATTACGAACATGTTTTCCTAACTGACAAGACTCACACTCTAAAGAAGACATACTCGCAAGACTCGCCACTATCTTTTGTAACTTCTGCAGGCTAGGATGTCCTAAACAGTGATGGAGGATGGTAGGTGGATCAACGGCAACACAAGCTATAGGGGGTGGTGGTGGGGAAAGGTGGTATAACCCGCGGTACTCACATCCTACAACAATCGTCCTCCCGATGTTCTAATCCTGCACAAGAACTGAATTAGCAACGAAGGTAACATAATAGGACAATGTTTGGGTTAATTTGCTAATGAAATTAAATTGAAAGGACAATTTGGTTCGAATAGAACATAATCTAAAGATAGAAAGGGTAAGGGTTTAGCTTGTCCAATTTCTCTAACTTTAGTTTGTGAGCCATCAGCCAAGGTAACAGTAGATAAATTATTAGAATAAGTAATACGGGAAAATGATTAAGAGATTAAGAATAAGTATTAGATAAAGTATTAAGTACCCATGGCCCAAGAGAGGATGATTAAGAGATGCAAGCAATATGATTACCGGTTTGACTGGTGGGGGCTATGGCAGATGATCGGTTACTCTCCTTAAATTTCTGAAATGCAGCATACTCAGCAGTAGGTACGGTCATAGTCCCAGGTGTATCCCCAGAGGTTAGATCATACTATGAAATGTTGGCAACTTTAGGTGGATAACCATGTAGCTTGTAACAACGATCTACTGTATGGCCCTGATTATTACAATGAGTAAACTTGGGGCGAGTTCGACCTCGCTGCTTGCCTTTACCATCCCGTCAAGGAGTTACTTGAGATGCTAGGATAGCGGAATCAGTGGAAGTGGTAGAATCACTCGGAATGCTTAAAGGTGCGGAAATACGAATTAACTGCTCAAATATCGTATCCATAGTAGAAACCCCAGGATTGGCCAGAATTTGATTGTGGACCGAATTGAGTTCAGTAGGTAACCCGGCTAATACAAGAATCATGAAAAATATTTCACGATCTGCTTCTTGTTGCGTAACATCACTTGAGAGAGGCATCAACTCATTAAATTCTTGCTGAAGAGTCTCGATTTGGCCTAGGTACTCTTCCATATCATGGTTCTGTTTCTTAACTGTCTTCATACGAGAGACAATAGTATAAAAACGATTGATGTCATTCGAATAAAGTTTCTTCGCCTTTTGCCATATCTTATAACAAGTGCGATAAGGTCGGTATTGGCCAACAAGGGTTTGATCAATAGATTGTTATAGAACATTGCATAAAAATGCATCAATTTGCTTCCATTGCGACTGTTCTTTTTTAGTAATATCGGTAACACGTTTTACCAAATGTTCTTCATAATCCTGACCCATAAACCATAACTCAACAGAGGCATGCCATGACATATAATTGCTAGGACCTTTTAATTTTTCCGAGCATATAATAGGCATAGTCACAAAACTTAGGAAAGATTTATTAGGTAACATAGTACTTGGAGTATCCATTAAGAATGAACACAAGTAAAAGTTGAACGGCAGGAAAAAAAATACCATAACCAAAAACCTAACCACACAAAATATGAACTGAATAATAACAAACCAACTATGGACTGAATAATAGCAAAACCATGGCTGAATAATAGCAAACCAACTATGGACTGAATAATAGCGAAACTAAACTAAGCCAAAAAACAAACTAAGGTAGGAACAAAACAAACCAAGCCAAAATCCGGAATGAATAATACGAAACCAAGGCTGGAACAGTGAGACGACGCAATCTGGAAATTTTGGTGGTTATCGGAGAAGCCAAGCGCCGTGATGCCCGGTGATTGTCGATGGTGCGTGAGATCCACGCGCGAAGAGAAGTGGCGCGTGCAGGCGCGTGAAACGTCGGTTGTCGGCGATGTTTCCAGGTGTGCTCCTCGGTAAATTCCGACCGAGTCTGTGTGGTTGGTTTTTTGAAAAATCAAGTATTCGAATGTGTAAGGTAAAAGAAGGACGGCGGCTAGGGTTTATGCGCGCTGGATTGATACACAGTGGGAAGAACTACTGGAATAAAAACACAGCAGTCACGAGAGAGGGATTTTCTCACAAAATTAGCTCTGATACCATGTGAAATTATGAGAAGAAATATTGTTATATTATTTACAATAATGAAGACATCTATTTATACAAGAAGAATCGCTATCAAAATAGGAAACTATCTAACTTAGGAATGTACAGCTAATATATATATCTATACACAATATTTAACAGTAATAAGCCACATTGTAGTGTAATGTGCAAGTCTTGGGCTTATATACTGGTTTAATGAACCCAAATGTCGACTTGCGCAAGCACTTTTGGATGAGAACCCTTGGCGTTACGTTATCTTTATTAGAACTTTTGGCTCACTTGATGCATATGCATTACTGTACCTTGTAATTTCTCACATTGTGTAGATTTTTTAAAACACAATAAGCACATGGAATTTGGCTAAGTAGTGATAAAAATATGTTCTTTCTATTTGAGGTCATTGTTTCAAATCCTAGTTTAAGCGCTATTTTTATTTCTAAAGCATGAAGGGTGGTTTCGCTTATTGTTGTCATCTTCTCTAAGTAGGAGACCTTTCCGCTCATTTCTATCACTATCCTTCCTAAACAAGAAGGAGGTGGTCTGACAATATTGTTAACTAGTAATATGTGCTAAAGGCACTATCCACCCTTTAAAAAGCTTCTTGCATTCTCTGCCTTCCAATCTTTTATCCCTTTGTATATTTTTGGAATTCAAAAATCATTCTCCTTTATTATATAAACTAGTTCATAACTCGTGCCCAAGGCATTATATACCCTTGAAAAAGCATCTTGCAAGCTCAATCATACAATCATTAATCCCTTGTACGTTTTTAGGATTCAAAAGTCATCCCCCCTATTATATAGATTTCCATTATATTCCTTCTCTTTCTTTACTAATGAATCATTTTCGTTAAGTGATGAATCATTTCCTTTCTTTTCCATATGTTTTGTCGTTAAATATTGTTTGGTGGTGGACTATACTGATCAATTTCCTATTTTACTCGAGTGTGCAGTCCTTATTAAGGCCTGGTGAAAGTTGGCTTTGAAACCATAGAAGGCAGCCAAGTCCATCGTCCTGTAATTTGGAAAGTGTTTTTTTTGTTGTTGTAATACAATGGGAATTGTTACAATCGAGATTGGGTTTTCTCTCTTTTGAGTTGGTTCTAATGTCTTCGTTTTTGTGCTTTTAGTACTCAGAATATGTATTTTGCTGGAAATTTTCTTTTCTTGGTGCTAATTCTTAAGCTGTTAGTTAGTTGTACATCTAAAGTGTGAACTTTTCATTGTTCCTTGAATGTTATGTGCAACTAGGTTCGGCAGTTGAACATGATTCGTCAATCTGGCCAAAATGGCTCAGATTATCTGGTTGACCTGTCAAAAATGTTGCTATAAACAAATTGAACGTGTACGGGACGTATATTTTGACGTGAGACAAAGTTTTGTATCGGGCTCCTTTAGGGTGATGAAAATCACCACAAAGAGAGTTGAAGTAATCTTGGTCGGCAGATTTGTTTAGGTGGTTCAAATTTTGACATCATTTTGTCTTTAAACAAGTTCTACCTAGAAGTAAAAACTACTTGTAACATTTTGAGCTTTTCAATTTAGGCATGAAGAAGGGGTGTGTCAAGGATGAGTTTGCACCCTCCATGTGTCACCAAAGACTGGTTGGTTCAAGCTTAGGTTGTTTTAAAGTATTTCCTAAGCAATATATAATCATTAAATAACTAATAAATAACACCTGGTTGTAGTAATGTACATCTCAAAATTAATTTGAGACGCTTATAGGTTTTATTTGGTTGAGTTTTTAAATGTTTAATTTAAAATTCTTTTAAGTATAATTTCTTAAAACTTTTTTCCAGTTCAATTTGAATACAGTATATTATTTTTTAAATTTTACAAGAAATATAAATTTTGTTTTTTATTCATTTCTTAAAGTTTTTCTAAAATACAAAAAAGATAAAAAAAGATAAAAAATAAAATAACAAGAAAGATTTTTTTTATTTAAATAAAAATTTTAAAATGGGTGAACCAAGATGCATCTAGCTAAACTCAAACTCTTGCATTTGATAAGGTTCATCTATTTGAAGTGTACATAGGGATGGCAAAATGGCCTAATTCTACTCGAATAAGGAGGGTTTGTGTTGTCTTTTTGTAAGGGGTCTAGTTTATAAAAGTAAAACCTGCTTGGGTTGGATTCAGGTTTAAAGTAAATTAAACTCATTTGACCTAACACGTTTTGAATATATTTTGTTTCTTTAATATCCTTATACTACCCCATAATTATAGCATGGTGTGGCAGGTTCATATGGGTTAGGGCGAGTTTCAATTTAAGTACACTAGTAAATGGTGCGGGTCTTATTCAGGTTTAGTTAAACCATGCCAATTCCACATTGTTGTCATCCTTAAATGGCACTTGCACGGCAATTTGTGGTTGGATATATCATCTAGCAACTTATTCATTAGTACCATGTAATCTTATTCACTTTTTGAGGTTTTTTTTGGGACGCAGACATGGGTGGGTTTGAGTAGTGTTCGCATAAAATTTTATTGTATTTTAGGTGTTATCGGTTCAATTATAAATGAGGGGCTTTTTTATTGGCTGATAAAATATCATATTTAAACTCGATTCGTTATTTAACAAATTATCCCACATCACTCGTTTTCACCCGTTAAGTACAAATATAATAAATATATTTTTAAATATATAATATTATAATTGTGGGTGGCAAAAATCTCATCAAGCCTATTAGAGATATAATCAGCCCAAATTGGTAAAATTAGAAACAAGATGTATGAAAGGTGGTAAGGATAAACCGTAACTTTACAGTAATGAGATGATATTTTGTTTGTGGGATAGGTTCATCCGGTAATTGTTATACCCAATCCGATAATACGTTCTTTCTAGTGTGTGATTGTGTTCTTCACGTGGTTCGAATGGCATAATTGAGAATAGTTATAATTGTGTAGGTTAATTAAAGTTAGGATTCCTTTTAAGTGAGCTCTCCCTTTTTATTTATACGTATATAATTAGGGTCATAATACTTATTAGGTTAACAGTCAAAAGATTATAAAAGGTATAACTTGTGCCCTAAACTTGTCCTTTTCACGCGAGGGGTGTGTCCTTATTTATAACTAACTTTGCACTTTATAGGTGTCCACCTATCATTCTCTTTGTCGCCTATATCGGTGATAGACGCTAATCATGCTCACAAATACATGTGTCTATTTCCCATTAGTTAAAACGACTATGTTAGCACTCACGTCATCCCTGATTCTGCAGATTTATTCGACTTGCGTATTTATACTCGGCTAGCGACTTAGAGCTTTATCCAACTATTACGAGTCCTTATTACTTATTGGACTTACACTAAAAAAGTTCGATGAATTTTGGGCCTATTCTCAAATACCTAGCCCAAATAGAGACTCCAGTTTTATCCTCTCACAATAAGTATATATCGTAAGCTGACATAAAATTAACAAATATATATTATATGCATATATTTAAAAAAAATACATAAATCCATGTACATCATATAATAAAAGGAATGCTTTTTTAATTTTAAAAAAAATTGTATACTAAAATTTAAGATATTTTTTGAATAATTAATAAACTTAAAATATAATATTATACAATTATATATATTATTGTCCAATTGCAACTATTATTATTATATTAATAAATATCAACTAACCCAATTCTTTAATTTATTTTAATTCAATCTATCAAGCTAACACTTGAACAATCAAAAACTAGTAAAAAAAACCTTACCTATGACCAACCCATCAAAATAGTGATACATAAGGTTGTTCGCTAACAACGAGGCACAAATAGGACGATCTCATCTGCAGTCCTCTTTCGCTAAAGTCGCACTATTGGTCAAAAAAATTTCCCCAAAACCTTCTCTGATCTCTCTCTCTCTCTCTCTCTCTCTCTCTCTCTCTCTCTTATCGAACTTCAGTTTTTTAATGGCAGTACAGTGGCTTCTGGTCTGCCATGGACTAATCACACTTTTGGTGGTCACTTCATTCCTCTGCGGTCGCTGGCCAATTTTCCAGGGCACGTTCATCGAACGCATCCACTACTTCATTTCTTTCGGTGCTTACGATTATCTCCGGTACATACATATATATATATATATATATGTGCACTTCACCCTCCCTCTGTTGAAAGTACTATCCGTTTGCTATACTTTGGCATTTATTTTTGTTTAATTCAGGTTGATTCACTACGGGTCAGTTCGGTTTCGTAAATTGCCTAATTAAATTTATTTATTTTTCACTATTAATTAACTAATTGTAAATTTGTGCATTCATCAATAATTCAATACTAATTGATGGAGTGTTTGGAATGACAACTTCCAAATGTTATAATAAAATCACGTTCTAGATTTGTCTATGGCATTCAAAATTTTGTCTTGAGGCATCAATATCAAGTGTACACACTAGATTTTCTCAAAGTATAGAGCTGGAGTGAATTTACTAGTTCTTGGATTAGACAATTTCATGTTTACTTGAAATGACTTAATTTAAGTTTTCATGAGTCAACTTGAATTATCATATTGAGGATTGTTCAATATTCACAACCAAACACCAATAAATGTGAAAATTATAAGTTGTCTAATTATAAATATCCTAATTCACAATTTAAAGGACAACCAAATGGGCCATAAATTGGTTAGAATAGATTTTGATAAGTACGAATATGATATGGATCTCACATTCTAATTGATACATGTTGGCAACACTAGATATATGTCAGTTTTTTTGTGTCAGATATGTATGTCTTTGTAGAATTATTGTATATAGGTGTTTATACTTCACCCTCTCTCTGTTATTATGCATTGTATGTATTTTGGTAAAACTCTAAATATTCACTGCTACAGGCGATTAATTGGGGTTGTTTTCGGCTCCAAAGGCACCGATGCAATTCTTTCCATGGAGTACTATTGCTGTGATCGACCTAATCCCATCTTACAGGTTTTCCCTTACATCACACACACACGCATATACATAGTGAGTTGGTACAATCTGGTGTTGACTGTTGAGCTTGCTTAGATGGTCTCTATTTGTTAAGTGTAATATGTGTAAGGCGCAGTAGTCAGTAGCTTATGATACATGATACGATAAATAACAAGCCTAAATGATATGATACTTTGTACTGTATCGTTTTTTAGATGTATCTTACGATTACACAATGTACAGTACAATTCTAAACTATTCATCCAAAAGAATAGGGATAAGGTGAATAGAGAGAATTGAAGATGACGTGAAGGTGTACTGCCTGGTAATGATGTTAATGCTATTGATTCGGGTTCTTTTTTGGGAGGATTGAGATATATGTAGAAGATTAAGACATCGATCTATGGATAGTTGGAGAAGACAGAAACTTCTAGTTTTTGGAACTTTAACTATGATGAGGGGTGAGAGAAAAAGGAGCTTCCAACTCTATGGTATTTTGATGAATGATGATGGTTGATGATATATTGACATTTTATGTCCGAGACATTGAAACTTGATTAAAGCAATTGGGTAAGACTTGAGTGATGATCTAAAGTCAACAAACTAAGATACCATTTACTATAATTCCTTTAGTTAGTTTATTATTAAAGACATAAGCACATGTTCAGTATTTCAGTGTGCATGATTTGGAATAAGGGGAAAAAGGGTAAGTTTAAGGTCCTCAACACCATAAAAGTGAACAGGTTGAAGAAATCTCTTTTCTGTAGTCACATTGTAGACTCTTGAGCTGGTTGTAGTAACAGTATCGAGAGCCTTCCTGCTATTAATGTATGCAGTTTGACCTCTTTGCGCTCTTTTGAAAATCTGCCTCGATCTTAAGATACTCTATTATGCTTAACTCTACTCACTTTCTTTTAGATGCTATTTTCATTTCTTCCATGATCATCCTTTTATGTTTGTAGATAGTGGATGCATCTATATTTTGATGCGTGAATTTTACGGAATTATTGTAGGCAGGTAATTCGTCATAAGCACGGACTTGGGTCTCTACAGAAATTCGTAGTGCTATGGAGGGCGGATAACGCTATAAGAATAGTGTTAGTTAAAGACTAATTTACGGTTAACATGGTAGTGCCATTGAAGGGTTGGAATCCTTTCCATAATTACAGGAACCTGATGTTTTCTGTAAGAGACCTTGTTGTCTTTATGTGTCTCAGAATGGTTCATAATTTAGACAGTAATGTATGGACTACTTTCAAGTTTTTGGGTACTTTTGGAAAATTTGAAACACTGCAGGGATTGTCATTTCATGGGACAGCATAGTGGTTGCTAGGATGGATCACTTGCAGGGTGAATGTTCGCCTGTGTCAGTGTATTTCTTTATATGCGTAACGCTGGTGCCCCAACTGACCTAAATATTATGTAGGCATAGATAGTGGAGAAGACTAGACTAATTCTCTGTAACCGTGGATAGTGCATGGGGGCAATTTGTAACGTGCATAATTCAGTAGGCACGGGTTATTTATATAAATGTGGACATTGGTGTAAGCATGAGTAAAAGAAATTCTCCATGAGTAATTCTCCTACGTAAAAGAAATTCTCCATGAGCAATTCTATATCTATGAAGGATAGACACGGGTACGTGTGTCGTACCCGGTACCGGTACGAGGTACGGGTACGGCAAATCTTAAAAAACTTAGACACGGGTACGGCGAGGGACACGTTTAATAAATAAATAAATAAATATATATATATATATATATATATATAATAATATGCATTATGCAAACTCATATCCGAAGAACACTACAAACAAATAAAATTTAACATCACTTAAAATAAACAAGTCATATCCACAAGAGAAAGGATTGCATCAAATAGAAGGTCCCCGACGAGCCTAGGCCGTGAGTGAGAAGAGTAGAAGACCGACAAAGCAGAGTCGAACCACCGTGAGTGAGAAGAGTAGAAGAGAGAAGGTCTACGACGAGTCTAGGCCGTGAGTGAGAAGGACTGGACGGCGAGAACTTGACGACGATGATAGGGCAGTTGAGAAGAGAGGAGAGATGTGAGAATGGGTTTGAGCGTGATCTAATTTTTTGTCGATTGATATTTGGAACATCTCACCTCTTAATAACTTAATATACTATTTATAAAATTAATTAAACAAAACTCCCAAAGTTCATTGCTTATTGACCCCTTAATTTTTATTTTTTCATCCCAACTGTACCCGTACCCGTACCCACACCTGTTTTAGCCGTGTCCAACAAAATTTAATATTATTTTTATTCGACACGCCACGTGGCGTGTCCCAGCCGTGTCCGTACCCGTACCCGAGCCGTGTCCAAACGGGTACCCAGAAAAAAATGAAGTACCCGTGCTTCACAGTTCTATATGCACATAGTTAGTGGTGTAAGTACAGGTTATTCGTAATGTTTATAGTGCCTACTTATTTCCCTTTTAAGCGTGAGTATTGCCTTAAGAATGGCTATATAAAAAAAATAATCCGTTAACAAAATAGGCACGGGTTTATATCTAGTTTGTGCAGATATATGTTTGTTTTGTTTTAACAAATTTAACTTATTTTCCTACTGGTACTCATTTTTTTTGGGGTTAATTTACTGTGTTTTCTTTTTATTAAATTTTAATTACAAGTTGGAATACATTGTGGGAATCTCTAACACGAACTGCTAAGTTGCTTACCCCAAGGGAAAACAGAACCAAAACACAATGGGACAAGCAACCACATATCAAGCACTGTTTTTTTATTAATGGTCATACATAAGGGAAGTATCTGGTTGAAAATATTGTGGGGGTTGGGGTTAATTATTAATTTCAAATTGTTTCATTGCAGGCTATATATTTGGCAATAATTGGCGCTACTTACTACTTTATTGTAAACACAACCTTTAATTATATTCCTGGGTATTATCTTAGTGGGATTCACAGGTATTCAAGAAAGTTTACACTTTTTTCTCCCATACTTTTTATAGGTTTCTGTATCTCTAATATTTGTAGAGGATTTTCCTTAAGAAATTAAAATTTTCTTGCAGGTACACAAGCTTGTTGGCAGTTGGTGTGGGTATTCTACTCTTTCTATTGACAAGCTTTTCTGATCCAGGAACTGTGAATGCTGAGAATGTTTCTCAATATCTCTCTTCTTATCCCTATGACAATGTGATCTATTTAGAGAAAGAATGTTCAACTTGCAAGATTCCCAAGTGAGTCCATTTCCATATTGCAGAACTGGAAAAGATGTGTACCAACATTTCTGTACGTAATGAGTACCAAAGTGCATTAAATGTTTGTACCCTTGGTGAAAGCATAACTATGTAATGCAGTACTTCTTTTGCACATAAATTTAGGAGCATGTAGCATTGTTCTTGCAGAACTCTTGAAAACTGTGTGTAATCACTAATCAGTGTTGACTGGATTTTTTTTACCTCTCACTTTACAGACCTGCTAGGTCAAAGCACTGCAGCATATGTAATCATTGTGTTGCTCGGTTTGACCATCATTGTGGATGGATGGTTCGTTTTTATCTATTCCACTCTTTCTCCTTTTAATTTGTTAGCTCTTTTGTTGATTTTTATTATTAAATATTAATCTTTCTCTTAATGTTACTTTTCTGTCTCTCATTCCTGCAGAATAATTGCATTGGGGAGAGAAACACTCGATACTTCATGGCTTTTCTTCTGTGGTTAGTGATAACTGAATAACCCTTTTTCTCATTCAATCAAAATCTTTATATATATATATATATTTGAATCTAGTTTCTGGCCTTCTGTGTTATTCTACGCTCATTTGCTTCATAAAACAATAAATGGAAAAGGTCCATGCTCACGGGAGCATCCCCCACCCACTGTGTTGTACCTATGGAGAAACTATGAAAAAAAAAGTGTTTGTTTGATATTTATATAAGAATTAACTAAGCTTGTATTCACTGTTAGTTAATAAAAATTTAATGAATGAGTCATCTTGAAATTGGGAATCTTTCCCTATGTTGAACAGTCATTCTATAAATGGAAAGAGTCATACATGATTGACACGCATATCCAGAATGACCTTAACTAGGTATTGGACTTCTCGTTAGAAGGTCCTTTTTTACTTTAAATCTACTTTAAATCTACTGTCACCTTAAAGTCTTTAACTTCCATTTGGCATAAAGTTTTGGTCAACTCTGATGCATTTGTAACCTAAATCGAAGCACTGACTGTGCATTGAGGTGTTTGCACTAAAGACTAATAAACATGGTCCATCTGGCACTGATTCTTAAGCATACATTTTGCATCGGCTTTGATCTTTTCTTATATATATGCTAAAAGTTCTTCTTCAGTGCTTCTGCAGGCATTTCCTACTCTGCGTATATGGAACAGTAGCTATTGCGTTGGTTCTTGCTGGTCGATTAAAAGATCTTCAAGTTATATACATTCTAACAGGTACTTATTAGTTAACACCCACTCACACACACATATGAATTAACATTGTTTTTTCTGCGACATCTGTTTAGTAGCTGAATCCACTACGCAAGTTAACACTTACTCTTTATTTTCCAATAATTGTCATTGCAGTATATTATGGTATTGAAGATTCATTCCGTAGTTTGGCTCCACATGTTGTACAGGTGAGTGCTTTGAGATTACCTTTTGGTACTGGCTCATGTAAATGTAAGTTACTGTGTAATATTGTGGTTATTTACGTAAGCATGCATGTGTATGGTCGCTAGTACTTCACCTCCTACTGAGTGTCTCCACTTCCTAGGTTTGTTAAAAAGATTATATTATTTGCAAGTTTGTAACCCAATCCTTGAAAGAGTATTGGAGTGCTGTGTTACAGGTGACCTTATTGCACTGTTTGTAGAGCAGTTGATTGGTCCGACATCAGCTCCATCCGCGTTAATGAAATGAATGACAATTCATGAAAAGGAAAAAACTTTCTGAGATTTAATTCTAGGTTGCTTTTGATGTTAGACTGGTTTGTCGTTTGCATATATAGGTGTAGGAAGTAGTCCCTTAGTGTGTTGGTTTGCCCCCCAGTGGAAGGATGGGTACTCCAGCCCAGGTAGTCCGTGGGCCTGTAGAGGTCCGTGGGGTTGGCACCAATGTTCTAAAAATCGCTAGGCGTTCCTAGGTCGGCGAGGGGGGGCCTAGCGCCTAGGGGATTAGTCGGGGATTAATCGGTCAAACGATTTTTTATTAAAAATATTATTTTAAATAACATAATACTAACAAAACATAATATACCTTTGAAATTAACATTAATATTCCAATAAAACATGCATTCCAAAAACAAAATAAACAAGATCAAACAATCAAACCTAAGTGAACATCCCAAAATACAGCCGGAGGGGAGAGGAGAGGAGGAGATGGAGATCGGAGACTGAGAGGAGGAGGATGAGGAGAACGGAATTAGGTCGATTAAAAGAGGGCTAGCTAATAAACATGGTTTTTTTTTTTTTTTTTACATGAAACTACATTGTTTTGAAGGAAAAAAAAAAGAGGGAAAAATCCCGCCTAGCCCGCCTAATCTGCGCCTAGCCCGCCTAATTGGCACCTAATCACCCCGGCGCCTAAACACAAAGGATTAGGCCTAGGCCGGGCGGGAAGGCAACGATTTCCGCCTAGACCCGATTTTTAGAACACTGGTTGGCACTTGGCACCCTTGGGAATAGGTGGACTTTGGTAGTCTGCTAGTCATATGGGCCCGAGGGGATGCCACTCTTGGGTGAAGGTGGCCAAAGGGGCTGGCACCCTTCAAATACAGAAAGCACCACATAAGTGCTTGGGTGGCATGACGCGTGGTGTCTAGGTGGGAATGGTCCTATAGTACCATACTACAGTATATGTGAAAAGAGACGCTACTGTGAGAATTAGTCATGAGGTTCTCTTCTCCTAGCTCTTTACTCGGAAACCCTGCTATATCATCATACGAGGGAATAGCCTTTCTTGCTGCTCAGGGCATTGTTTAATTCAGGAACATTACTCTTAATGCCGAATTGACAATAATTAACCCCAATGGGATATTTTCATCATAAGAAGAGCCCCGACTTTTCTATTGTCTTAGTCAAATGCTAACTACCCCCAACCTATACAAGGAGCTTTGGTGTTCTGTTGGTAGAGGCACTTTTAAGCCCTTTTGCTTGCTAAGAAATGCCCCCTTCTTGAGTCAAAAGCTCGTTTTAGGCCTTTCTTGTAATTCACCTCTTCCAACAAATTAAGCTCACCTCTCACTTTGGTGCACACTGACTCTTTTCTTGGTCACTTAAACCATTTAACTGTTGCAAAAGGAGTGCTTTCCATTTAGATCTAGGAGCAAAAACCTGTTTGGGAAGGCTGGGGTATCCTCAATTTCATTGTATTTTGGGATCAATCCTTTTGTTCTTGTTCGTATATATGGGTCAGAAACAGAACATAATAGGCACATTCACTGTCGTTCCTCATCTTCAGCTGTTATATCATGGGATTGGTGCTAAGACCCTGTCATAAAATTTTTGATTTGGTTCTAATTTCAGGTGATACTAAACAATACATCACTTAGAAAGCTAAACGATATTGAAATTTTAATAGGACTCGGCTGGTTGACAAAGGGATTCAGTTTTTTACTCGATAAGTTGCTGAATTTCGGTGGATTTGGCCAAACTTTGGTGTCAGCGAGTGTACAGTGTTTGTTTAACATATATATATAATTATCGGGTTTGGAAGGAGGATTCTGGAACTAAGTTAATTTGGTCTTCCTCGAATTTGTTTTAATCTTGGCTCTGAACCATGATCATGGGGCTTGAAGGAGGGTCTATGAGGCTCTGAAAAGGGTTGAATGTTGTTGGGTCTGTGAGTACTTGAAGCTAGATGAGTGCTCTGTCTCATTTGTATTGTGGGTTCTGGACTTCTGGTTATATTTTTAATTTTGGGTTCTTTCTTGTAATGTTCTGATGGGGACACCTTGTCCCCCAATTTTGTAATCTTCTTCTTTATTCTAATAATATAATTTTCTATTTCATATAGAAAAAATAATTCAAGGGAATAAATTCCTAAAAGCCCGCCATGGGGATCCAAATCTTTCTCAGAATTCCCCTACTTACAAACGCGAGCGAAATGCCTTTATTTATAGCTAGAGTTTGGAAACATTCTTAGAGGCCGAAAATATCGTATCCATGATATGAACTAAAATCTAATTAAAACAGGAAAACTAAATAAAATAATTAAAACCTTACCTAATTTAGAGTTCTAAGTAAAAGGAAACCAGATTTTAATTCAACGGAAAAAATGAAAATTCCACAAATGATTGATCAGGCACATATTTATGGTCAAACTTTTATGGTACTATCCAGTCCTTTTATCTACTCAGGTATCCAACAGTCACACATTCATCGCAGGTTGCTTTTTTGGTGTTCTAGTCAATATTTGATCGTTCTCCTTCTTTTCTTGCATTCTGCATGCATCATGTGATTGTATACTTAATACGCACACATATATACATTTGTTGTAATGGTTTTCTTACTCGTGACAGTGGTTGTTGGCATCTTATAACACACAAATACTACTTATGGTATTTATGGCTATAGTTTCTCTCCTGCTAGCTGGTTTCTTTGGGTATCATGCCAACCTCTGCCTCACAAACACCACCACCAATGAGGTCTATTTCTCTTCTCCCTTTAATTTTGTGGAATATGTTTATTTGTTGTCACTGAGAAAAATATGAGAGCGACTGATTTCAATAATTAATACTTTATATATGCCGTTCCAAATATGAGAGCGACTGATTTTGATATGATTCTTCAATATTGCTTATTGAATATTAATTCTTCAAATAATTTTGTATGTACCTTATATTATTGAATGTGTAGTGAACAATGGTCATGAGGCGCTCCACTAATAGCCGTGTTTGTCCTGTTTGGGTCTGGTTTTGATTTGATTCTCATTATAGATTCATGGGTTATGTTGAGAACCAAACTGAACCAGTTGGTTTGTTGACTTTTGGGCCAGAACCAAATCCTGAAATCCCTAGTACCATTGAGGACCCCTAACTGAAACTGACTTGCTGAGCACTTTGATGCCTATCCATATTTTTTTACGTTTATCAGACGCGTGCATACATACATGGTTACCAGTTGCATTGGTTGCGGAAGTTGGGTGGTAGAAGAGGGCCTATCACCTAAAGTGCCTAGATGGGGACTAGTTAGCGAATTATTTATTTCTAAAATTATTATTTGGCAAAAAGTATAATCTTACTTCTAGAAAGAATCTTAAGAACTCATTATTCTAACATTTCTCATAATTCAGACATGAAAAAGGTAACTTTAAAGCAAAGAGGAGTGGAAAGCTCCACTGATCCTGCCCAATTGCTAAGCCCCCACCTAGGCAGCTTTAAGTTTGGAATTTTTAACCACTTTGACATTCAACATGGTTTACCATTTTTGTATAGAATTCCACACTTGTAGTTTGCACATTTACTCGTAACTCTATACTAAAGATTTACACAAAATATGCAAATTACTTTTTGGTGGTTCATTTAACTATTTTTTCCTGGAACCAAAGGGGGTGCTAAATTTTTTGTATTTTATCATTGTTTTAAAACTGCAGACTTTTAAATGGCAAGACTACATAAGTTGGCGGAGGAAAGTTAACGAGGCAAAGGCAAGTGCCGCTGCACTCAAAACTAGCCTTGCGGAACTTAGCACTGAAAAGAAACCCCCAGAGAGCAAATGGAAAGCCTTCTTTCGAAAATCTAAACTCGAGGATGTTGAGATTGTTGTTAAGAACAATATTTACGATAAAGGCTTCTTCCACAATCTTCAAGAGATCATCTTTCCTCTCTCAACAAGGCGCTCATTTTCTCAAAACAAATCAAAATCCGGTTAATTGTGGCCCCCACAAAGATTCTTCATCTCTTTTCATTCGGTGTTACGTTCGTATGATCTTAATCTTGATTGTATATAACGTATCATTTTAGCGCATTATGCAAAGGAGAATGGTGAAAATTTGAAAGCTCTTTCAGCTGTCACCTTCTTGATCCATAGTCATTGGTGTAATTTTTAGGAATTTAGGTGGAAGTAAATCATCTGACCTGAAAAAGTGACACGTTCTGAGGTGTTTATTATTCATTGGCTTGGGTTTTTTATTTTCTTTTTGGGGGGGTGGAGAGGGATAGTTGTAAAAAAGTGACACGTCCGATTGTGTAATGGTGGTTTCTGATGGCAGACTTGCTGGAATTTGAAATTGATAATATATTTGGAACCCTAAATTGGTATTTCTATGTGCATATAAGTTGATGTTGGTAAAACTTTTAGTTTGTAATTTGATCTCTTTTATCATTATTCCGCCAAAATATCAAAGATAAAAAATGCCCCATCTTTTTAGGGCTCCAACTGAAGTTTTGCTATTTATTGGGATTTACTTTTGAAATCATACAATGACAATTTAGCTGTGTTTGATTGCGAGTAAATACTTGCATTTGGTTCGTTTTATAAATGAAAAGACATTTGTACTTGTACATTATCTTTTACATTTTTATGTAAACACCTACAATGTAACAGAGTAAATGGGTTTTCCCTACCGCCACTCCTAACCAAATGGCCACAATTTATTTTTTCAATTTTTTATTCTCTTCTTTTTAAAAAGATGATTAATAGTGTTTCTACATTTTTTTTCTAGTGTGACTTGAACGTATCCCCTTGAGGATAGGCCACAATTTATTTTACTTGCTTGAGTAATCTTTGTGAAAATAATTACAAATCAAACATTGCACTAACAGTTTTAAACCATCCACCATGAAAGCAACAAGATAATGTATAACAACAAGGAAGGTGATCATGTTATCAGAGTAATACGATTATTATCAAAATAATGTATAACAACAAAAATAAATGTTAATACTTTTTACTACAGTATTATATGAAAGCAAATATTACTACTGTCAAATTACTGTATTAGAATAACGTACTGCTACAAAAAGCAGATGATATGACTTTTCACAAGAGTATTTTGCATGTCAAAACCAGTATCATTTTAACAGCTCTGCATGGTTTTGGTGCATTGGTGGAGTCTTCTTGATGACCAAATTTCTGCAGTAGTTGAAAACAGTATCATATAATTCACTGTATTGGCACTCTCCCTGACCACCTGGGGCAACAAACTCGGTATGATGATGAGCTTCCAATATCTTGTAGTACCTGTAATTTTTTTCATTTCTTTCAATGGTCAAATATTTTTATATATAATAAATTTCTCATACGAATTGGGACTTTTAGTGATGATTTTATATCATCAAAACATTGTTGAGATATTTTTAGCGATGGTCGGTACAGATCGGTTTGTACGTATTAAAATTTTTCTATATATATGTAGATTGTTTCACACTTCTGTTTTTGCTTAATTACAAAAATACAATGAATTTTATGTCATTTTATTTTATTCTAGAATATTTTTTTTCTCAAAACACGCGACTGAATTTCTCCGTTTTGTTTTAGTCATCTCTTAAGTTTTCATCAAAGAAAGTTAACGTAAATTGTTTTTGTTTTATTATAATGTCCATGTAATATATAATATTTGAATATTACACAACCATTTTTCTCTTGTTTTGCTTGTATGTATGTATATATATATATAACCCCGCTTAAAGAAGATAGTCCTTTTGTTTATGCATAAGATCGATCGAGATCGATGTACGTTCTTTGAAAGAAAAATGATTGACGACGACACACGTACATACCATATGCCGGGTTGACTAGGTAACTCAGAATCATTTGAAAGGAAATGATGAGGATGTTCAGTTGGAATATGAGGGTGAGTCATAGATATTGTGTTGAGTTCTCCATCATTGTCCCACCAATCCTCCTCTCTGCACCATTCGCAATCGTACGCACGTATGGTTAGAAACTTAGAGATTTTTATTTTTTTTAAAATTTAAATATATACTTTAGACGACGTTCCAAAAGTAGTAAAATAAAACTCTTAATTTAGCACGTGTATATATATATATATATTAAATAATGGCATACGTACGTACCTATATCCATTGTAAGGGGGCGGAATATTCAAAGGGTACCTCCAAGAGCAGATTTGAAAGACTTGTAAAAGGAGCAAGAGATTATAAGAAGGTACACATGAAGGAACAATGGAACCATCCCTTTTTTTCTTTGTAACCTTGCCAGCATAGCTCAAGTAGAATGTATTTGGGAATGTATTTAATTGGCTGTTCATTTCCATTGATCCTTGCAATGTTAGGTCAGGGAGGACCCAATCTCCTGAACCAAATGGACCTACATTTTCAAATATTAGGAAAAAATAAGTTAGGATACGTATTAATACGAAATTATTAATAATTTAATTGACATTTATAAGATTTGAATTACCGGAGAGTTGACTTGTTTGAGACGTATTTACGAATTAGAATATTGTTTTTTTTTTCTATTACATGTGATCACAAATATATTTTAAAAATAGAAATATATATATATATATATATATAAAGCACAATTGCAAGTAAACTAATATTCCGCTTCGAAGAATTGATGTTTTTTTTTGAACAGCTCCACGAAGATTAATTGAATGCATTACAATCTCTTGGACTCTTTGTTATAGGGATCTTCTGAACCTATTTCTTGTACGTCTTACCATGACGAGAAAACAAATCAACTTTGAAACTCCAACATAATGTTTCAAGTGGACCTCAAAAGGTCCTAAACCGAAGATTAAATTTGATATCGATCACCCACTATTAATTTAACTAAAGTTAAAAGTACCTTCTATTTTTTATTAAAAAAAAAGCCTTTTGCAGTTTCAAGTCTCAACTTTTTGTCTTATATATATAAATATATATTTTAAAAATTCAAAAACTAGCTATTTGCGTTTATTTTATAAGACTAATGTCCGATATGATAGAAAATAAGTCCTCATAAAATAAGCATTTGAAATAGTATTTGCTACCACGGGTAATAACGTGTATTCTATAAATTTAAAGTTATTGGTTCAAACTCTTGTTTAAGTATCATTTAATTTATAATGCATCTTTATTAAAATATAAAGGGCCTACTAAAAATTCTCCTCATACTTTATATAGTTATATAGTATATATATATACAGTATAGATATGGATATAAAAAATGTACCTGAATTCCCCACAAGGCAATCCACAAGTCCCCTAATCCCTATTTTCCTCCAAGACATGTTGAACTGATCAAACCCATAATTGCTATATTTCTTTAACCACCAAATGTCAAGCCATTCCATAAATATAACACCTACACGCAACAGTTGAAGAACGCATATTGGTTCCATAGATTTCCACTCTTCTGGCCTGCATTAGAAAAAAAATTATTGTTGTAAATTGTCTGCTTAATTAGGACCCAAATTTGGTTAGATTGCCCGGACCCAAAAATCAATATAAATAAATAAATAAATAACAGGAATGATCGATAATTAATCAAACCAAAAAGTAACATGGTTCAGCAGTTTTCCTATTCCATAGTCACTGTTATTAGAAAGGGGTGATGTAGTTTCACTACTGTATCATTAGTAGAGAAGATCATAGCTGGTTCTCCTTTGTGCGAGATAAGGTTTTTCCAGCTCAATTTCAACATTATTTGATCGCCCTATATACATCTGCAATGCAAATGATTTTGCCGGTACCGGAGCTCCCTTGTTCGTAGGAGAAGAAGCCATGGTGAAAAATGGAGAAAAAGTGATAAGGCTCACGTTAAACATAATTTATGAAATTTTTTTTTTTAGTACAATCGATAGGTAGATGTAGGTGGTTATTCGGGAAGGGACGGAGTCGAACCTTGGTTGCCCGTGTGAATTACTACACTTTTACCACTTGAGCTAGAATTTGGATCTTCAACCAATGATATTTTTTTAACAAAGGGAGGTCTCATTTCAACGGCTATTAAAATTGTGTCATACTTTTTATTTTTAATTTTACTCCTGCTATTTTTTTCCCATAAAAAACATGATAGTAAAAGATTAGAACCCTAACTAGCTACAAAGTAATATTAGTTCACACTTAAACTATTGGGCCATCTATTATTATTATTGTTAAAGTTTTCTCTTAAAATATATGCATACATATTCTACACGTGTGTAAAGTAATCTAGTTAATTATTATATATTATATATATATAAAACACCGAGCTCAATAATGTGGGCCTATGACCAAATGTGGTATTAAAATAGTTAAATGTCGTGAACAAAATTGATTATATATAAAGCTAATGCGTCATATAAAAAGTTAACTAGTGAAGTTTGCGTTATATTTTTTTTTTATTGATTTGTCAATTTATCCTTACAGCTTTCATTTAGGCCGTATTCTTTTCACAAAATTTTAAAATTATGTGTATTGATAAATTAAAAGATTTTGAAATTTAGTTGTTCATTTAAAAAAAATAGAAATTTTCTTAAGTATTTTATAAATTATCAAAATATAATAATATAAGTATAGTTTTAGTGTGATTTTTATTTATTTACGTGCTTTAGTTGTAGAGAAAAAACTTTAGCGACAAATAATGGAGGGGGGATAAGATTAAAAGGAGATATATAAAATTCAAACTCTTTAATTCAATAAAGGATTCTCAAAATCCTAACATTTTGAGCCAATTTTGAAATCACACAATTTGTATTATGGGTGCTAGTAAAAGCACCCTAAAAAACTAGTGTTGACGCCCATTTTTTAATCACCTGTACTTAAATTTTAAATTTAGAAGAGCACACTTGATTATTAAAGCACCCTAATAAACACACCTACAACAAAATAATATTTTTGCACCAAAATTATTTTTCCACTAAAAATAAGCTTTGTTAAAAAAAAATTTCTATAAATTAGTTGCAATCGCAAAAAGGTCATTTTGGTCTCAAATTATTCTATCACTAAATACAATTTCTCTATGAAAATTAAAAATATAAACATAGTCTTAATAATTACCAGAGAAATACAAATATAAGTATGGTCTAAATAATTACCTATTGCAGAGCATTTCTAGTAAGGTCCAGTCCTTACGGATTGGGCATTTTTACGACACTTTTGTGTCGTAAAAACACTTGAGGGTGTGTTTTTACGACGCAAAAGTGTCGTAAAAGGGACCAATCTGTAAGGACTGGTCCTTACCAGAAATTTTCCCTTACCCATTGAAGTAGAAGTTGAAAACATTATGACATCTGAAAGATGGAATTATTTTTTAATAAAAAATATTGCTTTACAAACATCTATATTTTCACCCATTAAATCATTTTCCATGATTTTTTCTCTCTCTCAATAATACGTGTTGTTAATCAAATAAAATTTAGAATGTGTTCAGCAGACATTGAATTTGGGTAGAAAGAAGATGGATTCTAGGCAATTGAATTGCCTATAATTATATTTCATGGAAACTATCATCGGGAAGCATTTGATTGTCTTTATTTTTAATCTAGAAAATTTTGTATTTTTCATCCTTTGGTTTTTCATTGCCATTATTTTCTAGATAAAAAGTGATTATTTCTTACATTGGTTTTTTTTGTCATTCTTTTTTCCATGGATAAAGCTTGATTATCCCACTCCAACTCCAAGAAAAAAGGAAAAAACTTCTTTGTGAAATAGGTTCAGGGAAGAAGAAAACAAGAATTTTAGTTTATGTATATAGAGAGAGATTGAAGGAGGTCCATAGAAAAAGAAATGTGAATGTATAAAAAAAATTCATATATATATATATATATATATGTATATTTAAGTATATATGTATATATAAACAAACGTAAATATAAGTGAATAGAGTACGCGTCAGTGATGAAAAAAAGAGTATATAAATTTTTTAAATGGGTTTGTCTATTTGAAGTATGAGTGCCTTTAAAATAGAAGCTTTAATTATGTGACTTAGTTTTTTTTTTAAAAAAGGGTGCTAACATTAGTTTTTTAAAGTACTTTTACTAGCACCCTTATATTATTTTAAAATTCCACAAAATATTGAAATATCCAAATTTATTCAAATGAACACTCTTAAATTATATAAATCACCTATTTACTAAATCGTATCTCAAAATTACGCGAAAAGAAGATAGTCTTAAATATTTTAGTATAAGTAAGCGGTTGATAAACAATCACGAAAATATAGAAATGAAAGAAATTATATACATAAATAACTTACTTCATTCCAGTTATATACGTTCTAGTGCTCCCATTTAATGCACCACATAATGAAGTTACGCTTGCTACCCAATTTTCAGATGTATTCTCATGCCCCTTGAAAGCCTGCCAAGTTATATATACACAATTAACTCATCCATCAATATATATATATATATATATAATAATAATAATTGATTTATTCCAAAGCTACCACTAATTCTAAAGAAATAACTAAACATTTGTGTTACTGAAGAGTGTGTCTTAAATGTGGTGCAAAATATATATTAGTGACACGCAGGCTATTTGAGACCATTTTTTTTGTGATTTGTCATCCAATACTTTTGGTGATTCATTTTTAATAATCACGTAGTGATAAAATCTTTTGTTACGAATGCGATACATAACAAATAACATACTTTTTACTTACAAAAAGAAATTATTCTGGCACTATTTTCCTATATATATATATCAAATAAGTTAATTAATTAACCTTATCGGCTAGCATTTGTTGCAATACACGAATGGTTTGTGCTCCAGCAGAGTGCCCAACAAAGTGAATGGGGTGTTCATCATCCCATTCTGAGTATTTTCCTGTTTTTAATTTCAGCATATGAAACAAAGGTTAGGTATCCAAAGGACCAACCAATTAGGCGGTAGTTACTTTAATAAGAGGGAAAATTAAGAGAATAATCAGAATATATATACAGTAATTCACTAACTGATGCACCCTAAAGTAATTAAAGATTTCAGTTTGGGCGCAGTCTAAACATTTTATTAAGACAATTTGTACCCTATACATTCAATTAATTAATTGCAATCAACTCCAGCGTATCATTTCCGGCCACCTTTTTAACTGGTATCTAGCACGAGCATCTCACTTGTGTTTTTTTCAAAGGTAATTTCAATAGACAATACGATATTTTTTCCCACCATTTTTGCTCTGCACATTGGCGGCAAAATTGATCACGTGTATTACACATGATCAATGATCACTTATTGGTTTTCTAATACATTTCAGTTAGAAAAAATACATTCCATATTAATAAAGAAAATTTAAATTAAATGACAATTGGAAAATGCTATATATGGATACATAATTACTCTAATATCCTAACCTTTCTTATAAAATCTTCCAAATTGTGAATGCCCACAAGCCTTGCTGTGCTCTTCTCCGTAATCAACTTGCCCTCCCTTCAAGTAATAAAACAGTTCCCTAGCCCTAAGGGAAAAAAAAGGTCACATAATTAAAGATTTTCAGTTTGTTGAAAACTCAATCCGGCAGGTAGAAAAACAGTTTTTAATTTAATGTAATAAGCTTGATGTAAATAAAACATTTCGTGCATGTGTGTTTAATTAGTTTGTAGTATATTGGATGGAAAATTAACTGTACTACTCTCCGGTGTTCAGTTATTTGCATTAAAAGGTGAAAAAAATAAATATGTGTAAAAATAAATAACAGTATTTTCATTAATTTAAACATCAATCAAAAGCTCTATCTTACATTTTCTTGCAAACTAAACTCTCAACAACGTTAATCACTGCAGGTAATCAAACACGAGGGAAAAAAAAGGTACGCATAACAAGAACAAACTAACTTTTAAAAACATCTTCACGAGAACTCACCTATCATGCAAACTAGTTAACAAACCTAAATCGGGGACGAAAACCTGTTCATACTTCTTTTCGAGCCCTCCAAAGTGGGATAAATGTCCCATTTTCTAAATACAAAATAAAATAAAATGTTATAACCAAAGAATTATATATATATATATATATATATAATTGAATGAAGGGAAATTAAGAAGAAGAAGAAGAAGAAGAAGAAGAAGAAAATATATAGTTAATTAAGAAGGAATTGAAAATGATGGCATGCATTACCCCCTCACCAAATCCGAAAACACCATGAACTAGCACAATTGGAGTTACGCTATTATGAATACTCATATCACGACGCTTGGCTTCCTCTTCATGGTTGATGCTTTCTTTAGAATGCTCTTTTAAAGCATGTGAGATATCTGATATTATTGCCTTGGCTAACATATAAATCGTAAATAATATAACACCAACAGAAATCACAATAATCACCGGCACTTTCAGCACTACAATAACAAATCCAATCATCTTTTTGAAAAAGAATCTCAAATCGCATAACATGGTAGAAATTAGATTCATCTTCTTTCTTTCTTTCTTTCTTTTATATCATATCGATCGAGTACTTTCTTTCTAATTATTAGAACGTCGTTAAACTAGCTGCTATTATATAAAAGAGAATATATGCACCCTCTTATAATTGGTTTAATTTGGTAGGATGAAAGGTTAAGGTTGATATATGCAACTATAGTAAATTAAGTCTACACATTAATTTCAACAAAAATAAATAGCAACTCTACAATTGACTTGCTTTAAATTAGGTTCTGCTTATTCAATTCATAAAAGTGTGGCCTAGAAAAATTATCCTATTGATTATACCAAATCCTAAGGGTAACTTACCTTGTACTCTCCTAAACTTTACTTATTGTCTAAGTTTGGTCCCTAGTGTTTCATTTTCTATATTTTGGTCCTCTAAGTTTGAGTCAAGTTGCACTTTCATCCAAAATTGGATGCCCCGTCAATTTTTGACAGAAATCCCACGCGTCACATGGATTTTCCGGCCAAACAAATGAACTTGAAGGAGCAAGACGTTAAAAATTGAGATGAAAGTGAAACAGATGTAAATTTCAAGGGTGTAAAATGTCCTAGCTATCACCCCTAAATACCTTTTGAGTTTGAGGTTCCAGAATATGATATAAACACTACTTGTATACAAAATTAGAGTGGTTCTAAGTCCAAAGATAAATGCTATGTGAACTGAAAAGTATCAAACCATAGATTTGTAAGACTTTTTTGTCATGAATTCGAAGGCGCTGAGCTATATACTAGCTAGCCTTTAGTTAGGCATCTATTCTTCCCAAGTAATTAAGAGGTTAGTTTTGAAAGAGAGATTTTATTTACACCACAAAAATTCTTTAAAATTATTATATATTAAAAAAGTATAAAAAAATATACACACCACACTTTTTTTTGTAGTAAAATTAAGAAAGTTGTGTGGTATGCCAAGTAAAAAAATATAATATTTAATTTGTGATAAAATTAAGAAAAATCTTGTGGTTTATAAGCATATTGTTGTCGGCTACACATAGCCCAAAAAATAAGTCATTTTTACCAACATGTTGCCGAAAAAATATGAAATAAACAGAAATTTATTACCGAGACATTAAATTATATTTGGTGCAATATTGTCGAATTGTACCTCAGTTCTCGGTCATGTGTTGTCGAGTTTTTCCTTAGATTTTATATTTTCATAAATATTATATCATATAATGTAGGACTAATCTTTTGTGTTAAATTTATTAAATAATAATCATAAAACCGATACTAAAACTCAAGTTCCAATTGAAGTTGATCATGTTTCGCTCAATGTTAATCATGTTTATACTAAGTCCATATATGTCGGCCAAACATTGCCAAATATTGGATTGAAAACTCGGTAATCTTGTGATGATCATTGTTAAAACATGTTAAATTGGCATAAATCGCCGGATAAATGCTACTTACTTGGCAATGTTGTGCCGAAATTTGGTATCAAACACGGCAACTTTTTGTATGCCAAACAAAGTATATAGAATCAAAATATGGTCGGTAAGATATTACCAAATGAATGTTACATACTCGGCAATGTTGTGTCGAAATTTTGTACCAAACACAATAACTTTTTGTATTTTAAACATAGTATTTAGAATTAAAATATGGTTGAAAGGACATTGCCGAATTTAAAAATTCAAAGCTTGGTTGCCAAGATTTTCTTATTCTTTCAGCATTTAATAGCCGAGTAGAGAATTTATACTAATATCTATGTGTGTGCACGAGGTAAAAAAGGGAGAGAGACTAACGATTGTGAGAGGTTTTTTTGTTTGTTGGAGTGAAAGAGTTTTTCTCCCCACTTTTTTCTTACATCCTTCACTCTTTGATTTTCAAATTCATGGTTCAAGCCTTAATTTTGGCCAATCTTATAAATTTTATCATGCCCTTCTTAGATCCAATGAAGGTTTATTTTAGGTGAGAAAGAGTTTAGGTGGGTTTAAGAAGAGAGAAAAAAAAATGTACTTTTTTAATTGTCCCTAGTGACGTTTCAAGAAATTTTATGTACTTTTTGCGGTAATTTTCAATATATATGGTGTATGTAGTGATATTTTAAAGTTGTGTAACGACCCGGTCCCACCTCAGTACGATACTGTCCGTGAACTCCCCCCACAAAGCCGTGAGGGTAGATGTTCCGGAGCTGAGGCCAAAGAACGATGTGTCGACAAGGACGCCGATTCCCTTGAGGGGAAGGATGTGACATCCTACGAGCGATCAGTACTCCTTTAGGAGGAGGAATTGTAGCTCAAAGGGGGCATCCCACATCGGAAGATGAAGGATCGTTGGAGACCCATATAAGTAAAAAATGGTCGTTAATTAAGTACGAGGCCTTTTGGGGGCTCACTGGCTTCGAATCCCATCAGAGCTCCGAAGTTAAGCGAGTAGGCGGCCAGAGAAATCCCAAGATGGGTGACCCCCTGGGAAGCTGGTCGTGAGCTCCCAGAAACAAAGCCGTTCGGGCAAGGGCTCGCGGACAATATCGTACTAAGGTTGGACCGGGTCGTTACAAAATGGTATCAGAGTGAACCCCACAGAGTACGATGTGTCGACGAGGACGTTGATTCCCTTGGAGGGGAAGGATGTGACGCCCTGCGAATGATGAGTACTCCCTTAGAGAGGAGGAATTGTAGCTTAAAGGAGGCATCCCACATCGGAAGATCCTGATCCTTGGAGACCCATATAAGTAACAGTTGTTTCCTAATTAAGTACGAGACCTTTTGGGAGGCATCCCACATCGGAAGATAGGGGATCCTTGGAGACCCATATAAGTAACAGTTGTTCCCTAATTAAGTACGAGACTTTTTGGGAGGCTCACTGGCTTCGGATCATTGGAGACCCATATAAGTAGCAGTTGTTCCCTAATTAAGTACGAGGACCTTTTGGGAGGCTCACTGGCTTCGGATCCCATGAGAACTCCGAAGTTAAGCGTGCTTGGGCCAGAGCAATCCCAGGATGGGTGACCCCCTGGAAAGCTGATCGTGAGTTCCCAAAAACAAAGCCGTGAGGGTAGACATTCCGGGGCTGAGGCCTAACTAGACGCTACCCAAAGTGGATAATATCGTACTGAGGTAGGACCGGGTCGTTACATGTGATGGTTTTAAAGAATTGTCTTGGTGTAATTGGAATTTCCCGTTTTCAAAAGTATTATTTTTGTCACAAACAAAGTTTATGGAAAAGCATTAGAGGGGTGAAGATTTTTTGTATTGGACTTTAGATGTTTTACGCTGTGAGTGGGGTAATTGATCTTTTTAACCCCCAATTATTTGTATTGTAAATTTTGGTTTTCAAAGTTTAAACCCATTTGTACTTTTATCCTAAATTAGATATCCAGTCAATTTTTTGGATGTGGCACATGGATTTTCGTACAAAAAATTGATGAGGATTCTAATTTTGGATAGAAGTGCAACTCAACTCAAATTTTAAGGATAAAAAAATAACAAATAACATATTAGGGACCAAAATGAGAATATAGGCAAGCTTTAGGGGGTTTTTGGCTAGTTTTTTTTTATTATAGAAGTGGGTTTGAGTTTCAAAATAAAAACCCAATACGGGTTCAAGTTGGATTTGCCCAAATTGAACCCATTAACTCCCCGAATATAACATTTTTCTTTTTCAATGCCTTATAATAATGGGTGAAAAATTATACCGAAATTACCTAACTATACCGTAACATACCATCCCAATTTTGTATGGGTACTAGATAGGTAATGGTATGACAATTATAATGTGAAAACCTTTCATCTTCTAATTAATGTACCAAATATGTGTAAGACTGTTAGTGGGGCTACATGAGTCGGGCTCAGAATTGTTCATGCTTAGCTCGAGTTATTTTAAACATGCTCAAGTTTGAGCTAAGTCCAAAATAAAACTCACGTTATATGCATGGTTTAAAAATTTGCAAAGTACCAAGAATTTACTAATAAGCATTCGTAGACCACTATATCATATGAAAATTAATGTAAAATATTATATAGAACATCTAAATTATGAAATACTATAGTATAAAATTCTTCCAAGAAATTAATATATTGTTAAATGAACTAAGTAAAAATGCCGTGATGCATATGGATGGGGTTTAAATCTGAACAAGATTAGATATGTATAATATATTACACGCTAACATAACTTAATATAAACGAGTCGGGGTTAGTTCAAACTTAGCACTTGAACTCAGGTAAAAGCTCAACCCCAAATTTAATTTGTACAAAATTGTATTCTCATTCAACCACACTCAAATTCAATTAAAATTTGACTCACAAAATTTAACAAGCCGAAAAGAGGGATTTCGAAATTGCTCAACCCTTATAAACATGGAAATCTCTCATCTTCTTTGAGGAAAGACACACACAATAGACAGTGATCCAACACAATCTACCAAAAGGCCGGTAACCTTAAGGGAGATTGGAATCAGATATATCTAACACACACACACCTCCACAAACCGATGTGGGATCCCGAAGGACCGGTCCCTAGACCTGCGACCCATTTGGGTGGCTTTTTCCAGCCCATTGGAACGTCGCCAAGCGGCAATCCGCACACACACTTACAAACTCAGACCTCTCATCTTCTAATCACTGCACCATCACGTTGGAAATAAATATCAAATATATATAAATTATCCTTACAAGAGTGACCGTCCAAATCAAAGTTTGTTTTGAAAATGAAATACCACTTCACATTAATATTGTAACCAACACCGTATATAAAGATCTATGACCATAGTTGCAGCTTATTAAATTTATAAGTGTAGTTTATTTTATTACTGTAGAGAGTTTAAATGATTTTTAGTTCACATATATGTGTATATATATGTTATGATTTATGATGGCGGTTATGATTTAATACGTAATATTTTTTGGAATTTTAAAGTAATAACAAATTACCCTTTAAAAAAAATAAAAAAATTGACTACAAGTTGGATTTTGTTTGGTCTTAACAAAATAATTACGAACCAGTTATGAGTTTTACCTTAATGAATTTGGGTGATCCGCTAGATCAATTAGTTTTAGAAAAATAAAAATAAATAAAACTACAATTAAATCAAGAAAAGATTTGTATCTATTTTACATCCTATAAATATTTATCCCTACTTGTTTAGTAATTAAATTTTTCACTCTATTTATTCTAGAAAAAAAAATTATAGAATTATTTAAAATTTTATTTCATTAACAGGCCCGGTATAATCGGATCGTATCGTTTCACCCGATAAAAATATAAAAAAATGAAATTTATTTCTTAGGTTAGTAAAATATAAAACAATGAAATTATTTGTTATATTGAAAATTAATCTAAAAATTGCCCAACTCCATATTAGTAGAGTTGAGCTAAAAAGTTAATTCGGTGCATAAAGGTGATTAATAGTGTTGTCTGACCCCAAAATGGACATTTATTTTGTCACAAAAAGTTACTTATTTTATATTTTGCGTATTAGTAGAGTTGAGCTAAAAAGTGAATTCTCCATAAGGATTAATATGTACTAATAGGCTACAAGATCATACAACACTATTAGTAGAGTTTTTCGTGGAAAAAGTAAATTCTCCATATTAAATGCATGTAATAAAATATCTATGTATGATGGTTTCCTATATCAAACACTAATTTTTTTTGCGAAAAAAACAATATTAGAGAAAAATCAAAGAATATTGTTCAATTAACATGAGAGATTACGTCGTAAAGTGTTACAAAGACATCATTTGTATCTTAAAAATGTACAAACCAAACATGTTGAACTCTACCTTTCTTATTAAGTGCTTATTTTTTAAAATAATCCCAATAAAGAAACTTGTTTGTACCGTCGAACTTAGACTTTGCAATTGCAATTTCATTTTATCAAGAAGGGTCTTACTATTCAATATATTCAAATTAGGAGTACATATTTTACCTATATATAAATATACTCTTTGTCAAGTATATTATATATTAATTTTAACTTGATTAATAATTAAAAATAAAACTTGTTTATACGGTAAAATTTAGGATATAGATCTTTCCAATTGGAATATTTATTTGAATATTTATTTGAGATGCAAAGGTTAATTCTATCTCCAAAAGAAAATAACTATTTGAATTATTATTCAAAGTCTCAAAACAAAAAAAAAGAATAATAACTAAAAAAAATACCTACAAAATCCCTTCTTACAAAAATTTAATCATGCTTCATCCATTAATTTGGGAGAAATAAAATATCTAAACCTTTTAAATGACTTCTTGTGATGATGCTGGAAGGATTGCATAAGATTATGAGTTATGACTACTAACTTGTGAAAATGGACCCACCAAAAAAATTAAATATTCACTCAACCAAATTTTTAACTGGGAGTTGATTTAACATTAATATTAAAGGTTACATATATAGATATAGTAACTCAACCAGAAACTTAAATATTCAACCAAACAATATATATAAATATTGCTACTAGCTACTAATATATAATACGTAAAGAAATAAAATATATAATAGACTAGGTGTCAAAATAAGCAAAATTGATGAATTCCCAATTCCACGCCTCTCTACCCTTAGGGCTCGTTTGGTTCGAGCTTTAGGAATGGAATTGGCATTCTAGATGCCAGGAAACCTTTATTCCTGGCATCCTTTATTGGATTCCATTAATGCTCGTTTGGTTGGAGTTTTAGGAATGAACTCAGCAATTTTTTTTATTTTTTTTTATTTTCTGGATTTTTTTTTCATTTACTGGGAATTTTTTTTTTTCATTTTCTGGAAAAAAAAAATTTCACTTTCTGGGGGAAAAATAATATTTTCAATTTTCTGGGATTTTTTTTTTCATTTTCTGGGAAATTTGTTTTTTTCCATTTTCTGGAAAAAAAAAATTCACTTTCTGGGAAAAAAATATTTTTTAAAATTTTCTGGAATCTTTTTTTTCATTTTCTAGAAAAAAAATAGTTTTTGGACAAAAAAAAAAAGGATTCCTCAAATTGGGAATCCAAGATTCCTCCCAATTTATAAGGGAATAAATTTTGGCAAAATGGGGGAATTTAGGATTCCTAGGAATCCTAAATTCCTACCTAAAACTCCAACCAAACAAAATAATCCTCATGGAATGGAATTTAGGATTATAGGAATCCTCAAAAACTCGAACCAAACGAGCCCTTAGTTGAATTTTCGTTTCTTCTTGCAAAAGATTAAAAAGTATTTTAAAGTAACAATAAAATAAAATAAAAACTTTAAAGAATTCCATATATTGAAAAAGATACTTTGGAGGACTCGTAGGCTATTCTGGGTATTCGAGAAAATAGATACCTTAGAGGACTCGTATGCTCTTCTGGGTATTCGAGAAAATAGATACCTTGGAGGACTCGTATGCTCTTTTGGGTATTCGAGAAAATTGTTACCATGTTAAAATAATAACAAAGATGGAAGAAGAACTATTTTGTATTAAGATTGAATGATATAATAATACAATAGAAGGCCCTTTATATATGGTCAAGATAGACAACAAATAAAAGAAATGGGTGTTCTACAATATTGTAGAATCACAAGGAATAATCTACAATATTCTACGATATTCTAACACTACAACATTCTAATAGTCTATAATATTTTAGAATCATGAAGAATAATCTACAATATTATACAAAGATGTTCTACAATATTCTACAATATTCTAACAAAAATAATCTATCTTCAGCAACTTGAAAGTCAAAATTCTATATATACAAAAGTTAAAGGTAAAAAACCTTGAAAGAGTTAAGGTTTTAAACGAATTAAAAAATAGAATTTTGCGCTAACCTTAAAAATATATACTGGAACATGAAGAATGCACTCTTAATGAGATCCTGCCACCCTCGAGACTAGGATCCATTCTTACGTTTTGGTGTTAGAACTTTCTTCCGGTGATGGTCTGTTAGTTCCACCCATGGTAGGATAATTTTTTTTCAACATAAGGCGGGTTTAAAGTATTAATATATAGACCAATTAACTAAAGGCACAAAATCGATTGTTGATGTCAGGAGCCATTTAGATACCAAAATTAAAAAAAAAGGTTATCACTATTGTTCGCTCCTGTAAATAACAAAAATAAAAAAGGAAATTTATTAGAAGTGTCATTTTTTTGGGGCTAAAAGAAAAAAATAATAACATAATTTTACTCTTTTATCAACATCCAACTTTTTTTCCGGTTAATTGTGGTAATGAACTTTTAATTGTTGTCGATTAGCTCCATTTGTTACTTTCTATTAAAAAAAACCTAACGGAATACTAAATTTATTTACGAAAATCACCCCAACTTTTAATGTATTTACACAAATCACTCATAACTATTTTATTTTATATTATCTTTATTTGCAAAGACCATCATTTCACCAAAACCTTTCAATTTATTCCCCCTTTAGATTAAATTTACCTATTTTGAACAAAAAGAAAAATCAAGCACGATTGAACCAAAAAAAAGGGAACAAACACACGGCTTAACCATTTGAATGGGGAAAAAATATTGAATCGAGCAGTATATCAGAGCCTGTCTACAAGGTTATTGCGCCACCAATGACTCAAGTAGAAATAAATCTGTTCGCAACAAAGGCTTCATGCTTCCTTCCCTTCTCTTACGATCAGGATGACACACTTACTAATAGGACCATAAAGACTCGCCCCATGGATGATGGCATTTACACATGTGTCAATTACTACAATTTCGAGTACTGGATTGAAGAGGAAAAGCTGTGATCGATTTGAACAACAATCAAGCATTGATTAATTAATCATTACAATTTTTTTACGTGTGTAATATAATATGATCGAAATGTGTATTTGTGTGTCTTTTTACAATTCAGACATCTTTGGTGTGTTTCCCATGCATGATTATTGGAGAGTTTAAGGGACATATATATTTATATATATGTTTCTTTTATTCTACTTATCATGCATTTATTATCATTACCTATGTGTATAAATTGTGTGATTGATGAAGTAAAAAGATGTCCCACTTTAATATTTCTGGAGGTTATTGTGTAGATTTGTATATATATATATATATATGTGTGTGTGTTTGTTTGTTTGTTTTATTGTTCATTGCTTTGAAGCATACTCAGTTGCGTATATATACAGGGGCGGATAGAATAAGGGACAAAAGGGGTCAGTTGAACCCTTGAAAAAAAACAAAATAAATAGAACAAACAGAAAACAGAGTAGCAACAGCCCTCCCCATCCGCCTTAATCTCCCAGCTTGGAACATTGACCCTTTGGGAAAAAAATATATAGAACTTCGATCTTTATTCTCTCAGCTCCTCTGCGGCTTCGCCAATCCGCCTTGTAATACCATGTACTTTAATTTGTTTTAAATTAAAGTATATTGGTTTATTTATGCTCATGTGAGTAATCGTTTGATAATTCGGATGGTCCGAATCAATTTCGGTTGGTAAATAGGAAGTTTTAGTCCTTTGCGATTCGTTGAATTTAGCCAACTTTAAGCTATCGTAATTTCTTCGTTTCTTGTCCGATTAAGATTCCGTACATGTAGGTGTCTAGTTTTTATACCATTCTACAACTTTTATGTTTTTACCGAAAGCTAATTCGCACTCCTTGTGGGTCAAAACAGGGTGCAAAGTAGGCCCATCGCTAAATTCTGGTCATTCGGTAATGCTTTGGCAGAGCACTGCCTTCAGTGAATTTTTGGAGATAATATATTCATAATTTGGGGAAACTTCCTATTAGGAAGTTGTAGATCTTTGAATTACTTTTCTGTGAACATAAAGATCACCCCAATCCAAGTTCCGAGCAAGGAGTTATGACCAAATTACTAACAGTGGTCAGTGCAGCCAAAATTAAGCTTGGACATAATGTTTTTGGGATCGGTCCCAAACCCCTAGGATCGGTCCCAGACCCCTGTGTGATGAATTTTCTAGAGTTTTAACCCCATTTTCTCATTATTTATCACCTGAACTCACCCAAACTCAACCAAAACTCATTCATATCAACTTGAGGGCTTTAGAGAGAGATAGAGGTGGTTTTTTGAAGGATTCTCACTCATTTTTCAACACCAATTCGAGATAAAAGCTTCAAATCCTCTGAATCATCCTCTTGGTCACTATTCATCGTCTTCTTTATGAGTTTTGCTTGGGGAAATGCCAAAAGCTTCATCTTTTCTCTTTCTTCTTCATTAATAAATCGAGATAGGGGTTATATCTTTTTCAAACTTGATGATATGATCTTATTTACCAAAGAGGTGGATGATTTTACATATATATGTTTAATATAAAGCATATGTTCCTTGTTATTGATTATGAATCAATGATTGACATATGTATGTTATTGATAAAAATCATATTAGTTAAGATTCATGGATTATGCATGATTAAGCTATGAATTTCATAAAGTCAGGTGAGATATGCCATATAAACTCGATTCTTGCATAGTATTTGATATCTACGGGATGTCCCTCGGGTGTATATGTGTTGAGTTGATATGATTGAATTAATAAATAGTTTTGGTATACACCAAGGGACAAGTATGATGTTAGATAAGGTTTATATGGCATATATTGTTTCTAATTTACATTTAGAGCATGTTGTGCACGTTTGCATCATTATTGTGTCAACCTGGCATCTCGAGAATATATTGGCAAGTCCGGAGCACCCTTTTGGCATATGATGTGATAATTATCTCTTGGGAGAATTATATCTCGTCTCTGTGATGCGGATGGCTTTCTATGCTCTTGTGGTATTCTGGAACAAGTGATTATCTATCTTCGGGAGTTCTTTACTCGTATGTGGATATATTCTCGATTATGTTATATATGGTGGGATGTTGCCCACAATTATCTATATCTGTTTGGCCTCCGTCAGTGAAAGGGAATGATTATAGTTAGTGCTTGCCAGGATGGAAAAAATAGACAGGGCCTGGTGCCCTTGGGTTGAAAAGCCGTAAACCTCCAAGGGGTCCTCTAGTCGTCGGCTGTCTAGAGCCCGCGGTGAATAATTCGAAAATCTAGACAACGGCAAGACACTAGTGAGTCATCGGCTATCTAGAGCCCACGATGAATAGTCCAGAGATATAGACAATTGTTGAGAAAATCGGTATGAAAATGATCAGTTGATGTGATATTGCAGACTGTGGTCCAATCGTTAATTATCTGTTAGTATTCATTTGAGACGGAGAGGCCATATTCTGGTGATATATGTTATAATCTTGATACTCTTTCTCTTGGGGGTGGTCAGGCCCATTGCCATTATGATTATGAAGCTGTTCAGCTTTGGTATCTCTTGAGGGCGGTCAGGCCCATTGTTATGATTATTATGGTTCAGTTTAGCTTTGGCACCTCTCTTGAAAAGATGGCCCACATTTTGTTCTGGTGATTCGACGTAATAGTTGACACAAATGGAGGTAACCTGTATATGCATGAGCATGCATTGTCTTGTGAAATCATGATATTTACTTGGATTGATGGTTGAAGTATAAATTATTAAAAAAATTGATGATTAAGCTTTTCAAACGCGTTATCCCCTATATCCTCCCTACTGAGCTGTGAGATCACCCCGTTTTTGTTTTAACTAATACAGGTACACAGGGGACGTGTGACGTTAATAAGACGGCGAGTTCAGGATCGATATAGAAGGCTCTGATACGGATTCATTTTTATTGTATATTAGTTATCTCGGGAAGCCACGGCTAGCCCGAAATGTTGTATATGATTAGTGAACTTACTTAGTTGATTTTGTATAATAGTTATATGCACGCATGTATGTTTTTGACAAAAAATATCACCTTATATCTTGTTGGATGCCCAAAGTGTTATTTACTGACTTGCACATGCTTAGTTTGCTTTTGTATATTGGTTATATGTATGCATGATTATGTACAGTACTATCATCATCCATATAATTATGAAATTGATGTTTGACATGCATGATATTACTGTTTGTATTTCTTTATGCATTTACATATATACCCATTTTAGTTAATCTAAGATGGGTTAGTATCACTTCAGGTCTTAATTGTGGGTGTTGTCATGTAGATTAAAGTGGGGGTGTTACACGCCTCCCTCGTCAATCTTTCACTTCCTTCACTTCTCTCATCTCCCATTTCCCAACATCTCTCATCTCAATCTCTCAACTCCTTTGCCTCTTTCCTCAATCTCTCAAAGACTCAAACCCTAACCTTCTGTCGCTGTCGCCCATCCGCGGTCCGCTGTCACTTTTTTCAACTACAAGCATGGCAAAACATATATTGTTGATATTGATATTTTTTTATGTAATGAAATTTATAGATATTCATATGAATCATATTGACTGATTGGGTTTATGCTTGAAATTTATGGATTTGAATTAGATTCATATTGTTATTTTTTAATATAATTAAATTTATGGTTATAAATCATAGTGATAATCATATTAATATAAATTGATTGAGTTTATGCTTGATTGATAATATGAATTGATTGAGTATATTGAATATTGAGAATGTGTTACTGACATTTTCATATTCATATTATAATTTAGATAAAAATTAATGATTGGTTGAATTAATTGATTTATAAATTTATGGAACGATTATTTAAAATAAAGTTATTAATAACGAAACTATAATGCAACGTTTTCAAAATATGAAAACTCGTCGTGGACAATTGTAACTTGTATCATTAGTTTTGTTATGAATTATGAATGGAAATACTATCTTTATATCTTTTTAGTATTATTTTCTTTGTAGAAATTTTTTAGAACTTTTACACTAGCTCCCTTGACCCCATATTCCTGGATCCACCACTGTATATATTGTTGTGCTAAGATACCGCTAGAACAAGCCTTAGCACAAGCGTAGGACCGACCAGACAATTATGCGTACAATAATTAAAGAAACAAGCACCACTGATATTCAATCAATACAAAAAACAAGAGATTAAAGAAGAAAACAACTAACCAAGCACACAAGCAATTAGGTGGTGTCGGCAAAACCGCCACTAATCTGCCGGATGATAGCTATTATTGATGAGACAAATTCTGAGTACAATGCACAAAAAAAACCCTAGCCACCAATTAGAGCTTTCAATATTATCTCTCAAATATACTCTCTAATCTAGCTAGTAAATAATATAACACAACTCATAAATAAATCCTATGACAAGGGGTCTATTTATAGAGTATAAATCCTATGGTCTAGGATTGCACAAAGCCAAATCCTACTACAAATTGGATAATACAAATCCAATTAGGATTTGGACAATACAAAGCCAATTAAAAATTAGACAATATAAAACTTAATAGGAATAGAATTCCTATATAGAGCCAAATCTTCATATATATATATGGTAATTAATTAATGCTCTATTAATTACTTTTGAAGCTAGATAACAAAGTGAAATATAGATGATATATAATATAAATTGAACTTAATCTTTCTATTTTTTTATTTTTTTTTTGACAAGCGCAAAAAGCATATTATATTAAATCAATAGCTAGAACATCATGAATAAAGCGGGGGGGAACAACCTCCCAATACCCCGAACCAGACGAAGAATCAGAAGCACGAGCTAAGCAATGTGCCACCTGATTCGCTGACCTACACACAAATCGAAAGTCAACTCCTATGATTTCCTGCGCAAGGATTTTACAGTCTTGAATTACTGAGCCAATATAAGAAGAATTTGAGAAATCACCTCTAAGAGCCAAGATTAAAATTAACGAATCAGCCTCCACACATACGTTCGATAGTCCTGCTTCTTTGATCCAAGAAAGTGCTTCCCGACAGCTTATAGCTTCGGCTAGAAGAGGGTCTAACGGAGCAGGTACAGAGCCATTACGAGCATGCAGAAAATGACCCAAATCATTCCGAATCACAAAGCCGAACCCCACTTTGCCTTGATCTTCAAACACCGACCCATCGATATTGCATTTGACCCTACCTGCCACCGGTCTTACCCATTTGAAATCACCTTCTGCAACTGGAATACTGCTAGTTTTTCGCAAAGATAATATAATAATGTATATTAAACAATAATATCAAATAATAATATCTTTTTGAATGTATATATTCAATGGGAAATTGAATATATACATTCAAATAATAATACATTCAAATAATAATATCAAAATTTCCCATTGAATTAATTAAAATATATACATTCAAATATATACACCGGTCTTACCTTGAGGGTCACCATCCCTCAAATAATACATTCAAATAATAATATCAAAATAATATTAAACAATATTAATTCTGTTTTAATATTGTTTAATATTAAACAATATTAAACAATATTATATATATTAAATAATTACTATATATAAAATAGATTACTAATGATAATATAATAATGAGAAAAAATAATAACAGAACATTCAAATATTAAAAATAACTTAAATTCATTGTATATTAATTATCATTCATTGTATATTATCATTCATTGTACATTCAAATAATAACAGAACATTCATTGTATATTAATTACTGTATATTTTCTATATAAAAGTGTCTCCCACAAGTTAAATTCATTGTATATTTTCCATAAAATTTTCATAAAAAACTTCTCAAGGTAATGCTTTTTTCCAATTTATATTAAACAATTTAATTTTAATTTTCCCTTTCAATAGTATACTCATAATTTGTTTCCCTTTTGAATGTTTTTGAAGATTTCAAGCTTTTCGTCAAATATAAGTTTCTTCCATTCCATAGACGCTTTATTATTTCAAGGTTAGTATATCAACTTCTTTTCTTATTTGATTGTTTTCCCACTTTAAAAATTTGATATACTTAATATTTGAATGTATTTTTAATAGTCACAAGGCTGTTATTATTTTGATCCAAATTAATTCTTTTATTTACAAGTCATTTTAACATTTAATTATAAAACCCCCGTGCATCGCACGGGCTGCAAAACTAGTCTTATATTAAAGAAGTCGCATGTTCGAAACTTATGAACGTGGTATTCAAACTTAATAAAAATGGTTTGTCCAACATTTGTGGGTGGTCGATGATATGTCCACTATGCATATGGTATTGTAATTCGTAGTATAGATAGAGCGACAAAATTTTATGTCTAACTCCATGTAATTTCTTTTGATACGAATGATTAATCAAAATAAATAAATAAATTTATTTATAAACCAATTTGTAAACCATAATACCAATTTTATATATCGTAATTACTAATTTTGATCGTTGCTATTAAGGACTGATTTCAAACATTTAGATATCAAATAAAAAAGTTACTTATTGTATTCAAAAAATTAGGGGAATGCGCATTTATATTTTGTCACGAAATTAATTTCACTTTCTCTTTTAACACAAAATTAAAATTTTTGAATTTGTACTAGCGAATAATGAGAATTAAAATATTTGTGACAAAAAAAAGAGTAAGACTTTGTTAACCCTTTTTTAAAGAGGGTTACGGTGACCTTTGTATTTGATTTATGGATACAATAAAAAGTGTAAAGGTTACCAAATTATTTTATTATTATTTTATTGTATTTACCAATTAAATGTGAGGGTCACCATGACCATCTTTAGAAAGAGTTAACAAAGTCTTACTTAAAAAAAATAACCAAAACCCTTTTTTTTTCGTTAGGATTAAGGCATTGTTCACTTGTCACTTAATTTGCCGCTTAAATTTGAAAACTTAAAATTTTCAGATTTAAGTAGTTAACAAAGTTGTTTACTAACTAAAAAAATTAAGTGACCACTTAATTTTTACTACTTAAAACTTAAAATTTTCATCCAAAATTTTAAGTGGCAAAGTTGCCACTTAAATTTGAAACTTAATTTTAATGAGGGTAAAATATCCATCTTACCCTCGCTCTTTTCTCAAAATTATGCAACTCTCTATCCCCACTCTTTTCTCTGCCTTCTCCAACCTCTCCTTCTCTCTAGACAAATTGGAATTGTGAGTTGAGGAAAGAGAAAATGGGTGTTTGGAGATAGAAAGGAGAGTTTTTGGAATTGGAAAGAAACCCCCACAGGAAAGAGAGAAGCCTTCCTTTGAAATTATGTGTTCAAAATAAAATAATAAGAGTAAAATTGTTATAATAAAAAAAATTAATTTTTAAATGTATTATATTCAAACAAATAATATTTTTTTAAATATAATTTTCAAAATTAAATAAATAATTTTTTCAATTTTCAATTTTCAGTTTGAAGATATTTTACTAAACGCCACTTTAAACCTCTTTGATAATTCGAAAACCCCTAAAAAGTTTGTGTTGTCTATTATAATTATAATGACTAGGTATTGCCCATGCCCGACGACACGGCAACGTAAAAAAATAAACAATTAAAAATATTGAAATTGAGCAAAAAGTACTAATATTTAAACAGCATGCAACCCGAAACATATATTTAGAAAATTGTTTGTGCAACCTATTTAACGATTAAGCGCACTAGGGGAGGAGTTTGCTAAAATCTAACTCGAGATACCAAAAGATATATTGGATCCGACCAATTGAGGTGATTTTTAATTAAAAAACTCGAATTTGTTCCCGTTTCACCACTTCATTAAGGTCGTGTTGAGTTAATTTATCATCACTAATTATTCACTAATATATACAAAAATTAATATATATCATTATTATTGCAATGGCATTATATATTTTTTAATGTCATTGTAAAAAATTAAACATTTTAGAGAAGGAAGGGGTGGGTCATTTGCCATCCTTATTCATTCACCATATATATAACAACATTACATATTTAAAAAATTTATAATTGTAAATCTATGGTATCATTGATAGTAACATTGGTTTACAAAAGTAATATATTTATATATATATATATATATATATATTTAAATAAAATAAAATAAACTATTTAAGTTTGTAAAAGATTAAATAAAAACATATATCTTTTTATATTTTTAAACTAAAAGAAGAATTAAGTTGGAACATTAAATAAGTAATATATATATATATATATATATATATATATATATATATATTATTTTTAAACTAAAACTCATATATATTTAACATTAATTTTGAACACAAATTAAATAAAATGCATTTATAGTTGGATTTTTTAATTTTTTTTTATAGCATCTATGTGTAAAGTCAAATTCCATCTTATTATAAAGTTTTTTATTTCTTTATTATTATTAATCTAAATATGAAAAGGTTTTTTTAAGTTTTTTTTTTCCATCATGTTAACATTAAAACCCATATATAATTTAACATTCATTTTGAACCCAAATTTCAGTTTTTTGAACCCAAAACTATATTAGAATAAAAAAAATTAAAACACACATACTCACAGATGGATTTTTTCTTATTATTTTTTTTAACCCAAATTTGATAAGTTTTTATTTAGTTTCAAATTTCAGATTCCAAGTTTTTATTTATACTATTCATTGCATCTTAATTTTCTACATCTATATTTAATTTAACATTAAACCCAAGTTTTCAAAAAAAAATTTATAACATTTATATGTGAAGTCAAATTTATAACACTTACGGTTGGTTTTTTTTTTCAAGTTTTTCAATTTTTTTTCCTCATGTTAACATTAACATTCAAAATATTACATGTGTACTCACGATTGGATTTTTTTTGGATTTTTTCATTTTTTTTTAACCCAAATTTCATACTTTTGAACCCAAACTCCCCAAAATTATTATTATAATGAAAAATTAAAACATACATACATGAAGAGAGAGAGAGAGAGAGAGAGAGAGAGATAGAGAGAGAGAGAGAGAGAGTATTGAAGAAGAAATATTTAAAACATATACGAATAATAGCCCAAAACTATATTAGAATAAAAATTGGTGGACAATATTAATTAAAGAAGAATAAAACTCACATACATACATGAAAAAAATATATGGAATAACATACATACATACATACATTCTTCAAAACATGAAACAAAAGAGTATATTTTTCAAAAGAGTAAACAATAAAAAAAAGTAGAAAATGGAAAGTCTTAATGAAAGAGAGTATTTTTTTTTGTGAGGGAGAGAGTATTTATAAAAAAAATTGTGAGAGGGAAAAAGTTAGAAATTTTGAAATTTGAAATTCAAATTGTATTTTTTTATTATTAAATTAAAGTGGAGAAAAATAAAGTAAAAAAATATGATTTAATTGGGTATGATATCTTAAAAACACATCTAAAAATTCATATTTTTTTTTATAATTTGTAAATAAACTTAGATCATTGATTAAATAAAGAAGAAAGTGTGTCTTGTAATATAGATTATCCTCCGCCTTTCTTTACCGACTCCGTTGCCTTGCCCAATTCGGAGAAAAGGTGCGGTTATTTTTCTCTTCTGTTTCGTGTGCGGTGTTCCAGCCGCCGGTCTCTCACAGGTCTAACCGGAAAATTTATAGGGTTCTCGTCGCCGTGGCTTAAAGGTCTCGCCGGAGAATTTATACGGGTGATGCTCGAGAGAGATTGTTCTGGGCATAAGGTTAGCTGCCCGATTGTTTGATCTATCATCATCTATTATACAGGCAGAGGATTTGAGTTTTTCACTCAGAAAGAAAAGCCCTAATTCAATGCATCTACTTCTCGCCAACTCCGATAATTGATTGATTGATTTGCTGGCATATCCATCCCCCAAAAGGTACAAACCCTAGTTCTTCACTGCTTTTCCAATTAATTTCTTATTATAGGTTGATTAAAATAATATTGATTTGGGGATTTGAATATCCTCTTCTGTTGATTGCCCTTTGATTATTCTAGCAAGCACTTTCTTTCCTCATGCTCTTTGAATATTCTTGTTTTTTGTTCATTGATTCAAATCTATAAGCACTACATTGTAAAGCTCCTTGTACCAATCAACATAATTCCATTCTTAGCAGAACAAGTGGAATAGATACAATCAGTAATCAACACCATGATGTTCTCCTTTGGTCCTATCCTATCTCTTTCCATCATTTATATTAGTGTATATGTATTGATAGTTAAAAACAAAGTTGCAAAGTTGAAGCAAAACACTGGTCAACTGGTGTAAAATTTTATAATTGCAATGGACTCCCTCTATCCCAATTGATAGTTCCCACTTATTTTTTTGTCAAATTGATGTTATTCCCATTTCCAATTTGGGACATGATCAATGTACCAAATCTCTCAAAAGAAAATAAGTTTTATTCTTGAGCATTGGTAACGTTGAAATTAGTGTTTTATTAGAGAGTGCCAAAGTCAAAGTGAGGCTATCAATTTGGCGTGTTCTCTATTTGTGCAGATATATTCACACACCAGCTTTCTATGTATATTCCTTTAAATATTTAATTATCATAATTTTGTTGCTATTTGATTAAATTAAATATTTAATTATCGTAAGTTTGTTTCTATATGATTAAATTAGTTGTGTGCTTTTGCGCTGTTGAATACGTTGATCTAAATTTGTTTTGTTGAACTTTGATTCGTTCTTTTGCTACAGTTAGTTGAAGCTTTGTGAACTCCTAGCGATGATTTACACGGCAATTGACACATTCTACCTAACAGAAGAGCAGCTAAAGAACTCTCCTTCTAGAAAAGATGGAATTGATGAGGCTACTGAAATGACCCTTAGAATCTATGGCTGTGATCTCATCCAGGAGAGCGGCATTTTGCTCAAATTGTATCCTTTTATGTTGTTTTTTTCAGCCACTACATTGTTTTCATGATAGCTTATTCCTGGTTCATATATGTCAGTGTACATGAAACTAGCATATCACATTCTCTTGATGGTGCTGTGTGTCTACAATGCTGTTCAAATAATTTATACATTATTCGAGCTTATCATTGAGAATTTGACATGCACTCATATTCATCTATATGCATTGCTTTGGATTCTGTGTTGATTGAGACTCTGGTGGAGAATAAAAAAGACTGAGTCGTGAGAGACGAGAGAGACGAGAGTAGATAGGACTTTAGATGTATGGTGTGTTTCCCATTTTGAAGTAACAGTTGCCCTTTTTTTTTTACTATAAAAAGCCCCAAACTGGCAGGCAAGCAAAACTAAATAGAATCTGCTACATGCCTGAAAACTAACTCACACAGCTTCTGGGCTACATGGCAAAACGTCACTATGAAAATAGATCCTAACTTCTTATTTTTCTTGCCTCAAAAAATAAAATAATTATTTTTTCTCCTATATTTTACAGCAAATTTCCTTAATTGTATTGCATGCAGACCTCAAGCAGTAATGGCAACTGGTCAGGTTTTGTTCCAACGCTTCTACTGCAAGAAGTCATTTGGGCGCTTCAATGTGAAGGTTTGGTTCTCTCCCCTAATAATTTAATGCTCTAAATTAGGATAATTTTGTGTTCAATCTGATATGGGACTTAAATCTTATTTTTCTTGCAGAGGGTTGCGGCAAGTTGTGTTTGGCTTGCCTCAAAATTAGAGGAAAGTCCTAGAAAAGCAAGGCATGTCCTCAATGTTTTCCACCGAATGGAATGTAGGAGGGAGAACTTACCCATAGAGCATTTGGATTCATACTCGAAGGTTAGCTTACAAATATTTGTTCATTTTTCAATATTGGGCTGTTTCCATAATGCCAAATCATGAGTATTTTATTGTTGAGAACATCTATTTAGACCCACTAAATAGCTAAGTTTACACACTTCTTAAAAATTCAGTTTTTTATTTTTTTTTAAAAAGCACCCTTCTTCTACATTTACTAGTAATAAAAAAGAAAAAAAGACGAAAGGGTGCCATAGTGACTGATACCTTCCTTCCAGCTTAGCGTGTCTCTCTCCGCAAACCCATAAAAGATGGTGCTAAAGTTTTTTTCTATAAACGAAAAAAAGATAAACTAACGAGGGGTATATTGGGTTTGGGTATCATGAAGAGGGTGAACTTAACAAAATAAAAAATACTTTGGGTTAACTTAGCTATCAGGCAGGTTCAAATAAAACTCCCTTTGTAGCTGTATGGAGAATTGTCGTGTGTTATCTTTTTTAATTTTGATGTACAGTTAAGCTTGATTTTTTATTTTGTTGGAAGCAAGTTTGGTCCATTGATTATAGCTGACCCTTTTTTTTTGACAGAAATATAGCGACTTGAAGATGGATTTGATCAGAACAGAAAGGCATCTGTTGAAAGAGATGGGTTTCATTTGCCATGTTGAACATCCTCATAAATTTATATCAAATTACTTGGCCACCCTTGAAACACCGCCTGAATTGAGACAAGAAGCTTGGAATCTTGCAAATGATAGGTAATTTCTACTATATTTGGTTGATTGTGTGTCACCTTTGTAGCATGGATACAATGGCTATTCGAAAAAAAAAAATATCAGATACAATAGGGATGTACTGATAAAATAATCGACATTATGTTGTACATGCGTTTTCATATTTAAATTTTGAGTGTAGTAACCTATGATGCACGGACACTCTCCCGGAGGCTACGTGTTATGCCCAACATGCTTAGGACAAGTGGACATGTTCCGACACGTGTGTCGGAGAGTGCCACATATTTTATTATTTTTTTTGGCAGACACATGAAGGACACGCTCAGGACACGTAAAAAGTGGTCAAATTAGAAATAACTAAAAATATTAGGGTTCAAATAATAATATAACAATTGAGGTAACAAATCTCTTTCTCTTTCCCGTAAAACCTAGCCCCCACTCCCCCAGCCACCATCGAAACAAAACCCTAGCCCCAACTCAGCCATCACCGACTTTTCAGCCCCTACTTCCCTTCGACGACTTCTCTCCAGCATCCCATAATAGGTACGCTGCTCTCTCTCTCTCTATCTCCGTCTCTAAGCACACCACATCTTCAATAGATCGAGAGTGAGGGGGAAATATATACATACTATTGTTGTTAATTGTGTGGAGCAGCAAATGAGATGCAGAGGCGGAGGATGAGGGTGAGAAACACGAACGCTGCAGAGAGTGGCTAAGGAGAAGAAAACAAAGGCTGGTGGCTGAGGAGATGAAAGCTAGGGTTTTGTAACCCAAAGACATTTTGAATGACCATTTTATCCCTGGTGGGAGTTTTTAAGGTCAACATTGTCCTCAAACAAAATGAAAACTTAAATAAAATAGGCATTTTGACCCCTTAAATTACTACATCTTTTATTTTGACCCCTTAAACTACAAGAGACCCTTAAGTTATTTTTATTTGCCACTTTTACCCCTTTAAACTAAAAAAATTGATAATGTTTATTGAATTCTTAAATATTTATAAATATATATATATATTTTTTTTATAAGAAACAAAAATATTATTGCCACTTGAAAAAGCATACGCCAAAAAAGCAACATGGAAATAAACAAAACTAGTGGAAGAAAATTCCATCAGATTAACAAACAACCCAGCCAACAAAAAAACACCCACTACTCACTCAGGGCTCACTTAACTAATAAACTAGCACAATCAATACTAAACAGAAAACATTCAGAACTATCAAGGACTCTAGACACCCTAGTCCACAATCCTGAAAGAAATATAATATAATCACACAGATCTTCAACTGAGTTGCTTTTCCCTTCAAAAATACGTTTGTTTCTCTCCATCCAAACACCCCAAGCTGCAGCTAGCACCGCAGTTCTCCATAGGACTTTCTGTTTATTCTTACCCTTATCAAAATACCATTTCAACTCTACAAACTCTGACCACTTCCTTGGGATAGCACCAATTACCCCAAAAGCCTCAAATAATCCTGCCCAGATTCTCCTGACAAATCCACAGTGAAGGAGAATATGATCAATGTTTTCATCATTCTGATTACACATCACACACCAAGAGGGTGACAAGCACCATCCAGGCCTCCTCTTTTGGATCACATCACATGCATTAACTTTCCCCTTTAAAGCAAGCCAAGCAAAACACTTTAATTTTGGAAGGAACCCCATGTTTCCAAATGAAACTGGACTGAAAAGCTGAAATGGACTGAGATGATTGGCTAAGAACATCAAAGAAAGATTTGCATGAAAAAATACCGCAAGAATGAGCCGCCCAAATTATTTTATCAAGATAATTCTGGTTCAAAGAGACACTCTGAATCAGCTCCATCATGGCTGAAACTTCGACAATCTCCCTATCATTTAAATTTCTACGAAAAGTCAAATCCCAAGAGAAGCTTGGAGAATGGGAGGAAACCGATTGAATAGTCATGTTTTGATTGCAAGATAGGTTGAAAATCCTAGGAAATAAGTCCTCAAAGGACTATTCCCCACCCATAAATCCTCCCAAAAACGAATTTTATCGCCCAAATATTTATAATGTTTATTGCATATATATAATTAATTAAGAACGTGCCCCCCCACTTGTCGTGTCTTACATTTTGGAAAAATTGCGTGTCGTGTTGCAACGCGTGTCGCGTCTATACTTCATAGGTAGTAACTTGTGATGTCTTTAAATACAAATATGGAAGATAAAACTTTAATGAATTGCCTATATCAAGACATGCTTCAATTGCTCTGTCTTGGAGATATATATATATATATGTATTGACTTAACCGTTTTACATTTTAAGAAGGGTGAATAAGTTGTGTTTGGCCCACATTGTTGTGATGTGATTTTGTTCAGGTTGATGTGGGATATATGTGTGAGTATGTTAATTTATTTTTGATGTCGTTTATTGTGCATTTCTTTTGAGCAGTTTGCGAACAACTTTATGCGTCCGATTCAAGAGTGCAGTCGTAGCCTGCGGGGTTGTGTATGCCGCTGCCCGTAGATTCAATGTTCCACTTCCCGAGAACCCTCCTTGGTGGAAAGCATTTGATGCGGATAAATCTGGAATAGATGAAGTTTGTAGGGTCCTCGCACACCTTTACAGTCTACCCAAGGCACAGTACATACCTGTATGTAAGGAAGGAGGTTCATTTACATCCTCTAGCAGAGCGTGGGATTCACCCTCTCAGCCAGTTCCCAAGGTAAATCTCTCTCACACATGCGTGCATGCATACTTGAGAGCGTAATGTTTATTCTTTTGTAGTGTAGGCCTCAGCTATATTTTTGAAACCTGTCATCGATTAGAAAATATTCACGGCTTCTGTTTGTATTGATAGAAGGAAGCGGGAGCAGAGGCACAGCTTGGTAAAGGGGGGCAATTGGCACCCTTAAATTTTTTCTAAAAGAATAAAAATATTTAGTTAAGTTTGCCCCCTATTTAATCTGAAAAAATTTCTGTTATTATTAATCTTGCTCCCTCTAATCTTGAGCAAAATAATTTTTGTACTAAATTTTCTTGTTTAATTTTTATAAATAACATTAGTATTAAACTTGCCCCCCTTTAAAAGTATTTCTAGCTCCACCCCTAAAACGAAGGATGGGGAATGGTTAGGAGGGAAATGTATGGATTTGGTACCCTCCTCGGTTGGGGAAAGAGTCTTATTTGGAAAAGGGAAAAGAAAACTAGAAGTGGTAAAATGGGAGATCAAAAATTTCAAATTAAGTACAAAACAGATGCTCACCAGCTATATTATCCAATCCCACCTAATCTTCCCATTTCTGAGAGGGAAGAAAAGTGGAAGGAAACAGAAACAGGTTATCCCTTGTTTTCCCTTCTTATTTTGTGTCCTTCCCCTCATCATTCACAATCCAAACCTAATTCGTATAAACATTGTTGGTATTTCTCTATCCTATTGTAGGGCCCGTTAGGTTCGGTGTGAAATAAATTACACCTAGGTGAAAAGTAAACTAGTGAAAATATATTCATCTACTCGGCATTGTATTGTGTTCTCTATTTTTTGTGTAAAATTCCATTGTTATCTTGCACATTTATTCATTCTTTTGTAAGAACAAAGAGGGCTTTCTTTTGAATTTGCCCCCCATTATGTGAAATTATACTTACCTCCTGTTTTAGTCATCTGGCATCGTTAGACTTTTCCCCCTGTTTAGGGGGAATCTCAAGTGATTACACAAAAATGGGGGTTAAGTCAAAAAGATTATTTTTGGATTAGACATTGCCTCCCATTTTTACGTAATACTTTGAGATAAACCTACATGCAATGATTATGAAAATAAGGGGTTGGTTAAAAAAGGCTTACAAAAAAATATTATGGAGATTTGGTATATTTTCCACCCTGGTGAAAAGTATTTCAGCCCAAACCGAATAAACCCCAAAGATTAAAAAAAAGCAGAGCAGTTAGATAAACAACTCTATATAAAAGGGTTAATTATCTATTTGAAAGTTGTCTTCCTTGTTCCCGTTTTAGGATAGTTTGTCAAGTGGTCCACCAACAAATGACGATACAAATACTCCCAAGGCGGCAATTGATGCTGGTGGGTCCAAAGATGCACTGATAAAAGCAGCACTTGACAAGTTGAAAGAATCAAAGAAGAGTGACGATGATTCACAAAGTGTGCCTATTGAGGGAGAGGCAAGAGAGGAACCGAAACCGAAGACTGAGCATAGAACAGAGGCAAGTGGAGAAAGGATGAAGGAGAGAGAGAGGGATAGAGAAAGAAGTAAGGGGTGGGATCGTGAAAGAGGGAGGGATTCTGATAGGGAACGTGAGCGAGAGGACACCGAAAGGGACAGAGATATTAAAGTTAAGGACAGGGCCCACCGTTCTAAGGACAAAGGAAAAGATTCGGGTTTGTTTTATGATCTATCTTTGGGCAATGGATATGGTCAAATGATCATTATGCCCTTGCCCAACACTTCTGTTTTACATAGGGCTTTTTTACTTTGCCCCATGTATCTAATGCGAAATTAGACATACCCCCAGTTTTTAATGTAATCATTTCTTAACCCTCCGTTTTTATGTTATTCTTTGAGATTCCCAACATATACGGTGCAAACCCCAATGGTTATAAAAACAGGAGTGTAAGTCTTGTTTTGCATTATGAGCAGGGGCCCAAGGTTAAAAAAAATCCTATGATTAGAAGAACAAAAATTTAACATGCAGTTGGAATTAAAAAATCGAGACGAGTGATTAGGACTAATTTTATTTTCTCGATGCAGGACACGCAGATAAATTAAAACATCACTCTTCTCGAGGTACACGCATTATCTTATTGTCTTCCATTTACTTATTTTTTTGCGAGCATGTATATCTGTAATTTAAATATTGGGCTTGTAACATCTGTAACTCCTTCAGATCGCGACTATCATATCTCGTATTCTACAAGGGAGAAGGATCGACACAGACACCATTCATATGGTTAAAATCTGGGAATCAGCGAGGTTTGTGGCTTTATTTTCTTGATGCTTTGTCCTCTTTAGGCAAACCAATCAGTATTAGGACTAGAGGTGGCAATTCTGGGAAAGCCATGATGACATGTCACCAAATTGACATGAGATGTGTTTGTACCAAGGTCTTTTGGCAGTGTTTTCTTGTATTCGTGTTGATTCTGTCACTAAAGTGGAATAATATTGTGTTACTCGTGTCTTGATGTGCCTAAATGAGAGGAAGAATAAGGGTGATTTAGACTTGGATTCTGTCATGCTAGTGTTTTAAGATCGCATCTCCTTGTGTCTGATAGAAAGACGACCCAAAATCCCGAATTGCCACCCCTGCTTAGACATTGAAAAGTGTGATGGATTGATTATTCATCATTCTGACTTTAGAATTTGGCATTTAGACAGTTTGTGGGCATCCCTGTGCATGGGACGCAAAATTGAATTGACGAACACATTCTCCACAGAAGACTGAAGCTGCTCTGCTTAGTTGGAGGCAGGAGTGGACCCTTGTATTAGTTTTCAAATTGACAGAGACTATATATACGGTAGAACTAAGAATCATTATATGTTTTTGTATTTCAGTTTGAGGTATATGTAGTAGTATTCGTATCATTCATATGCTTACTGGCCTTTTGATGAAATGTTATTTAACACCAAAATTTGTGCGAGTTTCATGTTAATGTGCATGCGGACTCCCACTGTCCCAATTCATAGACCATTTCCCTTTTAGGACATATTCAATGCACTAAATTTACAAACTTGGATAAGTTTTGTTCTCAACCACTTAATAGGTTGAAAATTTATCTTTAAAAAAAGGGGTTTTCTTAAATGAGCTAACAAAATTAGTATTTTTTATCTCACTAACATTCTGAATCAAGTAACGCTTAGACTAAAAAATAGCATAAAATACTTTTTCACCCCAATTTCTATCTTATATAAAATTGTCACTATTAACTTCGTTTTGCATTTTTTTCCCATCATTTTTTAACAACGAAACACCACACAATTACAAAACATCTTACAAAGCAAATCCGAAAAAGAATTACAAGGCGCAAGCAGAATTTTATATTTGGTAGAATTTTTTTGTTTTTATTTTTGATTTTGAATGATTACTCTTTTGATATTCCTTTTGTAGTGTGCCTAATTTTAGTATTTCAAATCTTGTATAACCTTAGGATTTTAGGGTTTTGTTTCTAAATCATTGCTTTTAATTTTATGCGGTTTGGTTGCTATGTGTTGCAAATGATAATTATATTGGTTTTCCATTTTAAAGTTTTTACTATTAAATTGTTCTTTAAAGATATTTTTTTGTTCAATCAATTGCTCTTGGACCTAATTTTTATATTCAGGATGACTCAGAAAATTTATTTATATGAGATATGTATATATATATATATATATACCCACAACAAATTGAACTTTAATATTTTTGATATAGTGAATAAATTTGTAAAAAAAATTAAAATTGGGAGCATTGGATATTGAATAGTAAAAAAAAATATATGACATATCATATAATTGCTAAAATTGTAGTTATCGCAATTAATATTTGAGATAATGGATTATAGGGCTTCGCTCTGTAATGTTTTATAATTCTAAGGACGGACACATGTTTAATAAAGAGAAGTAGTACTAATTTCGTAATTTGGTTTTATAGTAAAGACATTTTTCATAATATTAATTTATTTTAAGAAAAATGATAAATGTTGATGGACAAATATACCCATAATTAGTTCAAGTTAATGTTAAAAGTAATAATTCTCTCTCTCTCTCTTCAGTCCCCATTTCTTCTCTCCTCTCTCTCTCTAAAATCAAACACCTCACTATTCCTTTCTAAAATCTACCGACCAAGCTCAGTTCCGACCAATGATCTTACCTCCTCCTCCACCACCACCACCACCACTTGACTCTCCGATCGTATCCCCGAGAGGAGCACTGTTCTCATCTTCATATTCTTCTTTTTTCTGCGGATGCAATCATAAAACAGATATAACTTTTGATTGAACAGTTGGATTTAGTTGATTTTTGGATATGTTGTTCGGACAAAGTTAATAAACTTGCGCAAAAATTAAGATGATCAAAGATCTTTTTGCTATCGAAATTGACCAATTTCAACAGCCTAACGGGATTTTGAAAAAAAAAATCTGATCGTAACTTTTTTTTTTACGAACCCTACATCGATCCATATATATATACATATATATAAATTGAGTGGATGTTGATCTCATCAATTTTGTTATTCTATGTTTTGTAATGATGCTAAAATCATTTTAGCACCTTTTGGTTGTTATCATGTGCGTTGACAAGTGGTGCTAAATGCATTTAGCACTTTCTGGTTATTGTTAGTATCATAATGAGACGTGAAATGTTATAAGGAATGGGTATTAGTGTCTTTTTTATACAGTATCCTTAATTTACAAGGCTAATTTTTTATGTCCTTTATAATTATGTTATTATTAGAATGAGACGAAATTTTTAATAAAATTCATTAAGAATTTTTATTCATTATGTCTTACATTAATACAAAATTTAATATTATTTAATATTTTTACTTTTATCGAAGAAACTTTATCGTCCTCGTATTATTTCAATAAACTCAGGATGAAGTGTAAAACTTTTTAAAGAATTGATGGGTTGAGAATGAAAATATTTTCATACTGGGATAAGAAAACCAATTTTGTAGTTGCACTTAAAAACACTCTAAAATGTCTCAGTCAGATGGAGAGAATGTTTTTTTGACATTACTACATATATTTGAGAATTGTATCCAATTATGTTAATTTTTAAAGGGTGATTTTGTTTCCATCCACCAAATCTTTCAGTTAATCCACCCTTAAATTATAAAAATTTTAAATGAAATTTCACAAAATTACCCTTTTTAAAATTGATTAGTATATCCACCAATTTTAATTAAATTATAATTGTATAACTTTATATTCCTTTTTTATTAACATTCCTAATCTAAATATAATTCCTTCTAAAAATGTTAAATCCCTCAAACTCAATTTTGAAAAACATTCCATCACTCATTATATCACTGACATCTCTCTCTCACACACACACACGAAAACAAAGTGAAATATTGATCAAGTATAAACAGTGTGTATTATATATATATATATATATATATATAAAAGGGGACGACCAACTTTTTCGGCTTATGTTGCAAATAGACCTTGTCCAGTAATTTACAATTTTTTTTATTCATTAATCTTTTGAACTCCCAACATTATAATTAATAATTTACAATTTTTCTATGCATTAATATTATGGAACCCCCGACATTATAATTAATAATATAATTATTTAGTCTAAAAGTTAGACATGATATAAGAAATTTGGTATAATTTAAAATTTTAATCTTTCGTATTGTTAGTTAGATTTAAATAGTACAAAAACCAAATTATTTCAAGATTTTCGAAATTGTGGGTGTGGATTTCTAAGGTTGGAATACAGATTTGGTGATTTAAAGAATATGAAACTAAAGTTCTAGAGTTTGTGATAGGATGTAAAAGACGAAGAAGAAGAAGATGAAAAAGAAGAAGACGACAAAGAAGAAGAAGAAGAAGAAAAGGAGACAATGAGAGAATCGTTAAAACCGTAAGAGGGAAGGGGTTAAATTTTGTTTTTGTTATTTTACTGCAAAGTTAAATTAAAATTTACCCATTTTTAAAGTGGTTATACTTATTAATTTAGTGGATATTTTCATATTAAATTATTATTTAAAATAATATTTATAAAATTAAATTCATAATATTTTTTGGTCAGTTACGTTTGCGGATTAACTTTATATGTAATGCAGATTAACTTAACAATGTGGATTAACTGAAATATTTGGTGGATGAAAATAAAACCACCCTTTTTTAAATGCTGCTATTATCAAAGCAATTATAACTATTGCCAAAGTAATGTCGAAAGCTATAATTACAATTTTGATCTGGATGGAAAGAAAAAAGGAAATATCGTTAAGAGATTGGCATTATAATTTACTAGTCAATGTTGCGCATGCGAAACCTGGCAACTCGTATATAACTAATTTAGTCAACCTTACAAGGAAACACACACATATATATATATATATATGTGTGTGTGTGTGTATAAAATCCTTGCATATATAAATGGTAAATCAAACCCTGATGACATTAGACTCAAAATTGGTCTTTGTTGCTACTTTAATAAAACTAATATTTTCTTTACAAAAGAATCAGTAAAAATTCTTCAGACACCTCACTTCTTTCTTGCCATTTCCAATTTTTATTTATTTTTTAAATAAAATATTCACAAATACTTTCTTTTGGTAATAACATGCTAACTAATAACATTTTTCGGAATTTCTAATAAGGAGCAGAAGGTTGGGGAACATCATTAAGAGGTGGTATTGGTTTGATATCTCTACTCCTCATGTAGGTCAAAAACTGTCCTGGTAGCTCCTCCAACAAAGCCTCAACTATGGAGATTTTCCCACCTGAATCAAAATAAATAAATCCATAAATAAATGTTACCCTTTTTGGAAATGAAATACCCCCCAATTACAACAGAGAATTTTGAATAATTCCTATCAAAATGCATTCAGAAAGACAGGATATATCAACCACGCAGCTTAATTCAAAGAATAAAAATGGACCATCTCCATTCATATTTCTGGTTGGGTCGAGTGAGTGGGTTTAGCCCATGTGCTTGACCGTCCTCCCGTACACGCCCCGCGAAGACTTAAAGAGTTGTCTTATCGGGATGGGGACATACATGTTCTTCATCATGTTTAAAGCGTGTTATCATTATTTTTAATGGCTTTGTGGATTCTTGTCACCCATTTATCTAAACTTGTCTATCAGGTCAATACCATTATGACCCCAACATCAAAAGTTAACCCATTAATTGATCAATTGGGGAATCCGGCTCCTCTCAAATGATTTCAATCATTCTACAGTAATAATACATCTGAACCGTTCAGTTAAAATTAGATGGCTTAGATTGGCATACAGTATTTGCCTCTACCAATGACTCATTTAGACAGAAACTGCCTATCAAAATCAGAGCCATCTAATCTCTAATTACCCACGACTCATTTAGAAGGAAACTGCCTGTCAAAATATGAGCCATCTAAGTTTAAACTACCAGTGATTCGTTTAGAAAAAAAGTGCCTGTCAAAATCTATGCCATCATATTTTAAACCAACGGTTCCGATATATATTTTCGTTCTGATGCATCTCATTTTCCTAGGTCTAAGTATTCACTCCAATAATCAAAGTATTCCGGCCAAAAAGGAATCCAGAATCTAAACCAAACAAATTTATAAAGTTCACAAAATTGTTGAATGCAAAATAAAATATGTACTCACGATGAACTTCACGCATGGGAACAAACTGTACAATATCACGCGTAGCTATCCTCCCTGTAGAGCTCTCCAATCTACATCCATTATCAGCATCAAGGATCTGCAGTGGCAAAAATTATATAATATACCAATTATTTCAGAAATCTATAAGGGCGTGTGTCGAGCCCAATTCCGAGCTTTGGAATTGAAGCAAAAATTAGCATATACAATTCCAAAGTTTGAATTGGGTTCTCAAACACACCATAAGAGAGATAAATCACACACAAACAATACCATTCGACTTGACCGAATTTGACTTTGTTTCTAACCACACCTCTGTAATAACCAAACAAACAAAACTTGGCAAGACACCAAACTTTTGGACGAAATATACGAAATCTATGTGACTCTCCAGTCATATTCCCCAAAATGCTGACTCGACTCACCAGGTCCTATTTTTCTTCTTTTATCAACAATCTGTGACACCAAATTACGTATTTTTATTTTTTATAGCCTATAAACCCAAAGCAATGCTTTCAAACATGAGGTGGCCGACTCTTTGGACAAACTTGTGTCTTAAAGTTTGAATTACGCCTTTCATAAAAAGATGGATCATAAAGAACCAACTGAAGTATGGATTTTGATTAAAAAGAAAAAGAAAAAGGAGTATACCTCCATTTGTTTAAAATCTTCTCCACCGACTCCAACAATAAGAATCGAAAAGGGTAGATCAGATGCTCTCACCAAAGCATCTTTGGTTTCTTGGAGATCAGTAAGAACTCCATCCTACAAAAATGGTAATCTTTTTTATTAACAAAATGAATAATAAGAAAAAAAAAACCAAAAGTTGGGTTATTTAAATGTGTACCGTAATAATAAGCAAGACAAAGTACTTGTTGAGGCTGTGAGAGAGGGACTGGGCAGCTATTTCAGCAGCCTTGTTGATCACTTGTCCAAACAAAGTGGGCCCAGAGAGAGGAACATTGCGCAAAGCACTTGCATAAGCAGCCATGATCCCATCTACTCCTTCAACCTACAAAATAATTTTAATTTTAAAGAATCCTAATTTATTTTTTCGTTCATCTCAATTTAAGAATTGTGCATAGAAAATAATGTGATATACCAAAAGTAACCTTTTATAACGCTACTAATTTTTAAAATAAGTTGGAAAAAGAGATGAGTGGTTGTCCATCTTTTTCTTATTTTTTATGGAAAAAATTTCTTACCCACCATCCAAAGAATTTTATTCCATGGAAAACAGAAAAAGTAATAGAACATTTCACTGACTCACTCATCTCTTTTTCCAACTTCTGATAAAATTACTAGTGCTTTCAGTCATTTTCCAACTTTTTGATCAAACGGACCCTTAGTCACTTTCTTTCGCTCTCTTTAGCATAAGGGTAACTACAAAAGTTCATAATGTCTCTTAATAATTGGCCTTTCAGACAAGGACTTTTCCTTTGAGAGTTTGAGAGGGAGGGAGTAGTATTTTTTGGATGAACTATGTAATTCACAAGTTAGTTCATTCTAAATTGATGAAAGTGTAAAATGTTCCACTTTAATATAAATTTGCTTATTGTGTTTTAAGTCTTTAACCTTTATGAAATTTATACCTAACTGTAGATTACGAATTTCAAGAAAGTACTTTTGCATATTGCATCATACAATTTCTTAGAATTAACTCGAATTTGAGCAAGTGGTTTAAGTCTAATTGGAAAGGCACCTATGAGAATTCAGGAGAAGTCCTGACTTGAGCCTCATCCGGGGTGGAGGGATTTTCGTTATTATTCTAGTAAAAGGAATAAACTTGGACCTTCCCTTTAAAAAACAAGAAGAATTAACTCGAATTTGTAACATCCTACATCACGTTCATTCTTGCAATCAAACACTATTAAGTAACAATATAAAGGATAAGATAATTTATGAATAAAAAATTTTAGAAGTTACATTACCTCAAAATTACCGGGACTTCCATTCAAATTGAAACAATGAGATATGGTGCCGTCATAAATCTTTCCACCAAAGCCCCAAGCAGGAAACCGCCTATCAGAATCGTAGAACTGTATCACCTCACCAACCTCCATTATAGCCTGCAAAGAGTGAACCAATAGTTATTAGTGGACAAAAAAAAAAGAGCACAAACAACTTAAATGGATATTTAACAATTAAACCATTAGGATTTTAATCATACTGCGTACCACAATCATCAAAGAATTTGCAGTTGATCAAATAGAAAACTCGTATCACTATGAACAATTAATGTAGTTAAATCATTTTCATATAAATCATATCAGTACGATCATTAGCTATTTCCCTTGGATTTCGAGGTATCTGGCTGGATAATGTAGCGTCAACAATGTTGTAAAAAGCTGAAGGAATATTCAAGGTGTAACAAGGCCTCAATCTAAAAGTATGTTGAACAATTTTTTTATTTTTTTTGGTCAAAATCACTTGAAACAAATCCTGAATTTTTCATAGCATAAAAAAATAATGTACCAGTATAAAAGTTTATTACAAAGTATAAATTCCATAATCTAGAGTTGTGCATGCATATTACAGAATATATTTACGAACACATACATATATACAGGGGAAGTTTCAATTTATACCCATGTAAAGCAAAGAAGTTTTACAACCATCAATAAGTTTTTTTCAACTTCATAATTCATCAATCCAACCGTTGAATTAGATGACTATTATATATGAAAGATCCATGCAAAAAATTAAATTTATCGGAGATGCACTAGTCTCTCATCATAATCACAATATACAATAAATTATGAGCCTTATAAAATTTAGCGGGATGTCCCGTGTTCGATTCCCCGAAGGTGAAAATTCTCTTGTAACAAGCGACAGGCTTGGTTTTGCGAGCGGGGATTAGTCTCACATCCAATGTGGTCAGGACACCGTGTGGAAGACCAAAAAATATAAAATTAAATAATTACAAATATCTGATTGATTTGATACTTTGCATGCTTGATAAACACAATAAAAGTTGTTTATCTAATGGTGGAATTGATGAATTATGAATTTGAGAAAAAAGTTGTAAGAGGGTGTAAAACTTCTTAATCTTATACCAGTATAAGTTGAACATTCCCCATATATATACGTTAAGCGTATATATATCTATAGACGAATTACCGATAATATTTTTCAATAATGAATGTTGCAAGTATATAACCTGGACTAGAGTGTATATATATACATATATCACCGAGCGAAGTATACATAAAAAGTAGCTTTCACGTGATGCATATTAGGACTTCATTGTTTTGTAAAAAGAAACTGAAAACCATTTATAGTTTTGCAACAAAGATTTAGCGGGAAATGTATCTTTTAGGGAAGATTTGGAAGGAAAAGTGATATTTACATGATTCTTGAAGTGACACACGATACAATTTTCAGAACAAGAATGATGTATCTTTACCTGTTGATAAGCATTGAACCGGCCTGAAGGATCAATGTAATGTAAAGACTCAGGGCTTCTAGGATTTCCATTTGAAGCTGCACAAAATTAAAAATTTCAATGCATATATGAACCAAAAAGAAATCTACATACAATTCAAATACTGATTGATCATTTATAATTGGGTCCGTTATGATTCAGGTAATTGAATCGAATATAGATCGATTGTAAAGAAATTAAAATATTTAATAAACTAAAATTATTATTTAATAGTATATTATATGCAAGGTTATTTAAGTGTAAACATATACGCAAGATAATATGAATGATTATTTCGTAGTGCTAATCAGATTATTTTACCAATAGGACAAATAGATAAGCTAATTCTAAGTTATGGGATTGAAGTATTGAACAAATCATTCATATATCATTAAATTGATGATATTTTTATAATTGAGATCATATAATGGGTCAACAAAACACTAAATATAACGGAATAGTTTATCTAGATCAAAGGCCCGTTACCTGTGAAATCAACAGCTACCATGAAGTTGAGCTCGAATCCACTAGAAATGTAATCGAGAAAACTGTACACTTGCTTCTCAACAAATCCATCCACAAATAGTTGGCCTTTCAAAACCTATACATATATACAAGAATTAAAGGCTTAATAAGACATACATGCAACCTGTCACGAAGCCATCTACGGTAAATAAGTAGGCATTTTTTACTTTTGCCCCTATTTTATATGTGAAATTAGAGTTACCCATGTTCTCATAATCGTTAGACTTTATCCCAATGCATGCAGGAATTAGATAAAAATGGGGGATTAAATCAAAGGATTACGTTAAAAATTTAGACATTACCCCCCATTTTTATGTGGTACTTTGAGATTCCCACGCATGTGGGAAGCAAAGTCCAATAATTATGAAAACAAGGGGTAAGTCTAATTTTACATTAAAAATAAGGGGGCAAAGTGAGAAAGAAAAATAAATAACCTTTTCACGACGACGGCGACTAGAAGATGGCAAGACAAAATTTGCACCAACTTTTTCTTTGTGAAGCCTTTCTAGGTCTGCTATGGATTTTTGTAATTTGCTGTTCCAAATAATTGAAGGGTTAATTTACAACTTTCAGATATTAAAGTCCAAACATACCAGGAACATATTCAAAAGAACAGGATGAAAAAAAAAGTTACCCTATAAATGCATGATCACCACTGGTATTGAAATCGAAACACTCTATAATTAGTGGGTTATCCTAAAACAAAGAGATGACATCTGTTAATAAGTAGAAATTAGCAATTCTAAAAGAGAGAATCGGCATTCAAATTCCAGATATTAAAGCTCCGTTTGATAACAAGTTGGAAAAATAGTTAATTTTATGAGAAATTAGAAGATTAGACCAAGTAATGAGATGCTCTATATCTTGTGCTTATTTTTACGATTAGATATTCTCCATCTTTCTATTTTCTGTGAACTTTTCTTCCTCACCACCCAAAGATTTGTTTTCCATGTAAAAAGTGAAAAAGTAAGAGAAATCACTTTCCCACTTCTCACACAAATATCTGTTTTTGCTATCATTTTCCGACTTGTTATCAAATGAAGCCTAGAATCTTTACAAACTGGAACAAAAGCGATGCCATAGATATTAATTATTTTTGTCTCTGATGAGCAACTACAGATATCCAAGAATGAATACAATCCAGGGCTTTTCTTGCTTTGCCACCCCCCTCCCCCCTAAAACAAAGTTTTATATGTGAAATTAGAGTTGCCCCCTTTGCTTTCATAATCGTTAGATTAACCCCCTATATGCGGGGGAATTTCAAAGAATAACGTAAAAATGGTAACATAATACTTTGAGATCCCCTCAGCATGCAAGGGGAAAAGTAAAAAAAAAATGCCCTATAATCTATTCTAGCATCAAATAATGAGAAGCATAAAAGCTCACCTTGCTCCCATATTTCTGCATAGTAAGAGATAGGGGCTTCCAAATTGGATTCAAATTGTTGTTCACCACTTCTGTCTTGCAAATTGGAACGGAACCTCCGGTCTCAACAATCCTAGAGATTCTTAAAAAAGGATCCTATAAAAGAAAAAGAAACTAAGGGTCAAATTATTTATATGATTAAACTCCATACGAATATAGCTTCTTTTTTTCAATTACATACACTTTTGGAGAAAAAGTCCTTGTTGTCCAAGCGAGAACAACGGAATGTAATCTCAACAGCATTCTTAGAAGCAACAGTTTCCTCCGCATAGATAGTAAGCATTCCCAAGTTTTGCAACCCACGCCCGTTTCTATTGTGAAGATTTAGAGTCACACTTCGGCTTTGTTTGGTCACAATCTTCCATTTAAAAGAAGAAAATTTTAGTACGGTATTTTACATGGCCTCAAGTTGAAGAAAAGTATACAATAACAAGAAGACGAACTATCTAAATTTGCAGAAACTAGAAAGAGAAAGAAAATATCTCATTTGAAGAGGATCCATATACATGCGTCTTGAATGGGGCCAGCTAGAAAGAAAGAGAGTATGGGTGGGACATATAAAAAAAGTTGGAAAATGACTGAAAACACTTAATTTTATGCCAAGTTGGAAAATGATTGAAAAGGCTACTAATTTTTACAAGAAGTTAGAAAAACAGATGAGTGATTGTTGAGGTAAGAAAAAAATTTCAATAAAAAGAGAAAAAGATGGAGGATATCTCACCAAATTACTCGTCTCTTTTTCTAACTTCTCATAAATTTAGTATTGAGTTTTCAATCAATTTCCAACTTTTTTTAATCAAACACACCCTACATGACCAATATATTTCCCATTCTTTAGGCATTCAATAGTACATTATTCTAATATAGTGGCATTTAATAGTACCTTCTACGGCCTTCTTGAATACCACTACATCAGATTTGATTTGACCATTTTCAAAAATATATGCATGAAAACTTACTTCTGACAGAACACAGCTAGCTTGACCAAGAAATTCTTGATCATTCAACTTCAGCATCTGGAAAATGCCACAAAAAAAAGAAAAGATCCAAGTTATTGAACACGTCTCGAGAGTACAGAGCAAATTGAATATCTATAAGTTTTAAGAAAAAGTAAATAAAAGGCATGGTAGTCAGGGATTTAAAAGACAACTATAAGTTTTTGGTTCCACAAAATGAATATCTACAAGTTTCTACATTTACAAATTGTGTAATCACACTAGAAATTCAAATTATTTTATTTGGTACATCGAAGATTAGTAAATTTCAAGATTCTGGGAAAGCAAAGATGATGTAAAGTGACATGATCCAACATCAAGAACCAGTTCAATCTTGTGCTTATCGGTGCAATTTAATCAAACATTTCATTAAAGCATATCCTTATTCATTTGATAAAGAGAGAGAAATCCTTGATCTAATGTTTCAGACTGCAGAAAATTTAACAAAGAGAATCTATAGCTCTATAGTCCTAACTCTACTCATTATTAATTAGTTAATTTGAATGTAATAAGTATGTAGCAGAAGAAGAAATAATTCTGATAACATTGTATTTCTTATATCATTTGAAGTTCAGCATGTAATAATGTGATTTACATATTATAAGGCTTCATCATCCATAAAATTTATTTTTTGCTGGAGAAATCAACTCTAGCTGAACACGGAGATCTCAAGTTCGAGTCTCATCAGCTGCAAATGCAACTTATATCTTCCTACCCCAGTGTAATAGTGTAGTTTGCTCACAAAAAAGAAAAAAAATCTTTAATGTTGATCTTTAATATTTGGTACAGAATTCTAATGTCAATTGACATATATACAACAAATCGAGCAAAGGGTGAGTTAACTGAAATCAAAATTGAAATAAAAAAATTATTATGCTTAAAAAGATAAATCATACCTTCACGGGCAATTTATGATATTTCGTATCCACATCGTACACCTCAAATCTGAAAACAGGAAGGGGTAGAAATTTGAGAAAAAAACTTTAAGGCTTAAAATACCCCCATTGGATGTGATTAACAATCAACTACAGAGACATAAAAGGCTTACACCAAATGCTGAACCATCTCAAATTGGTAAGCAACATTCACTTTTTCAATCCAAGAAGGATCCAAATTATTCATTATCACTTCTGTGCGACCAAGTTCCTCTAAGTTTCCATCTCTTTTTCTGAGATAGACTACTGCCAGAGGATCACTCTGCAATAAACAAACAAAAATAACAACTCAGTTTCAATTGTAGTAACATTAGAACATGGTAGACAACAGAAAATGAAAAAACACAGAGCAGTCAAGTAAATTTAACAGAATTGCTCAAGTCCTTCACAAAACCAATTTACTATGGAGTGATAAGGAATTTTTTGATGAAATTTGAATCAAAGGAAAAAAGTAATCACCCCATAGTCCCCCATACACACTATTAGATAGAGTGGGTGTAATTTGAATTTTGCATGAGTTCATAACAATATTCAAATGTCAATACACATAAAATTATGAAAGGAAGATGCATATAGATATATCTACGGAGAATCGGATATAGATTGATAATTAAATAAAACTTGTCTATTTAACCTTTTTTTTTTATACATTTAGTACTAATAATTTTTGTTATCGAAGTAGGCACGCGTCATTTGTAACATGTGGATAGTGTCGTAAGCACAACTAATTAGACATAAATGTGAATAATACCTAAGCGCAATCACTTTGTAATGTGAACAATGATGAAGGCATAACATAAAAAACGTACCAATAATTTTTTTTGTAGGCATGAATTGTTCCATGGCATGTGTAATTTGTAAAATGAGTAATTTGTAAAAGAAATGTTGAACACTTGATGACATACCTTTGACATAATGTCACGATCACGTAATTTTGAAGCTGACAATGATAACTGCAGTTCACAACTAAAACATATCAATCATGTGTCACCAAACCACATACACTGTCTTGAACAAAGAATACATTTAAGAACATATAATCTTAGAAACATGGAAAAGATCTTAAGCCCAAGATCTCCAAGCCAGAGAAACATAATTGCCAGTTAGCTATAATATTTTCTTCGAAAAACCAATGAAAATAATAAGAACCGTAAATGTACACTTGATAACATTTTTTGCAGTAATAGTTTTAGTTCACTCCATATTTGCTTGTATTTTGCAAAGGACTTGCCTACAGCTACGATTTTACACAATATATTTTTCACGGCATTCTGGTGAGGAAGAAGACACATATTTTAGAAAACTCCCTCTGTTCCAAACTAAGAGTCCAGTTTGACTTTCCCATATTTTTAAAGTTACAATCATTTTAAAGAAACCAATGTTTAGGAACAAAAGTTGTTTACTATTGTGAGATATGGTACATTGGTTACGTCCAAATAAGGAAACTGGACTCTAAATTGAGACATCCTAAAAAGGAATACTAGACTCTTAATTTTTTGGGACAGAGAGATTACTAATAAATTGCATTGAAATTTTGTATGCACAGCCGGTTGGTTTAAACTTGTTTCACTCCATTAACACATCTCTTTTGCATATTTTAAAAGAACTCAGGCTGCTAGGCCAAGATATATCGTACAATTTGGACTACTTGAACAAAATATTAGAAGAATGCACCAGCACTTGGGGGAAAAAAGGCAATAACAAGAATTAAATAAATAAAAGAAGAATCATCACAAAAAGACATTCTTAGCCTGCTTGATGCACAGTCTCTGATTCTTTAACCGCAAAAGCAATTGGAAACATTAATAATTACTTTAACACCTATTAAATGGAAGTAGTAACGGTCAAGGTCAAGGTCAAGGTCAAGGTCAAGGTCAAGGTCAAGGTCAAGGTCAAATTGGATGATTGAACATGGGGAATTGTCTTACAGATGATTCAATTGGAATCTAATGAGAGAAGTCTAGAAAGTTAAAAGAGTACAAAAGAAAGCATCTAGTGGGCCGAGGAGGTGTACAAAAAAGGGGGACTACAGTATAATCTTGCTGGGATCTCAAATTATTGGGATAATTTTTAACTCATCTGCAGATGATTGTGACTTTAAAACAGGAGGATGAGAGACTTTGTATAATTGGACATCTAATATAGACGTATTAAATGGGAATCTTGCTTTGTTTCTTTAAAGGGAGCACGCACAGTGGCCATCGGTACACTTTGTGCTGGGAAGAGGTGGACCATCTGAGCAAAAGATGACTATTGACTTATAATTTTGTTGTACACTTGTACCAATTTTGTAATAAAGGTGGTGGTCCTCGGACCTACAATAAGGTTGCTAATAGTTTCCTTCCGAGAGGGTTAGACATTTGCTGCCTTACCCTCTCGGACACCGCAGTGGTGGTAGCCTGGACTGCCTAATACTCAGCATAAAATATACTAGTCATCTCGGAATAGAACATAAAAATGACACCAATACTCTACACCCAAAGAAATATGAGCAAAGTTTGATGTATGAAATTCATCTGATTGAAAATTACATATGTGTTAGTAAATCACTTTTTGTATAAGAAGTTGGAAAAATATGAGTGACTTGGTGAGATGGTATCCGCTCTTTCCTTCGTTTTTCATGGAAAACTTTTCCTACCCACCACTATCCATTTAAAGAATTTTGTTCCATGAAAAAACCCAATAGATGGTCTAGAACATTTCACCAAATCAATGATCTCTTTCACGATTCATAAAAACAGTAGTGCTTCCAATTATTTTTCAGCTTCTTTTTATCAATAGGACCCTTAAATTTCATATCCGAGAAGAATTCAAGGACAAGTCAAACTGGAAATTTTCAAAGACAAGGGGGAAATCAAGCAGCCCCAGAATTTCGAACAGAAAACGAAAGAACTTCAAAGTAAGCAATCCGCAAAACTAATTAAATATATATATATATATATATATTGACTTTTATAATCTCACAAAGAAAGGACCAGACATTACTAAACAACCCTCGAGCCTCGTAAAATAAAGAAACAGGACAAAGGATTGAATTGAATTAAATTAAATTAAACAGATTACAATGCATTAAAGTAAAATCAAATTAAGTTTAGGGTTCACACAATTTCGCAGGATCGAGAATTAGGGTTTTCTGTGGGTCTTGTTGGCCAAGTTGGCCATGTATATATACAACTGTACATATATATATATATATAGATACCTCTAAAAGAGTAAAGAGAGGTTGAAGGCCCTTAGTTTTATAGAAGAAATCAACTGCATCATTAGTTGCTGCAGAAGCAGAAGCATCCACATGGGTGGTTTTTTGTTGGGCCCCTCCTCCTATTGCTTCTTTCCCACCCTTTACATCTGAAAAACAACCTCCCATCTCTCTTCCCTGTCTCCCTCTCTCTCTTCAATCTCAATCCTCTTTCTCTCTCTCCCTCCCTAAAAAAATTAAAAATTATTATAATTTCTCTTTTGTATCCTCTCTGGTTTATATCTTAAAACCAACCTAATAATGAATCAGGTTGAAATTGGAAAAGCGTGTTGATCTAACTTTCGCAAAATGGAGACTTAAACTATTTATATTTGGATCAAATTCTACCCTAACTCTTCTTCTTTTTTTCTTGAGACAAATTTCTTTCCTAACTCATCATGCTGATTGTTGTTGGGTTTGTTTCTAGGTTTAGACGGTGGTCCACTATCTTGAACATTGTGATTCATTTTGCCATTCAAATTAACAACAAACCTTCTCCCCTGCTCAATCTGAAATATAATCTTATAAAAACGATTTCTATTAATTATATATATTGTTGTATTAAAAACAAATTATATAATTATTATTAGTATTAGTATTAGTATTAGTATTGTGGTGGTGATCAATAGTTTGGGACGATGATACACTATTGATAGAATTACTTTTATTATTATTATTATTATTATTTTTGGTCAAATATTGATAGAAGTTGGCTTGTTTTTTATTATTTATGTTGTAGTTAAAATTAAATATACGTATCCATTCTTTCAATGTGCAATATTACACTCAAAAATATTAAATTATATATATATATATATATTATATTCAAATATTTACATCATTAATTTATAAGTTATACAAAAATTATTTTAATCCAAATTTATTGTATTCAAACTAAAGTTTTCCTTTTAATTATATTTTTACAATAATTAACAACCCGTGTAATGTAAGAGGTCTAACAAAATTTATTTTTATCGATTAATTTAATATTATTAGTATATATATTATTTGTTTTATGTTGTTATATAATTCAGTAAAAAAAAAAGTAATACACACTTACACTTATACTTGTTAATGAGAAAAAAGTGTTAAGAGCATATACTAGAGTCTCAAATAAAACACGTTCTTACACATTACCAAATAGTAATAAACACATTATTATATAGTAATAGATGAGCAGCTTAAGAAAAATAGTGAATGATGAAACAATTTAAAGACATAAAAAAAATGTAGAGGTAAATGAGACGAATATATCAACAAAAGCATGAAGATAGCCGTTATAAAGAGGAAGCATATATATATGTGGTATATATATATATGATTAAAGTAAGAAACAAAATAATTGGAAAAAGAAAATTGCAATGAATTAATTAAGAAGGGAGAGGAGGAGTACTTCCTCCATATTACATATAGGTAATAGAAGATTTGATTATTTATACCAATATAGCTAGAGCAATTGTTAATTACTTAATTTATGTCATTTTTAAAAATAATTCAACTTGCAATTTTTGTATAATTTATGTATTTGCACATTTTTTTTAATTTAAATAACAGCCACTCTTAACTATTAGCGTATTTTTTTTATATTCATTTAGTTTATCATGTTAGTGATTATTTTCAATTTTAGTTGTTGTGTCATTTTTTTGTTTAGTTGTCAATGAGATGCATGCATAAAATATTCTCGTCTCACTTATTTTAAAATAACTTTCTTATCATACATAACCTTAATGTATAGTATAACATCATACATAACTTTAATCATTGCGAGTGAAAATTAATCGAGATACATTAAAGTTGACCTGAACATTTCGCGGGATAACCCTTGAACAAAAAAAAAGTGTAACATCCTACATACGTCACATACCATGCACCTTAATGTTATGTTGAGTTTAGTCATAATAGTATAGAATAAAAGCAATCATTAGTTACTTACGCAGTTACACTAGTCCCTCCTACTTAAATAAGAGTTTCACATTCTCTTTTAGGCATTTCAAATTTAACGACTTGTTTTTTCAATCAATATACTTATCGACTTATTATTGTAGATATATAACTTTTAGAGTGCTTTATATAAAATCCATTCTTTTTTCTAAATGGTGCCACCCATTTTTCTTTTAAGAAAAATAATTGTGGAATATTTATGAATAAAATTATACAAAAGAGTTATTTTGAACTTTATAAAAAAAATGTATTCAAAAGTATGGTATTCGGACAATAGTTTTCATTTTAACTATATCACATATTGTTTTAGTTTTAGTTTGGTTGCATTAATTGTTTAATTTATAAATTAGTTTATTTTAAATTGATAAATTGTATTTTTTTTAAAAAAAAATGTGTTTTTTTCCTACGAAATCATATGATAATTGTAAAATATTTCAACTGTTTTTACACTAACTTATTTAATATCATAAAATTTAACTCACTTTTTTTACAATGTTAAGAATTAACTTAAGATGATAACTTTTGCGACCAAAACACAAATAATCAGATAATTTATGAATTAAATAATTTTAAATAGCCTAATTTGTAAATAGAAGGATACCCAAACAGGACCTGATATAAAATATTTTAATTCTTGAAGACAAAAAAAACTATGTTCCCATTTTGGATTAGATGATATTTATATATAATTCAAAATTTAATTAATTATAATACCTTAATTATTTAATACGGGAAAGGCCGAAAGGGTTTATAGTTGCATAAATTACATTTTTGGAAATATAAAATGAATCATTATTTTATAATATTGAAAATTTTTATCAAAAAAAAATCGAATTTTCAATATATATGGTGCAACAACCCTAATTTTATGTGAACTACAAATCACTAAAGTAGTCGCTGAAGTTGTCAAATCCAATGTTGGTAAACGTTTGTTGAAGTTTGTAAGTTTGTTGCTTTCCATTATCTTCTTCAAGTAACAAATATTATTATCAAAAAAAGAAAAAGTATGTAATATAATTAGGGGGCATTTGATTACAAGCGTGAAATTTACATAGAAATAAAATAAGTTATCGGCAATTGAATTGCTTAGAATTGAGTTGTATAGAAAATGTAGTATAACGTGTTTGATTGACTTAATTTTCTATCCGAAAAATATTGGTTGTATAATGGCATTTTTAATGTAAAAAAATTATTGGTATTTTTTTTTACATAATTATATAGTCATGATGGATCTTGTTTAATTGATCTTGATTAGTATATTTTAAATATTAAAATTTTATATTTTAAGTTATGGCATTTTTAATGTAAAAAATGGTAAAAACCTTGTCTCTTGAACCGTGCCCAAGCATGGAAAACAACCCCCCCCCCCCCCCAAAGAAAATATTTTCCTCAATTGCCTTGAAAATGCACATGTGTGAGGCAAAGGTGGGAATTGAATTGCCCGGAAAAAAAAATTCAATTAAACACCTTAAGTTGTCAAATCAAGTAGAAAATCTTTATTTTTCATGGAAAATGTTGCCAATCAAACACACCCTTATTGAATTCTTAATGAACGCTGTTAATTATATACACTAAAACACTTGATAACTCTCTATTCTATTTACTCAATATTATTATACCGAGTGTGTGCATGTGTTCAGTAGATATGGGTTGTTCTATTGTTTAGTATCAAAAAAATATATTAGTCGCAGTGAGTATGTGCACATTTACTCAATGCTATTTCGCTAAGTAAATGTGTACATATTTTATACTATAGCACCGAGTCAATATTAAAATATTAGATAATGTCTTATTGAGTATAATTAGCGCCACCCACTTTTTATTTTAAAAGAAGAAAACAGAAAGGCATTTTGTAGTATAGTAATATGACTCGAATGTATGTTACTGCCAACAAAGTTAAAATTGTGATAATTGCAACTTTTTACTTGTTATATATTTTTTTCTTTTAATTGTTTTTTTTTATTTAAATGTAATTCTAAGCTTGACAATGAATTGAGTTCATGTTAAGTTATATCTGTATCGTGTGAAAAAAAGGGCTTCATTGATATCGTTTAATAAATAAGAAAAAAAATTCAAATTCATACATGACGCTATTATTTAATTAATGACAAAACAAGGTTTATTCTTACTTGTAAATTTAAACTTTTATAACTAAAACACTAAGAGCATCTTCAATGCAAAAATGGATTTGGTACATCTTGACCATAGACATGTAAGTATGTATTTTTTATGTGGCAAAAAAAAGTTTCTTGATGAAAAAGTATTACAAAAACCATCTCCAATGAGATTGCTCAAGAAATTGTCTATTAATAAATTCATAAAAAATAAATTAATAATTTTATATATAAAATGGGTCTTGTTTGATAGCTCTTTATTCATACTTTTTTAATGTGTAAATTTTATTATTAAATAAATTATAAAACTACAATTAAAATATTTGAAAGCTTAAAAAAGAAAAGTATGTAAACAAAAATGATGATATGGAAATAAGATATTGTCTAAGAGGCCCTCTAGAAGTAGAGGGTCATCCTCATAATGTCTATGTTCATTTTTGCCACATCATCTTCATGGTCATTAGGAATGGTTGCATTGGAGAGCATTTTATTAGCTCATTGTCCATCAATTCTATGTAGTATCTCATTTTCATTTAATTCATAGTTGCATTAAAGATGCGCTCTCTAAAATTGAACTAAAACAACACAATCAAACATAAATCATCATAAAAAAAGGTTAACTTGGGTAACAAATTTGAGTTTTATAATTACAATTATTTTGGACTAAAATGACATAGGTGTTCTCACCTATACAAATCATTCATAATTTTTTTAACAGGTGGTTATTGAGATAGCAAATATACTAGAACACGATTCCTTAAGCAAAACAAGTATAACAGGTTTACCTAGGAGTGTTATTTCGGTAATTCGGTCAATAAATCATACTTACAAATACTAAAACCAGAATAACAAACTCCATTCTAGTTTACAATTTGGTATTTGAAATTAAAAATCATTACTAAACCACTCGATTTTATGTAATTTTGGTTTTTGGTAATTTCAGTTTGTTTCAATATTTCGGTAACAGTATTATTTGTGTTATTTTTCTGTAAAATATTATTTCAGTAAATGTGTGCATCTGGTGGTGGGAATAACACCTAAAATAATTAAAAGTTGTTCAGATGCGTGTAAAATATCATTATGAGCACAAAATAAAAGAAAGTTTATGGATAAATTTAAAATTATGAGCACAAAATAAAATATCATTATGAGCACAAAATAAGGAGGATAGAATAACCTTGTTGCATAACTTTTTCATTTGTGTAGCAGTAGAAAAATGAGACTAGCATTTTGAGACATTTAAAATTAAAAGTGGGATTATTGATTTGATACAGAAGAAGTATTATTTATTTTCGTAATTTTAGCGTATTTAGTCTTGGTCATTTTGGAATTAGTATTTTCGGTATTATTTTTTGGTAGCATCAATATTTTACCTTTTCAGTATTTTCGGTACGGTAATTCATTATTTCCAGTTTTCGTAGGGGTAATACAAGAACCAAACCAAAATTTTTTGGTAAAGCTAGGTTCGTTTTTTCAGTTTATGGTAATCATATATGAGTTACCACAACCATTTTTACTTGGATTAATTCGATCGGTTTTAGCAAAAATCATACCTAGGGACACCCCTAAATCCACCCATTAATGACTACGTATTCCTTTAGGATTCACCCAAATCCAATAATTTCGTGCCGTGTCAATTAATAGGTTTGTGTGATATACAGCCAACTATGAGTGGGACTACTATATGTGTCTCAGCATTCCACGAGGATTGAACATTATATTGGTAGTGTTTCTATTCCCCTTCATTCACGAAAAACGTTATACATTTTCTACAAGAACGAACACAAAAGTCGTAAGGGGAGGAAATTTCCCTCGGCATCTCAGGTCAAGGGTAAATCTATCTGTTCTCTTTTCCAGCCAAATTGTTTCACTGTTAATTCCACGAATTTGCAATGTTACTATTTTAAGAAACATTTTGATTCCTTGAATTTGTAGTATTATTATTTTAGGAAATGTTTTGATTGGCAAACACGTAGAATTAGCCCCGAAAGTCTCGGCTTCGATTAATTCTAACACGGTACTTGTAGGAGCCATAATTAGAGCATCCATCTTGAAGCTTAGCGGACCTACATGATTAACTTTAGAGTATTTTCAATAGTCTTTTATATTTATGTTTTGTGTAAAATTTTATCTCTAATAATTTTTTAAAAATGAATTTTGTATAAATTGGATGTGTGAATTGCCACGTCGGCTTTCTCTTTCTTCAATTTTTTTACTAAAACTTTAAAATGTAATAACTTTTGATTCAAAATATATATTTAAAATCTACCCATCAAGAGCCATAAATCAAGATCCATTGTAACTATAAGATTATGTTTAAAAGAAAATTGAAAGAAAAAAATGTAAAATTGCATAAAATAACATTTAACACGTGTTGATGTTTCATCGGTTCTTTCAAAATTTACACAAAAAGTCCCAAAAGTACAATTGGAGAACATTTTTTCGAGCTTCTTATTTTGCGTAAAAGTTGATTGATACATAGAATTTATACTTTAATTTTAACACTAATGTTGGAGATGCTCTTAGGTTCTATATATTGACTACACTTATTTAAAAAAAAGTAAAAATGTATTTAAGAACATTTTAAAAAAAGGCGCTAAAATGTAATACTGGCCCCCCATAAAATTCTTAGAAAATAATAGCAAATGGGGTCAAGCGGGGTTCTAAATTCTATTTTCTTCCGCTTGTATCTATATAGTAAGAGGTAATGATTTTTAAATCTGTAAAATGTATAAGGGATAAAGAATTGTATGGCTGAAATTTAAGATTTGTTTTGAACAGTTGTTTAGTGCCTTTGGCACAAATTACCACCTAGTTTTGTATCCTACACAAAGAAGATAATGCTTCATAATCCACTACGAAAAATTTATGGGTATGCAACCAGCTTCAAGAGTCCCTCCAAATCTTCACATCACTCTCCAGCTTTTGAAGAACGACTCTTTAAATGTCAAAAGGACAACATACTTTCAACAAATTAACGTATCAAGATTTGGAGCGTCTCTTGGAGTTTATAAAATAAACACTCCTCAAAATTCCACATAATTAAGGTCACTAAAATACAATTTTGAAAAGGGCTCTTGTAAAATTTCTTGGAGATGTTCTTATGATACAGTGTGGACGTCTTTCTTTTTTGTTATATTTTTTTGAAGGATATATGTAATAGGTGCAAGACTATAGTTCTACTCTAATTCCCCGGCGCTTCGATATTATATGTAACGATCTAGCTTCTCCCTTAAAATGCATTACTCAAGTTATAATTTAAATTCATCGCACGTATAAGTCAAGGACCTCCCAATTACAACATCGATGTGGAATGTGAGTTTTGCCAAAATATCTCATAACATCCATCTCGGAATTTTTGCAATTTGAGTATCACATGATAATTCGAAAGTGTCCATTCTCTCTATTTCAAATAAAGTGTCAGTGTTTATCTTTTGGGGATATACCGAATTCACAATTAACTTTCTTTAGTCAGATATAAACATGCAATGTCTAAAATCTCATTATTAAAGCTGTAAATACTTTTAATTTGAACATAGAAATTAATTAAAGTTAGTGTCACATTTTTTATACACAATTAACATATATACCTGAATTTGTGCATAGAGAGGTTGAAGCCCCTTCTTTTTTAAGTAGTAGTCTACAGCATCACTCTTATTGATAATATCACCACCCGAAGCACCCGCATTGTTCATACTACTGCCTCCTATAGCTTGTTGCCCTCCCCTTACATCGGAAAACCATGCACCCATTTCTATCTCTAAAACTCTCAATTAATTACCTTCTCTCTCTCTTTCTAAACTGAAAATTAATTAATTTATTAAATCCCAATATCTTATATATATATATATAGACATGATGTACGTTTATATCGAGGAATTATTTGCCCGGAAAGTACAATGAATTGGAAAGTTCAAATCGGGGAAATTAATGAGGGGGATCGAGGAGAAAAAGAATTTTATTTTGTTGAAGTACTATATGAACAAAATTTGGCATATATAATTTAACGGAAGGCATGAAGTTGACCAAGTCAACCCAAAGTCTTAATACTACTTTTCCTTTAAGAGATAATAAAGTTTGAACCCAAGGGAAAGTAATACTCCGCATCTAAAGCAAATTAAGTTGGCTGTTGACGATATTACCTTTCGATACTATTTCTTTTGAAGACTCCATCTGTATTAATTAATTAATTCTTGGTCTGTATTATATACTCCTTCCGTTTCAAATTGTTGATCTTTCTTTTTATTTTTAAATATCTCAAAATAAATGTCTACTTTTCATAAAAGATAAATACATACTTATTTTGTTTTTTTGTACTTCCACTTTTCAAGAAAAAATTTTAAATAAAAAAAAGGATAAAAAAGAAAAGTCAATATAAATTAAGCAAAAATTATAATAATAATATTAAATTCTTAATAAGTAAGATTTTTCAAAAGAAAATAACAATTTAGGACAAAGGTACTAAGGTAGTATTGCAGTTGTGTTCCTGACATCACATGGATGATACAAGGCCGATGACGTACGCAATATGCCCCGCCCCTTGAAAGGTAGTGTTTCATGTTTGTTTAGTTGTTGGGGATGGTAGTTACGTTGGTTGGTGTGGCACGAGACTCACCAACTTAGATGGACCATGACTTTTAAGTAGATTTGATAAAACAACGTTCGACATGATAACATAATAAAAAAAAATATAAGTTACATGTGTATAAATCTTAAAATTTTAAATCTTATTAATACTGATTCAATAATTAAAACACGATAAGTTAATAAATCGAGTTAGTTAATATCTATTGATAGATTAATAATTTACTTAGTTATGTAATATTATATATATATATATATATAGCTAGGTTATAAAAAGAGATTCTCTCACTTTAACAAAAAGAATGGATAGCCATTTAGTGGGGTAAATCGATAAAATTTTTTATGAAAATTTGTATAAATGATCTATATAATGAGTAGATTACCTCTACAAAAATTCATAATAAAATTCAACCTATAAGTGGGTGTTTTGAAAAATTGATATATATGTATATTTTCGACCGTTAAAATTTTTGATGATCATCTTACCCACTTATAGGTTGAATTTTTTTTGAAATTTGGTGGAAGAGATCTATTCATAATATAGATCATCTCTACAAATTTTCATAAAAAAATTCATCAACTTACCCCTCTAAATAATCATCCCTTCTTTTTATTAAAGTGAGATAATCCTTCTTTATAACCTAACTCTATATATGTATAAGTCTATGTTTATACGTGTATTTTTAGTACATATATATATATATATAATTTATATAAGTATAATTTATATAAGTAATAATAGGTCATATCAACTAATTTATTAAGACTTGAAACAATAACATGCACCCAAACATTATATATAACACCTGACAAAAGATTCATTTGGTAAGACTTGAAACAATAACACTCAAAATGACCCATTGCCAAGTCTCTCCCATGATAAGAAAAAAGATAGGAGAAAACAAAAATCTCTTCTACTTATTATTTAAATTTTTTTAACCTTTCAGAAATACGTGGTTTCTTATTATTTGTGACTACAGCTTTAAGGGGAGCAAAATTTAAGGATATTATGTTTTAGTTCTCTCAAAGAATGTATTTATAAATCAAGGAGTAAAATAAAATATTTTACAAAATTACACTAGAAAGGGAAAACGATTAGAGATAATTGTTACAATTAAATAAGTATTTTTATTTTTTTTTCTTCGAAATTTACCTGGCCTCTACTCTCCCCCTCCGCCCTCCCTGAAACTGCCGCCTCTAGAGAGAGAGGGGCCGGGTTGAAATTTTTGGATTTGTGCGGTAGATATTATTTATGGTTGAATGAGATATTCGTGGGATTATGTATGGATCACAATGGGTCGGATATATTTGGTCAAATTCAAATTCGATCTGCATATAAATATATCCGACTCGAATTATTGCAGGCTGTGGTAGAGTAAGGAGTTAACGGCAAGAGGACAAAAAAAATTCTATACAATACGCAACTCTCCTTTGATATTCTGGTATATAAAGAAAATGATACTTTAATCAAATGTGCCAAAAAAATGTCACAAAATACCAATTTTAACGGGCTAAAAAGTATCAAGATAAAGAGTATTTACTCCTAAGCAATACCGTAAAGTTATGATAAAGAGTAATTCGATCTGCATATAAATATAATGCATGTGGCTCCGTCGCTAAGTGTAGGCTGTATTTTGAAAAACTCATACTCGCTCTACCTTGATTCACCCAACCTACTATAATTATATTATATAACATTATATGGCTATTTCAAAAGATAAATATGATAGTCGGGTTAAGTTAGTTGTTTAGGTCAAACAGATTTATTTACATAAACTCAAATCTGACATGAACTGGTGTTGTGTTTTCATTTTAAAACTCATATCCGTCAGTCTTAAAAACCTTAGGGCCGAATTAGTTCAACAATCTGTAAGGTTGAACGTATATTGCTATCTATAAAATTGTGTCGCTGGAGCTTCACCGAAGCTTTCACCAGAGAATAAGAGAAGCATGCTCGCCTTGAGAGATAAAAATTGAAATGGGTACGAAAAATGAGCGCGTGAGAAAAATATTAGGCGTAAAGTTGGAAAATCCTCTATTTATAATTATTTTTTCTATTATCAATCTTTTTTTGTAATTATTACGATAAATATTTCTTTTTACACCCTTTTTTGTAAACTCTTTACCTTGGTTACACCAAATCATAATTTTCCCCAAAGCTAATTTTGAAATTATAGCATTTTAAAATAAGGTATTTTCTTTTGATATCTTAATATTGCAATTCATCAATTAAGTGCTAAAGTACCCAAAAAGAATGCACTATTCACAATAAATTTATGATAATGTAGTTTAATTAAGCTGGGAAAAGTGAATTCCCCCCCCCCCCCCCCCCTAAAATAAGTGAACAAAGTCTAAATTATTACTTAATAAATATATTTTTTTTCTGAAAATAAAGTGAGAATAAATCTAATTTATTTATTTTCCCTTAATGTGGCTCTGCAACTGACATTAAAAAACATTTTTTGAGCTATCTAACCTTTCTAAAATAAAAACTAGAGGAAAAGGGAATAAAGAAAGGGATTTAAGATTGAAATTAAAAAGATGACTCTTATAATATTGCATAAGTGAAATTAACTAGTAGAGCATGTAAACTTAGTCCATGCATCAACTAATAAGCAAATATCACAATATATGAATCACTTTTTAAAAATAAAATAAAAATCCGATGTAACATAGAGCAGCAGAACTAGATAGAAAAAAAAATCTTATCCGCTTATTATTTTCTCTACAAATGTGGTCTATTATTCATTTAAATTATAATTTTTGGGACATTCTTTTGAACTATATCTAACATTTTAAAGAAATATATATATATATATATAATTTGTAATTTATTTTAAGTTATCTCTTCAAGCATTCAACCAGTAATCATTCAGGAAAATCATTATAAGTTTTATCAGTTTGATTTTGTAATAGTAATTGATTTTAATCAATTTGTTATATATATATATATATTAAAATGCAAGTTATTCTTCACAGTTATGACATTAATTTTTGATATTTTTAATATTGACCCTGTGTCTATATTATTTTTTTAAATAAAAACTAGTGCTTGCAAAACTTGAACACTCAATCTTTAGTCTAGGTTAAAATAAGCATCACGTTACCATTGAACTGCATTTAGGGACGAATCCAAGAATCTTCCGAAGGAAGGGATAATAGAGACGAACAAATACAAAATAATAATAATAAAAAAAAATGTTTGTTTATATTATAATACATTGATTATATTTTTTTATTAAAAATAAAATAAATATTCAAATGATAGATATAAAGCATATATGGAACATGAGTGATTGAGGGGAATGAAAATCCGGCTTGTACTCATTAATGCCTCCTAATACATCAAGTCGTGCTCACTTAGCAAATGAATGGACTCAAACCTACTTTTCTTTTCTTTTTTAACAAGTGCCAGCGGATTTTTCAAAATTTTCCGATGGGCTTCAACCTTGCGTCTACCCCTGACTACATTACTTTTTACATGATTTGCATTTTAAAATACATGATAGATGTGCACACATGTTACGTGTGCAATATCATTTAGTATATATAAAGGAACCTAAGATTAAAATTCAAGTGAGTATGATATTTATTAAGTAAATAATATAATAGAGTGATAATACCGTGAACTTCATTCATCGATTAATAAACACAAAATCATACAAAAAATTGATAATAAACAAATATTACAATATTATATGAATCACTTATCTAATCTAATAGTATATATATATATATATATAACCTGGAGAAAGTGGTTCATTTATTGTTTTTTATCTTTATATGTTGTCGCTTATCCTTTTATTAAATACACTCATTTTGCTTATATAACAAGAGTTTTTACTCTTTTCTTCAAAAAAATTTTTTTACTTTTATTGTTATATGCCCCTTCGATCACCATTTTCATAATCTATTATTTGCATTGCCTTTATGACTCATTTCCACTTATTACCTCCTTATTAACTATATATTACCCTCATTAATTATCAATTCTTCCATCAGGCTAGTTACTTAAACAAAATATTTTCTTTAAAACAAATGAAAATATTTTAATTTACTATTTCATTGTTTACATATTTTATCTAAACCAATTGCACACTAAAAAGTAGTGCAATATTTCAATTAATAATTTCTCTTTCGCGTGAATTTTCTTAGATTGAATTTCTAACAAATTAAGCACAAATTTATAATTTTTATTACACCAAAATATATATAAGTGATTCTTTGTAAAACAAAATTTATCCAAAATATTGCATAAAAATTTAATATAATAATTTTATAACACTTGTGCATCACACATGGTTAAAAATTAGTTTAAATTAAAAATTTGAGTTAATATGAAATTACTAGATGATTGAAAACCAAAAGATTTCTTAAGGTAAAAAGTTCGACTCATGAAAGTAGATGAAAAATTTTTTCTTATTTATAATATTAAAAGAGGCACTTAAACTTCTTTTAATTAAAAAAAAAAAAAAAAAAAAGACTAACTTAAAAAGCAATGTTAACTTGTCTTGGTCGCCAAAAGAAAAAAAAGGAAGACACGTTATGATTACGTGGTAAAACTTATCCACTCGTGGATAAAATGTAATTGACTTTGACCTTGACCGTCACCTTGGCCCTTAGTCAGTCATCAACTTATCCACCGAGCAATCATGAAGTGGACGTGGAAAAAGATCGGAAATTAATCATTAACAATTTCTAGGTAATTTTGTTTTCACTAAATGTTTTGAGGAGATTTAGGCTATGTTTGGTACATGTTTTGAGTTGAGTTTTTAAAATATGATATTTGGTAGAATTTAGAAATATGTTAAAAAGTGGATTTAGTTTTTTTTGAGATTTTTTCGACCAACTAAAAATCTCATAAAAACATTTCAAAAAATAGTCAAAATGGATCTTATTTTATAGATCTCAACGAGTATGTTTTAAATATATATTTTTTATTTAATTTTGATTTTTGAATTTAATGTTATGGTATTTTAAAAGTTTTTTTAGATAGAGAAAGTTAAGTGTTTTTTGGAAAGTGTAAAAGTAGAGTTGAATTTGAATTGAGTTTTTAAAATTTGGGGGAAAAAATAAAAATAAAGATGTACCTAACAGGGGCTTAATTTTCACACTTGATATTGATGCTTCTATACAAAATTTTAAATAATATAAAAGAAGTGAGAACATATTTTTATTCTAACATTCGAAATCTCTCATTTAAGTTTGACAAATACTACTTGAATTAGAATTGAATTATTCATAAATGAATATATTTACAATTCATTTATTGAAAGTCGGTCAATTATAAAAGTAAGCAATTTACGAAACCAAATGAGTTTTTAATATATATTTTTTGTCCAAGTTAAAATTTGTTTATTTTTACAACTAAAAGAGTCACCATAACCCTACTCTTTAATTAATTGAGTCTTTGACATCATAAATGTTTCTTTCGGTTAAGTAATTTATTTTAAATAACACTGAACAAATATGGATATATATTAATCAATTGAGTAGAGTCAATGATCCTCCATTAATTTGACGAGTGTAAACAAATTAATTTGGACTCGTATTCAATTAATGAATATGATATAATAATCATATAATAGTTGTGATGGATTTTCATTTTTCATTGCATTTACCAATTAATCCAATACAAGAATTAGCGTAACTATTATTAAAAGAGCGTTAACAAATTTCACTCACCTTTTTATATTAAAAGAAAGAGAAAAAACCAACTTCATAGGGCAAACAGGACTATATATATATATATATATATATAAACAACAACAATAACAACCAATTTCATAGTCCACACCAACATTTGTGACTCTTCATCAATGTGCCTAATTATTCTGACCGACATTGTAACTGAAGATTTGTCTCTATATAGGAATCATATTTCTATTAAGTTTGATATTGTCCAATTCTTAATTGGCTTTGTATTGTCCAAATCCTAGTTGAATTTGTATTATCTAATTTCTAGTAGGTTTTGACTTTGTGCATCTCTAAACCCTTATCATATGTTTTATTTATGAGTTGTGTTATATTATTTATTAGTTAGATTAAAGAATATATTTAAAAGATAATATTGAGAGCTCTAATTGGCGGTTAGGGTTTGCTTTGCACATTGTACTCGAAATTGATCTCATTAATAATAGCTATCACCCGGTGGATTAGTGGCGATTTTGCCGACACCACCTAATTGCTTGCTGTTTAGTTAGTTATTTTCTTCTTTAATCTCTTGTTTTTCGTATTGCTTAAATATCAATGGTACTTGTTTTTTTAATTATTGTACGCATAATTATCCGATCAATCATACGCTTGTGCTAAAACTTATTCTAGCAGTATTTTAACACAACAATTTGGTATTAGATGAAGGTTTATTCCTTCAGATAATTGTGTGATAGTTAGAGATGTTTACTGTTGATACACCTGAAGGGGGTGCTAAGGCGACAAATACTCCACCTTTGAAAGCGGCATCTGCTTCTAAGGTGACGGCTGCGGTTAAATTCGATATAAAGAGATTTGATGGGAATAAGACAGATTTTGCGATGTGACAATGTCAGATGTCTGATATCCTTATCCAACAGAATTTGCACAGAGCATTGTTGGGGAATAAAACTAAGACCGATGAGTGGTCCGACGCCGATTGGGCTAAGTACAATAAGCAAGCATGCAGTACAATTCGTTTACAACTTGCTCCAAACGTGATGTACTATATGATGCGTGGAACATCTGTCTCGGTAATTGTGAGAATCCGCAAATGCGACCCCCGGGTCTCGTCCCCGTTCGTTGGGCGTCTGAAGCGTCGGAAGGGATTCCGTCGCTCCATTTGCTTGGAGTTGTTTGATGATTCATATCGGGTGTCCTTACGTCTATTCTAGATGCAAAGGGGTTCGTTCAGAGTCGCCAGTACGTTTTACGAGAAAACGGACAAAAAGGGTTATGTAAGGGGAAAGGCTAAAGATAAGCCTTTCTTTACACGTTTTGTCTGCGAAACCAGGATTCTATAGGGTTCGGAAATTATATTACGGTTTGGGAAGGTGTTAAGCACCCATTCCGCCCTTTCGGCCTCTAGTGTTCTTATATGTTTATTCTATGTTGAAAAACTTTGATACTTTTACTGACAGCCTACTACTTTTTAAATGAAAATCCTAATTTCTGGGGGAAAACGGGAAAGGGATGAAAAGCTTTGTGTTCCGAGATCGGATGTTTTATTTATTGAAAGATGTAAATACACATGACAAAACCTTTTATTTTGAAAGAGTATCCCGTATTATTTCCTCAGATAATGACGATTTTCTCGTGTTGTGTTTACTTTTGTAAAAGTTCGGATCTATGTCGGGACTGATTTAATATGAAACTAGAAATCTTTGGGGAGATTTATCAATCACGTCGCAGTCTATAGAGAAGACAGGATATGTTTGATTCTAATTCCTAGATAAGTCGTATCAGTCTGGGTTTTGAAAACATAATTTTATCCGGACGATAACATACTTACTCTTCTGGTTTTGCAAACGATTTTATCAGGGTCTTTTGTTTTGAAGACGGTAGACTATTTATAACTTGGCAATGAGTTTATTCAAATAGAACGTGGATAAAACAACAGAAATAAAACAAGTACACAGATAGACCTGTTTAATTACCAGAAGAAACTTTATTTACCTTCCCGACGAGAATAATAATAATAAGAAAGAGAATATAATACGGCAGAGAGATCTCCGGCGATAACAATCTTCTCCTTCTTCAGATATTTTCGAGAATTCGATTCCAGAGACGGGACACGTCGAGTGTCGGGAATAGATTCGATAATTCTTCAGAGATAAGATGATAATATAAAATGCTTGATAAAATCAGACTAAAGCTCCAGATTTTCCAGATTCCAGTTCCTCCTTTTTTTTCTTTTTTCTTTCTTTTTGAACCCTTGGGGGTGTTGGCCTATTTATACTGCTCGGGGAAGATTGTCGCGCGACATTTTCCCAAAAAGGGCAAGTGTCGCGCGACATATCTGTTTGTCGCGCGACATTCCTGTATGTCGTGCGACAAACGGCTGAAGTGATGGGTCCTGACACTGTGATGTGTCAGAAAGTGGTTGGTCGGGTGCAGAGAAGGATTGTCGCGCGACATAGTGGGATTGTCGCGCGACAATGTGATATGTCGTGCGACAATCCTTCATAAAAATAGGTTTGTCGCGCAACAAACCCCCCCGGGGTAATTTTGGGTGCTCGGGTGTGTCCTGGACTCCAAAAATAGTAGTCTCGTAGGTCGTTAGGGTTCTTGCGGGGGTCACGGATCGGGGTGTCTACAGTAATTTGGAAAAAACTCGAGGATCAGTATATGACGAATAGTATCGAGAATCGTCTTTACTTGAAGAATAAGCTATTTTGGTATGAATTTTCAAAGGATACATCTATGAACGATCATCTCGACGGATTCAACAATATAATCTCATATTTGCAGAGGTTAGACGTCGAAATTGATGATGAGGATAAGGTGATTTTGCTTCTTAATTCGCTCCCGAAATCCTATGATCATCTAACCACCACGCTTATACATGGAAAATAAAATGTGACATACAGTTTGGTATCGTCGGCCGTCTTGACTAATGAAAAGTGCTTGAATAAAAGAGAGGAATCCAACTCAGATGCGTTATTCACTAGGGGAAAAAGCGATGAGAAGAAGAAAGAAAATCGGGGAAGGTGGCGGTCGAAATTTCAGGGACTGACTGACAAGAGTAAGATAATTTGTTAAAAGTACAAAAAATCTGGACACGTGCGTCGGGAGTGTCAAAATAAAACTAATGACGGTGGACAGAATAAAGGTGCGGTGGAGAACGTGAACGCGGTAACGACACCGAAAAATGAGAATTTCAAGAGTATGTTAGTTGTGACTCCACGAGTCAGCTCTTTGAGTGAGTGGATCTTGGATAACGAGTGCTCGTATCACATGTGTCCAAATCTAGAATTGTTCCATACCTTAACAAAGGTTGACGGGGGCAAGGTTTTGATGGGTAACGTACATGCGTGTAAAACGATGAAAATTATTACGATCCGGCTAAAGATGCACGACGGAGTGGTACGTACTATTGGTGATGTCCATTCTATTCCTTATCTAAAGAAGAATTTGACCTTTTTAGGAGCTTTTGATTCCAATAAGTATCGTGTAATACTCAAAAGTAAAAACTTGAAAGTTCTCTTCAGGGCTATGGTTGTGATGAGAGAAAAAAATGAAGGTAATCTCTATTTTCTTCAATGATGCACAGTGACTTGGGTTGCTTCGATTATGACTGAAGAGACTAATACGACGAGGTTATGGCAAATACAATTAGGTCATGCTGGGGAGAAACCTATGACGATGTTCAGTAAGTAAGGGCTATTTGATGGTACGAAAAGCTGAAAATTAAAATTTTGTGAGTATTGTGTGCTTGAAAAACAGACTCGGATAAAATTTGGAACATTGATACATTGTACGTAAGGAGCACTTGATTATGTGCACACAGACGTCTAGGAACCAACAAAGACTTAATCATTGGGTAAAAATCATTACTTTGTGACTTTTGTTGATAATTACTCAAGGAGAACTTGGGTCTATCTTATGAAGTATAAGGATCAAGTTTTTGATGTATTCTTAAAGTAGAAGGCGATGGTTGAGAACCAGATTGGTAGGAAAGTTAGAATGCTTATGTCAAATAACGGCGACAAGTACACTTCTGATTCTTTTAAGGATTTCTGTCAATGGGAAGGTATTGTTCGCCACTTCACGATTAAGGGTACACCTCAACAGAAGGGGATAGCGGAGAAGATGAATCGTAAGCTCATTGAAAAGGTACGATGTATGATTTTCAATGTCAATTTGAATAAGGGATTTTGGCCCGAAACTCTATCATACACTATGTTATTGATTAATCGTTTGCCATGCTCATGAGTGAAATACAAAACACCTATAGAGGTGTGGATCGAATCTCATACTAGTTACGACAACATCCAAGTTTTTTATTGTCTAACTTATTATCATTTTTGTGATGAAAAAATTGACCATAGGTCTCGTAAGGCAATATTCTTAAACTCTTATGATAAGGTCAAATGTTACGAATTGTGGTGTCTTCAAAACAAGAAGATCGTGATTAGCAGGGATGTGACATTTAACAAGGCGTCTATACTCAAGAAGACTTTGCCGACAAACAATGGTTCTCTAATCCCGGTTAAAAATAAAAACAATGTGAGCGAAATAGTAATAGAAACAAAAGTGACTATTCCGATTAATAATCAGGTTACGAATTCTGTGGAGGAGTCCAACCAGGAAAAAATAACTCCCGACGAGGATTCAGAGATTCCGACAATAAAATCGGGTCAACAAAAAATAATACTGCCTTTGGCTAGTGGAAAGGAACCTAGGGCTCGATGTGCACCGATTCAATATGGGTATGAAGACATGGTGGCGTATGCATTGGTAGGTTAATGGGATAAGCCGACTTCGTATCGAGAAGTTATTGATTCTAGCGAGAATGCGAAGTGAAAAGCGGCTATGGAGGATGAGATGGAGTCTCTCCGAAAAAATCGAACTTGAGAACTATGCAATTTGCTGAAGAGGAAGAAATCTATCGGATGCGAGTGGGTTTTCAATAAAAAAGACGGGACTCTAGGATCCGGTATTCGTTTCAAGACAAAGATGGTAACCAAAGGTTATACGCAAAATGAGTGAGTGGATTATAATGAAGTATTCTCTCCGGTTGTGAAGTACACCCCGATCCGGGTATTGTTAGCTATGATGGTGCAATTTGATCTCGAACTTGAACAACTCAATGTCAAAAATGCGTTCTTGTATGAGGACCTAAAGGAAGAGATTGTTATCTCTCAACCGGAGGGATTCAAAATTGTTGGTAAAAAAATAGTATGCAAAATTCGAAAGTCATTGTACAGATTGAAATAGCCCCTGTGTCAATGGTCCAAGAGGTTTGACACGTTTATGATCGGGCATGTGTTTATTTGTAGCGAATTTGATCATTATATTTACTTTAAAAGGCTCGAAATTGAAAATTTTATCTATTTACTTCTATATGTTGACGATATATGCTCATTGTTTCCTGAAACTTGGTGGAAATTGTCGTATCGAAAGCTCAGTTAAGCAAGGATTTTGAGATAAAAGATTTGGGAGGAGCGCGAAAAATTTTGGGAATGAAAATCGTGCGAGATAAGAAGAGGGAACAATTGTGTCTTACACAAAGACAATACCTTAAGAAAGTGGTTGCTTGATTCGGAATGAAAAACTCAAAGCCGGTGAATGTCCCGTTAGCACTGCACTTCAAACTATCGGCAACGATGGCTCATAGTTCCGAGGCAGAGGAGGAGTACATGGCTCAAGTTCATTATGCAAGTACGATTGGGAATTTGATGTATGCCATGTTATACACTCGACCGGATATTGCTCAAGCCATGAGCATTGTTAGTAGGTATATGGCAAACCCTGAAAATTTGCATTGACAAGCCATTAAATGAGTTCTACGATATATACGGGGTACGATGGACAAAGGACAGGTATTTGAAAAATTCAGAATGTCAACTATTGAGAGTTTTATGGATTCGAATTACGCTGGCTATTTAGACAAGTAGAAATCGACTACGGGTTATGTGTTTATATTGTGTAGTGGTCCGTTGAATTGGAGGTCGATAATTCAAAATGTGCTAGCGTTGTCCACCACGGAGGCGGAATATATTGTGGTAACAGAGGTGGTCAAGAAGGTCGTTTGGCTCCGTAGTTTAGTTAATGATCTCAATTTGAAGCCAAAAAAAGTAATGGTGCATTGTGATAGCCAAAGTGCAATTCACTTTGCGAAAAATCAAGTTCATCATAGAAGAACCAAGTATATTGATGTCCGATATCACTTCATCCGAAAAATTATTAAAAACGGTGTTGTAAATTTGGTTAAGATATGCACCAAAAATAATCCGATAGATATGTTAACAAATGTTGTCCCGTTGGCCAAGTTTGAGCATTGCTCTACGTTGGTCAATATCCTTCAGTGTTGATACCCCTCGCCGGGGGGGGTTGGTCCTAAGGGACCTACAGGGATGATAAGGTCTTATTCAATGAATTGATCATGGTGAAATATATTGGAGTCTTGTGAAACATCGCCAAAGTGGAGAATTGAAGATTTGATTATGTATGAGAAGCTTATTCTTATTAGGTTTTATATTGTACAATTCTTAATTGACTTTATATCGTCCAAATTCTAGTTAAATTTGTATCATCCAATTTCTAATAGGTTTTTGATTTTGTGCATCTATTGACCCATAAAATCTATACTCTATAAATAGACCCATCGTCATATATTTTATTTATGAGTTTTGTTGTATTATTTACTAACAAGATTGTAGAGTATATTTGAGTGATCATTTTAAAAGTTCTAATTGGCAGCTAAAGTTTGCTTTACATGTTGTACTCAAAATTAATCTCATCAATAATAGTTATCACCCAGTGAATTAGTGATGGTTTGCAAACAGCACCTAATTGCTTGCGTGCTTGATTAGTTATTTTCTTTTTTAATCTCTTGTTTTTCGTATTGCTTGAATATTAATGGTGTTTGTTTATTTAATTATTGTACGCATAATTGTCCGATTTATTCTATACTTGTTTTAACGGTATCTTAGCACAACAACAGCGGCATGAGCTCATCATAAGCCCCAAATAATTTACTAGCAATGCTACTTAATTTGAAAAAGTCTCAAAATCACAATTAACTTTCAACATTGTTGATCTCAGCAACCTCAGAAAGCAAAAATAAAATACATTTCTTTAATATTAATAATAATCAAAACTATATAAACAGAACTTTCCTTTTCCTCGAGAAAGAGGCTCACAACATTAAAGTTTATATCTTGCAACGCTGACACTACACACTAGTTAAAGAGAAGGGGTATTAATTCATGTTCATCAAAATCCCTGTACTCTATCCATAATCTACAAAACAAGCTAATTAAACACGTGAACTGAAAATACACAATTAACAAAAAAAAAATAAAACAGCCCCTTTCAACAAGATATCCGGTGCCAAAATTAGATAATAATTGCTGATTCCATCTTAATTTTCACATAGAGAACAAAATAAATCACATTCAAATTTTTTTCTCCCAAGATTCAACATTGTATCTTCAGAGGAACCATTCGACATAAAAAGGCCAATTTAATCCAAGATCTTACCCGGAACTGCAGCAGGATCAAGCTCCAAAAAGCCTCTCAATCTTCCACCTTTCTCCCCTGTGAGCTGAAAAGCTGGAATCTGATGAGAGAATCTCCCCAACTCTGCCCTTGGTATCACCAAAAAACCCATGTTTGATCTTTGTCTTCTTGGAGCCCTAAAAACCGACTTGAAACCCACTACCCGTTCCAATGACGAAACTTTCGTAAGTTGCTCAGTATCTTCTACAACTTCCACTATATCAAATTCACAATTCTCAAGGTGAGAATGTGAAGAAATAGCATTCCAGTTTCTGTACATTGCCCAAATCTCTCCCTTCCTCGGATGTATTTCAAGAATATTTTGAACGATGAACCTTGCATTCACTAAGTGTGAAAAAGAATTTGGTGGGTGGAGTGTTTTCTCAGTTTGGACTTTGAAAATCCCGCAGGAAAGTGCTTGAGTCGAGGTGCATGGTTCAAGTAATTGTACGTGTAATCCGAATTTACAATATTCAATCTTCTTGATTTGTGCATATTTTTTAGGCAACCCATCTTTATACATTGCCCATATCTGGCCCAGTTCAAATTTGGCTGGAGATTTTTCCTCGGCAAAATCGTAAAATGATTCTTCTGAAAGTGTGTGGTGACTTGCTTCCACGGTTATGTATATTTTCTCAGCAGCCAAACAGGATGAAGCCTTTTCTTTGGACGAATTGGATTCACCGTGTTTTTGGTCTTTGGTACCATTTGAATGCCTCAGGGCGGTTTTTAAATCCCTCGGTGATCTTCGAAGTTCAAATTTCTCCCTTTCAAGATCAGCCTTCTTTGGAGTGCTCATCTTTTCAGTATCCATCATTGATTCAACTTTTTCTTCGGGGCACAAACCTATGATGAAAAAACATATTAAGTAATAACACTATAATTACGGGCACAAATAAGGAAATTAAGAAGAATTGTCAATAAGATATAAATAAATAAACATTTGACATAGATTAGCAATACTAGTGAACTAATACCGTGCACATCTTCACAATTTTTTTAAGACACCGATTGTGAACACTAAGTAAGAACAAAATAATAACAATCAAAATTGTCTATCAAAATTACTGGTTTGCCAAAGCTATCTTTCGTTGGAATTTTTGTTTATTTAAAAAAAAAATTGGGGGGTTGGGGGTAGCTTTGTAGTCTTATCTCTCACATGGGTTGACTACTGCTTTGGTAAGGTAGCTGTTTGGGCATAATTGATTCTTTTCTCTTTTAAACTTCTCAAAATTGACACCATGTATCCCTTTACAGTAGCTTTTCGATGCATATGAATGTGACATTGTTAAAGAAAAGGAAAAAGAATGAAAGAATAATTTTTCATAATTTACAAAACAGGGCTCCCTTCTTAAGTATAAAGTAAAATTTACACTAGCTTCTCTGATTCCATTATTGTGATTATCATAGTCAAATATTTTGTCATTTCACAACATACAACTGTCAGATGAGTAGTATTAAACATACTAACAAATTGACATGGCATTCAAAGAGAAAAGACGAGAAAAAACATAAATCGCCTTTATTACAGGGCAGGATGCCACATCATCAAGGAAATTTTTTTCGTAAATTTTTTAACTAAGCCTGGCAATTTCTTTTTCAGATATTTTATTTATAATGTCTAAATTACAACCAACTCTAGTTAACCTTTTTCATTTCTTGATGGAACTTAGCAATTTCATTTCACATACCATAGTATAATCACTGGAAAAAAATTCCATAGAAAACAACCAAAATTTCCATAGCATAATCACTCAGTCCTGGGTTCGAGTCTCACCATTTAAAATATCTTGGTAGATTCTAAATGGTGGAATATAGACCTCCCTTTTTTAAAAAAAGAAAAGAAACCCAACCAAAAAATTCATATCTTTGAAATGCTAATACTACATTCCACCATTTAGAATCTACCAAGCTATTTTAACATTTCACTTCAACTAAACCCAAAAAAACAGAAATCAAAACAGAAAAGAAAAAAATCCACCTCTTCTCAACAAAATATCTTGTGACAAACCCAAAAAACAAATAATTTGCAAATAAATCGAATTTATGTCTCTTAAACTCATAATGCATATTCATATGGACCATTAAACAAATAGGTGAAGTTAAAAGCCAAGATCTTACTTGGCAGTGCTGCAGGATCAAGCTCCCAATAGCCTCTCAATTTTCCTTCTTTCTCCCCTGTGAGCTGATAAGCAGGAATTTGATGAGAGAATCTCGCTATCTCGACCCGAGGAATCACCAAAACACCTCTGTTTGATCTTTGTCTTCTGGGAGCCCTAAAAACAAACTTGAAACCAGTGACCTGTACCATTGATGAAACTTCTATAGATTGCACAGTATCATCGACAACTTCCACTATGTCATAATCACAATTCTTCATATCGGAAAGTGAAAAATCAGCACTCCAGTTTCTGTATACAGCCCAGATCTCACCTTTCTTAGGATATATTTCAAAAGCATTTTTATTGATGGGATTTGCTTTCACCATGTGGGAAAAAGAACTTGGTGAATGGAGTGATTTCCCAGTTTGTACTTCGAAAACGCCACAGCAATGAGTTTGACTCAAAGTGCATGGTTCAAGCAATTGTACTTGCAATCCGAATGGAGGATACTCAATCTTCTTAATTTGAGCATATCTTTTAGGCAACCCGTCTTTATACATTGCCCATATCTGACCTGGTTGGAACTTCACCGTGTTTTTTTCCTTACTAAAGTCATAAAAGACTTCTTCTGGAACTTTCTTGGGAGTCAAGCTCACTGTCATGTATATTTTCTCATCAGCCAAACATGAAGCATTTTCCTTCGACAAAGTGAACTCGCTGTGTTTTTCATCTTTGGTACCATTTAAATGCTTGGGGGGGGTGGCCTTTAATTCCCTTGGTGATCTTCTAAGTTCAAAGGATTCGCGTTGAAAATCAGCCTTTTTCTTAGGTGTGTTCATCTTTTCGATACCCGTCATTGATTCTCCATTGACCTTATGATCCATGTTTCCCGTCTCCATCTTCACCTCGTTGGGTTGACAAAACGCATTCAAATCAGGTGGTAGAGAAGCAGGATCAAGTTCAAAAGAGCCAATTGGGACACCTTCCCTTTCCGTACCAGTCATTTTAAACGAGGGAATTCGATGGGAAAACCTAAATAGTTCACCAGATTTTATCAAAAAGGAGGCGACCCCTCCCCTAATTGTTTTCTGGAACAAGCTCAAAAACCCTTTCACTTTTTCCAAGTAAGCAACCCTTATACCATCAAAATCACCAAAATTCGAGAGAACCTCGACAACTTCAAGTTCACATTTCTTGTGATTTTCCGGGTCAGAGCTCCATCTAATGTCCCAGTCTTTGAATACAGCCCAAATCTCCCCCATTTTAGGATAAACTAAATAAGAATTTCGTTTGCCGACCTTTTTAAAGAGCATCTGATGAGAGAACATAGGGCGGTCTGAGGTCTCCTCAGAGTCACCGCGTACAAACTTGCCACAGGCCACAGGTAAGCCCCCGTCTACCCATTCGATCTCCCCTTCATCCTCTGGGTCAGGCTCTAACCAAGTAATCCGTAGCTTAAATTCCGACGAGTAGACCTTCCTCACTTGTGCATAGAACCTTGGCATCCCATCAATTGTATCATAACAGGCCCAAATTTGATCAACTGAAAAACAATGTTCTTCTTTATCCTTGTCAAAATCACTGAATTCTGGTTCAGGACAATCATAGACCTCTGGATCTGACATTGGCTTAGTTTCGGAATCATCAATAACACTGGACTTCGTAGCATCAGGACCCACTGCAACAGGTTCTTCTTTGTTGACCTGATGTTTTACTGACCCACTATTTCCATACAACGAGCTTTTTTCAGGAGGGGCACTTGCATTTCCTTCTTGTTTGACTGTTTCCTCATTGTCTACAGCTTCATTTTCTTTCTCTTCACTCTTGGCAGATGATTTGCTCTCCCTTGACCTCTTTGGTGGGCTTGTGAAGTCATCGTCACTTACATTTTCATTGTAAGAAACCTGTTGCTTTTGCCGCGTGGATCTCCTCCGACTATTGAAAGAAGCAGTAGGGTTGGGCCCACTTTCTTCTATTCCCACTTCTTCAGTATCAGCACTACTTGCACTATTGAAACTATCACTGGGTTCCTCTACGGACTTTCTCCCTCTTTTCCTGCTTGTGTTTCTTGAAGTTTCCGATTCTTTGGGCCTTGTTGCATTATCCTTGGGCCCATCATCCTTGCCTTTGGTCTTCAAACCCTCACAATCCATTTGATCGGCCCTCACACTTCTATGGCTAGAATTCACATCAGACTGATAATGGGATTGTGGAGCCACTTTAAAGGCAGCCTGATTTGGAGCCTGCTTTTGTTGAGGAAATACAGGCTGGCCCCAGTTGGAGCCTAGGGGTGCACCTTGGGCCCCTATATCATGTGCAATAAAGGGTTTCGAGCAATTTTGACATCGCAAAGCTCTGTTCACATAAGTTCTATAATACTGATACTTTATGCTACAAAATGGACAACACGTCCAAAATGCTGGCTGCTGGCCATTTGAGAGGTCGGGTTTTGTTGGTTGATGTTGATTTAACCCGCTGAATGTAGAATTAGGAACACCGGGAAAAGGGTTGTTTGCACCATATGGTTTCCTAACACCAGAACTTCGATTCGCCTGATGAGGTGGTGGCTTTGCTGCAGCTGGCACGGAAACTCTGCACTTAGTATCATACAAAGACCTTTTCCCTTTGTCAGAAAGCACCATGTTTGCTTCCCCAATCAGCTTAAAAGCCGCTTCTGCACCAGGAAATTTGTTCTTATCGGGATGGAGTACAAGTGCAAGTTTTCGGTATTGTTTCTTGATGGTGATGTCATCGGCCTTTTTTTCAACTTGAAGGATCCCGTACCAGTCCTTTTCAGTCCCACATACTTTGCTCTGAGCTGAAATATGAACATCACATACAGCTAGCAAATGGGAAATGTTCTCCAGTTCAGGGAAGAGTCGTTTGGCCTTCAGTGCCATCTTTTGAGCACCAGCAAAGTCATTGCTCTGCATCCTTTTCTCAGCAGCTTCCCTTGCCTTGATGGCATCATCTCTGTTACACTCCATGGTCAATACAAAAATAACTTTTAGCTACTTTGTGTCCTCTCCTCAAGTATAGGAGCATAAACTAAGGCAACGTTTTTTCCTCATGCTCCACTTCAGGATAAAAGCCAATTGAAGGATCACAGAGCTAGAGCTTCTCTCCTCCCTCCAGAGTTGGCCACTGATCAGATCTTCCCTCTGCATCCACCGTCAGAAGTACTTTCCAATTCAATTTCACAAACAAAAGAAAAAATGGAAACCAAATAATCGATAGTGTTTTAAGAAAATAAAATGAAGCAAAAGAGAGGGAATTCTGTACAGTATTGAACTGATTGCCACCTGAAATTTGCTAAGCCATCCGATAAGAACAAGTAACTTGGAGCCGCAACACCTTCCTTCACAGTTAAGGATTACAGAGTGCACAAATTACATAAACAATCTTCTGACAAAAGCTTGACACTAGAAACTTGAAAACTAGATTTGAGAACCTGCCACAATAAATTACCATATTGTTAGAACTTGGGACTCATTATCTCTCAGAAAAAAAAAAGAGGCATCAATAGGACATGTGGATAGATGGATATTTACAGATTTGAGAAGCAAACAATAGGATTCTCAAATGCCATGCCAGCACCTTAAACATGGTCCACAGCAGCTTCGGCATATACGTACATATATATATATATATATTGAGGTGTGTTTGTGTGTCCGTGTCTGTTTTTATAATGTGAATGTGGATACATATGCATAGCTTTATTGTGCAAGTAAACAGTAATATACATGCACCCATTACTGAGAAGGACTTGATCCGCACCCCTACAGTATACCCTTCTACAAATTTATTTCAAGCTATAAGAAAGACTCTGTGCAAGTTCTGAAATTCAACTTCTGAAAGCAACATGTAAACAAGGACAAGTACATGGAAAATTACATTAATACACAGGTGTGAAATGATCAAGAACCAAAGTTGCAAGCCTTTGTATAAGAAAAACTACTTTATCCTAAACCCAAAAGCAACAACCACAAGAAACAAGTTGAAGATTCAGAGTTTGGACTCCAAAAAAATGTCTAAAAATAGATAAAATTAGAAACAAAAAACTGTTTGGCTGCTGACAATCTCAATAAGATCTAGCTTAACAATTGCAATCCTTATATTCATCTCATATGTAGGTTCAGCATCTAATGACACAACAGCAACTAACAATACTATTCATTGACCGACTCCTTAATTTTGAGGAAATAGAAGTTCCAAAAACTTCTGCGAATATTTATCTAACAAAAGAAAAAAAATTTAGCTAATTGTTCAATTATGTTAAGACTCACTAACAATACTATTCATAGACCTCTGGATTGTGTTTTCAATTTATTTATTTTCAAACAACTAAAACCTAAGTCCCTAACACAGATTAAACAAATATATATATATATGTATATAAACCCTAACCTCTCTAGCAATCCAAGAAGTAAATAACAATATAACAAACAAATTAAGTACTAAAACAGTAAAAAAAGTAAAATAACTAACGCTTCCAAACAAATCAAAAACCCTAGATGCAGGGGAACAAAAAGCATAAAATCAATTGCAACTATTATAAGCAAAATTAATACTAGCAAACTTATAAAACAACACGAAAGCTAATATGGATACACATATATTAAAAGTAAGCAAATCATTCATAATACTACTCACCGAATGGGATTAAGAAATGGAGGAAGAACAAACGACAATTTTTAGAGAGGGAGAGTAGAAGTTGTACGGAGTTAATAGAGTAATTGAGAGGAAGATTTGAAGATTAACAGAAAGAGAGAGGGAGGGAGATTATAAGTAAAAATCGAACAGAGGGAAAGAGGCGGGAGAGAGGTAGCGGGAACGGAAACAACAATGAAAAAAAGGAAAGAGCACCGGGAACCCCCTCGATTCCTCTGAAATTTTCATTTCTCCCTAAATATCTTCAAACTTTGGGGGTTCGGGCGGGCAAATGGGTCGGGCTTGTAATTTATGATAATAAGAGACTAAAAGTGTTAAATGCAGAAAAAAAAAATTGATAGACAAACATAGATGGTATTGTCTTGATTAAAATGATATAATTAATGATGGGTTCGAGATCGATTAATCAAAAAACAGTGCTAGTATTATCTTGATTAAAGTAATGTAATAAGTTGTAGATCTTAGATCGACTAATCAACAAACATAGTTAGTATTATCTTGATTAAACCAGTCAACATCAATTATGTTTGTGAATTAACTTTTGCGAAATCTAGTGTAATTAGCGTTTTCGTAAGATAATGATGAGTAATGTTAAATTTACCCAATATTTGTACAAACTTCTTACCGAAATTGTTGTTGCACTAATTAAATAAAAAGAATGGCAAATAAAATATTAAATGTCTACTGCATTAGTTCATTTAAGTAATCTCACATTAGTTTGAACAAAAATAATATAACTTAACATGTTTTTTAAATGTGTGTTTGGTAACCCCGGTTACATGTTGTAGAATTGGGATATAATTTTTGAATTTTAATATTTAAATGGACCTAAATGTGTGTTTGGTAACCTCAGTTACATGTTGTAGAATTGGGATATAATTTTTGAATTTTAATATTTAAATGGACCTAAATGTGTGTTTGGTAACCCCAGTTACATGTTGTAGAATTGGGATATAATTTTTGAATTTTAATATTTAAATGGACCAAAATATTATGATATTGGAATTCTAGTATAATTCTAAAACCATCGATTCTAAATGATTAAACTAGTAGAATTTTCTAATTACAATTCTAATTGAATTAAAAAAAAAATCATCACCACATCACGCGTCCCTTTTCTCGCCCAATTAACCCCCACCCTTGTGGTTCACACACCATAGTTCAACCCCAACCCACCCTCACATATCAATTCCCCTACGCGTAGAGTACAACGCACCCACAAACACAATATATGCCCTTTATATATATATTAGGGTATGCCCGTGTCGACGGCATTACGATTTAATTTGTGTAACCATTATGTATTGAAACATGAAGAGACAAACAAATATTTGTTATACAAAAGATGATATCCACGGAGAGAGATTGATAATTATGTTCTCCATCCTTAAAACTATATACGCCATATAATTGACACATAAAATCATCGATGTTTTCAACAAATTTAAAGTGCACCTGACAAATTTACTAAATCAAGTTGTATCATAAAAATTGGTTGTAAAACTTTTTAGATTTAACATTCAAAGCTAATTTATTTATTGTCTACTAAAGATAACTTGATTTTTTTATATATATAGAATAAAAGCAAAGTTAACTTAATAAATTATTTACAAACGAAATTATGAAAAAGTTTAAATAACCAATATTTTCATTTAAAAGTATTAGACAGACGATATAGTTTATAAAAAATATAGATATATGACCGTTCCTTTTTGGTCCAAACTAAATCAAAATATCATATTTTTTGCAATACAAATATTTTTAATTTCTTCAATAAAAAGTATAAAACGTTAATGATCTAACAAAATAACATTTTTTTAAAATAATACTTTTGTTTTTTATTATTTTAGAGAATATCATTTTTTTAAAAAAAAGGAAGACAATAACGATAGTTTGTGAATTGTTATCTTTTAAGAAATGTATTAAATTTGACATTTAGTGTTTGGTTATATCTATTAACATAATCTAAGTTAGATAATGGGTGATATTATTGCCAAAACTATATCGTACTGTGACAAAGACATAATTAATTTAATAATAAGTGAAAATGTAAAGCTATATAACGGATAAGTGTTGTTGTGAGGTATATTGATTACACCTCAAAAGAAAAAAAAAAGCTTTTAATTTCAAAATTATATAAAAAAAACGAAAGTCTAAAATAATTTATTTGTTATGAAAGTGATAATTCTTTTTTTAAGAAGTTTCTACTTAAATCATAATATGAAAGTAACATAAATTTAAAATCACCAAAATGTTAACTTATATAGATAAAAAAAAAATTATACATAATTTTATAATAACAATGGATCTTATTGTATAGGTATTCATGAGTAGGTTTCAAATATATATTTTTTAATAAAAAATATATACTTTATTTAAAAGTTATTATATTTTTAAGTTTAAAGAAAAAAGGAGAACGAAATTGGGTTTGTTGTGATTGTGTGTGGGTGGAGTATATTAGTAGGTGGAGTACTTTAATCTAAAAGTACAAAGTGGGTAGAAATAAACAAATTTAAGGTGGAGAATGCTTCGTGGAGATAAACCACATCCTATGGTCTAAAATGTGTGTAAGGAAAAATAAATTTATCAAACTAAATCTAGACATTTGGTTAGGTAGAATTTCAAAAACCTTTTAGTCAAAAAAACCTTTCCTTATTATACAGATATATATATAAATAATATGTGTGCATATAGTAGATATGTGTGTTTATATAAGAAAATGTTCAAGTTACACCAGTGTAAAATTAAAAGGTTTTACATTGTTCATAATTTTTACTCATAATCATAATTTACCAATTCTACTATTATATAAGATATTTTTTATTGTGTTTATCAAGTATGCAAAGCTTTAAATCAAACCAATATGTGTAAACATATGATCGCTATACATAGTTTTACTTAATTTTTGTAACGTTCATAATTCACCATGTAACATGATTATGATGGAGAACTTATGCAGTTTCGGTTAGTTTAATTTTTTGCACGTATATTTAAAATATTATAATTAACTAATTAAACAGTTAGATGGATGAATTATGAAATTGAGATAAAGTTATTGGTGGGTGTAAAACTTTTTTATTTTACAACTTGAACACTCCCATTTATGGGGAAAGTTCAAATTTCATATATGTTATATTAATAAATTATACTAATTAGCCAAACAAATAAAATTGGAGTTATAATAGAATTATAAATGAAAATTACAAAGAATCAAAACACTTGTATTGTAAATTTATGTTATTGTAATTTTAAGAATTGCAATTTTATAAAATTACAATTACGCACCCTAAGATGATTCGCGGTTACATGGGCTTGTTCAGACTTCTATAGGCTGTAATTTTATTTTCTCAATATCGCTCAGTAATAAAATGAGTGCTTTTGTTTGCAACCAAAATATTTGTGTGATTACCCTTGTAATGTTAAAAAAAAATGTTGTTAAACATTAAAAAAAAATACCCTTGATATCGTTAACTTTTCATCTCCTTCGACTTTTTAAGTTAAGCCTTATCTTCATCAGTTGTTGCCACGTACGTTGATCATCAATGCTCCTACAAACTTTACTAGTTAGACCGTCTTCTTCCACATCCTCAATGTGTCATTCTAATGTCAAAGTAGTGACAAAAAAATGCTTATAAACTATTCCTTGGATTTTTGGGTAAATATGATTAATTTGAAAAACCGTGTTTATAGTGCACAAGCAAAGGTACGTGGATTCGATGGTATAAGGGAGAAGGTCGGGGAGTCTGCATAGCGGCGCATGTACGAAGGTAGCTCGGGTTGTTGGAGAGTGGGTTGAGAAATGAAAGAGACTTGAAAGAGGAAAATATATGATCGAGAAAGTTGAGGAGAGTGTTATGAAATTGGTGAATGGAAGCTCACATACAACTAAAGTAAAATTGAGAAAATGAAGAAAATTAAACACACAAAATTTACGTGGAAAACCTCCAAATAAATTGAAGGACAAATCACGGACAAATGATGGAGGATTTTATTTTATAAAATGGGATAAAACACATTCTCTCTAAATATAAGGAGAGAACAATTACACCCTCTCTTAATTTAGGAGAAACAATAACCTTTCTCTAGCCCTTTCTTTACCAAGCTTTGTTAATTCTTGGCTTGATATCTAAATCGAGTAGTATGGAGAGGTATATATAGTAGTTACAAAATACATCAAATGGTCCACATTCAATCTCACAAACCATGATCCAAGGGCTCACATTAATTCTCACCTACCACGCATGATGTAAGCGATTACATCATCGATGTATGATGTAAGCGATGACAACATCTTAATGTAGACAATGACATCGTCACGATGTAGACAATGACATCGTCGTGGTGTAAGCGATGACATAGTTGATACATGATGTAGGCGATGACATCGTTGATGTACAATGACAATTGTTATTTTTCCACTACCTCAACAGTCTCCACCTTAGCAAATAATTGCTTAAATAGTTTTAACAATATTTGCCACATTAAAGTAATCATTCGAGAGATCTTCGTATCCTTTCCATCCTTCCGTATTTGCCAGCTTTATGCATGCTTACGTTTTTGTTAGACCACACAAGGATCTACACCATTCAAACTTGTCAGTATTAATTGGCTTGGTCAGAACATCTGCTAGGTTCTCATTTATGTGAATATTTTGCATATCCACATTTCCATCTTCTATTACTGTTCGAATGAAGTGATATTGTACTCCTATATGCTTTGTTTTGGAATGAAAGGCTGGATTCATTGTGATATGCAAGGCACTCTAACTGTCACAAAATAGAATGATTTTCTTTTGTTTGTGCCCGAGCTCCTCCAATAACCTTTAAATCCAAACTGCTTCCTTTCAAGCTTGTGTAGCCGCCATATATTCTGCTTATATTGTAGACAAAGCTACTACAGTCTGCAGTTTTGATATCCAGCTTACAGTTCCTTCTGCAATTGTAAACACATAACCTGAAGTGGATTTTCTTTTGTCAAGATCTCCTGCAAAATCTGAATCTACGTAACCTCTGACAGTTAATCATAATCCTTCATAACATAAAGCTGCATCTGAGGTTCCTTTGATATATCTCAGAATTCTCTTCACTGTACTCCAATGCTCTCCACCTGAATTCGCCATGTATCGACTAACCATTCCCACTGCTTGTGCAATTTCTGGTCTTGTACATATCATAGCGAACATTAAACTTCTCATTGCTGATGCATACGGTACTCGAGACATCTCCTTCTTCTCTGCTTCATTGCTATGACATATACTTGAGGATAACTTAAAATTAACAGGTAGTGGGGTTGAGATTGGCTTATAATCTTGCATGTTGAAGCGTTGCAAGATCTTCCTTAAATAGTTCTTCTGAGAAATCCAAATTTTCCTGTTATTTCTGTCTCGGTGAATTTGCATCCCTATAATCTTGTCTGCTGGTCCCAAATATTTCATTTCAAACTCCCTAGCCAATTGTGCCTTCAGTTCCTGGATTTGAGCTTTGTTGGGGCCTGCCACCAACATGTCATCCACGTACAACAGTAAGATAATAAATTTATTATTACCACCAAACCTCTTATAGTACATACAATGGTCTGAATTAAGCCTGTTGTAACCAATGCTAATTATGAAGAAATCAAATCTCTTATACCAACACCTCGGCGCCTGTTTGAGACCGTATAAAGATTTGTTCAACCTGCAAACCAAGTTCTCCTTGCCTATTTCAACAAAACCTCGTGGTTGGAGCATATAAATTTATTCTTCAAGTTTTCCATGAAGAAATGCAGTTTTCACATCTAACTGCTCCAGATGTAAGTCAAGCATAGCACACATAGCCAGAACTATTCTGATTGACGTAAGTCGTACCACCGGAGAAAATATCTCGTTGAAATCAATACCTTCTTTCTGAGCATATCCTTTTACCACCAGTCTAGCACGATACCGCTCAACCTGATCATTGCTATCACGTTTGATCTTATAGACCAATTTGTTACCAATAACTTTACGTCCACTAGGTAATGGTACTAGTTTCCACGACTTGTTTTTGTGTAAAGCTTCAATTTTCTCTTGCATTGCTGTCATCCACAGAGATGCATCCGAGCTACTTGTAGCTTCGTGGAAAGTTGTTGGCTCACCTTCCTCCGTTAAAAGACAATATGCAATGTTAGTTTCTGTAACATATTCCGACTGCCAAGCTGGTGGCATTCTCTCGTGAGTTGACCTCCGAACTTCTATAGCCTCAGACTGGACTGGTTTTTGTATTTCGTGTTCTGGTGTATCTTCAGAAAAAGCTGGATTTTTTTGTACTGAACTATTCTCCACCTGAACTGTTGTAGTTTCTGAATTTTCTTTCTGCGTGCTATCGTTTTCATCTTTCTTTTGTAATTTATCTTCCGTAAATATTACATTTATGTTGATTACTACCTTGTGGGCAGTGGGATCCCACAGGCGATACCTCTTAACTCCATCAGCATACCCTAAGAAAATGCATTTTTTGGATTTTGGATCCAGTTTTAACGTTTCTTGGGCATTGTACATAGCATAAACAAGACTTCCAAATATATGTAAGTGAGAATAACCAGCTGGCTTTCCAGTCCACATCTCCATTGGCGTCTTTAACTCAATTGCCGTTGATGGAGATCGATTTATCACATAACAGGCAGTTTTGGCTGCTTCTGCCCAAAAAGAGTTGGGTAGTCCTGCCATTCTCAACATGGCTCTTATTATTTCTGCAAGAGTCCTGTTAATCTGATCTGCCACCCCGTTTTGCTGTGGAGTGTACGCCGTGCCTTTTGATACCTTCTTGTTGATAGAAGTTATCAAATTCATCGCCAGTGTATTCTCCTTCATTGTCCATCTTTAAGCACTTGATCTTTTTCTCAGATTCAAGCTCCACACGCGCTTTGAATACTTTGAAAACTTCAAACACGTATGCTTTCCTTTTGATTGGATACACCCAACATCTCCTGGAGTAATCATCGATTAAAGATACAAAGTATTTTGCACCTCCTAGGGACAAAACTGGTGATTGCCAAACATCAGAATGAATCAGTTCTAAGATAGCTTTGCTTCTAACATTAGAACTGCCGAACTTCAATCTGTGCTGCTTACTAGTAACACAATGCTCACAAAATGGTAATAATACCTTTTTGAGCCCTGGGAAAAGTTTTTGTTCTGCGAGAATCTTCAAACCTCGTTCCGACATGTGGCCAAGTTTGCGGTGCCACATCATCGTTGATTATTCTACTGAACTTACTAATGAAACATATGCTTCTCATTCTTATTGTGTTTCTCCCTTGAGCATGTACAGATTTACAGCTATTTTTTTCGCTTTCATCACCACAAGCGCGCATTTGACAATCTTCATCATCCCATCTTGAATATGGGTTTTGCATCCGAGATTATCTATCTGTCCCAATGACAGTAGATTCTTCTTTAGGCCTTCAACGTGTCATACATTTTGAATTGTGCGAACTGTTCATCAAACATTTTTATTTTGATAGAACCAATACCGGAAATCTCCAAGGCATGATCGTTACCCATGTAGACAGATCCTCTAGAGATAGGTTTATACGTATGAAACCATTCTCTCCGATGTGTCATGTGCCAAGTTGCTCTTAAGTCTAAGAACCAGACATCAGCGAACAATTTTTTGCCTTTCAAGCTCGGTGTTACCTCGCTGCATAGTACTTTACCATCATCTGAGGTACTTGTCGCATTTTCTTAAGCATCTGATGACTTAGGATCTTCACTCCTCTTCTTACAGTCCCTTTTGATGTGCCATTTCTTGCCACAGTTGTAGCACCTGAAATTCTTTTTACTCCTTGATTTTGATCTACTGCGATTGTGACTCTCATTAGAGCCACGCTCTGATGATCTTCCTCTCATCATCGTTAGTGCTTCCGCCTGCTGGAAATTTGACTGTCTGTTTTCTTTATTTTTGCGCCTGCTTTCTTCCTCTAGAACCACGGCTGTAAATTCGTCGAAGACTAGATAGTCAGCCAATACGTTGTTTGTCAAGTTGATGATGAGTTGATCGTATGAGTCAGGCAGACTTTGGAGTAGAAGTTTCGCACGTTCAGAAGTCTCTATTTTATGACCCAACATTGTAAGTTGTGAAAATAGAGTATTCAGGGTGTTGATATGGTCGGTCACCGATGTGGATTTCGTCATTCGAAGAGTACAAAGTCTCATTTTTAAGAAGATTTTGTTGTGTAGTGACTTTGCCTCGTACAATCTAGTTCGTGTGTCCCATATCTCATTTCCTGTCATCTTTTTTGCCACACTAGATAACACTCCGTCAGCTAGTGCTAAGTGCAAGTCAGCAATTGCGTTGCCGTCCATCTCGTTTCACTTGCCATCGTCAGTGATCTCCTCGGGCTTTTCTCCAATCGCTGCTAAGCAATTGTCCTTCCTTAAAATTGCTTTAATCTTTATTTTATACAACAAGAAATTACTCCCGTTGAACTTCTCAATTTCATACTTTGTTGCCATCGTAGAACGTGCCTCCTTTTCACTAACTGATTTTATTTTATTTTTAGTATAAAATCAAATATGAACCTGGCGCTCTAATACCACTATTATGAAATTAGTGAATGGAAGCTCACACACAACTAAAGTAAAATTGAGAAAATGAAGAAAATTAAACACACAAAATTTACGTGGAAAACCTCCAAATAAATTGAAGAAAAAATCACGGACAAATGACGGAGGATTTTATTTTATAAAATGTGATACAACACATTATCTCTAAATATAAAGAGAGAACAATTACACTCTCTCTTAATTTAAGAGAAACAATAACCTTTCTCTAGCCCTCTCTTTACCAAGCTTTGTTAATTCTTGGCTTGATATCTAAATGGAGTAGTATGGAGAGGTATATATAGTAGTTACAAAATACATCCAATGGTCCACATTCAATCTCACCAACCATGATCCAAGGGCTCACATTCATTCTCACCTACCACGCATGATGTAAGCGACTACCACGCATGATGTAAGCGATTACATCATCGATGTACGATATAAGCGATGACAACTTCTTGATGTAGGCGATGACATCGTAACGATGTAGGTAATAACATCGTCGCGGTGTAAGCGATGACATAGTTGATACATGATGCAGGCGATGACATCGTTGATGTACAATGACAATTGCTATTTTTCCACTACCTCAACAGAGAGTTCACAATGAGCTATTGGATCGGAGATTACATTTAATTTGATGTCAAGCATGATAGCACCATTTACTATTAATTGTGTGCCTTTTTAGGTTTTCATAACAACTTCATCAGTGTTGGAGGTTTCGGCTAATTATCCTGCCAAATCTTTGGCAGATGTAATAAAAGGTTAGAAGTTCCGGTTTTCACAATTATTCTCTTACATAACAAACACATATTAATTAGATTCAGAAACATAGATAATTATCATTAAATCCGACCAGATCGGGAATAATGACTCATAAAGAAATTTTATTTAGGAATACATGTTTAAGTTCACGTCAAATTTCATAGTTGCTATATATTGAAGCACGTACTATCTTAAGATCTCCAATCATAAATGGCGGGTTACTCAATCTGATAGGTGACTCCGGCCTTCTGCGCTTACCCTGCATATCCTCATTCATGCATGATCTAGCTAGTCATAAGGCAATTTCCACTTCTCAATAGATAATATTATGCCTCTTTGCTATTTCTATAGTACTCGATCTCATCATCATCCACTTTCATTCATGCATCATTAGTATATATATTAATATCGATCTCAAGTATCATATGTAAGGTCTTTCATGTCAATGCGGTACTTTTAACTTGTTAATATTATATTTAGTAGCATTACTACAAATTTAGGTTACAAGCTAGATGTGTAGTTATATATATATATATATTATTGAATTTGTAATTTGATAAAATTATTTTTGCTCTTTTAATGAAAATTTGTATGAGTAATTTTGTATTTTAAACATTGCCCATACGTGTCTTTTATTATAATTATAAATGATAGATATCTTGGTGTGGTATAGTTCAACATACATATTGAAAATCAATTTAGTTTTAGTAGAATATAAATTTATTTGATAACAATTTAAATAGAATTGAACACTCATATATTGATCGATATAATTGTTGTCCAATGTTTTAATAATTAAGTTACACATATTTACTACGAGAAATAGTATAGTTTTAACCTATTGAAATAGTTGGGGGTACGTGTTCAAAAAATTAAATTCATTGTGCTAGTCTTAATTCCATCTTCAAACCTTAAACCGACAGATTTTTTGAGACTTAGGTGTTGTTTATTTACCACTTAAAATGCCACTTAAATCTGAAAACTTAAAATTTTCCGATTTAAGTGGTTTAAAAAGTTGTTCAGTAACCTAAAAAATTAAGTGACTACTTAATTTTTACCACTTAAAACTTAAAATTTTCATCCAAAATTTTAAGTGGCAAAGTTGCCACTTAAATCTGAAACTTAATTTTAATAAGTGTAAAATGTCCATCTTGCCCCCACTATTTTATTACAATTACGCATCTATCATAAGTTCATAACCACAAAACACACGCTGGTCTCCTCACAATTACGCATCTCTCTATATAATTTATCCCCAAAGACTGTGCTGGAACATAAGCCTCAAATTTCTGCTGCAACTGGCCATGGCGTTGCTCCTGCTGCAAAGTAAATTTTCTTTTTCACTTTCCCTTATTTATTTTCTTGAAAAGTAAAAGAAGTGATTTGATTTTTCGTACTTATATTTTTTAATCTGTGCTGTTCAAATGTTTAATTATCAATGTTTAATTAATTTTATTTTAATATATATTATGTTTTTCTTATTTTCATTTAAAATCATGTGATCAAAATAAAATAATAAGGAAAAAATTGCCATATTTAAAAAATATCAGGCGTGTTATATTTAAATAAACAAACAGTTTTTTCAGTTTTCAATTTTCAATTTTCAATTTTTTTACTAAACGCCACCTTAGTTTGGTCGGTACGGATGCCATCAGTTTTTTTTTTTTTTTTTTTTTTTTTTTTTTTTTTTTTATTTTGGGCAAAGACGCCTTCAGTTCATGCTTTCTATTTTTGGTTGTTTTAATCTAATAGCATATATATATATATGTAATGAATATTAATTTAGGGAGCCAGAAGTATGCGTTAAATGTGGTATAATTAACGTGATTTTATTATTGCTGTACGTTGACTACATATATTCCTTCTTACCAAATAACTAATGCTTATTAAAGTTTGTGATCGTTTCAGTTACTTTACTCTTCAGTTATTTGGTACCCAGCTGTGGGTAAATGGAATTTATTTAACATAAAGGTGGAAGCATATTTTAGACAAAATTTTAAATATATAGAAAGTTCTTATCATAAATTAATTAATTTAAGAACCATTCATTTATAGATAGTAAATTAATAAAAAAAATTCATAAAATTTGATGGTACGAGTAAATCATCGGTATCAAATTTTATCAAAAAATTCAACTGAAAAGTAGGTTAACTATTTTTTTAATATATATATATATATGCGCATTTTTGGATATTGAAATTTTAGATTTTAGTTAACCCATAATTTTTAGTGAAATTTGATGGAGATTATCTACTCATTATAAAGATTATCTCCGCCAAATTTTATAAAAAAAATTATTCGATTATTCTTTGAAATTGGCAGTCCTTAAAAAAATAAAATTGTAGTAATAATAATAATAAATGGAGCATGTGTTGCTCTCTAGCCTAGTCAAAGATATTATTCATTATTATTGCATTAAATTGAGATATTCAAAAATGATGCTTGTTTGAAAAAATAAAATTATAAAAGAACCGATGAATAATATTTATGTAAATTAAGGACCTATATTTAACCAAATTTTAAAAGGAGTGTAAATTTAACTTTGCAGTCAATTTTTAAATTATATTTTTTTTTGAAATCGTACAAAATTAAATTTGCACTACATTTTTTTAGCATATTATTATAAATAAGCTTTTAATTAACAATGTTTTAGAATAATTTCAACAAATTACGCATTTAAAACTCATTTCTTAATAAAAAATACATGATAATTTTTTCGGGGTTATGCAAAATTAATTTTGCACTCATTGTTTTCAAAAACATTACTATGTATTTAGGTTTATTTGACGTTGTTTTAGAGTTTTATGAGTGAAACATAATAATATACTTGTTAAAAAATATAAACACGTCATACAAAACAAATTTGCATTAAATTTTTTAGATTGCAAAGTTGAGTTTGCACAAAACATAATTTTGTGCAAAGTTAAGTTTGCACAAAATATATTTTGGTCAAAGCCTTCATTTTAAAAAAGACCCTTATTTTAGAAAAATAATAAAACTAGGCCATTGTTTCCAAAAAATATTATTCACTGAATTTTTTGAAAAAAATATTATCACACAAGACCTTTTATCTAATTGTCAAGCATTAAATTTACTAATTTCTTCTATTCTTTTACAGTTATACCATTTTAACTGTAAATGGAGCATAAGTGGCGCTCTAGCCTAGTCAAAGATATTATTCATTGTTCTTGCATTAAATTTACTAATTTATTTTGTTCTTTTCCAGTATACAATTTTAACTTATTTACCTTTTATGTAACAAATGTATTGCATGTTATTTCCAAGAAATTGACCTTCGTTTGCTTTTGTTTAGCGGGGTGTATTGAATTTAGAATCTATAAGATTTTTATGAATTTTTAAAATTCATCGGTATTCAATTGAGATTTTAAAAAGTTTTTTAAAATCTTGATGTATTCAATTGATATTTTGTCTTTTAAAATCTTGATATATTCAATTAAGATTTTAAAAAATCCATCTAAATCTTATAGTATTCAAAAGCCTTAGTAGGATTTTAATTAGTGGTGGATTTTGGTAGTAAAGTCTTTTTTATATAGAAAATCCATTATTACCCATTTGATTTCTAATTCTTTTGCATTAATGATTATAATTTTTTTTTCGTTCCTATAAAATTATAATGTTTATCAAGTTCATAATTTCAAATTTAGACTGCATCGTTATTTTTAAAAACAATTTTAATTTCATTTATTTAGTCTAATTTTGTGGGTGTAGTATAAATTTTTATAATGTATTTCTTTTAGTTTTGTAATGTTACTTTAAACTCGTAATTAATTTATTTTATTGTTTGTCTTTTGACTTTTGATTTTTGATTTTTGATTTTTTGATGAACTTATTAAAATCTGTAGAAATCCATGGACTTATTAAAATCTGTAAAAATCCAAAAGAATCCATGCATCAAAATCTGTCAGATTCTATATGGATTTAAAACAATCCATAGACTTAATAGAATCCACGGATTTTAAAAAGTCAATTAGAATCTTTTAAAATCTGAATTGAATACACCCCCCTTAGTTGTGCTACTTTTCGTAAGAAATATTGTTTTTTTCTTTTTTTTTTGGGAACAATATAATTTTAGTAAGAAATATTAGTTTAATTTAATAAACGAGTTTAAATTTATTGATTCTTTTTAAAATGAGAGTTATTAGGTTAAATGTGACAATTTATAGTGATTGGTAAATCATATCATATTATATAAATAGTAAAACTCATTATATGCACCGCATTGTGTCATGTGGCATTTCAATAAATACATTTATTTATGGGGCTTTTAGTTTAAAGGACAAAAATAGAATTCTCTATCTACTCAAGGACGCGTCTTTTAGGTCAATTGTTTGAAGGACAAACTTCTTGCATAAGGACATATTTTAGTTTGAAGGACAATTATAAATATTTTAATTAATAAATAAGAAAAATATAAACTAAATTTGAAAATTCCAACAATGCCCTTCACCCAAATTTAATTCTAATTTAAATTCAAATATTTAAAAGAGGAAAATATCTATAATATAATTCAAATTCAAATTCAAATTTAGAAGATAAATGTGAAAACAATCAATTAAATTTAAAATTCAAATTATCTATAATCACAACAAACATTAAATGCATAGGATAAGTCAACCCATCTAAAAATATTCAAAAAATAACAAGTTAATCCATCAAAAATTCAAAATTAAATATATGAAGAAGCAGCAGGCATACAAACGAAGAACAGGCAGAGCAGACATTTTATACAACAAAGAACAGGCATATAGACAGTACAACAGACATTTCATACAATAAAGAATAGACATAGCAGGCATTGCAAATTTTATCAGGCATATAAACAGATGAAAATTTTATCAGGCATAGCAGGCATATAAACAGGCATTTTTCCTCTAAGTTGAAAATTTTATCAGACATTATAAAATCAAAATATATTTAAACAGATGAAAAACTAAAATTATGAATTTTCTTAGAAAATCAAATTAAAACTAGGAAAAGGTGAAAAACATGCAATCTTTTTATACCTTGAATGCCATAAAATTCATCTCTTTGCCGCTCCTCGATCTCATCCACAGCCAAGTCACGCACACACATCGAAGGTTCCTGGACCATCCTCCGGCTGTTGGCTCGCCGGAGGAAACAAGTGGCACCGCAAAGGCTCAGAGCTCGGCGAATTCTGAGGCTCCGAGCGGGGAAGTTGGTTTCAGATGCGGAGCTAGTGAGGAGGGGAGTGTTGTCGATGGCGTCGGTGTCGTCGACAGAAAAATGAGAGGATCTCGCCGTCGACATGGAGGGAAAAATCGGATTGAAGTGAGGTGAGGGAATTAAGATTGGTGTGTTTAGATTTGGGGAAACATAATAACTAAAAACCCTAGGTTTTGATTGGATTGGTTGTGGGGGAGGGAGTTATTTGAAATCGAGGGTGTGGGGGGGGGGGAGTTTTAATTGAGGTGGATGAATCTAGAAGAGGAGGAATTTAATTAGAATTTGGACTCTTTATATATTGAAAATAATAACTAATATATAAGAAGGGTAAAATTGATAAAGTACATGAAAATAATAATATCATTATAATTAAAAATATCAAAAAATAAAATGTCCTTTAGACATAAAATTGTCCTAATTCCAAAAGATTTGATCTTAAACAATAGCTCAAAACTTCTTGTCCTTGAGTAGATCGGTTTAAAAAATATTGGACCTGTGACTAATTTTCTATTTATTCTATAATACTCTCTTCTTATCCCTTCTTCCTTGCTATTTTAAGAATTCATTTATTATATAATACTATCTTTTTATCTTCTTTGATCTTTGCAATTCAGTAGTTGACGGTTTGTCTATAATGATGTAGATTAAATATCTAAATGAAAATATATATAATTCATTTTTATTTACTCATCCTTGACTCATTGTAAGAAATTCCTTGCAAGTTTTTATGATTCTATAAGTGGATTTGAATATAACCTGAAGCCAAGGGTAAAATCCCCTTAAAATGATGGTATTTGCTTATTTTAATTTTTGAATTGTATCGATTTTAAGCAAGAATTTGCACTTTTACTTGAATGGCTCGTTTGGTTCAAGATTTAAACCATTCCGGGAATGCTATATTCCATTCCGAAACGATTCCCGCGTTTGGTTCAAGTTTTAAGTCCAGAATAAATGATTCCAGGAACAAACCTTTCCCCCCAAGTTCTCCCATCTAAATCATAAGGAATAAACCATTACCAATGGATATCTTTTTTAATTTTTCATGTTAAGACCAAAATAACACTCTTCCTTATGAATAAATAATTCTTTTTCCATCCATGTATGAAAATATTGTTTGAAACTATTTTTTTTTAGTTACGCTGCTGAATAAAAATGATAAAAAAAAAATTGGAACTTTTTTCTATTCTTTTTTCTTGTTGTAATTTTTTTTTAATTACAAAAATTGTAATTTTTATAGGATAGTTATTAGCTAGGCATGTGTAATTTTTGTAATTTATTATAGTAATTGTCTCCTTTGAAAAATTAGTATGTGATGTCTTCTCATCTTATAAAAAGAAGGGTATTTTTGTAATTGATACTTTATTCCATTCCTATTCTCGGTTGAACCAAACATCGGCATGGCATCCTAGATGTCAGGAAAGAAACTTTCCAGGAATCAAGTATGCCCATTCCATTTCCAAAACTCGAACCAAACGAGCCCGAAATGTTAATGATCCAACTTGTTGAAAGTACTATTTAATTAATTATTTTGGTTGAACTATCTAGCCGGTGTCCAAAACTTTACAAAACTCTTGCAACCTATATTCCTGTGTATATGTGAATGGCGATTTAGTTTCAAAAAATGATAAGCCAGTCTTAACCGTTTGCAAATTAGATGATCGCACAAAACCCTAATTATATTAATATTAAAAGTTTTAATAATTTTACGCATAGGCCCCATTTTCATAAATGTTGCAGAAAATTAGTCTAGAAAATATAAATGCTCCCTTCACTATAATGTATTGTGCTATGCTATCATGTATAATATATTATGCTATTGTTTCAGTATCCATGTGTATTTATCCTTTACTCCATAATAAATAATATTATTAATTTAAATAAATTAAAATTAAAGTATGTCAATATAGAGATAATGTGTTATAAGGCCTCGTTCCATAATGTTTTATAACTCTAAAGACGGACTCATGTTTAATAAAGGGAAGTGGTACTAATTTCATAATTTGGTTTTACAATAAGGACATTTTTCATAATATTAATTTATTTTAAGAGAAAATGATAAATATTGATGGACAAAAATACCCCGCTATATCATTTATTCTAATTATACAAAAGACATATTATTTTCTCTCTTATATATACATAGTTTAGATAGAGAAAATAAAGAACAAGGGAAAGGGAGAAAAGAATCGCAAGAGAGGAAATAACGAGGCCGACGATGAGAAGTTGTCTCACAATAATCTCACCTCTTCCACCACCACCACTACCACCACCACCCGATTCTCCGATCATATCGCTGTTCTCATCATCTTCTTCTTCTTTTTTCTGGATGTGCAATCGTAAAATATATATAACTTTTGATCAAACCGTTGGATTTGACTGATTTTTGGATATATTGTTCGGAAGACAAAGTTATTATAATTGCGCGAAAAATCAAGACGATCAGATGTCGTTTTGCTATCGAAATCGACCAATTTCGACAGCCCAGCGGGATTTGAAAAAAAAATATGATCGTAACTCTTATTTTTTTTTTTACAAATCTTACGTCAATCCATATATATACACATAAATAAATTGAGTGAATGTTGATCTCATCAATTTTGTTGTTCTCTGTTTTGTAATGGTACTAAATACATTTAACACTTTGTTCAGGTGGTGCTAAATGCATTTAGCACTTTCTGGTTTTTGTCCAGGTGGTGGTACTAAATGCATTTAGCACATTCTGTTTGTTTTTAGTGTTATAATGAGACATGAGATATTATAAGGAAGGGGTATTAGTGTCTTTTTTACAGTGTCCTTAATTTACACGACTAATTTTTAAGTGTCATTTATAGTTATATTATTATTAAAATGAGCCCTTATGCCTAATTGTATCGTCAATATATCATTTAGGATTAAAGCTAGTTAATTAAAATAACACAATCTCACAACTATTTTTCATTTATTACTTTCATACACTGATCAATTAGAGTGCTTGCACATGTTATTCCTAACTTAAGGAAAATCAACAAAATTACTCCACAATAAATGGCTTATTAGTCCATTTAATATTTTACGTTCTACCATTTTAGCTTATTTACTTTTCAAGTAAAAATTGTGTTGCATGTTTATATGTTATTTCAATAGTCAATAATTAGAGTAGATATTTATTTAAATTTAGCTTTATTTGTGCTAATTTTAAGCTTGTTGAATGAGAAATATTAGTTGAACCACATCTGGCCGGGTTATAGCCTAGTGATAAAATTGTTGTGATTCAAACATGATTAAGGGTTCAATTCCCCTCTCCCTTCCCCAATAAAATCCACCTAGAAGTATTTGTATTGCTTGTATCAGAACGAAATATTAGTTGAATCAAATAAATGGTTTAGTCCTTCCAATAGTTTTCAGTTTTTTTTTTAAAAGGAAAAAATCTAATATTTTTCTATCTATTTTTAAAGGAGTAATGATATCTTTTCACAAAAGTACTCTAACACTCCAAAATCATTTTTAATAATACTTTATATGAACGTTTAAATATTTTTTATTATTATACTTTTCACAAAACCTGCCTTATAATACTTTATATGAAGGTTTATATGAACGTTTAAATCTTTTTACAAAACTTGTAATTTGTTGAAATAACTCAAAAGTACTATCAATTAAATATTTAGAAATAATAATATACTAAAAAACATGCTGTCCAAACTTAATTTTGTAGGATACTATAAAAAATTACAATCTAAAAATATATTGCAAAGTTAATGTTATAATCTTTTTTAAATCTGGTCAAATAGAGGCCATTAATTTTTAAAAATATTATTGCCCGATTCTTTTGCAAAAAACTCTCAAACAAGCTCCATTTTTTAATATCCTAAATAAAAATTGAAAAAAATAAAATTATTTCTAGATGTAAAATTTCTTTATTTTAGATTTCGTGTAAGTTCGGCCTTCTAGTTTTTTCTTATATTAGCTTAAAGAATTCTACAGTCTCTAGGTTTCCTATTTTGAAATCCTAGTCCTAGAGATTTAGGAAAATTGCAACACCCCTTATATATATACATTAGATTTTTGCGCATATACGATGTATGTATAATGCAAGTATAAATAATTTAAAGAAAATAAAAATAATAAATAGGTGTAGTGGTTGAAAGCATTCGAATCTCATTACTTGCACTTAAATATTAAATTTTTTTATAAACTTAAAGTTTGATGGGGGTAAAATCGAAAACGACTTCACGCTAACTAATTGCATTATGACTTTATATACAATAGTAAATATATATATATATATATAACAGTAGATATACGTATGTATATGCACGCATTAATCATTCTATTCCATAGATTAGACTTTGTAGTTTTTTTTTTTTTGGGAAGAAGAGAGCGAGTCCCTGTATAAAAGCAAACTGTTCGACAAAGCGAAAAGGCAAAACACGGTACAAAACTATAATTTAGACTCACCTTCACCTTCAACTTCTTTATATATGTATATTTTATACACACCATGAACAAAACTTTAGGGACTGATTATTTGTTTCTAATTTCAGTTAACATTGAGTCAAAACTATGATGACTTCTATTGATAGGATCTCAACTGATTTTCAAACCCTTGAACAATCCTTCAGCACAATCCTCCAACAACTTAAAGATCAACAAGGTCAATTATCTTCAATGAAGCAAATCCTCGAACGGCGCTTCGAGGAGATCAAATTAAAAGAAACCCAATTAAATTATGTTCAAGAATCGATCGAGAAGCGATCAAAGGAGCTTGAAATCAAAGAAAAGCAACTGGGTAATCTTGGATTGGACGAGAAGAGAGCGCGTATTCGGTTTGTTGTTACAATGGATGGAAAGCGTTTGCAAATATTCCTCAATGAACACAACGAGGAACTCAACTTGATGCACGACGAGGTTTTTAAAGCGCTAACGATGGCTGATGATCCTGCAAGGCTTGTTTTGGATGCAATGGAGGGGTTTTACCCTCCCCACTTGATGAAAGGGAGAGTCGAATTTGAATCGAATATTGTGAGAAAGAGCTGCGCGCTTTTGCTCGAGCAACTCATGAGGGTCGGGCCAAAAATTAGTAGTGATGTGAGAGAAGAGGCCAAAAAGATTGCTTTCGAGTGGAAGGGAAAGATGGGAGCAACGGGTGAGAATTCATTAGAGGTTTTGTGTTTCTTGCTTTTGGTGGCTGCTTTTAAATTGGGTTCGTTTTTCGATTCTGCCGAGATCAAGATTCTTTTCGATACCGTAATGAAGCATAGATTGGCTACCCAATTGAGTTACTTCCTCGAAATTCCGCATAATCACTATGATGCTGAAACGGAAGTCAAGGCCATGAGAATGGTAGAGGGAACTTCGGTTCTTGATCATGTGTCGAAGATTATTGTATTTATCGATGAATTGGAATCAAGAGGGTATGCAATGGATAGTTTTGCCAAAGTCAATATGATCTTATCTTCACTGCCACAATCTTTCGATGAATTCGTATGGAACATTGAAATGAATAAAAAGGTTGTGGCACTTGCGGACCTTGTTGTTATGCTGAAAAGCTTTGAAGATTTGATGAAAAAGGAGGAGGAGGAGGAGGAGATTGAGGAAGGGATGGCCTTAGAATCGAAGCCCGGTAACAAGAAAAGAAAAACTAATGTTTGGAAGCAGCGGAGAAAGAGAGGGAAAACGGAGCAAAAGAAAGTGAATGCATATGTTTGTTCCCTCTGTGGAAAACAAGGGCACTGTTGGAGAAAATGTAAACAGTACATTGCTTCACTTGAAAAGGATAATAAGACTGGTACGTGAAGCGAATTCGGTTATTTGATGCAAACAAGCAAGTCTTGATGTTGTTTCAAAGTTGAGAGTTTTTCTAAATGTAAAATCTTAGATCTGGTCTGTTTTTTTCATAGTTTTTTTGTTAGCACCTATAACTCATCAATAACGCGCGTTTAATTTTCTAGTATAATTAGATTACGCAGATAGTGGTAAATATGAATGGTATTACTATCTTTAGTGTTCAAAGTTCACATTTGACTTTCGTTAAACCCTGCGTAATTCTCCGCATCAACACTGCAAGATCCTACAACTTTTTACTTTTAGCAGTAATATTAAAATTATTTCCTTTCTTGCAATTTTTTTAGCTATATGAGAGCTTCCAAGTAATCGTTTATGGTAAATTATTATTGAAAAAAAATGCGATTGTGCTTTTTCTCTATCAAATATTTATTCCTTAACAAATGGTCCGTTTGGATTGAAGGGGAGGGATGGAAAAGAAATAGCTAATTAGGAGGGGAAGGAATGGAAATGAATGAGTTTAATTCTATTGTTATTTGGATAGCTAAGGATGAAAAAGAATGAAATGAAAATAAATCTTGTTTGGATAGAAAGAAGAAAAGAAAGGAAAGGAATGCGATTTAATATATTATTAACAAATTAGGGTTAAAATTGGAAAAACATGAAAAAATTATTAAAAACTTTTCCTTTCCCTTCCAATCCTCCCAATATTGGAAGGAAACAAAATAAAGGAATAGAGGTGATTGACATTCCCTCTCAATCCCTCCGTTTCCTCTCCACTCCCTCTTATAAATCTATTCAAACGAATAAAATGCAATCTTTTCTCCTCCTCTTTTCCTTTCCTTCCCATCTCATTCCCTCAATCCAAACGGACTGTAAGATTTGTAAAATTATAACTTTTAGAAAGAGAAATACCCAATTTCTGAAGTTCAATGTATACAATCCATGGATGTTCTCTTCTATTTTTCAAATGACCTTAAGCAGTTTTTGTAATGTTAAACTAAATCCAGATCAACTATTTGAGGAGTTTATTATTTTGCAAAATTTAGTCTCTATAATTTATGTTTTTAATTCAAAACGAGTGATTCTATTTCCACCATAATAATGCTTGGTTGCACTCTCACTCTTCATTCGGTTCTTGAGTCCTGAGTAAGGGCATGTTATTTGATTCTTAAGGATCTAGTATAAACCTATTACTCTGTGCTTAAGGGTTGAGTAAGGCATTGCTAGACTTATACTCACCCCCAAGAATCGAACAATAAACCTTTACTCCATGCTTTAGGACTGAATGAAAAGTAAAAGTGAAATCCAATATTAATTGGGATGGAAATAGAATCACCTTTCAAAAATGGGTCAAAACAACCCAAACAACATAATATTATCGCTAATTGTCACATTCAACCCAACACTTAAAGCTGGAGGATTAACATACCAAACAATAATTTGGACAAGACGAACTATAAATGGGTTTGGAAGTTAGACTGCTCGCCAAAAATTAGAATGTTCATATGATTGGTGTTACATGGTAGGTTGGCAAATTGCGACTAATGAATTTCGTTGGGAGATTGGGTTAACTAAGTCAGATGTGTGTCACCGTTGTAACCTTAACCCCGAAAATCTGCTACATTTATTACCTGTTTGGTTGCGTAAATTACCTAATTTTAAAATTAATTAATTTTCAATTGAAGAATTGTGAATTTGCTCATTTATGAATAATTCAATTATAATTCAAGTAGTGTTTGGAAAACTTAAACGAGAAATTTCAATTGTTAGAATAAAAACATGATCTTTATTATTCTATGTTATTTAAAAATTTGTCTAGATGTATTAACATTACGGGTATAAATTAGATCTTCTTGAAAAATAGAGTTGGAATGAATTATCTTATTCTATAATTAAGCAATTTTAAGTTTTACTTGAAATGACTTAATTTGAGTTTTTGTGAATCAACTTGAATTTTCATATTTACAATTGTTCAATTTACACAACCAAACACTAATAAATGGAAATTTTGTAAATTACTTAATTGTAAATCATCTAATTCGCAATTTGAAAGACAACCAAACGAACCCTTATTGCTTGACTGCCCTAGTCCAAAATTGTGTGGGAAGAAGTGATTCCTTACTCAAAAATTGATTATTTAACCGCTCCCTAGATAGGTGGATAAAGGAAAATACTAGAGATTCCAATTGCATTGGTACCTGCTGAAAACTTAATTGGACAGCTTATTTTATTATGCTCCTTTGGCACATATAAAAGGCGAGGGATGAGATGTACTTCTAACATATTCCATTCTCAAACTATATAATTATTAGACAAGCAACTACTTATGCTACAAATATGCAGAATAAAAGAAAACAACACATGTATTTCAACATTGATCCGATGAATGGTAGATGGGCCTGCCCTCTTCAGGGGCATGCCAAGCTGAATATTGATGGAAGTTTTAGGGATGGCTGCAGCAGTGGCGAAGCTAGGAATTGAAGTAACTCGGGGCGAAATTTGATAGAAATTCAAAACACACTAAAATTTTGCCCCTTATAATTAGGTATACTCAAGTTTATTTTTATGCATCAAAGTCCATGTATATATATAATTTTTTCAATAAAGGAAGAAGTCAGCATAGAGACATAAAGAAGAAGTTAGAGTGATTTGTTAAGTTTAGAGTTTTCAAATTGTCCTATAAAGTTTTGTCCCTATAATTACACACCCTTAAGTTTATTTTTATGCACAAAAGTCTCTATATATATATTTTTCAAAAAATATCCCATATATATATATAAAAAAATGAAATCCAAAAGGGGGCACCTGCCCCTATGTGGCTTCGCCACTGGGTTGCGGCACGTATGGAGGCATTTTCAAAGATGAAGAGGGTAACTGGATTTGAGGCTTTAATGGTCGTTGTTGTAGATCTAGTCTGCTACATGATGAGCTTATGGGCCTCTGTGAATGGCTCCGAGAGCAGTGAGAAAACGAGTTCTTAAAGTTCAAAGATTTCTCTTAGGTGGTTAATCTCGTCCATGGTTTCCTGGATGAATGTCACCCACTTTTGGAGAATATTTTGGAGTACAAAAGGTTACACAAAAACATTTGGAATGCTTCCATTGTGTATATATCTCGGAACCATAATATGCATGCGACCTTTAGTGGCGGACGGAAGGGGACACGGGTCCCCCAAGATATTTCAAACCTCCATTAATATTAGTATTTTTTTAATATAAATATAGTTATTGGCACTCTTTAAATAAAATTATACATTTTTTATTTTGTTATAAATTTTTTTATCTCTAACAATTATTTTAGAGTGTTAATTTTTTTTTATGGAATGTTAATATTTATACCCATTATTATTTATATTATAAATATATAATAAATTTAAGTAGTTGTAGTTCCTCTTTATAAAGGCATGACAAGTTTCAACTGGAACATTATGAGTTTGATTTTCATAGAAATCTTGATTTATAAAATTTGTCCACAATATTTGAGTTGTGCTAAGTGTTGATGAAAACAAGAAAAGCTATCATTATAAATTGACTTGTCTTGTAGTAACTCTTCCGGTTTCAACGGCAATGACATAACGTGCTTTTTTAGCCATGAGCATTGTTAAGACTAAGTTACGCAACAAGATGGAAGATGATTATCTTGCAAATTACTTGATCACATATATTGAGAATGAAATTTATCAATGCTTCGACATTGATACAATCATAGATGAATTTTGTGGGATGAAGAATAGTCGAGCGCAACTGATGATACCTAAGTTTAGTAGTTAAATTAAGATTGTCTAATTACTTTTGTACTTACTGTAGATTTATGTGAAACACATGCCTTTTGTACTATAAAAATATATGTAAAGAATTTCTTAGTTAAAATATATTTTTTTAAACTTCTTGTCATATTTTTTATGTTGTGTTTTGGAGTCCCTGTATTCTAAATTCTGGATCCGCCACTGACGACCTTGCTAGTCTAGGTCATAGTAATTACTTGCATGAGGGGTTTGTTTAGTTGGATTCCCCCCTGTTTCTGTTGTGTATTTTGTGAATATGTATAAGTTGGTGTAATTTTTGGGCTGTTTCTTTGGTCCCTTTTGAATAAAAAGAAAAATACCAAATAGTCCCTATAATCTTTGTTGCTCCCCATTTTTTAACATGAATTAATGTTTCATTTGCTACATCTTAGATCTAAAGATTGGATGGAGTTACAATTTCATAGAAAATTAAACACCCAGTCAATTTTTATGGACAGAAAATTTGATGAAAATCCATGTCCAAAAAATTGACATGGCATCCATTTTCGGATAAAAGTTCAATAAAGCTTAAACTTTGAAGACCTAAACTTAACGCTACACATTGGGGACCAAAGTGAGAATCATGCATACCTTAGGGGTAAAAAAGGTCGGCTATCAAATAAGTCAGTGCGCACAACTTTCAAGAAAAGAAAAACTTTCATCTGCATATATTATGAAAACAGACCATTGGAATTTCTTACTCTTGGAGTCCGTTTGATAATTACATATAAAAAAAATAAAAAATAGTTAATTTTGGTGAGAAATTAAAAAAATAAATTAAAACATACGATAAAATATTTTTTTACTTTATAAAACTTTTTAAAAATATTTTTTTTTTGTGGTTAATAAAGAAAAATTTTCCACAAAAATAATATTAAAAAATAAAGGACATCTAATCATAAACATAAACATAAAATGAAGAAAATCTCATCATATATCTCAATTTATTATCTAACTTTTTAGGCAATCAAGTATTTTTCTTATCATTTACCATATTGTTATCAAAAGAGTCTTCTTTGTTCAATTTCTGGTGTTGGCACCTTGGAAAGTATTCTAACACCGAACACTTTATTATTTTTATTTTTTGGAAAAAAAAAAGATTCTTTCCCAAATTAAGAGTATTGGAATCGTTATATATGATCAAACATGGCCCTTATTTTGGAAAGGGGGAAGTAACATATTATTTATAAAGCACAGTACCATTATTGTTATACCCTCTCTTTTCTCCCGCCTGTGTGTTTAATATATTCCGTTAACGGACTTTACAAGTATACATTTAAAAGACAGTCAAAATATGAAAGATAAGAAAGAAGCAAATCTCGCGACAGGGAGAACTCACAATCTTAGTAATGATAGTTGTCCCTTCAAACAATTTGTCCATAAAAAGAGGGAGAAAAATATGAAAGACAAGAAGCCAATCTGCCACAATTAACAACTAAATAGTCATTCAAAGCAATTTTTTACACGAAAAATAAGAGGGATAAAAGATACAGATCTTCATTCGGTGTTGAACGGATACTTTAATCCTTGGGTCTTCATTAGCTGCCTATTCGTATTCAATGACTGTCAGGCTTTTATACGAATCACAAATGAGCCTGCTCATCAATTTATAACAGAACATTATCAAGAATATGCGTATATTATATATTTAGTGTGTTAAAACTGGATTCACAGCTGCTAAACAAAAATCAATAATATGCGAAGTTTTTATACAGTTAGCTGCATTTATAAAGATACAATAATCCCACTTGTGATTCTGCCTTTTTGTTTACTACAGAAATCTTAAAAAGGTATTCACATGCAATTCATGAGAAGAGATTGAATCATAGGAACCCATTAATATGCAGAGATTCAAACTTCAAATAGAAATTACCGATTTCTCTTTCCAGGAATTGAACAAAAACTCAAACCAACAAGCACTAAGATATCAGGGCATGCTTTAGATATGGTGTAATAAAGTGCAGGCTAAATTGAGGGTCATTTGATGTTAAATTTAATGTTACTAAGCTACTATCAACTTTATTATCCCACAAATCCAGAGTACCAAATATTGATATTTGCTCCAATGACTATATTTGATTCTCAATTAGGACTCACTTTTCCTTCTGGGATGCCCCAAATTAAGATCCAAATCATTCTACTCCATAGAGTAAAATAATCTTTACAGAGTCAAGGTTTGCTGTCTTGACGTTAAATTTAAGGTTCCTAAGCTTGCACCAAGTTAGAAGTCACATTGTCTTTTTTGGGGGCTTCGCAATTGGGAGTCGCATTTCCAATATCAATGTAAACTGAATATCAAGAAACTTAAATCGGCTTTAATATCGAGTACTAACCACAAATTATACAAAAAACGAGTACTTTCTTAAAAGTTTGACCAGTCAAATAGCAAATCGTACTAGAAGTGGAGATTGGTTTAGCATGCTTGGCCTACCTTGTGAAGGTCATTGAAGCCTTCTTATTCTTATCCTCCTTTTAAAACACATGATCATTCTGATAAGACCTCCTAAACCACAAGTTTCAATCCTAAAACATTACTTTACAAAGGCCTCTGTTCGATCAATCTTCTTTTCCAGGAAACCCACTACAAGATGTAGGTGGCACATAGGTTCCCTAAACATGTCGCATATCGGTATCAAAGCCAAAAGACCAAATCTTCTTCCCATCAGATTCTAGATTTAATATCTTCCTTCGCAATGGTTACAAAAGAAAATTTGAATGTGGCTAGAAACTTAATCCAAGATTGCCAGGCATCTGTAACTTCTATGGAAATTACAACTAACCTTAACTAAGATTAAATTCAAGGCTATTGCAGGTGCCCTTCTTGTGAGGATCAAGAAGTTCAAGACATAATTTAGAAGATAAAATCCTATAATTCTTACCCCACATCATGAAAACAAATAAGGGACTTCATTCCGAACAAGTTGCACCATCAACATATCAACTCCAAGCACATTTTAAGAGGAGCTCAAAATGTCACAGAGCAAAATGATTGACATACAAGCAAACCGATGTTTCTAGTAAATCGCCAAACCAAAGGTCTTAGATGGAAGCAGTCATGCCCTAAACTAGCCCAGTAAGAGCCCGTACAGTTTTGCATTTCCTCAAAAAGCGGGCTAGTGACCACACATATATAGCACATTGTTTACCAAACCCAGGGAATGTGGGAGGAACACCCATAGTGTATACCTGCCAGCACCTACTTTAGCCACACTGGTGCATGTACAACATCCGGCCTACAACTCTAGGGTCGTTCCAGATGTCATGGATAAAATCAACGCGACTATTGTTAAATTCCCTTCCAGTACTAAATTGGCATAATAACATTCAAATCTCCCCACCAGAGAAGACCTCGAAAGGACAACTTCAACCACCCATCACTAAATGTACAAAAAAAATCCACCCATCCCTGCCATAAAGCACCACTTTTACAAGGACTAATCTTGATTCCATTAATATTGTATCCTGCAACTATACGCCTTCTATATCAAAGCAAATCCAAACCTCTTCCATCCAAAATCCCATAACCCTTCCTCAACTTCACGAAGCAAGATCTTTATATAATTTATATAACCAAAATCTACCGCAAAATATATCGATAACACAACCCAAGGTTTCATAAAGCTATCATACATGAAAATAGTTATCCATGAAGACAAATGCATGGGTGTCTGTCATATGCTGAACAAATGCGGGAAAAAATATCAGAGCTTCATAGCTACGCGACAATAACACCAGAAAATTGTAATTTTTTTTTATTATACAACATTTTCACACAACCCCGCAGTCTCTCAAGCACGTTTTAGGGGCTGATTTTAATTTGTTAAATAAAAGGGGAATTGCTTATAATTTTTCCCCTATAGAGATTCTATACGGCATTGAATGTAATTTCTTTTCAAGCAAAGCTCCTCTTTTTGATCTTGTAATTTCAACCAAAAATAAGCTAAAACACTGGCAAAAGTATATAGAAATGTCTATTGAAAGATAAGGTGCTCAAACCCCATTGGCAGATTAGAGGTTAGGCAAAATCAAGTCAGCTTCCTAATTCGAAACAGTGCACTGCCGCTCCAGTAAAGCAGTTCTCCAAAGCTTACTAAATTGTGTTTGTTTGATGTAAGAAATTAATAACCAGAAAGGAAGGACAAACTACTAGATGCAGCGGTAGCATTAGCAAATCAGATGGAAAGTTTTCTGGTGAAGCTGAATTATATCAATCCCTTCTATATGTGCAGTGTTAAGAAAATGACCCCAGCTATCACTCTTTGACGTAAACATATTATACGGAGGCAAAGTAAAAAAAGCACTAAATGTTAGTAACTCACATGCAGGAAGGTTAGATATATCGGCAGAAACAGCACAAGGGATCCCCAAGTTTGAAAGTGCTCCCCTTATAATTCCACAGGGGAAGTAAAGATGCATGCCTGTTGCTTGTGCTGCTTTGTTTTCGGCCATGGCTGAAGGATCTTGAGCTGAACCAGAGGTCTCAGGTGCAGAGGGGTCAACCGATATGTGTGCTAGCCAACGAAATCGATTATCTTGCAAGACAAAGGTACCCTAAAAAAGGATAAATAAACCACTTTTTCAACTTTTTCACATACATTTTAATGTCTGCTCAGTTTAGGTTTATTGAATTTACTCTGTGATTTGTCTTCAAGTTGTCTATTTGCTTCTTGAAGAGCTCGGACCAAAAGTCCTTGCATATGAACTTGATGGCCTCAAGATGATCACTGAACCGTGGCCTCTCCTTGGTGTACCTAAACAAGAAGTTAAATCATATAATATGCAGTATATTCAGAATGGAATAAAGGAGATGATCCAAAGAGTGAGCAAAAAACATGTAGTTGACAGCATGAAATTAAGCCATTCTCATCTACTATCTTACTTTTGGGTGAGAGCGATTAATGCTTTCATATAAATGTACATTACCTTCTTCAGAATTCAATAATGTGATTGGACTGCACCTCGCTTTAACGAGGTAGAATGATTTCTCACAAACTAGAGCTGGTTTACAGTTGGCCAATTGATGCCCCAATTTGGAAGATATCTTCATGCCTAATGTGGTTTAACTTCTTTTTGTCCTAAGAAAGCAAAACAGAAATGAACCAACATTTCGGAGGTTCTTCTATGTTTTAAGTTCAAATCATTCAAAACTTTATGGTATAAAATACAAAAATGTCTTAAACCTTGAAAAATTTAAGATAGCTTGGTAATTATTTCCATCTCATTAGCATTTTTAACATCTTGTCCTTCACATAAATTGTAGTTAAAAATTCAACACATTGATGATAGGAATTTAGGTTAGTCCTAAAAGGGACTTTTAGCAAACAAGTACTGATAAATCTAAACTTTAAATGCCAGGTATACTAGGAAGAAATTACTACACATCTCAATTATGAAGAGAACAATGGCATCGGAGATAGGATGAGAACAATCCAAATAATGACTTCAAATTTCATTATTTTTCCAGTGTTCTCATGTCCCAAAAGTTTACTACATCCTGATGCCAATATATATATACTCTGAAATCTAAAAACGATGGAATTTAAGATTTTTGAAAGTCCAGAAATGATAATTGATGTGATGGTGTAAATGCGTAATACAAGTACCTATATATCCTAAGATTTTAGTCAGTAAGTTCAGTAATATGAATTCAGTTCGGAACCGTAAAGCACCCATATATTTCTCAATTAACTTTGGCAATAGCTTTCTTGAAGCATTCGTTCTTCACTTGCGAGCCCCATTAGTAAAATAAAATAAATTTACCCATTGATAATCTTCCTTTCGGAAAGTTCCGATTCGATAATTTGGCCTTGGTTCTGTTAGTTGTCCACACGCAATCGATTCGAGACTTGAAAACAATTCAATCATTGCTTTGGCAATAGCAGAATTTTACCGATCAACAGGTCACTGATAAATGCAATTTTGTCACAAACACCCTCTACACCTTACACCCCTAAGCATCACCGAGAATTTTGATGGGTAATGTCACACACTACGTGCACACCAACTCGATTAATTATTCAGAGCTCGGCAATATTCTGCCAAAGCAATCTAGTTTTTTCGGCGCTTGAGCCCTATGGAATCATTGCAAACTCGTCCAGGAAAAGTAAAATAATGGCCGGGATTTACCTCCAGAAATTGACATAAAAGCACTTTTTAAAACTCGTCCAAAAGTAATAGCGAGTAAAACATTCTGTCATGGCCGGGATTTGAACCCTATACCTCAAGCTAATGAGCTTGGCGCTTGACCAGCTCGGCTAAGGACATCTTTTGAAATTTTATCCGCACTCTATTTGATAACTCGTCCAGGCTTTGTGTGAGCTCGGCAAGTAAAATGCCGAGTAAAAACTAATGTCATGGCCAGGATTTGAAAACCCTATACCTCAAGCTTATGAGCTCGGCGCTTGACCAGCTGGGCTAGAGAACATCTTGGAAATTTTAATCCGCACTTCTATTTGATAACTCGTCCAGGCTTGTGTGAGCTCGGCAATAAATATGCCGAGTAAAACATTCTGTCATGGCCGGGATTTTTGAACCCTATACCTCAAATTATGAGCTCGGCGCTTGACCAGCTCGGCTAAGGACATCTTTGAAATTTTATCCACACTTCTATTTAATAACTCGTCCAGGATTGTGTGAGCTCGGCAAGTATTATGCCGAGTAAAAACATTCTGTCATGGCCGGGATTTGAACCCTATACCTCAAGCTTATGAGCTCGGTGCTTGACCAGCTCGGCTAAGAATATCTTTGAAATTTTATCCGCACTTCTATTTGATAACTCGTCCAGGCTTGTGTGACGGGATTTGAACCATATACCTCAAGCTTATGAGCTCGGCGCTTGACCAGCTCTTCTAAGAACATCTTTGAAATTTTATCCGCACTTCTATTTGATAACTCGTCCAGGCTTGTGTGAGCTCGGCAAATAATATGCCGAGTAAAAACATTTTGTCATGGCCGAGAATCGAACACAAGACCACGTGATATGGAGTACACGCCGAATGCCAGACTAACTCGGCTAGGTATACTTTTGAGATTTAATATGCGTTTTGGCTTATTTTAATAGATCTGGCCATTGAAGTAAATAAACTCAGCTAAAAATATTTGTTACTGCCGAGTATTGAACCTGCAACCCTTGTTTTAAAAAATGGAGCCAACCAGCCAAGCTAGACAACGACATGGCAAATAACTTGCGCCTTTTCTTTTATACTGAAAGATATCTTTTTGGCCTGCTCGGACCAAGATCTCAAAATAATCAAATTTCTAATTTTTTTTTTTTTTTTACACAGATCTATGACCTTTTTTTAGAAGAGATCTGTGTATATATATGCATTTTTTCGTTTGTTTTTTTCTTTCATTTTAATATATATATATATATATATATCATATATGTGTGTGTATGTATATATGTATGTTTTGAATATATACATATAGGGTAAATTTCAGGTACGGATTACTGTTCACGGATGCACTGTACGGATTGGTCGATTTGGCAAGCTTCCCGATGGAATTTTTTGATGAAATTTTGTGGGGATGTTCTTCATCGTGTGTAGAATATCTCCACCAAATTTCATCAAAAAATTCAACCGGGAAGTGGGTTAACTACGTGATTGAAAAATATTGGATTTTATAAATCTATTTTTGGACCAATATTTTTCAATCACATAGTTAACCCACTTCCCGGTTGAATTTTTTGATGAAATTTGGTGGAGATGTTCTAGACACGATGAAGAACATCCCCAAAAAATTTCATCAAAAAATTCCATCGGGAAGCGTGCCAAATCGACCAATCTGTACAGTGCATCCGTGAACAGTAATCCGTATAGGAAATGTACTCATATATATATATGTGTGTGTATCTATATGTATATGTGTATGTTTTGAAGAAGAAGAAGAAGGAGAAGGAGAAGGAGAAGGCAAAGGCGGCGGAGATGGAGGAGGAGGAGGATGAGCTGAGGAGGAGTAGGAGGAAGAGGAGAAGAAGAGGGTGGTGATAGAGTATACGTGATTAATGATTAATTATTAAGTTAATTAATAGTTAATCTTTGTATAATCTTTATGAAATGAGAGGGTGGTAAGAATAAATTTTAGTTTAATATTAATAAATATTTTAGAGGGTGTTTGTGACAAAAAATGGGGGTGCATTTATCACCCCCCTAAGTTTTTAAGACCCCATAGGCTAAAAAGCCAAAAAGAGAGAGCTAAATATGGGTTGTTTATATCTCAGCGCACAGTGTAATAGGTTAAAAAAAAGTCAAAAAAATAAAGCATAGTTATGTTTAGCAGTTAACAAACTTTTAGCTCACACGATGAATCATTTGTCGAAGAAGAGAATGAGATTTCTCACGACACATGATGTGTCGTGTAGCGTCTCTCACGACACATCATGTATCGTGTGAGAGAGAGATGTTAGGCCCGATATATGATGTGTCAGGAGACACATGTACGGCCCGATATATCATATATCAAGAGAGAGTTAAGTATATAGTCCGATATATCATATGTTGAGAGAACAATTTTTACACTTTTTTCACAGTTCCACAACTAATATTAATAGGCTAAATATACATTATTAATTTATTTATTTAGCCTTACCATAACAGATGGTCTAAATCAAAAACTCTTATGAGGACGGATAGGGTTTAGGTTCTCAAATTCTTAAATTTTCATTTTTTTCTTATTACCACCTTCTTAATACCAATCAGAAGCGGTTAATACCAATTAGAGTAAATTATGCATTTTGCCCGCCCTTCAACTATTAGTGTAAAAATCAATTTCATGTATGAATCTTTGAGTAAACAATTTTTCGAACCGCTCTCATCATTCTCTTAGTTATAGTTTACTTTCGACGTGACTGAAAATGAGATTAATCCCAAGACCATATAAGTTGGGCCAAAACATTCATGACTTTTGAAAAAAAGAAAGCTTGCAAAAATTCCTTTTGTGTGTTTTTTCCTTTTAAATTTTCAAATATTTGATATTTAAAAATATTTATGAGCACACACCAAAAATAATTATTTGTAAATAAATTTCATAGTTTTATTTGATAATTCAACTTCAAACAATACTTAAAGAAACTAAAAACTAGGATTTTGTGTTAGGGTAGAAATATTAGCACAATAAAGTTCCATTTGATAATAATATGAAAAACGAAAATGAAAGCATTTGATTTGGTAAAACATTAGAAAGTAAGTTGAGATATTTGATAAGATACTCTCCATTTTATAGTCATTTTATGAGTAAATATCCTATATCTTTCATAGTTTTTTATAAAAAAAAAATTCTTCCTCAACCACCGAAAAAAATTTTCCATGAAAAAACCTACAAAGAAATAAGACATTTCATCATATATCTCAACTTATTTTTCAACTTCTCACAAAAATCAACCGTTTTTTATTTTTCTTCCATGAAACGAACCCCAAATGAGTACCGTAACACTTCATGTTAAGAGTCTTGTCTTATAATTCTCAATTAATGCCTTTGAAAAAAAATATGGAACCCTAAAAGGTATGATTTTAGTTCATGCATAGTATGGTCATAAGTTTACTAAGGGTCATGCGATTGGAATTTATGATCGGAGAGAAAATAATGCAACGTAAGTAATATATAAATAAATATTTTTTTTTTCAGAAAATATATATATAAATTGAAGAATGTATTTTCTTTTAAAAAGTCAACAAAATAAAGTGTAGTTATATTTAGCAGTCGACAAACTTTTAACTCACACGATGAATCGTTTGTCGGAGAAGAGAATGAGCTTTCTCACGACACATCATGTATCGTGTGAGAGAGAGATGTTTGGCCCGATATATAATGTATCGGGAGACACATGTATGGCCCGGTATATCATATATTAGGAGAGAGTTAAATGTATTGCCTGATATATCATATGTTGGGGCGAACAATTTTTACACTTTTTTACTGCTATACAACCAATATTAATAGGCTAAATATACACTATTAATTTATTTATTTGGCTTTACCATAACAGATGGTCTAAATCAAAAACTCGTATGAGGAAGAATAGGGTTTAGGTTCTTAAATTCTTAAATTTTCATTTTTTTTCTTATTACCACCTTTTTAATATCAATCAGAAGCGGTTAATACCAATTAGAGTAAATTATGCATTTTGCCCGCCCTTCAACTATTAGTGTAAAAATCAATTTCATGTATGAATCTTTGAGTAAACAATTTTTAGAACCGCTCTTATCATTCTCTTAGGTGGTGTTTAGTAAAAAAATTAAAAACTGAAATCTGAAAACTGAAACTGAAAATTGAAAAAGTTGTTTGTTTACTTCTGAAAATTGTATTTGAAAAAATGTTGTTTGTTTGAATATAACACATCTGAAAATTGAATTTATTTTATTATGACCATTTTGCCCTCATTTTACTCAACACCCAAAATAAAAATAGAACAATCAACAAAGGCAATCAATCTGCAGCAAAATTTTGCAATCAATCTGAAAATGGTTTTAATTTCCAGCTTAAAACCCAACAATCAGAGCTCCTCATCTAACAAAGGCAATCAATTTGGAAATTTTCTATCAAAGGCAATCAATCATAGCTCATCATCTAACCCTAACCCATACACATACTTCGAGCGGCGTGAACTGTGGAGAAGCATCACACACACACACACATATATATATATATAATATGTATACATTTGTTGCGTCTATGTGTGTATGAAAGAGAGAGAGAGATCTTACCTGAAGAGAGAACGGTGATGAGAGAAGGGTGGAGAACGGCGACGACGATGGAGGTGGAGAACGGTGACGAGCGGCGTGGACTGGGTGGAGAACGACGATGAGCTGCTATATTTTAAGAAGGAGTGGGAGTAGAATGTTGTGTAATTTTGAGAAAAGAAAGGGGGCAAAGTGAACTTTTTACACCCTTTAAAATTAAGTTTCAGATTTAAGTGGCAACTTTGCCACTTAAAATTTTGGATGAAAATTTTAAGTTTTAAGTGGTAAAAATTAAGTGGTTGCTTAATTTTTTTAGTTAGTGAACAACTTTGACAACCACTTAAATCTAAAAATTTTAAGTTTTTAAATTTAAGTGACAAATTAAGTGGCAAGTGAACAAGGCCTTAGTTATAGTTTACTTTCGACGTGACTAAAAATGAGATTAATCTCAAGACCATATAAGTTGGGCCAAAACATTCATGACTTTTTTAAAAAAGAAAGCTTGCAAAAATTCCCTTTATGTGTTTTTTCCTTTTAAATTTTCAAATATTTGATATTTAAAAATATTTATGAGCACGCACCAAAAATAGTTATTTGTAAATAAATTTCATAGTTCTATTTGATAATTCAACTTCAAACAATACTTAAAGAAACTAAAAACTAGGATTTTGTGTTAGGGTAGAAATATTAGCATAATAAAGTTCCATTTGATAATAATATGAAAAACGAAAATGAAAGCATTTGATTTGGTAAAACATTGGAAAGTAAGTTGAGACATTTGATAAGATACTCTCCATTTTATGCTCATTTTATGAGTAAATATCTTATATCTTTCATAGTTTTTTATAAAAAGAAAAAAATTCTTCCTCAACCACCGAAAAAAAATTCTCCATGAAAAAACCCACAAAGAAATAAGACATTTCATCACATATCTCAACTTATTTTGCAACTTCTCACAAAAATCAACCGTTTTTTATTTTTCTTCCATGAAACGAACCCCAAATGAGTACCGTAACACTTTATGTTAAAAGTCTTGTCTTATAATTCTCAATTAATGCCTTTGAAAAAAATTATGAAACCCTAAAAGGTATGATTTTAGTTCATGCATAGTATGGTCATAAGTTTACGAAGGGTCATGCGATTGGAATTTATGATCGGAGAGAAAATAATGCAACGTAAGTAATATATAAATAAATATTTTTTTTTTCAGAAAATATATAATAAATTGAAGAATGTATTTTCTTCTAAATAAGTTTGATCATCTTGGTTACATGAAGACCCAATTACTGTCGAAGATAATTAATATGCAAGATATATTATATAGTATTTAATTTTCATTAAGCCATCATTATAGGATACAAAAAATAGTTCACGTATAAGCGTGATAACATTTTAAAAGGCCTCATATTTACTGAATTTCATTTGTTGGGGTGAGCTCAAATTAATCCGACTACAATTCTCATGGATGCTTTTGGCTTTTTTGTTGCTTGCTATATTAAATGTCTAAAGATCTTCAATTAATAATCAAAATAATGTTTTTTTTAAAAAATAAAATAAAATAATTTCCAAATTAAATCACCCCCATAATAATGAAGCATTCTTTTTTTTAAAAAAATGGCTATGCCCTTGCGTTCGACACAAACAATCTTTCTGTTTTTAATCCAAAACTTGAATTTATTCATTTTGTATCTATTAAAATAGTGGCACATTATAACTGTAGCAAGTATTGGCTAGTAAGCAAGAGATAATCTTACATTTTTGAGCATTTAATTTGGCTTAATTATATATATCATTGATATTTTCTCAAAATGTAAACTTGTAAGAATCGAAAATGTCCAAAGAAAAATTCTTAAACCGCATTTCAAATAGATTTCCAACTGGAAGAATTAAATATCTATAGAAAAAATTTAAATAGTCACTAGGTAAGGATTAAGGAATATGAAGTCAAGAAAAATAATAATTAATTGAGTAAATTACACTAGATGCCACTGAGTTATTGAGTTGTTTCAATTGACTACTAAACTATTAATTGTTCCAATTCACCCATTGAATTATTCAATTGTTTTAATTTAGTCATTAAACTATAAGTTGTTTCAATTTATCCACTAAACTATTCAGTTATTTCAATTTACCCACTAAATTAGTCATTTATTTCAATTTACAGTCACCCAACTTTATGCAGTCCTTTTATACACACCCATAAAGCATGAGGAAAAATCAAAACAAATGAATAGCTAAGTCGGTAAATTGAAATAATTAAATAATTTAGTGGCTAAATCAAAACTACTTATAGTTTAATGGCTAAATTAAAAAATTGAATAGTTTAGTCGATGAATTAGAACATTAATAAGTTAGTGGGTCAATTGGAACAGTTCAATAATTCAGTGGCCTCTGATATAATTTATTCTAACTAATTTTTAGCTCCGATATGGGCAAAGATTTGATCTTAGGATGGGTTAGGACTCTAAAATTTTGAAACTTAAAAATAAATCCAAATAGGAATCATTGGATACTTTGAAAACGAAAATTTTCAACATATTAGTATCATCAATCTGGAAAATCATTCAATATCAAAGGTGAAAAATTATTTAGACATAATTAATTTTTATAATTATAAGGAAAAGGAATTAACCAACTTCAACATGGTAGAACTATCAATCTGGAAAGCAATTAAATTGTAAGGTTGAAAAATAATTAATTTTAAAGAAAAACTGAAAAAGAGATAAATGACTTTTCTTTATTTTTTGTGAAAAAGAATTCTTTGAGACAGTCCAAATAATCTAATCCTAACAAAAATAAAAATAATAAAAAAATAGTGAGAAAATTTCACCTATCACACTCATCCTGTTTTAGCTTCTCGTATAATTAGTTGTTTTTCCAATTATTTCTCGACTTCACAAACAAACATAGCTTAAGAGTAAAAATTTGTTGAAACAGAACAGGAGGCTGTATCAAGCATGTAGTTTAAGGATATTTTATTCACAAAACATACAACAAAAACATGAAGCTTAGATTACTATGACAGAAAAAAAAGAGAAAAACAGATCAACACCATCAAAATCTCGAGTACATATTACAGCAATACACAAGGGCGTGTTTGCTCCTTTATTCAATGTACGTAGTTTCTTCTTATCAATCTCTAATTAAAAGTGTCATATTAGGAGGTATACACAGCAAACATGTTTTCCTACATCGTTCTTGTATGTTCTTGCCATGAGGATCATAATTAAACTGAGTCATGCTCAGCCTTGCAATCCAATAATACCTGCCCACACACAACCAATAAATAACTCAAATTGCGCCTTCCTTTCAAAAACAAATTTGTATATAGTCCATTTCTGGGACAGATCATCCTTGTGCGGACTGAGATTTTTAGTGTCTGCCGTCGCCAATACATTTAGGCCCAAGAGTACATATTAAACACACACGGGAGGTTGGTATGTAAATAAATTACCAAATTACCCCTCTCGCGCTGAAAATTACTATAAATTTATGCTTAATGGGGATTTAAATTCATTACCATCAGCAAGAAAAACACACTTACTATTACACCAAATATCGTTATATGTTCTTAATGTGAAAAATTACTAATAAGCATCGTATTACACACACGTAGAATGTGCCCGTAGACTAGTGTGTGTATATATATCCTCCCTAAACAAGATGAAACCCAACATGATTACACGATAAATTAATCTGTCAAGGCTTATATATTGGGTTTAGGTCATTGAAGGGATCCAAACACACCCTTACATAAATGGAAGATAAAAACCCACTTTAAACACAACACGAAATCGATCAATATGACATGAAGCCAGCCAATGGCATCTAACCATGTATAGGTTGAGCAATTTCTTCTTTGCTTTCGTTTTTTCTTACTGAACCCAATTTGACACGACATAACATGATATATTTCCAGATTTAACCCATACTCCCCCAAAATAAAAAGAAAATAAAGAATAAACAAAGAAGAAGAACTAATATCCTTACCGCAAGCAATTCTTTCACCGGCGTTGCCCGTGCTTTTGCTTAGCTCATGACCTCCTGAGCAAAGATCGAGATAATTGTTAATGCCAGTTTTAAGGTTGCAATAGATATGCTCAACATAAAATGCATATATAAACATATATGGGTATGATAGGATCATATGATCAACTTGTTAAAATGTCTTAATAAGAACACTATATTCTAGGCACTAAAACTGTTAGTCCAACAACTCTGCTTAGGTAGAATCCTCTCAGTGATAGAAAGATCGCAAAGTCAAGTAATTTCAATAATGATCAAATATGGAATTCTCGAAATATGAATGTTACTAACCGAATACACAACTTTTATGTATAAGTTACAATTCTTTATGGACTGCTCCACAAAATAAATGACTTGATGCGGAAACCATGTAATTTTCTCATTTTGACTCTCTTTTGAATTTCATTCACTAGGTATATCATATAATAGGAAGAGCTATATAATATTTTATCTTATGGAAATTTTATACAATCTCTCCGTCTCAAATTGATAGTCCCAATTTGATTTTGGCACTTTTTAGAGAAATAATAATTTCAACCTAACCAACGGAAAAAAATCAACTTATTTTATGTGGCGACATTTGTTATGTGGATTATGTCCAAATGGAGATATGGGACTATCCATTTGAGACATCCCAAAAATGAAAGTTGGACTATCAATTTGGGATGGAGGGGGTACACTGTTTTCATATGAAATAAAGAAGTTAATTACGACAAATTAACTAACTTTATATTTCTGCCACAAGTAGTACATCCCCTTTTCAAAATCATATCCTCAGCACGTACTTAACACCATAAAATATTACTAGCTACTATCAATGCTTTCATTTCTATTTTTTCGGTAAGCCAAAGTTCACACGAAAAAAGAAAAAAAAAATTGATAAATGAGTTATGTTACCTCTGCCAAGATCATCGGGATCCGCATGGACAACAACAGCTCGTCCAACAATAGAACTTGGTCCAGCAAGAGGAATCTGAAAAAAAAAGAAAAAATTATAGGGCCTTTGAGCAAAATACTAAGTATTACGAAAATATATCAAACACAAAAGACGAGAATAAAGAAGAAAATGAATTCAATCACCTGTTTGTCAATAATTGTGAACTTAGCAGTACCTACACCACAGAATATATATGAGAGGTTAGAGACCATGGGTATTTTTTTCTCTCTCACTAGTGAGGATCGGGTTAATGAAGTCTTAAACATTAAAATCACGATATTCTGGCACAGTGGCCTTTTAAGACAATTCTTATTATCCAAATAAGTACGAACAGGAATAAGTGAATAACAAAAACAAGGGGTCTAGCCAAAAAAGATACAAAAAAGAGAAGAATAGAAAAGGAGGGGATGTTGCATTGAAAGTGGACATGCACTGGACAGAAAGTAATGACCCGCAATGGTTCAATCAATCGGTAATTATCTACAACAATAGCATTGAACACGCTATATACCATCATCACCAGCAGTAACATTTCCAAGATCACCAGCATGACGAATCTCGTCTTCAGGAGCACCATGTTCTTTGCCAGCAGGATTGAAATGAGGTCCTGCAAATACGATTAATCAAAAGATTAACTTGACAATTCTGCAAACCAGGAGCAGTTTCTAACTTTTCAGTGATCCTTCGTCCAAATTCATAAAGAATGTAAGATGGTAATATTAATACCAGTTGACATGCAACCATTTGTTGTGTCCCCAAGGGCATGTACATGGAAGCCATGAAACCCGGGCTTAAGGCCAGTGAGGTTTCCAGTAACAGTAGTTGGACCTGAAAATTATGATAGAAATTAACCAACCAAGGGAAATAATCAAATCACAATTAATATAAAAATGGCAGGGTTTTGCTCTTTTGCCTAACAAAATGTACTATTTAGTTCCACAGTACCATCTCCTTCTTGGATGAAGTGGACGGTTCCTTTCACACCCACATTGCCACTAAGAACTGCAACAGCCTTCAACATTGCTATGTGATCTAAAAAGTAAAACTTTTTTAGAAGTATATGCATATACGTAAAAAAAAAATAATAACGCAACAACAGAAAGGGACACTGTTATTCAAAATCCACAACTGATGATGTGATGATCATTGAAGCATTAAGCACAAGACAGTGAGATCCAATACGTGATAAGATATTAAAAATGCTTGACAAAAGTAGAAACGGAAACAGATAGTGCAATTGTAAGGATAAAACTGAAAAGATAATATTTGTCGATTTCTTCATATGAAATTATGGAACTTTCAAGTTTCAATTAAAGGTCTGACAAATTAAGTGTGAATGAAGATATTATTACAGTATTTTTACTTCAAACCATTACTTACATAACAATATTTAAAAAGAATAGTGTTCAAAAAATTAAGGTACACCCAACTGTAGGACCGTCCAATCAACGTGCTTATAACGTAATATCATGTAATTAAATCAGTCAAAATCAAATGAGAATCAAATAGAAACTTGTGTTTCCCATGACAAACAATATAACATATTTAAACCATTAATAAAAGCTGTATATGCTGAGTTGTGTGTTCAACTAATTCATATTAAACAATGCTCATGTTTAGTGCATGATCTCAAGTTACTTATAAAGACACGAATTTTGTGTTTGTGCATACAAGAGAATCAACCATTCGAAGAATCCCACAAATCTCGCTTTTACATGGAATATTTCATGATTTCAAAATACAAATTCGTTATAAAAATAAAGATACCTAGTCTATCCAAATAAGATATGTTCTTGGTTGTTGATTATACAAGTTAACTTATCCTACAATGCTGGACTGCTATATGGAAAATCTTACTCTAACCAAAAGTAGTATAAATCACGCTACATCACATAAATAAACTACAATGTATCATAATTCTGGCAAGGGGCACAAACATACAGTTGTTAGTAACACCCTCCCTCACGTGCGACCCTAGGGGAACAAACATACAGCTATTAGGAACCAACAAGACAGGGGCACAAACATACCGTTGTTATGAACCATCCCTCTCAAAGGTTTAAGAGTAATGGGGAATGAAAGTGTAAAGATTTGAACCTTGGACCCTCCTAAATAGCCCGGCTCTGATACATGTTAGGAACAATCCCTCCCAAAAAGTTATGATATTAGGAGAAGGGACCGCCATGAATATCATACTTAACAAAAGCAAGCATAGAACCATTATTATATTCTAATTTAAATTTAAAAATAAAATTACAAATTTGCTGAAAAGGGCACTTCTATATTTACTTATATACCCCCTCCGTTTTAAACTGATTATCCCATTTTGACTTTAGTATTTTTTGAAAAAAAAATAGTAATTTCAACTTAATCAATGATTAAGGATACAATTTATTTCTAAGATTTAGTATAATGATCTGTTGAAGTTTTTGTGTATTTTGAAAAAATGGAAGAAGAAGAAAAACCAAAGCAAGCACCAAGTGTACATTATGAGTTTTCCTAAGTCCCACATAGGAGAGATATAAAAACTTTCATGGGTTTTTATATGAGAAAATTTGCCTAAGGGCACGCGTGCCAACCGACCCGGGCTCGGGCTTACTTTGGGTCTAATATTATCTTTTTAGACAAAATACATTTGAAAAATAAAAAAAAAATTATTTATTAAAATAAAATTATTTCATTTTGAAAGGCTTTTCTTAACACTTTCGTTGTAGATAGCTCCCATAATCGGCTGTTGCGTTTTTCTCTCCCTCTACGCAACGGTGCGATATTTTTTCTTTAAAAATATTTTTCGTCTCTTATCTTGAAAAAATATACAACAAACACAACTGAAAATCTTCCATGGTTAATCTGCTATGAAACCTTAAAAAAATTCCTTCAAATTTTTTTGCCTCCAATAGGAATAGTTTATCAATGCCGATCGAATTATAAGGGGAGTCGAAATTCTAATTTCCCTCCGTGCTAAGAAAATCTAGGCTGTTGTATCCTGGGGACAGACTGGCCATTCCGAACTGCTAGTACAAACACTGAACAGAGCCGCGAAACGTCTTAAAGAGAGCGACCTAGTCTGCAACTCAACTCAGTATTTTTTAATTGTTACTTAGTAAATTCGTTCATGTTTTTCATGTCCCGAAAAAAGAAACAGTACTATCAATATGAAACGTACAAAAAAGAGAAATATGATCACCAACTTGAGAGAACGCAATGTATAGTAGTCGTCTTACAATATCCTTTTTCCAAAGTTTTCAAACATTAATTTAGAGAAACTTAATAATTGGGGATTTGTGTTGGAGAGAAAAAAGGCGACACAATGATGTGGCATGTGTGCACTTGCCACATTGGTGGTTGTGCGAGAGCATTTCCAATAGGCATGTGTAAACTATGCCACATAGGATTTGTGTATAATTTTTTGTGCTCCAATGGTGTTGTGTAAAATATGCCACATCATCTTTTGTGTAAAATGGGTGTGTATTTTACACATCCACCTCATCATTTTTTCTCTCCAACTTTTTACAAAAATTTCAAAATAATATAATTAAAAATTATAAATATATTTTGTAATAAAACTTGCATATTTGAATTCTACTCATCAAGATCTTTAAATCAATACCCACTTTGACTATTTAATTATAAATAAAAAATATTTATAAAATATGTTTAATATTATATATTCCATGTGTTTCCATACAATTGGTACATCATAATTTTACACAAGATTATAAGTATGAACCATTGGAGCAAAAATGAGAATGTGTATAATTTATGTGTAAAACAACTTTTTATCAACCAAATGTCAATTATTTATTAGTTCACATGTTTTTACACATTACTATCGGAGATGCTCTGAGCTTGTAAGTAAGTCAATCCCGACAAGGATAGTCTGAGCTTGTAAGTAAGTCAATCCCAACCCTTGTCCTTGAAAATGATATAATGGGAGAAAGTCTACACGTAATTTGGAAGGAAGGAGTATAAAATTAAAAATTACAATATAATAAACTATCAGTATAATTGAAGTTGTTGAGTAACATAACAATAAATCCAACTGTATATCTCGATCACTACATGGAATTTCGCATACCATAATAAAAGATTAACAATCCAATCATAAATAGGAATATAAATGAAATTTGATAGCAATGAATCTAACTATCTCTATCGCTCTTTCATTAAAAAAATCCGGTTATTTTTAGAAAATGTTGTCTTAACTACGATAAGTCACTACACGAAATTGCAATTTTTTGTGTCCTAATAAACATACTTTAACATAATTAGAATTGAGATTTTTTTATAATTTAGATACAATAAAACTTAATTAACACGACAAAAAACTACTAAACACAAATACACGATATAGTCTTGTCAATTTTGTTTTAAAATTTCAAAAAAAAACACGAATGAAATGATAAACTGATAGTATATAACGACACGCCATATATATATATATATATAGAGAGAGATGAGAAAGAGTACCTCAAAACACCCCAGAGAGATCTATCGATCGATCGAGAGAGATTGATGAAATGGAAATGAAAATTGTGAACGTAGAAGTAGTCGTACTAGAAGTATCAATTGTTGCGCTATAAAAATATGGGTGATATTATATGCACTTCTATTTTGTAGTCAAAACACCACATAATTAGGGTGTTAAAGGTGTCGTGGCTACATAATTAGAGGATATTTGATTCGGTGACAAGTTGTCGACTTGAAGGTTCATATTCGGTGACAGTTTACCGAATCAAATATTCAATTTCGGTGGCAAGTTGCCGTTTAGGTCAAGTCGATAAAACGTTACCGAATCAAATATTCAATTTCGACAATGAGCTACCGATTAAGTGTTTAAATTTTAAGTGTCATTTGTAATATCTTAACTACGAAATAGGGTGCATTACCTAAAAATATGGGTGGGACTATTTACAACCCCCATTTCTCTCTATAACACCCCCTATCTCACAAACACCCCCCAAATTAAAAATTTTGATCACTAACACCCCCTATTTACTTTTCTTATTTACTTTAAGTAATTTATATAAGACTCATTTAATTTATTCTTAAATTATTAATTAACTCATTTAAAATTAACTAATTAACCATTATATTAATTATTAGTGTTTAATTTGTAAAAAATGTTTAATTTCCCAACCAAATATGATTTTCAGCTATTTTCTCACTCTCACATCTCAAAACCCTCACCAAATCTCAAATCCCTCATCTCGTCTCTCACTCTCCCATCTCTACCTAGCCATCTCAAATCCCTCATTCTCACTCTCGTCTCTCACTCTCCTATCTCTACCTAGGGCCGTTTTGCTGCTCTTTCTCTCCTCTCTCGCACACGTACGGTAGCACACTACCATTGGTCCACGCCGCCGATCCTCCACCACCACCGGCCGTCCCTCTCAAGCCCTAACATAGTAACACGAGTAAGCCCTAAAACTTCAATTTATTGATTTTGTGTAGGCATTATACATGATTTGGAGGATTTTTAGTATTTTTCTTGACTAGTTGTTGTGCCTGCGGATTTTAAGTGTAGGCATTAAGAGCATTCATTTTGGTAATATTATCAAACAATATGAGGGCCTTTAATTTCAGCAATATATATATATATATATATATTATCTTAAAGTGGTTGCGAGAAACCCTCAATATACTGTTTGTATATATTTGTATGCGTAAGTTTAGGAGTGATTGGAGTTTCCGACGATTGGAAATGATAGAAGTAAATCCTAATGCCCCTTTGTGTGTTGTAAAGTTTTGTTAGTGAAATACATTGAAAATGTCGTCTTTGTTGTTGCACCTTAAGAATGCACATGGATGGAAGTAGGTGAAACATTAAATTCCAAGTAATTTAAAAGATGGATTATTATTACTTACAGGTAGAATAACATCTTCTATTGCCAGCATTTGAAATATGAATGAATCTCTCACGCTTAGCAGCAGCAGTAATAACCTTCATATCAGATTTTCCTATAACTTTTTGGATGGACAGAGTTGAGCATTAAGAATTGATGCATCAAATTTGTTGGGTTTCTCTGTTTTTTTTATGTGTTCGTGTAAATGTTTTGTCTCATGTTATGCTCTGGGTTTTCTTTATAAAATAAAAGCTAACTATGGTTTTGCCAAATTTCAATTTGCTTCTTCGTGTTTTGTTGGAAAATAATCAGTAGTGTTGAGATGAAAGATATCACAATTGGAAGTAGTTACAAACAAAATAATTTATGTATGTATATATATTAGTGTGAAAAGGAGATTCCTCAAAATTTGACTTTGTGATGAGCAAGTGCAAATATTTATGGTTGTGGGGTTCTCTTTTACTACGGCACCAGACCAGAGATGTTTCTGCTGCAGGGGGGTGGGTGGGTGGACACATTTTTGATTAAATTTGACCCTTAAAAAAAAAAAAACAGAAAAGGCTCCCTCGCTTGGCCTCCTCTCTTTTACCTCAGCTATGTATATCAACATATCTAACCAAATTACTCCTATCTTTTACCTCAGCTAGAAAAAGTTAGTTGTTTTCCAATCATTTTTTTTCACATTGCAATCAAACATACCCTTATTCATTAATTCCCAATTGGCCCCCTACATTATTTTCATTTCCTTCCAAGGATCCTTTCAAATGCATCAATTATATTAATGAGCCTGGTCTTTTGGTAATAGACAGAAGCAAACCGAAACCCCAAATTTGGAACCAAAAGCTCCACTTTTTTATCTCACCACTGCCAATGAACACCATACTGTAATATTAATAAATACAAAGGATAAATATGAACTCAATCTTAAACTGTAGGTAATGTTGGAAGAGAGACTACAGTGCAGAAAAGCTGCACAATCGAGCGTACTTTTTTTACAATAGAAAGGGGGAAAAGTAAGAAATACGCATTGATCCCAATAGCTGGTTATAATGATAGTAACAGCAGTAAGATCATTCTTGTGCCGCAACTTGTAGCTCCTTTGTTTGATTATCCACAACATCTGGGAGGCCTTTCAGGGTCTGTAATTATAATCATGCGTATATATAATCAAGTTTATGACATGTTTCTTTTCCCCTTACTTTGATGGGCAAATGGTTTATTTATGAAATGTTGTAAAGAACTAGTTGAATCTTGCTTCTTTTTTTGTAAATAAACTTGAACAATTGCCAACTCACCAATATTGATATATGTATATTCGCAGATATTCGGCATGCCTCCTCGTAAGAAACCACCGACGGCCTCAGAGAGGCAAAGAAAAACAAACCAATACGTTTGTAAGAAAAAAGGAAAGGCCACACCAAGTCATGGTTCTACACCCAAGGGCACTTCAACTCAGGATGTTACACTCGTGGCCTCGCCATATACCCCGGGTTATTCACCAAGTCAAACACAAACGGAGCGCCAAACTGAAGAGGTGGTTCCGGCAGCCCCTGTATACAATGCAGGCGAAGGATCTAGCAGCAGAGCAGCCCCGCAAGAAGACGATGGAGGGCCAGTGGACAAAAGCATCCTTACGACGTTCAATGATCATGTAGCCTATGCAATTTGGCATCGAACACTGGTAATTACCTGTTATTTACGTATGATATAGCCAAAATCATTGTTATTGTTAGTTCATTGGGTTTGAATAATTTAATTACTAATGCAGGAGGAGGGAAATTGTAAAAAATTGCACACAATGTGCCACTGGCTGAAGTTAAAGTCCTGGGATTTATCGAAGGAGGTTGAAGGGGTGCAACAAAGAGTAAGGAATAGTGGTTTATTACCATTGATTGAGCACAATTACCGCTGCATCGACTATGTTGCCATCACAGCATTTGTTGAGAGATGGCAACCAGACACAAACACGTTCCACCTTCCATTCGGCGAGATGACGATCACGTTAGATGATGTGAGCTCTATACTTGGTGTTTCGGTGGTAGGGTCATGTTTTAGCGGTCGTTGGGGAGGAAAGGAAATTGGGTACAAAAATGCTATAGAATTAACAAAAGAGGGATTGGGTGTTAGTGAGGCAGAGGTAGTGAATGAGTGTGACAAGGCATTTTCGCTAAGGCTAGGATGGATAAAAGAAATGTGCCAGGGGCGTCCTACAAGCATTTATACCGAAGTGGAATTGGATCAATGTGCTCGGGCCTATCTTCTCTACGTGCTAGGATGCGTAGCTTTTCCTGATAAGACAAAAACGAGAGTTTCGTGTTATTACTTAGGCGCTTTAAAAGACCTATCAAAGGTGGGGGAAATTGCATGGGGAATGGCAATCCTAGCGCATACATATCGACAATTAGGCCTTGCGTCGAAAGCCGGCGTGAAGACCATTAGCGGATGCTTAACACTCGTGGCGGTAAATTTTTTTTCTCGAGTTTTAACTTTTACAGTGCTTAACTTATTCATCTTTTCTTACTTGTTTCAACTTTAATAATGAATACAGGCATGGATATTTGAGCATTTCGCCGATTGCACACGCCCGGTACCTAATACGGGATACAAAGAGAATTTGCCGAGGATGTGCCGGTGGAAGCCTCAACAATGCAGCGGTGATACTGACGGAGCAATTGTAGCCTTGAGGGAAAGGCTAGATGACTTGACTGAATTTGATGTAAGTTTTTGCCCGACTTTTTTTTTTAATGTATTTTGCCCGACTTTTTTTTTTAATGTATCTTTTTATAACCACTAATTCATATTTATGTATCAGGTTTGTTGGGATCCGTATAATGGCCATAGAGATGCCCACCCATTCCATGAGGTTTCCTATTACTGTGGGTTGATCGAATCCTTCGATGTCGTGGAGGCTTATTATCCGGAGCGGGTCCTTAGGCAGTTTGGGCGGGTACAGACAATTCCCACGATGCCGATGGTTTCGCACTTGTTAAATGCTCGAGGAAAGTCAAGTCAGGCATACAAGGTGGCCCATAGTGTCAATGCCTGGACTCATGATAATTGGCGTAATCATCTTCTGAACGACCAATTACGTTCTCGACCGGTCAGGGTTCCTTGGGAATGTGATAGCAAATATATGGAGTGGTTCTTGAAGATCACGCATCCATGCGTACAACCCTTAGACCTAAGAAAAACTCCACGAAGGATACGTGGGCCACAACAGGGAACAAATGGTTTGGGCTGCAATATGTGTGCTAAGAAGCAAGCGGGGATTGTAGCTGCTTTGGCATTGCTAGAGGGAGTTATGTCTGGTGGACAAACACATGACTCTAACGACGCTGTAAATGAAGCTTATGACATCTTAAAGGCTGCAAGCCTTGACAATGAAGAAGAAGATAGAAGGCCTGAAAGCAGAACAAAGAGTAGGCATGATCCAGTGGCGACTGCACCAGCTCCAGCGATGACTATACCAGCTCCGTCAAAAGCCAAACCCCCACCAAAGAAGAGGCCAAAGAAGTAGCCTTGTAGTTTAATTGAAGACAATCTTTTAGACTTTTTGAACTCCTAAAACCTTAAGTTTATTTAGTTGTACTTTAAACTTGTTGATGAATGGTTATGTTAATTTGGACTTGTAGTTGTAGTATTGAACTTGCTAATACTAGTATGGTTTCTTATTGTGTTTGACTTATGTGTTTCATTAGTAATTTTATGTGTTTGTAAATGAAAGCACTTCGGCTGAAGTGGGGAGACTAACTTGGAAGACCACTGGAAAATTTGAAACTTAAACTCCCTTGATGTGGGGATAATATATGATATTAACTCTCTTGATGTGGAGAGAGTAAATGGAATAAATTTGGATGAAATGGGGAGATTGCCTTGGAAATTCTAATTTAGACTTGTAGTTGTAGTATTGAACTTGCTAATACTAGTATGGTTACTTATTGTGTTTGATTTGTGTGTTTGATTGGTATTTTTATATGTATGAAAGCATTTCGGCTGAAATGGGGAGACTAGTTTGGAAGCACACTGGAAAATTTGAAACTTAAACTCTCTTGATGTTGGGAGAATATATGTTATTTACTCTCCTGATATGGGGAGAGTAAATGGAATAAATTCTCCTTAAGTGAGGAGATTGGTCTGGAAGCCCACTGGAAAATTTTAAATTTAAACTCTCTTGATGTGGGGAGAATATATGCTATTTACTCTCCTGATGTGGAGAGAGTAAATGGAATAAATTCTCCTGAAGTGGGGAGAGTGGCCTCGAAGCCTACTGGAAAATTTGAAACTTAAACTCTCTTGATGTGGGGAGAATATATGTTATTTACTCTCCTGATGTGGGGAGAGTAAATGGAATAAAGTCTCCTGAAGTGGGGAGAGTGGCCTGGAAGCCCACTGGAAAATTTGAAACTTAAACTCTTTTGATGTGGGGAGAACATATGCTATTTACTCTCCTGATGTGGGGAGAGTAAGTGGAATAAATTCTCCTGAAGTGGGGAGAGTGGCCTCTAAGCCCACTGGAAAATTTGAAACTTAAACTCTCTTGATGTGGGGAGAACATATGCTATTTACTCTCCTGATGTGGGGAGAGTAAATGGAATAAATTCTCCTGAAGTGGGGAGAGTGGCCTCTAAGCCCACTGGAAAATTTGAAACTTAAACTCTCTTGATGTGGGGAGAACATATGCTATTTACTCTCCTGATGTGGGGAGAGTAAATGGAATAAATTCTCCTGAAGTGGGGAGACTGGCCTAGAAGCCCACTGGAAAATTTTAAAGTTAAACTCTTCTGATGTGGGGAGAACATATGCTATTTACTCTCTTGATATGGGGAGACTAAATGGAATAAATTCTCCTTAAGTGCGGAGACTGGCCTGGAAGAACACTGGAAAATTTTAAAGCTAAACTCTCCAGATGTTGGGTGGGTGAACATTTTCTACCAATGCTCCTGATGTATTATTGATTCATGCATTCATTAACAATAACACAATGAATTAAATATGACAGGATATAACAATAATACAATAAATTAAATAACAAGAAAGATTACAAATAAGAGATTTATAATTATATTAAACCCACATCCTTTACAAAAAACAACAAAAGTCGGAGCAATCATTAATCAGTCAATTATGATTGGTGAGTCTTTTGTTATAGGGCCAATTATACATCTGTAATTAGTTCCCTAACCAAAAATTACAATTACATTAAACCCCAACCTTTACAAAAAGAAATACCTATGCGACATGTACATATGCATCAACAAAAAAGAACAAAAGTCTAAACAATCATTAATCAGTTGACTATGATTGGCGAGTCTTTTGTTTTAGGAACAATCAAGTATCCTTCTCTATAAAATTGAAGTCTCTCGGCGAAAATTTCTTGCCAAGCACCTGCCTCAGGAGTTCGAAGTACGTTCCACATAGTAGCAACAGTGGGGAGCGGGGAATTATCCTTCAAGGTGACACATACAAAGTGGTTATTGGAAACAAGCGTTACACAGATGACACGAATTTCACTTCCTTCTACTGGTGGTCCAGCGTGGGGAAAGAAAGTCAGATTTTGAATGGGTGAGAAGAATACAACTACACAGTTGTAAGCCGACGCTGCGATGAAACCGGCATCAGGCATACACATCCAATGGTCTGAATTGGCAGTGGGACTAAAATAATCAAGTCTGGCTCGATTGTCATTGCAAAACCAATCTCCCCACACTTTGTCATATATATATCTTTGTGTGTTTCAAGGTCAGCTAATAAGTTATATCTCACCATCTTCCAATCTTGATCATCATTTTGCCCTCCCATTTGTTTTGCAATGCACCGAAAGCCACAATGGCCATCACCGGGCACGTTAATTATATCCGAGATGAATGGATGCATGATGGTGGGGATGTAGTGCAGAAAATGTGTGAATTCCCACTTTATCGTTTTATCAAGCTCAAAAATCTTCTTCTTCTTTGCAACTTGTGAAGATTTATCTGCAATCAGTGGAAGTTCATCACCTAACTTTGCGTACTCAAAACCCGACGGATCCCGCTTAGTTGATGATGCATGCTTCTTGTCTTTTTGACTTAATTTTCTTTTAGACGGTCGACCCTTGGCAATGACAGGAGTTGGTTCATTTTTCCTTTTTGTTGAGCCCAATCAACTAAACTTTCTCGAGAATCAAACACCTATAAAATATACGCAACAAATATTAGTTGTTATTATGTTGATATTAAATGGTTACGAAATAGTAATAAAGTCTTATGTACTTACTTCATCCGTCGTAAAAATGTGACTCACGTCAATTTCTTTTCCTTGATAATTAGGAGGCTCATCATCATTACTAACATCTCTTTCGTTGGCATGCTTAAAAATTGCGTTTTCACCATCGGAATTAAGATCAACGCAATTTCTTTGAGAAAGAGGCTCTATTAGTATATGATCTTCTTCTACATCATTAAGCTTGTGGTTGAGATCAATTGGATAATTTTTTTCAACAATGTGTTCGATATCATGAATATTACGATCCGGTTTAGGAGTTTCTTCTTTTTGAATTGCCGTCAAATCAATATTTTCAAACGTTGACATCTCTCCCCAAATGCTCGATTCAAGTGACAAATCCTATAATTATATACAATTATATATAATGTTAGTTATATATTCATTCACTTAGTTAAGAATAGCGAGTATGCAATTTTATCCAAACGGATTGATAAAGAATGATAACTAATTCGGTTTACATGGAGAGAATAAATGACATTTGCTCGTCTCACATAGAGAGAATATTTTACCATTTCTCGGCTCACATGGGGAGGATAAATAGTCATTTACACTCTCCACTCGGCTCACATGGGGAGATTAAATAGTCATTTACTCTCTCCACATGGAGAGAGTAAATGACTATTTAATCTCCCCATGTGAGCCGAGTGTCGTCTGGACAGATGAAAAAAATACTCTGTTTTGTGGGTTCATTTATCTTCTTCATTCTAAATAAATGTAGGATCATATATGAGAGATTTAATCCATCTTAATACTCCAAAAAACATGTACATACCTCTTTTGCTTCATTATGCTTTGGAATGTCATCATCATTACCATCTTCTTCTTTCTTCACCATCACCAAGTTCTTTCTTCTTATATCTAAAACTTTTACTTAATGTTCAAACTATTAACCAATAATGCTTGCACTTGAATTTAATGTAGAAATGTTGATTTTTGGAGCCAAAATGGTAAAGAATCGAGTTTGAATGCAATACTCGGGGTAAATGGGGAGAGCAAATGGGATTTGTGGGAGAAGTGTGAATAAATTATGTGGGGGTGGGGGGTGTTAGTGAGATATAATGGGAGTGTTTTAAAGTGTGTGATTAATTTATTATCCATGTCTAAATTAATAGATTAATTTTTTTACCTTAAAATAAATATGTTAATTGAGGGGGGTGTTTGTGAGATACAAGGGGGTGCTTAAAAGTAGATATATTCAAAATTAAGTGGGGGGGTGTTATAGAGAGAAATGGTGGCTGTAAATAATCCCACCCAAAAATATATATAGGGAGGAGTGACGACTGAGTTGGCAGGGGTGGTCTACTGTAGAGTTGACACCTCCCCAATTACATGCATTGGTTATTTCTTGATTTCCACGCTCTGTTTCAGCGCGTGGGAAACACCGACCACTAGAAATTTGTTGATAAATAAATATCCCCAAATCAACGCTTGATAGCAGTAGTCGTCGAGGAAAAATGATACGGCCAACTTATAAATATTGAGAGAGAAATAGTCTAGAGTTCCTTTTTCATTATGTTAGTCAAACTTATAAATATTTTTAACTGCTAAAATTGGAATGTTAATTTGATTGGTCTGAAGCTAATTTTTGTTATTTGGTGAGGTCGGGGTATAAGGCATAGTTGATTATCGTCCCATCAAAGCTAAGGTCTCGTCGAGTTTTTCTTTTATTCCTTCTCCTTCCATTTGGAATATCTTTATGGAAGTTGGATGTTGCGCCTAAAGTTTAAAACTTTTTTAGCATTTTATGGGCTTGAAATTCAGAAGCTATTCCTAGCAAAAGGGCTCTTTAGATTAAGAAGTGTAATCCCTCTCATCTTTGCTCGATGTGTGATGTTGAAGTCGGAACAATTGAACATTTGTTGGTGTTTTGTACTTGGGCATGGAATGTGTGGGTTGATTGTCCTCTTTAGTTAATTGTTGCTAAGCAATTATTTACAATAATTGAATTTTGGATGGATCATATATCAGCTTAGAGTTCTTAACCATAAAAGGGTTGGCCTCATCAAAGCATAATCTTTGTTTGTTAGTATATTTGGAAATGTCGCAATGATTGGGTGTTTGAATGTGTTAAGCCAAATTCAAAATTAGTTATTGACAGAGCCATATCTTCTTTTTTTTTTTAAAAGTATTAATATGTTTCTCGGTTAATTCCGAAGTTCTTTCTAAATGTTTCTTGCCTTGATCTCAATTCACTTAAATAGGTGGCACCTTGTCCAGGCGCCTTTAAAAGTAATTGTGATGGTGCTATTATGTCTAATATTTGCTTTGGATCTGCTACTTCTATTGTCAAGGATTCAGAGGGATGTTTTTGTGGAGGAGGTTTTGCTTCGTTTCCTTATCGTTCTATATAATATCAGTTGGATTGTATTGTTTCTATTCAACTATGTCCGGTTCAAATTGAATCGGAATATTGCAAAATTCTTGTGGAGACCTCTCAGCAATCCTTTAAAGCTCGTTCACTGAGAATGTTTTGATGTGATTGTGGATATTATTGGGACTTTATCTTCCTCGAAGTTTATTGAAATATCATGGGGTTCCCAGATCTGCCAATAAACTTGCCAATTCGATTGTTTATGCCGAAAAATGTGTGTTGCTTCTGTAAGATTGGCCATCTTCGCCTCCCAAAGATCTTATTAATATTTTACTTATTGATTTTAATAAAATTGGTGTAGGCTGATTGTGTATGGGTTAAGATACATTTTTAGGAGACAATAGTTTATTTTTTTATTTTTTTTTGGGTTAGTTGCCCCTTTTTCTAATTTTTTTATGTATGACAAAAAAATAAAATAAAAAAGTCTAACATCATAAAGGAAATAAGAAATTTTACTAGCTTGAAATTGTGTTATATTTTTTGTTTATTAAGTATTACTCCCTCTATCCCAATTTAATTGTTACACTTTGAAAAACTAAAAATTAAGGAAATATAACAATTACTCCAAAAGAACATATTTATTTTCAAAAATGCCCTTTACTTTTCTCTTAATAAAAAAAGGTGGCGGAACCCAAAATAAAGAAAGTTGTGGGAGCTTAAAGGGTAATATTAAAAATAATAAAAAGTGCTGTAATTAATGATCTGCTAAATATAGAAAGTGGACAATTATTTTAGGACATCCGAAAATAGAATATTGGATAATTAAATTGGGACGGAGAGAGTATTAATTTTACTCTTGCAATCATTTTTTCATACCAAATTCAAAATTTCACGGTTAAAGAGGTTCAGTTTGTACTCAATCATTAGACCATTTATTATTTATGTTTAATTCTTTTATTCAAATTATATATTCAGAGTACACGTGATATCTGTACAATATTATAACTGATATTATATAGGCTTTTTAAAATACTTTAATAATATAATTTATAACTGGTTAAGTGGTAAATGAATGTTCTTTTTATATATAAGGTCACGGTTCTACATCTTTTAATTGAGTTTTCTTTCTTTTCTCAGCATATGAGCTATTTCAATAATTCATTATCGAAAGCTTCACTTTTAAGGAGGTTCATCGTGTACTTATCCACCGGCAAATATATATTTTTTTAATAAAGACCAATTTAAATTCTATTGAGTTACAGAGATATCAATCTATTGATATCGATAAATTAAAATTATCAATTAATACAACTACAAAGAAGCATTCAAACAATGAATAGAACTACAAAACAAAATTTATGCAATTTTGCTAAATTAATAATCTTATTAAAATTATAATACACCTTTTAAAAATATATGCAATTTTAATTGTTATCCACAACTTTTTTTTAACTAATGCGATTATCCTCTTTATAAATAAGTTTCGTAAAAAACTCTTTCAGGAGAAAAGTTCTATATTACATACAATATTTTCGAACTATGCATTATGTACAGTTTCAAATTCTAATGTTAACTTTTTTTCTAAAATTAAAGTTTTTTATAAATATTTTCATGTAATAAAAAATAAATAAAATTACCATATTATACAAAAAATAAATTTTATTAGTTGAGTTACTGTAAGTCTGTAACTTTGAGTGATTGAAAATTTTCATTATTAAATTTGATTATCTAAAAGGTATAAAGAAAAAGATTAAAATAAAATAAAAAATTATATTCATTTTGTTATTCGACAACCATGGAATAAAATAATACCACCTATATAGTGGTATTATATATTTATTCGGTTCTAAAGAGATAAAATGATAATTAATCCTAAGTGCAATCCAGTCCTGTGTTGTATCAAATGTGGGATAGGATTAAAATATCTTATCCAACCTTGTGCCAAACACATGATAGGATTAATCCTATCCTTTCCGACAACAAACACTTGATATGATTAATTAATTCAATTCTGCTTCTAATTCTGCGTGACAAACACACCCTAAAGTAACGTCAAATAAAGCCCATTACATATTAATGTATTAGAAAATATGGAGTGCAAACTTAACTTTCCATAATTCAAAAAAACTTATCAGGTCTGTTTTCTGGAGTTTAAATTTGTATCTTGTTAAAATCTCTCTAAAACTACGTCAATTAAATACTTAGACATGCCAATAGCCTTGTAACTTCTCCCTGATCTTATATTAGAGAGGTCATAGGTTCGAAACTACTGGTCGAGTATTCGAACTAGCTATATGTTTGCTGAGTTCAGAAATAATAAATACGTAAATAATTAAATTAATACAAAGATCAATATGTAACTTATAAAGAGGCCACAATGCCAATTGAATGTTACACCTTAAAATTAATACCCAGGAAAATTTGACTAGAGGAAAATAAATAAATAAATAAAAAATGATGTGTCGAATTATCAAAATTTGTAGTCCAGTTGGGACTTATGTTCGAAGTCGATCTGTTTGCGCGACTCTTCCCACAAATGGGTCTCAATTGCTAATTTCTTTAGCTCCACAAGGCCGCGTTCAACTATCATATGGAAGAAGCAAAGTATCAGAAAACGAAAAAATAGTACATATCTCGCATTTAATCTGTACCATAGCCAAATGTTAAAACCATGCTTGTTATCAAAATTCGTAGTTCATGATTAGCCATACATGGAATTTAAGTACTTACATTTTATTAGATTAGAAGGCTTGTTAGTTCATGATCGCATTTTTCTGATTTAAAATCAAGATTAGACAATGTATGCCATTAATTCTTTTGACATTTTATGATTTTAATCAAGTATTTAAAATTGATTAAGTTCACAAAAGTTCAAATAATAAGTTTAGTGTTACTCAAGTATAAAACGACGCAAATTCAATCATATTACTTTTAAGGACAACCAACCAACCAACAATATATATATATGTGTGTGTGTTTAATGTATATATAGAGAGAGTACCATCAACTGCGTCGTGTGAAGTGGGCACGCGATTGCCATGGTTGATCCAGAACTGCAAGCGCTCATCTGCAATCTCCGGTTCTAACCCATGATTTTTCGCTCTTCTCCAGAAATATGTTAGCCAAGCCTACAATATAAGCATCAACAAGAAGCATATCTATGCAGCTGATTTGATGTACATAATAACCAGGGACAACTTTTTTTTACGGGTGTTTCAGGAGTGCATTTGATTACAAAGTCAAAAATGATTGAAAAAACAACTAATTTTTATGAGAAGTTCGAAAAATCAGATGCAAGATTTTGTTTTATGTTCTATTACCTTTTCGGTTTTCCATGAAAGCCAATTCTTTGGGCGGTGGGTGGAAAATAAGGAAAAGATATCAAAACCCAATACATTTCCGAGTTACATACCTGCTTAAATTGCACATCATCTGACTCCTCTTGGCTCAACTCTGAAAGAAAATACATTTCCTCTTTTAGATCTCAAATCTGAACAAACCATGACATAATTCAATAAAAGGCCATTCATAGAACTTCTTTGTAAAGAAGGCAGTTTTCACCAATGAGTCAGCTCAGATGGTATTACTAACCTTTTACAAGAGTGGGCTGGGCTGGGTTCGAAACCCTTCAGGGAAGTTTCAAAAAATCCCTTTAAGGGATAGTTGTTAGAGGAGGGCTGTTGTTAATGTCGGACAAAGAGAGCAAATTGATGTTTCCCAAAAAATTTTGCAAATTTATTAGATATTGCCTAAAAGCTTAACTTACCAAATGCCTCTGTAAAAGGCTGCCCCTCAATTGGTAGCTTCAATTCATCTATTGTCAAAATAACGAAAGAAAAGGGGTTGTTAAAGCACCAAACTGAACTGATTATCATATAAAAGTGAAATATACTTAATTGGAAACTCACATAATAGATCTTGAATAAAGAGTCAATATGTAGATAAAACAATAATTTTAACACACAAAAGGTTGAAAGAATAACAATGCTAGAAGATTATAAACAAAAAACGGGCATTTATTTTATTTTTCAGTGTTGGCTAATAAGGACTCGAGAATCTTGGAAGAGAAGATTTGCATTAATTATTCCAGGAATCAGTTTCTATGGCATAACTTTTTTTTACCCAGAATCGCCTTCTCCATTGGAATCTAATGAGCTTCCTCCCTGTAAATCTTTTTTTTCTCTGTGCAAGATATTTCCATTTAAAACAATTCTACGGAACTAAATTCTTTTCATGTAAATCAATCAAAAGCAACTAAGTGAATTTCATCTAATTTGGGGAGACAACTTTTTGGCATGTAACTTTTTCAAGGATAATGAACTATACAGAAAATGAAAACGCACCTTTCACTGTATTTGGACGCCTCTTGTGAGCCAATACGAGTGCTAGTGCATCCTCTACCTTTGGGGAAAAAAAAAAGTTTCGCATTAGTAACTGCTTATACAAAATGACTGATAACTAACAGAAACATAAGCTTGCACTAATGGTCCAGTTATGCCAGGTTTGTAGTTTCCTCTACATGAGCTTCTAGCTTAATGGTAAGTTATAAGCGAGAGGTTGCGGGTTTGAAACTGAGGAGGCGATTTTCATCCTGTAATTAGGAATATCCGAGCCAAAGCAAGTCTTCAGAGAGAGTTCGAGAGCAACAAAGATGCAGGTTCAGAAAAAATCCGTTTAAGGGACAGTTTATGTTATCCCCATCAGGGGCATTTATCAGGGGAGGGATACCCCATTTGTGTAACCCATTAGCATTTCATAATACATTTTACTCTAGTCCATGACTAAAGTTTTAGTTTTATTGAGAAAAAAATAATCTTGGAGACCGAGATATGTCCCAAGATCTACTAAAACATGAATAAGTTAATTGTAAGAATTATTTCAAGTGAAATTGGATACTATGGATCAAAGGAAATCATCGGTAATAAATATCAAATTTGTTTCATTACTATTATGTTGTAAGATCCCTTGATTGTGGTATCATGTAGAGTTTAGTTGCTTTTTTGGGATCTTTGATTTTGTTGCCGTACTTGGATTCTAAAACCTTTATATTAATGGAGCTCTTGGCACATGGATAGACTTAGTGACAAGCTTGCAAGTCTGACAACTAAAGTTTGACAGTGACTATGATGGCCCGGCGGGCAACAAATGCATTGTCAGTAAGAATAAGCAAGTATTTTTAAGACATCAAGAGCGTAGGATCATAGTTCTCAGATACCATACTTTGCAAAGTTAAGAAGAAAGTTGTATTGCTTATTGTAAGAGCGTTGAGTTTAGGAAATATTGTTACTATGGGGTGAATGGAGAGTTTATTTGGAATGAGGCTGTCTTTGTAATTTTATTGTTGCTATGTCGTATAACCTCATTGAATATGAGGATATAGTGAGGGGGAGGACTATGACTTTCTCAATGTAGTTTATTTGTAGTTATCCTTGAGTGTAAAATTTAACTTGGTATCAGAGGATTTCCTAAAGATCCTCCTTTTCCGCTAGAATTGGCACACCTTGTCGTCAGCCAGACGCAGTTGTTCTTTTTGTATATACACATGAACTGAGAATATACAAGCCGTTCTTTTTGAAGTGAATACTTGTAATTTTGTTGTGTGTGGTGATAAATATATTATTGCTTGACAAGGAGTTCAGATAATTTTTTTGGATTGCAAAGATTCCTTATGCTGGGTACTCGTGATCTATCATTGTTGTCTCGTCAGGGTTTTCACCTCAATCTGCACTACCACTGCTACAAAGATCACATAAATCCTAGTTGCATAATCCAGTCCTGAGATTAAGGAAATCTTGTAGGGGCTGTTGGTTTAATTTATTAGATCCAATGTTACGTTGAAACTGTGTCAAATTAACCATCAAGGGTCCATAGCTCAGTGGTAGAGCATTTGACTGCAGATCAAGAGGTCACCGGTTCGAACCCGGTTGGGCCCTTTGATTATAGACTCTGTGGCCCAATGGATAAGGCGCTGGTCTACGAAACCAGAGATTCTGGGTTCGATCCCCAGCAGAGTCGTCATTTTTATAACTTACTTTTTTGCGTCTCAGACGTTGTACCAAGCAGAGCCCAACTCACTCAGTACTAAAAAAAGATCATGGCATTGAGCCAATGAAATCTAGTTTATTTAGTATCTTCAGTGGTTGCCATACCTGTCATGTCTCTATTTCGATTTAAAACTTGGAACCAAATTGAATTTTCTTTTGTTTACGCAAAAAGAAACTTGCCGCATAGACGCATAGTACATAACTTCAAACTTAAAAGGATAAATATAACTAATTCGTAGAACATGTCAAACAGTAAGTGCAGAAACCTTAAGTGAAGTCAGTTCCCGAAGACCTTTCTCCACTAAAAGCATGCTCTCAACGTTTCCCTCACCCTGTTCACTAAACTCACGTGGAACTTTATCCCTTTCCACTGCATCGTTGTTCACTGCTCAGAGAGAGAGCGAGAGAATCATTAATAGGTAAAAACTCAATTCACATAATGAAGTTCATGTTTAGTTAAAAACCTAGCCAAGCATGGTGAAGAAATTTTACCTATCATGTCCTCTTGTTTTGCTTTCTGTCCAGCAGACAATACAACTTCAACAGGAAGAGGGGCAAATGACGACCAGTATTCATATCTCGCCCCAGCAATTTCTGCATGAATACCTGCAAATTATTGAAATGTTCACAATTATCATACAAGTCTGCTTGTCAAAACAGTCTTTCAGCCACTAATAACAAAGCATACGAGATCAAAAAGTGTTGCTTTTCCTACTACGCCAAATAAAAGCTAGTAATTTCCATTTCAAAAACAATCTACACATAGAAATTGATAACAAGAGGTGGACTCAAGGTAGGGTGTATTTAATGCGGATACACTAGGAATAAAATGTGTAGAACTTGTTTGCGTTTATGGGCATTAATGTGCTAATTGAAAGGGTTACAGTACCCTTGCTCTTAGTTGCAGGAGAAAGACCATTGCCAGAGTTAGACCCAAATAAAGTGGCTTTGGAGGGTTATGTTTAGGAAATTTTTGGTATATAAAAGCAATTTCTCTGGTGGGTAAATGGCTTTGGAGGTTTCCTAATGAACGACTTCTCTCTGGCCCAAGGTAACTTAACCGGAAATCTGTGCTCCAGAGGAATGTTTAGGATGCTAATGTTTTTTCCTTTTAAACCCTCTAATCACAAACTAGGGCATTAGATATTCTCAACCAAAACTCCCCAGTCCCCACTTGAGTCCTTGGAAAGTCATTTCCCAGAAATATTCTCATTTTCTCCAGTTTGTTCATGAGCAAGTCTTTTATGAAATTATATTGGTAATTGAGTGTTTACAAAGGCTCCAAAGTTGTGTATAAATGGGGCACAAGACAGACCCCAACTTTAATAAACTATGGTCAATTAACTTAGCCATTGACCAATAAGGCAACAATTAAGTAAAAGGAAATAACAGGAATAAATCCAATACAAGCATTCAAGAAATGACTAAATTATTAAATCACTTGTTTACAATATACCATAACTAAAAATAAATTACATGAATCAAGCTAATGCCCAAACAATGGAAATCTTGATTTTCAACACTCCCCTTCAATTTAAATGAGGTGTCAAACCGAAATCAATTTGGACACTAAAAGTTCGGACCAACCAGTTCAGATAAACTGTATAAGCTGGTCAACAGATCAATCCAGTTCAAGTAAGTTGATCTAATTGGTTTGATGTGGGTCGGTTTGGATTGAACTAGATCAAGTCAGGTCGAAGATTTGTTTTCAAGTCCAGTCGGAATTGAAAAATATGTACTCGGATCAGCGTAAATATGTTCCAGGTTTCAAGAAATAAATGAATCATAATTCTGAATTAGTTGGAAGAGGAAAATTTCATCAAATTGGGCATTGGGTTAGTGCACAATTATGCTCAAGAGTTGCCTTCTAAGCACACTATAAAACCTCCATACAGAACCCTCAGCAAATGAAAATTAGATGAGAGCAGTGAAATATCTTCTTGAAGATAGCAAATAAAATAAATTTACCGTGGTTAACACATAAACTCCAGTACCGAGCAAGCCAACACCTCTTAAGAACAACCTCTTCCTAAGATAAAACTGGGAATCACATAAGTATGGCTAGGCATAATGATATAAGGGATTTTTTTTACTTTGTCCGTGTTCTTAATGCTAAATTAGACTTACTCCCTGTTTTCATTATCATTAGATTTTGTCCCTGCATGCCGGGGAAATCTCAAAGAATTATGTAAAAATGAGGAGTGGGGGTGGAGGAATGTCTAATTTTTTTAAGGTGATCCTTTGACTTAGCCACCGCTTCTATGTAAATGGTTGAGATTCCCCTGCATCCAAAGGGCAAAGTCTAAGTGTCTAACAATTATGAAAGCAAGAGTAAGTCTAATTTCTCATAAAAATGGGGTGAAGTAAAAAATGTCCTAACATGGCAGAGAAAGTGACTCGGGTAGACCAGAAAATTGAAACGTACCATCTCCTCTTGAGTGAGTACCATTCTTTTTGTCATAGTACGAAGCGATTTAAGTTCGGATGTGGCCTCCTGTAACTGCTCTAGAGTGGACGATGCTTCCTCTCTAGCAGACTAGTAAAAATTACGAAATAATCAATGAAACAGACAGACACATTTTTATCTGTTCAAAATAATTGTGATGAAATGGGAAACTAATTGATAGAAAAGAGATAAACATACAGCATACAAGTTTTGAATACCTCAGCTTCCATCCGAAGGTTTTCAATGTCTTCGCCTTTACTACCACCATAGGTTTGAGTTGCAACTTTAAGCGCTGCCTGCAAGAGACCTTTTTACCTTGAACCACGCATGAGAAGAATGACAACATATATTCTTTTCTCTCTTATCATATTTGTGAGATATTAACTCATCTGGAGTAAATGATCAGCTTTTTTCAAATGTACAATTTCATCCAGTAACACAATATTCAATAATTAAATTGAGGAAGTCCAGATAAAAATCATGAGAACAAAATATTGCAAAAATAAAAAACTCAAATCTGCACCCTCTCGAAAAATTGAGCTGAAAAATAAATCTATCTCCTATTACTTTGCCACATGTCACCTAGGGGGTTTGCTCAACTGTGAAAGGATGCGGATACATCGGTCTAGATTAAGAATTTGTAAAGGTCACATGAAGATGTAGCCACAGGGGCAAAACACTGGAGTTTGGTATTTGAAAGTTACCTAAAACAACTACTTCCTGAAACTTATCGGAATCAATATTAGGTACTATGATATATAATAAATTTATTTGCAGGATCTACCAAAACTGAGGGAAATATGAGGCATCAAAAAAAAAGGTTCACAAAGTACTATTGTATCTACAAGAGTATATACTTATATATTGCACACAAGTCAATGTGGTAACATTGTCAACTTCAAGTTCTATAGAATTATCGACGCATTAAGCATATTACTATGGCATGAAAAGCCCTTGCAAGGACAGTTTTGAAAGGTCAATTCCCCAGGCAATGATCGAATGACATATTTGCTACGTGTCAATCCCTCGACCTGTTCTTGTTCTCTTCATGACAGCATGAAAAAGCATCACATAGTAATCAAATTATAGTTCATTCGAGTATATTTTAAAAGTAAAGATTCATGAAGGGGAAGAATGTTTTTATAGATGGGCACAACACAGATGCATAAAGAAACAAGTTCTTGAAGCTTTAATAATGAACCTATGATATCTGAAGTATATTTATGACAGATGCAAAAAGAAAATGTACGTGAAAATAATGCACTGGTGTAAAGCATAGACGTGAAACAGACTTTGGCATAAAAGAGTAATCTGAATGCAAGTGTGACTGATCAATGAAGATGTTATGCTCATTCACACAAATGCGTGCAAGACCCAGTATATTTACTAGATAACAGCACTCTTTGTAGTACAAACCTCCCTTTGCTGCAGGGCTGCCTCCTTCCTGAAGAGTGAAACAAATATAAGAAACTAGCATATAAAACTAAGTGTTATGACATACACTTGACAGTTCCAAGTTCTTAATGCTTGCCTGGTCAAAAGACGAGCTTCTAAAGATACGCCTTCTCCTAAAGATGCAACCTACGAATAGGAAAGCTTATTAAGTTAAAAAAGTAGAAATATTACCAAACTTCCAAATAGATCTTCTTAACCAAAGGAGTGGAAATTGGGAGGGAAATGCTCACTTGCCACAAAAATGCTTGAAAAGGCATTATCAACTAAGACTATGAAGATGAACACTCCACATTCCGCTGTTTGAAAGAGGCTAGCCTTAACTCAATGATTAATTTGTTACTAGCCTCGGTGCACACTTTACGCGTGTGCACTATGATACCTAATAATTTCTGGCATCACGTATAGACTTTTAAAACAAAATAAATGCATCGAATGTATTTGCTCAAGCGGTAATAACATGTATTATTGAGGTTTAAAATTGTGGGTTCATGTCCTTGCTTAAGCATTACTTTTATTGTAATTTCCGAAGCATGAAAGGGTAATCTGAAGCATTCGTCATATTGTACATAAATATGTTGCCTACTAGTATGATACATCAATTGTCTCCAACCACATCCTAATAAATGGCACAGTTTCACATCTTTCAATGAATAATAACAAAATGAAAATGTACTGATCCACATTTTGGCTATGTTTTTGAAAGTTTACCTGTTTCTCAAGCTGTCTAGCCCTTGCCTCTGCTTCCTCACACCTCTCTTCTGCAAGTCGAAGCTGAAAGGCACATATTATAATAGGGTGCCAAAAGATATACAAGAACACAATCAATTTCTCCACCAGACCAATATCATTTTATGCCCAAGCCTAATTAGGACATAATCTGATGTTAATGAGGTACAGTAAGATCGTAGTCATATATTCAGATTGTCAATACCAACTACCAGAGGTCGTTGTGAGTTCATATTAACATTGGAAACTACTATAGCATCACACCTTCCAAACAAGACAGATTGATGACGGAGTAAAAGGTTCAATGGCGTCACCTTTTCAAGTAAGGTTTCATTTTCTTCTTGTAGCATGTCGAGCTGCAATTTGAATCACACCTCATTAATGATGTATCAACTAAAAAGAGGGGTGGACAGAGAGAGCTTCTAATGTCACATTGCAGAGAACAAGGCCTCAAGTGTTTGTAGAAAATTAACATAAAACAAAGAATGGCTTTTGTGTCCTTAACTTTCGCCTCACCTATGGCGTAATTTTGAACCTAACACGTGGACTGATTTTATTGGATGACGTGGTGCCTTTATGGCCGTTGGGCCTAATAGTTGACTAATAACCTGCTCTACTTCCATATTAGAGTTCGGAGCATCCAACCAAAAACCAATTGGCAATGGGTGAAGTAGCCCCTACATCTTAAATATTGCTTTGCAAAGCTTCAATTTCCTGATGTGGGATTTATAATCTTAGCAGTTTCCAATTGGAGAGAGAATTACAACATGGACTGCACAGCAGCTAGCATTTTCCATTCTGGTTTCGAAAAAAGAGATATTAAATCATCTTGAAGAAAGATTACCTCATCTTGTAAAGCAGAAGTAGAACGGCTGCCAGATTCTCTCATGTTAAAAGTTCCCATATCAAGAGACAACCTGATTATCAGAGAATCAAACTAAGCGTCTAGTTGGTATTCTAAAAATTTGAGGAATAAAATGGAAGTAAATTTTTTTTTAGATGGAAATCATAAAGCAACAAATAATTGACAAGGAAAGAGCAGTTGTTGACACAGAACATTATGCATAAAATATCTGTATATCTCCCTTTGTGACCATTAATCTTAACTTATTTAATATTTATTCATTCTGCGAAATAGATTATATCTTCTCTTTGGTGCACGTATGCACAATGTATATAACAGCTAACATTAAACAAGTAACCTAAATTCTCTTAGTTAATCACACACAATATTATCTCCATCTGGTGTAGTAAAGAAGATACCATCAACTTGCTAATGTTTCATTTGAATTATCGGTAATCGAAATCTACTCCTTTGGCTTGGGGTGAAATAGTTTTCAACTAGTTTTTGTTTTGGCTGACATATTATTTTAGTTCAAAACTGCAAAGTTAAGTTTTTGTGGGTGCATTTTTCATAATTCTGTACAAGAAAAGATTTACATGAAATAGGTGAAAATATTTCTCAACATTTTACTTTTCAACTTGTGAAAATGTTTCACTCAAAACCAAGCAGGCGAAAGTATTAAAACTGTCTGTGAAAACACATCTCGAAGGCTTGAGACTGATATGGGAAAAAAGGTGAACCTATTTTGGTGTATTTGATTGGTTTAAATGGAAAAAAAAATAATTCCATGGAATTTTTTTATAAGTTAGTTCCAAGGAAATAAAAACTTACGGTGGAGGTAGTTTCCAGATTCCTAGGACAAGGACTAGGCTAAAGCAAGTTTAACGTGGAAAAATACCAAACATTCAAACACACCATTAATGATTATCAACAAAATTACGTACAATGGACAATAATGAAAAAAAGTAACAGTCAAACTTACTATGCCCATTGGATTCAGATGTTTAAGAAAGTTTAGAGGTTCAGTATACCTTTTATCCCTTTTATTTTCATGTTGAGACTCTGTTGGAATGCCAGAGGAAGTCGGTCTAAGTGACAGAGGAACGGCGGGGGGTACCATGGCAACCGGCTTGACTCCTAAATTGAGGCGCATTGCCGAGTTGGCACGAGCAGATAAAGGTTGTTCCATAGAGCTAGTTGATTGAGACAATCGCATAGATGAATTAGAACGAGCGGAAGGGGGCTGTGGTTGTTCAAAGTTGTTGGTAGATTGAGATGATCGCATAGAACGGGCAGAAGGAGGCTGAACTGGTTCTGCATTGTTGGTAGCTTGAGATGCTCGCATAGCTGAAGTAGAACGGGCTGAAGAAGGCTGAACTGGTTCCGCATTGTTGGAAGCTTGAGATGCTCGCATAGCTGAAGTAGAACGGGCTGAAGAAGGCTGAACTTGGTCTCCAGAGCTTTCCGTTCGAGATGAACGAATAGAAAATGAAGAACGAACGGACGAGGGATGAAAAGGTTCTGCGGAATTTGATTGAGTTGATGATCTTAGCGAGAGACCTGGTGAAGTTTGAACTTGTTCGTTTGAGTGATGAGACGATTTTGCTGTTGAGGTTGGAAGTGAGGATGAAAGTGCGTTTGGTTGATGTTGTTCTGTGGATTGTGCTCGGCTGCCTCGTACAGATACGGGTTCCGTGGAGGTACGAACTGACTAATAGAAACAATAAAGAAGTCATAAACATTATAACCAATGTTTCTTGACTGATAATTCATAACTTCAAGAAGGTAAGGTTCAAAATCTACGCAAAGGGCTATTCACTTATTGCAAAAAAATATATACCCGGCCGAGCCAGGATTTTAACTAGGTGAAGGTAAAATTAAAATCCAAACAATACTAAATTATATTTAAAATTTTAAGATAATAATATTAGTCTCCAGGGTGCAGCGTAGATGAATGAGAAGACCAACCTTGAGGTTTAAAGGTTTTGGGACCAGAGTGGTTCCTCATTACCAAACAAAAAAATATATAATAACATTAATAATAATAGTTTATACAATTCAAATAACAAATGCAAACAATTGCAATAACATTCTACGATTTTTTATATTTTGAAAGTACTGCAACACTTTTTCATTGTCAATCTTATTAAAAAAAAATTATTCAATCTACGTCACCAAACAATCATTCATAAATTAATCTCCCATTCGGTTTTGTAATGCATCCTTGATGATATTCACTACTGAGAAAACCCGTTCAACACTTGTCGTTGCATCAGATGAGAGCAAAGCCAACTTAACCAACAAATACATCGATGAATAACCAATATGCTTATCGGTTTCAACCATTTTTTATGCAAGCTCCCCTATACAATTTTTTTTTTTCAAAAAAATACCCCATACATAATAAAAAATAAAATTAAAATTAAACTGAGTGAGAATGCTTGCCCCCAATTTCCCTTACACGACTCCGCTAATATGTATATGTATTATATCTTCACAATCCGTGTCCAATATGTAAGCTGCAATTTCGGAGCATCACAGCACCGATGTCATTATAGCGATTGGCCAAACTAAGAGTTGCCATTTCCTTTTTGGAAGTAATCATACCCAACCTCAAATAAACATTATTCTTGATCTGTTTTAATTAATTACAATGTATTAGTAATTTTAAGATTTTCAAGTACAATAATAACTCTTAGAGATGGCCAAAGGAGACTACAAATTAATTATTTAATAATAATTGAAGCAATAACTTGATGCCATTTTCCCGATATGTGTCTGCAAAAGCGGGTGATGAATTAGAATTAGAATTAGAATTAGAATTACCATTGGAGAACGAGGCCGAGATGGCCTTCCAGCAGCAAGCCCAATGCTGGAAGTATTAGCCGGAGTATAGTCATACAACATAAGGTCATCCTCATCGTCGCTATCGTTCTGATGAGCCATAACTTGAGCCAGCCTCTGAGCTGCAGCTTTAGTGTTCTGCGGCTTCTTCGGATTCGAGAGTCCCAAGGACCCCGAACGCGAATGCCGGTGCATTGGTGACGTCATTGGTGATGCCGAATTCCCACTTGTAGTGCTTGATGAAACGCTTTTGTGCTTCGCATGCACAGGTCTCATCCGATCCATTCCTGCTCCTCCATTTTTAATATCGATCTCTACCACCAAAATTCAATTGCAATTTGCATACATCTACAACAGAGATGAATTTGATTATAATGTACACATATTGTCAATTAGAGATGAATTTGATTACGAATCATACTAACATCGTAATCAGTTTAATTATTACTAACGATGTATGTATTTGCATAAACACGCATAAATTATGATTTAGAGATCAATTTCAACCACTAATCACAATATCAAAATTGTGCTAAACGTATGAATGTATATAATTTGCTAACAAAAGATATTAAATCTTCAAAATGAAATTGCACGCATATGTGACTAGAGTTCAATATGATTGATTAGAGATGAATGTGAATACTAATCAAAATCTATAAATCATATATATACGTGGAAATGTGTTGTGATTTAGAGATGATTGTTAATATGCTTTAACTTAGAAAAGTTTTTGAATTTTCTAATGGATAAGTACATTTTAATAATTGTGTGAAATAGAATAGTAGATCATTAAATTGATCTGTTTTTCGGAAAAAAAAATTTTAAATTGGTAGGAAAGTGGAAGTTGAAAAAGGGAAGTAGTAACCTGAGAAGGATCATCATCATTCATCGGAGGGTAAAGGTGGTTGGATGAACATTCAATTCAATCTCATAATAATATTTGTAATTGCGTTTGTTTGTTTGAGAGAGAGAGAATGAAAATCCTTGAATCTGGTTACGGCAGAATTTTGGGCCACGCTACTCGTAGCCTAACAAACAGAGGACCTTGTCTTTCTTTGTGTTTCACAAATTGAAACAAACAAAATTCATGTTAGACATTTTTATCGGTTATTATTGTATTGTATTGTAAATCTTTTGTTACTTTATTTCGTTTATATATTGTATTATCCCTATTCATACTATTTAGAAAACCAGTAAATTTGGTTCTCATTAAATCTGTAGGGTCAAAGGAACTTGTACATGCAGGGGCAATAAAATGAGCGAATTCAAGTTGGCTTCTTAATGGGTTTAACCCAACCAAACCCAACCCATTAACATAATGAGCTAAACAGGTTGGTTGTAAATGCAATAGGTTATAGCGGTTAGCTCATTAGCCCAATATTATATATATATATATATATATATTTGAAAAAACAAATTAGTCACCATCGCTTCTTCAGTTAACCCTCAACTGCCCAAAAATGACCATCGCTTCTTATCAATATATATATGTATACATATATTTTACAGGGAACATTTTCCATACATGCTAAACTTAAATACCAAGTTTACATACGGATGGAATTTGTTGATGAATCTTGGTGAAGCATGGCTGGCATATTTTACCAAAAATCAGAAAATCGATAAAAAAAAAAAACGAAATGATTTTAAATGGTAACCAAAAGTCGGTTACCAAATTTAGTACAGTACGGAAACGATATTCATTCTCAGATGATTTGGTTTTACCGAACTGAATTTCTTTTATATATATACATATGTATCTATTAAATTTAAAAGCTTTTAAAACCTTAAAAGCTTCACACACGGCTCCTTTACCACACTGCAGAGGCGAAACCCTATCTTTTTCTCTTGTTTCTTACTCTATCACTTGGCTCTCTCGTCGTCCACCACCTATAGGCCACTAGTCCACCCACCGGCAACAACACTTCCACCACTCCATATACTTGCATCTCTCTTCCCAATGACCCCTCTTCTAAAAAACCCCTATTCTCAAATCTCAATCTTGCCCTACCATTCAACCTTGAGGCTTCGAAGGTAAAGATTGGGAGGCAACAAAAGTATTGATAAGTCCATGGATTGCACAATAATGTCCTAAAAAAGGTAAATCGATCTCCGCCTAAATTAAGAAAATTCAATCAACAATGATAAATGTAAAACTAAAAGTAAAATGACTTACAATGAGGTGAAAATGGGGGAGAAAAGAAAAGCCCAAGTACAATCTTTTCTTAATCTAGTTTTTTGTTTTTTTTTTGGTATATGTGATTGAGTTGTTTGTGTATTACATTATATATACTCTAATTTTGGACTTCTACTATGCTCCAATTTCATTTTGGTCTTCTGTGCGTTTGTGTTAATTCGTATTATGCCATTTTGGAGAATTTAGGTTTTACTGAAATTAAATCAATACCAAACCGTTTATTTCGGTTATTGAATAATACTCGATTCTGGATCGGTTTACATTTTGGTGATACCAAAATTTTTGATTTGGTTCGGTATTATGGGGTTCAGTTCGGTTCGGTAATCGAACTGAGTCCAGCCCTAATGAAAATGATCTCCATGATTAATAAATTATCTCCACCAAGTTTTATCAAAAAAATCAACAAGAAATTGAGTCATTTAAACATTTAGAATTTTAATAATCGAAAATGCGCATATATATGAATCTTTTCCTTAACTCACTCCAAGTTCGGATAAAAAAAAGTCCGAATTGCTATCCTATATGGTAATTAGGGGTGTTGTCAGAAATCCGAAAACTGAACGAACGAACCAAACCGATTTGTTACAATCCGAAATTTTCCAAACCGAAAAAAAAAACGAAACCGAAATAAAAAACCGATTGATTTGGGTGGGTATGGGTTGGGGATTTGGGGTCCCTGAATTGGACCGAAAATACCGAATATCTTTTTTAAAAAAAAATATTTGCTAGCTTAATGTAATTACTTAAGTTGTCTTACAATATGTTGAAAAAAAAAGAAAACTTTCTTACAACATTTACATTATATAAATGACCCAACCCTATAGATTATTTACATTTATAAATAATTACTTAAGCTAATTATTAAAATAAATACATTATATAATTTTTTTGTAGCGAATTTTGAGTGAATTTATATTTTTAGTGCAATTTTGAACTAAAGTTTTAACAATAAAAAAAATAAAATCGAATGAGACCGAACCGAATAGAATCCGAATAATTTGGGGAGGGTTTGGGTGTCACAGGTACGAAAACTGAAACCGAACCGAACTGAACCGAAACCGAACTATAAAGTTTGGAGAGGATTTGGGATACCCTAATTTCTACTCTGACTGTAACCGAAAACACCCCTAATGATAATGCACCAAAAGAAGGATATAATAATTAAATAATTAAAATTCACCTTTTAATCTGACACGTCAAATACGTTATTTACTTAAATGTTAGGTGGTATTATTTAATTTCTCTACTAATAAAATAAGGATATGCAGTCTCTAATCCTGTTAAAATCACTTTCAAATCTTTTTTTTTCTCAAGAATTTCAAATCTGTTTTGGTCATTGCAATATAAATAAAATTTAGATTTTAATGCTTTACCATAGTTTTTAGAAAAAAAGAAAAGAAAATAAAAAACTAGACGTCAGTCCAAATGTTGAAAGTTGAAAAAATCACATTCGCATTATTTGTTACGTACACGCGTCAATACTTCCATCTCTTTCTTGCCAACTTATTAGAACACTTGATAACCAAAGCCGCCTCGTGAAAATTTCATCTTCAGCTCTTCCATAAAACGAAAATCCATATCTCAATCCAGAAATTACGGTTTCGTCTTATTCTCTTTCACTCCAATTCCGCACCCAGAATTACGGTTTCCACAAACCTCCAAAATTCCTGTATGCACTGGCTGGTTTGACAATTCATTATCTAAAGATTCAGTATTTCACTCTCATCATAATACCTCGTATTAGCCTTTTTGTTTGATTCAATTAGCTTTCAACTGAACAACATCTTTCATTTCACCCTCTAGGATTAGGTTTTTCCCCAATTCTACACCACCACAATTAGGGTTTCCACTAAACCTCAAATTTTCAATACACACTGCTTCAACAGGTCAAATTCTAAAGATTCGGTGCCAAAAAAGTATTATTATCCTTTTTGTTTCATGCAATTAGCTATTAATTGAGGGACATCTTCTAATTTGCCCTCTGGTGTTAGGTTTATCTTTTTCCCCAATCCCACACACCTAGGGTTAGGGTTTCTACAAAATCTCAAAACAAAATTTCTATATAAAGTGGTTTAACTAGTCATTATCTAAAGATTCAGTATTTTAGTCTCAGAATAGATTGTATTAGGGTTTTTGTTTGATGCAATTAGATATCAATTGAAAAAGAATGAGAGGTTTATTAGAAGCTATTGCGGAGGTACCGTTTTCGGGGGTTTCAATATTGAGAGCTGAAGAAGAAGGGGGTCATAATCAGAGGTTTTATAATTGGATTTTTGATTGCCATGGGTTTTTCCACAATGTTGCCTTGATTGTGCCTTCCGCTATGTTCGTGTTGTACTTGGCATTTCAGGCAAAGAAGAGCTTTGCCAAGCTGTCAAATGGACGATCGTATATTATGATCGCGTATTATGGGTTTGTTTGGCTCGTTAGTCTTCTCAATCTTGCTTGGTGTGCGCTTCAGGTTTGAGTTTTAATTTAATTTGTTTGAATGAAATTTTGTGTAGATTTTCTCTGTTTTGTGTTATAAATTTGAGTTGTGCTAAATGTACTCAGTTTTTGTACAAACTTTTTGTACAAATAGCTATGGCACCAATCAGATAAAAAGAAAGGCAAATAACAAATTTAAATGCTCGAGTTTTTGTTCGTTCTTGGGATCCGAAATGGTAATTCACATGGAAAGTTTGAGTCTCATCACTTACGATTCGACCTCGTGGACATGAACTATAAGAGACTCCTAATGTAAATGTACCAATTTAGTATTCTAGGAATGGACAAAAACTCGAACTAAACAAGCACTTCATGTGTGTCCCCACCAGTCATTTGAGTGCTGCCACATCAGTTTATGCAAAATTTAAGTAAGCTTAGGATTTTCCTACAGATTTTTTGCCTTGATTTGATTGGACTACTTTAAAGTCCGTTATGTTGAGTTGAAGTATATTCGTCAATCGAAATTATAGATTTGCATGTGAAAAAGGGCACTGTAAAAAGAAAGGCATTTAGAGTTGCTTATCTCTGAGGTTCATCTCCTTTAAATCTCATATTTGAAATTCCTAGCTTACTAGCCTAACAATCCCTTTAACAAATGGGGGAAGCTCATTAAAGCAAGAAAATTTGAATATCTGCTGTTCTCTACAACCCCCAAATAACCAGTCATTTTTTCTTTCTCACGGTAGGTGTTAGGACTATAAGTTATGGTAAGAGAATATTTCCTGCTTCTGTTTATTATGTATTTGTTAGGACTCTAGTTTATGATGCCAACTGCTCAAACATCTTCGTTAAATATACAACTACATAGCTGCCTCTGTTAAATATATAAGTTAACTATGTCAAACCCTGAAATAAGTTATCTTTTTTGTCTGTCACAAATTTTCATACTTATGGCAAACTGCCAAAAGCATCTTCTGATTTTCTTCAATGCACATTATGATGCAAAACCAATAGCCCAAAGCAAACAAACAAAGTAAACAAAACTAGGATTTTAATGGCTAATTTAATTTTCAATATCAGGGTACCAAAAAAGCAATGTTCTAAAAATCGTGAATCGGAAATCGATCGGCAAGGTGGGGAGTGGGGATTTTTCATTTTATCGGGGATAAATCGGAAAAAATCGGATATGCACTGTTCACCATATAAATAATATATTATATAACAATATGCTAAATAAAATATAATAGTAACAAAATGGACATTAATAGAATAAAATGTTAAATAAAAATAACTTAGGGGTTAATTGTAAACATGTAAAAGAAATTTCTCACCTATTTACTAGCCTATTAGTAATTTTGTAAATTGCAATATACCTAAGGGTAATTAAGTAATTAAGTCATTCACCACTTATTAAAATTAAAACCACTCCTCTTCTTTACCCTAAAACCTACGCCTCTCTTACTCAACAACACAGCCGTCTCCTTCTTTCACCTCTCTTCGTCTTCTTCTTTCACGTCGCCCCTTTCTCTCTCTTTCTCGTTCTCGTGTTGTGTTATTCGGCTTCTTTCAAGTTCCGCCCCTCACTGTTTCGAGGTCGAGTGAGAGAGAGCAACGGCGAGGTCGAGTGAGAGATAGAGAGAGAAACGGCGAGGTCGAGGTGTGGGAGTCGTCGAGTGAAGGAGAGAAAACAAATAGGGTTTGGGTTAGAAAACAAGGTCGTTTACTTTGGTAACGTTTTTAAAAAATATTCAATTTATCGCCTATTACGATTTATCGTGATAAATCAGCGATAAATTGCCGATAAATGACCGATTTCTCCACTGCCGATATTTTCAGCCGATTGTGGATAATCTGATCGGTGCCTTGCTGATTTCCGATAAATCGCCGATTTATCAGCGATAAATGCCGATTTTTAGAACACTGCAAAAAAGTAGCAGGCCTTTAATCTATATAGGATTTACACGAACTCAAATAAGGAAAATCAAATCTTAAATAAGTAAATAAGTTATGTAAATATTGTCCTTCTAAAGAGTAGTTTGGCAGGAAAAAAACATAATTTTTGAATTTACAACTCTGTAGAGTGGGTCTGTGATTTCCATCGCTTTGAAACTTTATAAAACAACTTACAAAACCCTTGAGAAATTTCCATGTACTGTCAATGGCTGGATGCAGTTAAATTTTTAACTAGTGTATCCGACGGAAACCCTTGGGAAATTTCCGTGTACTGTCAACCATGGTTTGCGCTGTCCAAAACTGTTCTACGTACAAAAACCATAGCTAAAAGGATTATGTAGCATGCCCCCATCCCTTTTTTACGGTAAATGCACTATTGCACAGGCTAAGATTTATGAAAATTTTAATTTACCTCACCACAAAATAACACTGTTTTGGGACACATTTTAACTAAGAAAAAAGAAATTCCAGCAACACAACAAACAATACACTTGATGAAACGACCCTGGGAAATTAGATTGGTGCTTTATGATTGTACTTCTAATCTCTCTAGGAAACTATTCACTCAGGCTATCAATCTGATTGCTCCGAGTGCACAAACTCATCTTTTGATCTTGTCTCTCACTCTTTCCATCCTGTGAACACTCTCTCTCTCTCTCTAATATAATTTATACTTTCCCAGCTCAATTCATTTCCTCCATCTCGATCTGATATTCCCTCAAGCATGTACCCTTTTCCCCCCTTCTCTTAATTGATGGTCTGGCATAATACAGAACAAAGAGCCTGGGAGAGTAACGATTTCATCTCTTTGTTAAATACAATTGATAGTATCCACTTTAATCGGGAGGCTTTGAATAAAAGAGTGGGTGGGGCATTCTTTGGGTGAATTCCCTTACAAATCCTTCTTTGAAATTCTTTCAAGCCCATCTTCAAGTTCCTTTTCCCCCCACTTCAGTGTTATTTGGATAGGTGGAATCCCTACCAAAATTAAAGTGTTTGCATGGCTGGCTGCTTTGGGGAAAGTGAGCATTACATGGTTCAAGTGTGGGGGCCATTTATGTCTATTTCTCCGTCGTGGTGTGTATTGTGTAAGAAGGCAATGAAAACATTGACCATATTCTGCTACATTGTGAGTTTGTTAAGGCTGTGTGGTCAAAGGCCCGATGTTTGGCTTGGTGGGAGCATTTCCAAAGAGATGGAGTGACTTCTTGACTATTAAATGGCGCTTCAGGCAGAATAGTAAGAAGGTCAAGCAGCTATGGCGTTTCACTATGCTGGCAGTAGCATGGCTGTCTTGGACTGAACTCAGAGGGTGTTTGAAGATAGACGCAGCAATTGGATAGATTTTGGGAGTTCACTTGTTTTTTGGTTGGGCTTTGGGTGAAAGCTTCGAGAATTTTCGACGCACCTGAATGTTCTTTGTTTTGGTTGAATTGTGTTAATTTTGTAGGGTGATGGGTGGTTAGATCATATGCTATTATTTAGTTAGTTTATGGTTCAAGAGTTGTTTTATTGGGAGCTTGAGCTGTCAGTGGATGCCTTATCCTCTGCTCTCTAGCTATTTTGATGTTGTATTTGCTTTTGTACCTCTTTGTCGTTCAATAAAGTTTTTTCTCGTTTTCTATCAAAAATAAAATAAAAAATAATACGGAACAAAATTTTCCCATCTTTCCATTATACATTCTAGCTGATCTAGCATGCGATATTGCCGTCTGATCTGAAAAATTGGAAACTTCGAGTTACAAAGGAGTTTTTATTATAACTTATAATGGATTTTAGCATATAAACAAGCAAGGTATCTAGTGTACAATCTAAAAAGATGTTAGATGAAATTTTTTAAAGTAAAAAAGTGGGATGATTGTGTGGATGTTTTGGAGCACGTTTTGTTTGGATTGATTGTAGAAACTTTATCTAGCGTAGTTTACTATTTTTTTCTTTATGCTAAACTGCTTTGATATGTTTTTAGTGATGAGGTCCAACTTGGACAACCTCGGTAACAAATATGCAACCGGACATATAATCACAATGAGCTTGTTGACTTTGCCCCCCATTTTATATGCAAAATTAGACTTAACTCCTGTTTTCATGATCGTTAGACTTTGTCCCCTGCATGTGGGAGAATCTCAAAGAATTACATAAAAACTGGGGGTTAAGCCAAAGGATTACATTATAGAAATTTAGACATAGCCCGCCCGCCTCCCCCCTCTCGCGGGTAAAGTAAAAAAGAAAAATACCTTTGCATTTTAATACATTTTATGCGATGTCCCTTTTTATTTATTTAACTCCACCGTGATGCCTGGATGGAATAGTTATGCAACATCTTTTTTTATTGAAGCTTATTTGCATTGATACAGGCATGGGAATGCACATTGGGTAAAGAAGTGCAGTGGAATGTCTTGTCATTGTTCACAACATCGGGAATGTTGTTTCTTGAAGTAAGCTTGATGGCCTTTTTACTCCAAGGAAATTATGCGAGTGGGTTGGAAGCTTTGACACGAACATTCCTCGTCTCAGGACTCGTTGTTGGTTTGGATATACTTCTCAAGGTATTATTCAATTTTCTTCTCTATAATTTCCCTCATATTGGTTTTGCATTTCAGTTATTCACTTATTTATCAAAGAATTGATGAATGTACTTGTAATATAGCTTGGATAGGAGAATGTCTAATAAATCAGCTGGCTTTACACCTATGCTTGTTAGGAAAACAGATTATAATTCACCAATATAATCAATAATGGCGTGAGAATTAATTCCACTCCTTATTTGTTCATTTGCAATTTTTGCAGCTCATCATGCAACACATCATTCTTATTGTAACTCAAAATTCCCTTTTATGTGGAAAGGCCAGTGTGGGTAGTAATTACGATTTTGCATGTGAAGTCAATCTGGTGTCCGGTATACATTGTATGCCATACACCAGGTGGCTGCTGTTAGCCACCCCTATCAGTACCATACATATGGCACCTATAGGCATTTAGGCATAGTTCTGTTACAACATTATACTGATTGAGTGAAGATTAACCAAGAGAGTCTTATCTTTAGAAAACATAAGACTTTGCGAGTTCGTTGACCACATAAGAGTTTCTTTTTTTTGTTTTCTTCAACTTTGATGTAAGAGATATATGCTCAGTTTCGAACTATTCAAGAATGATTTTTTGGGTACTGATTATGCTACAGCACAATAGCCAAATGATGTAACAGTGGTATGAAAATTGTTCCTCTAGACTTGCTAATCTTATATCGACACACTCCTAAATAGTTGTTTTCCTACAAGTTCACAAATACCAGTAACAAGGCTGAGATCCTTGAATCTTCCTGATCTAGTTTTGCACTGCAGCGTGTGCAAACATGAAAGAGGTGTTTGATAGTCCAATTTTCCATGGAATATGGTGTTTTACACGTATTTTGCATCTTATGTGGTGTTTGATTTCCAATTTTTTTCATGGAAACAAACTGTGTGATGGCCATGCAACTGACAATTACTCAAAAACAAGAATTACGATCTTACCTTCCCTCCAAGAAATTGAGTTCCAGGGAAGGATTGCATGTCTTCAAGGGCAAGCTAGCTTTTACTTGGACCAACTGCACCGCATATGGTAATATGGTAGGGTACAATTGTGGTTTTACCATAATGTGAGAAAAAAACTGCACTGCATATGGTACCTTACTCACATGAGATACTCTTCTGACTTCGTCGCACATGAGAAGGCTAATTTACTCTCATACGGGTACGAGATATGTTACCTAGCCTGGAACGCAATGCGGTGGGGTAGGCTTAGATGGAACGCTATTTCAGGTGGCAATTCATTTTGGAATATATACTCAGGTCATTTCCAATATAGATATGTAAATATTATAATATAACCTTATATTTTTCTTATATAATAACTATATTTGTCTGTATATATGCAACTATACAAGTCTTTTTGTATGTCTGGGCAAGTCAAAATAGGGAGTCGCTAAAATTGGCGTTTTGGGTCGTTAATGTACTCCATTTGGGGTCGGCACACCCAATTCGCAGTACGAAGGGGTGGTCCACGAATTAGGCAACAGTGGTCGAGAGGGTAACCCTTAACCTTCTCACCCTCAGAAGAGTAAGGGTTACTGATCTAGATTAAATTAGCACTCTGGTAAATATACTGAGTCTCTATGATACAAGTTACCAATTTGGTAAATTTGTCTCTGCAGTGTGGGCGTGCATATGGCATATATATAAATATACCATATGCGGAGCAGTTGGTCTTTTAGTCTTCAGTCTTCACTTTCCATCTTTTGGTGTTTGATTGGCACCAAAAGGTGGTATATACATTATTGTCCAAGTTGAAACATGAAAGTAAGGCCATTGAAACACATGAAAATACATCATTTTCCTAGTTGAAACTTGTAAGTAAGGCCATTCAAGCACCTCGAAGTGACATTTTCTATGTAGATCAATTACTAGCAATTCAATTGCCTAAAATCCACTTCTTTTATTAGCCTATTTACATGCTTACAATCAAACAGAATCAAAGTTGCATAAACTATGGTACCGATGAAGTCTCACTCATTAAGGACCCTTCCCAAATTGAAGAAGACCATAATCCATATGATAACAATGGATCTTAATCTTGCACAGTCCATTTTATGTACTACTATAGGATAATTAGGGCATTCAGTGAAAAATCCCATGAAAAGTAGATTATCAGCTCAATATTTTGCATTATGCAATCAAATGAATGGTGAATTATATGAATCACTGAGCTGGTCCAACATATGTACACCTTCCCCTTAAGTTACCACCTCTTTTGTTGGAGAAATTTAGAAAAAAATTATGCTTTATTTTATGCAGTAACGATTTTCTTTCACGCTGTTCATTTTTTAGGTCATCTACCTGTTTGCATTTGGAATTCCATTGTTTATTGATAACAATGAAGAAACACATCGGGTGAAATGGGGCTTGTGGGTTGTACACAAGCTACTGCTAACTGCAGTTTATGGCTTCATACTGTGCATGTATAACTCTAAATGGAGAGAAAGGTTACCCGGTGAGTTGTTAAATGTATATATATATGTGTATGCATTAATTATGTCTGAGTCTGATTGTAAATATTATTTAGTTTAACTTGATATCTTTCCTTTTACAGCAAGACCAGCGTTCTACAAGTACATCATTGTCATGTTTTGCTTAAACACAATTGCTCTGTTTGCTTGTGTACTTACTGGACACGGGGCTGGCTTTGGATTCTGGTACTACATCATCGTCATGTTTTGCTTAAACACAATTTCTCTGTAGCCTTCCTCACTTGACTAATATTTTCTGATGTTCTGTTTTACAGGTTGTATGATGTTACAGTTGTGTGCTATCACGCCTTTTACCTTCCTCTTCTATATGTAACATTTCTGGCAGATTTTTTCCAGGTCATCATCATATATCCACTTCTACTATCCTCGTTAGATTTTAGAATGAGATTGTGTTTGATTGGCAAAGTTTTCCATGGAAAACATGTACTTTATCTTTGGTAGTGTTTGATTGCCTAATTCCGTGGTACAAGTTAATGATGCATAATTCTAGGAAATTGAATTACTACCCTCTCCCATGGAAATGAATTCTAGGTAAGGTAGGAAAGAGCTCAAAGACAAAAGGTTCACATCTAGGTAAAAAGTGGGCAATCAAACACCACATGTCGGAAAACGTGTCTTGATTGCATGAAAAAGTTTATATTTTCGACCTAGAAAATGAATACAATCAAACCTTTAAATGCTTTTCCGTGGAATTCAATTGCCTAGAAATTAAACATTTTCTACCCTAATAGGATTGCCATAAAACACGCCTAGGAGGCCGAAGTTTATGATTTTTAATGAGATGCCAGTATAGCCGTAATGATAATCAGTATGTATCTGACAACTACAGGAGGAAGATTTGCATTTGGACAATGTATACTATTCTGAGATGAAAGATGCCGGTTTCTTTGATGCCGATTGGGAGTGAATGCTGTAACAAACTCTCTGTTCAATACTTTGTAAATAAATATCCAACCCATTTGAATTTGCTGGTTCAAGTTACCTCCCCTGACTGGGTGGTTTGTTTAGTGCCTTTATCACATTACAAGCTAAGCCAATTTTAGAATTGTGTATAGTTTTGTGCTGATTTGATTGATTGTGGATACTTCATTTCTTTTTTACCACTTCTATTCTGCATATGTAGTCGAATAGCTTTGGTTCTCACATTGTATAATAGGGATAAATGACGAACAAGGGAGTTATTAGATCATCAAGTAAATTATACAGAAGGGTGAATCTAGTGTTTTCCTTTTTTTAAGAACAATTACTCCTTAGGTTCACTTAATTATCATCCTTTTGATTTTCTTACTTCATAAATTGTGCTTGTACTCGAGTATTCTAGCTCCGGATGAGGTGGTCAAACTGCCCGCCTTATGTAAAAACTGACCCCTTCATCTAAAAAGGATGGTACTATTTTGATTTCGGTATTTTTGAAGGCAACTATAATTTCAACCAGACTAATATTCAATAATACAACTCATATTCTATTATAAAATTTGATACGTTAATTATGTCACAAAAGAAAAATGGGACTTAACAATTTGACACGTCACTAAAAGTAAAACGGGATTATTAATTTAGTAAAATGTGATTATTAATATGAGACGGAAGGAGTAGTATTTTTGCATAATAGAAGGAATGTGTAATTAATACTATGTTTATTCTAATTACTCTCTCTTTTGGTCACGCTGAATTGATCATGGTTTTTAGCGGTGACCATTTCCTTTTATTGGTGTTGTGATGTACCAGAGTAGAATTCCTAGAGTTCCAAACAAAATTTCTCAAAATTTGGGCTATTGTTACCCCATGATGAAGATCGCCATTTTTTTTTATCTTGCCACCCAAATTTATCTCCATTCTCCCTTTGTACATTTTATTTTTATCTGCTTATCTCCTTCATTAAAATATATACACCATATCTATCCTTCATATTATCCGTCTCTATAAGACTTAAACTGGCCCACATATATACTAATTGTAATTAATTTGTTATTTAATATAACAATATTATTCAAAGTTTCAAATCCGGATGGTAATTAATTGGAGTTCAAACTTATTTGAAAACAAATTATAAAATTCTTGTTTGATGGAAACAATTAAAGGTCCCTAGTTTATTTTATATATGCTTGTAGTTTATATTAGGAACAAACGTGAGTTTTGTGAGGGAATAAACTAGAAGATCACATAAAATAATTGAGCATACTTTTGGCATACGTCTGGAGCAGAGTCAGAAGACTTTTGGCGTACGTCTGGAACATAGTCAGAAGACTAGTACTTCAAATCTTAACTTGAACAACCATGACCGGAGGTAATCTTTCATCCATCTATAGCGCACTAATCTTCATTACAACTTCCACTAACAATATTCATTGGGTACAAATTGTTTCGGTATTCTTCACCCCCTCTCACACAAAAATATCTAATTTTGCTATCATAACTTCTCTAAATTCATCTTGTATCGTAAATAATTACACTCAAATGCTTCAAACAGTTGAGTGAAGCAATAAATTTACGCAAATTTAATAAATTTAAGAAAATAATTTCCATCCAAAATAACAAGTAAGAGATCTCCTAAGAGTCTTTAAACTTGCATAATGGGAGATTGTGTGAGATATAGAGAAAAGTGCTTAGGTTGGTTTCATTTTTTTCCTACTTGTTACTAAAACAAATACTATTTTAAGCCCCCAACCATATTATTTTTGGTAATAACAAATTATTCAAATCCTACTGTTATGATTTGTAGTGATTTGCAATTGATTTATATTTTCAACAAATTTAGTAGCAGGCTAAATTTTTTGACTTAAAATGATTTTTCATTTACATTATAAGCCTTCTGTCATTAGAACAACTAAATTAAATAATCCACTATTGTTCATGAACTTGCACAAATCTCTGTCAATAATGGCATAAATTATTGGCTGAATATATATTTTAATAGAAATTTGGGATTTTTTGAGTTACCTCCTTATTATTAATATGAAACTCAAAATACCCCCTATTTTACTAATCTTTTAAGTTATCCCCCTATTTTCATTGTTACAGTTGCTTCATTTTGTTAAAAACATTACAAAACAAGGACGTAACTCAAAGGATTAGTAAAATAAGAGTATCGTTTCGTATTAATAACTAGGGGTAACTCAAAAAATTCATAAAAATTTTTGGTTGAATATATATTTTCCGAAGAGTAATTAGGTTGTATGAACTAATGTTTCTCTCCTCGAAGGGGAGAATTTAGATTTTTTCAAATCGTACAATATTGGAGGATATACAAGTTGTTTATCATTAGATTGCATATTATTTTATTTTATTTATATTATATTATATATACTAGATATGTCCGTGCCGATTGTACTACCAATTTAAATACGTGCCGAATTTTTAAAAATCCATCCCAAATTCAATTCATTAAGGAATATCGTAGACCGTTAAATATTTATACCGAATTTCATTATAAGTACTATGTTAGAAACAACTCGACGTCATCTCGACCTCACCCTATGCCTAGATCGAGCTCGATACTCAAAGTTAACCCACGTAACAGCTTTGTAGTTATAAGATATCATAAGCCGTATAATATTCATTTATGACCAATTTTTAAATATAGTTTATTTTATATAATTTTACTTCTTTTGAAGGAACGATTTTTAAGTTATTGAAATATATTTTACTAATACAAATTAATTCAAGAAAATAATTTTCCTATGAATAATTTTTTTTTTGAAAACTAAGAAAGTATTAACGATTCTTTTGAACAGACAGTTAATACATATGGAATGCATTGAAATTTGACTAAGAAAATAAACTAAATTTAGATATTTAAAAAAAATGCATCAAAACCAGTGGTCCATTTTTTTTCTTTCAAGCACAGCGCAACAAGCTAAAGGCCATAAGTCAAGCATTGTTCCTTGCCTCTTTCCATCTTCATCCTTCATTTATTCCGGTATCTTAGGTTAGATTTATTTTTTATAATCTTATACATTTTTTTTAAATATTGAATATTAAAAATTAGGTGTTTTAATGTTGATTTGCTTTTTAAATTGTTAATATATTTGTTTGTTAGTTATTATTTATTAATGTTGATTTGCTTCTTAGATTGTTAAATATTGGTATTAAATTTGATTATTGAGGTTAATTTTCTTATTAGATTATTATTTGATAAATTAATATTGAGATTAATATATGTGTTTATTGGTTATAGTAGGTTGAATATTGAATTGATAAAAAAATTTCAAAATATATAATTAATTTTAGTATATCATTCAGCATTTTTAAAATATGAAGTCTGGAAGAGGAATGTAGTAACTAAATATATGTTATTTTGATTTTTAATATATGAAATGTTAAGTATTTTAATATAATATTTTAATTTTAACCTTATTAGAATATATGTAAAATAATTTTATTGTATTATTATTTGATCCCACCTGAACAAAAAATTTGAGTCCGCTGCCGGTTGAAATGTAATACGGCTATTGTTAAAGATAAAATATCTTTGTCTTTTTATTAAAAAGAAACAAAATAAATAGCTTATAGCTCGGCTTGGCTTGGCGTGGAACTTTGTATTTGTAGTATTGGCAGTTGACGGTAGCTTCAAGAGTGATTTTGAGAGACGTGCCAAAAAGCCAAAAGCCTTTATTAATAATAAAATCTTTTCCCCCATAAATTCTCAACAACCTTTTTAGTTACTTTTCATTTTCATTTCGCACGTGGCGCACCTTTAATCGCTATCCCTTTTTTTTTAAAAAAAAGTTTTAAGAGCATCTCTAGGTCCACTTATTTTTACCAAAAATTTGAAATCTAAATTTTTCTTGTTTAAATAATATTTTTGTAAGTTTTTATATAAAATTCAAAAGAACCCAATCAACCGTCGACCCATGTTACATTTTATTTCATTCCCATAACTTAAATTTTACGGTTACAAACATCTTATTTTATAAATCTGTTTTAAATATACTAGAATTTACAAAATAGTGCATGTATAATATTATATTTAATATTATATAAGTTCTTAAAACAATCTAATAATTTGTGATTGTTTGGTCAATTAGTGTTCTTATATGAGAGTTCAAATCTAAGAATTGAATTTTCTTAATTTTTTTGCACATGAGGGTGTTTTGATAATTTAATAGATATGTCAAAAAATTTCCTCATAATTAATAGTGTAGATAATTTTCATTTTCATTAGAATTTGTATTAGAATTTATGCTTTTTTAAGTTTTACGAAAAAATGTATAAGATAGAAAGTTTGGCGTGACAATATAAATTAGTTGTTTATTTTACACAATCAAATAATTGCTTTTTTATCCAACGTATAAATTTTACACAATTATTCAAGATTCTTAATTTACTGTTTTTCAATTACTCCAAAATTTTCTATGTGCGAGTCCAAATATATTGACTATTCTCAACTAGAGGTCAATATGACCTTTAAGTAAAGATTAATATGATCCTCCATTTTGATTAATTAATGCACTAAATTACAATAAAGTACAATAATTATTTAATCATAACTTTGATATATCCACCAATTGATTTGGAAAACTCTCAGTCGACCCAACTTTTTGTAGCTGTTACGATTTAACTTGAGATTTTTTTAGTTAAACCAACGTTAATTCCAGTGTGTTACCACTAGGCCATTTATTATTACTCTTATATATATGTAATACTCTACAAATATGCCGAAAAGTCCTAGATTGCATTATCGTATTGCAAATGAGAAATTTCATAGTGTGAGTGATGCTTTTAGTGCTTCATTACATGAATACCATATCAAAGTGTTATATATCATCATCAAGTTCTTTGTCATAAAGATGTCATGCTACTTTGTCGATGCTAAAATCTCTTAATATTAGTAATTATTAATTTTATTGATTCCTTAATAATCATTAAATAAATATATTTTTTGGTTTAATTTTGTGTTGTTAATACTAAAAGTAGTTACACTGACAAAATAAGTCTGTATATATATATATAGTAATAATTTAGAAAGTATATATATATATTTATCTTCGTAGGCAGTAGAGATAGAGATACTTGTATGTGTTTGGGCCCATATCTATTCATTTTTCATTGAAGTAATTGTTGATGTCGGGCACTTGAATAATGTCAAACCGTCCAAATTAATTGGTGACTTTGTCACGCATACATTCTATCTATTATGTAAAAGGCAGAATCATTTTTTAGCGTTAAAGTGGTATTTAAGTTTTAATCTTTTAATTTTACTTCTTTATTCTTTAATTTTATAAAAAGTTTATAATATTAGTGTAGGTAGTAATACTTTAAATTTTACATTTACAAAGGTTATATATATATGACTCTCAATTGTTAGGCCACTTATTATTATTTTTAATTATTATTCTATTAAATTATTTATATTTACATCGCACACATATCACATATGTGCAAAAATCTAGTAATTTTTTTTGTTCCAAAAGGCAAACTTATATTATACAATCCTTACATACCTCGTCCGAAACGGACAAAGGTGAAGTATCAAACTAGATTGTACTAACTTGGTTACAAAAGTTGTACCCTAACTTTGCTATACAGTAAGTACTATTATTATATAACTTAGGAACAAAAGATATAGAACAACTTCACATTCTCTTGTGAAAAGATTTGCATTAAATGATTAGAGGGAGCAACAGGTGAGCCGAATCCGAAAAACCATGAATAAAGTTTACGGCTTTAGAGAAATCAATTTTCACGATAACTCGAAATAAACCCTTCCTTTGAACCGTAAGTAGCCATTTCTTGATAGAGATTAGTTCCGTATAGAAAGGCATTGTGTGGGCTGTTCTCCCAATAAAACCCCATTGCCATTCACCAAGATGATTTTGAAGAAGACCACCACCATAAGTGCAATCTCCATCTCGAACACTTCCATCTACATTCAGCTTAAAATATCTAGGTGGCAAGCAAAACCATTTACAACTAACCGGATCTAAAGTCATACCCATACCTTAGAGGTCCACCTTTGCCGATGCAAAAATCTAATATATATACATACACGCACCACACTATTATGCTTACACAATGTATGTATGTATTATTAGTTTTTCATATTAATACTCTAAAATCATTTTTAATAATAAGTCATGTACTCATGTTAACTCGTTTATAATAAGAAAAAAAAGAAGCTTAAATACATATTTAATAAAGCACGAATCATCACACTTAAAATTATTTTTTATATTTTTTGTGTGTTTAACATATGCCTTTGAAGTATAAATTATTATTTTCCTCAAATACTGTAAAGTATTTTTTGAGAATTTTTTTTTCAATAAAAAAAACACTTTAAAATATAAAACGTTAATAACCGTACCCTGTATTATTCCGAATAACTGAAAAAACAAAAGTTGAACGGTGTTTAAACATTGAGCTAAAAGCAAAGCCAAGCCGAGTAAAACAAATCAGAAACAAATGCAGCCGGTACAACCGCCTATGGTCACTAAACAACTAACAAAAAGGCAAAAAGACGTGGCTTTCACTTCCCCCCTTCTTCACACTCTGCCCGTCACTACCAAACTCTCTCTCTCTCTACAAATATACGTATATATCTATGTCTGTATTCTGTCTCACTACATCGATTGAATCTAGGGAACAGACATATCTAATCACCACTGAAAACGGACATTTCACGCTATTCAATTCCATTTCCATTTCAGTCTCATCAAAAAAAAATAAAAAAAAATAGAAATCCACACATTAAATTTCATTTTCCTTTGCAATATACGACAACATTGAATTCAATTTTCCGTTTCCTCAGAAAACCCTAGCCTTTGTCTCCATTACAGTAAGTAAGTGCTCTTTTTGTCTCTCCTCCATTTTCCTCTCTGATTCAATACGTTGACCATGGTTAAGTTCTTCTATGAATGAAATTCAGGTTTTCCACTTGCAAGCCTGATTCTGAATTTGTAGTGGTTTCAGTTCGAACAAAGACGATTTTGTAGTGATTCTGATTACCAAACTCGATTTAGTTGATTGTATGATTTTGACTATTTAGTAAAGTTTGGTTAACTTGCAACCAGATTTATATAGAGTGCTTGTTGAAAGAAGTGAATGGTACGGAAAATTTGTTTATTGTTGCTGGAGTGTTCCATTTTGCATACTTCCTGATCATAATATGTTGGAAATGAAGATTTAATTATTTACGGCAGTATTTTTTTTTAATTAAATTTAGTTTAGTTGTGGTATTTTTTTATTTGTCAACACATACTATAGTATTTATATAGTTACTTAGGGTTTAGTTTATGTCAGTTATCATACAATTTCATATTGTTCTTTTAAATACTATAGTATATATATATAGTAAGTCCTTAATTTGTATAGTATGGTTGGACTTACTATATATGCTATATGATGTTTTATTATTAATTGAGTTACTCCTTAATTATGTACTTACTTTTCTTTTCTTTCCTTTGCTATCCTATATTGTTACTTAGGGTTTAGTTTATGTCAATTGTTAATACAATTTCATATTCTGAATTTCAAGTCAATATCTAGTTACTCTCTAGTTTTTGCTTTGCAAGTGTTTTTGATTGTCTGTTTTTCAATTTGGGGCAATTGCGTTTGTATAATTGTATTAGTATTAACTATTAAGTTATAACTTGTATGGGAATTTTGCAGGTAAAGTAGATTTGGATACCTTTTACTGCTGTGTGGCTGAATGCTGATAGCCTGATAAGGTTTTTTTTTTTCTTATTGTCTGAAGAACAACAATGAGTACAGAGCTTTTGGAAGTGCAACCCCAGGAACTCAAATTCATATGTGAGTCAAAAGTCCCCTACAATGTATACTGTTCTTTTAAGTCATTACTACTTGTACATTACTTATACTCCTCTCGGTCTATATATGCAGTAGTAAATTACTGCCTAAGACACTATTTAGGTGGAATATATAGCATTACCCATGCATATGCCACTTCCAATGGAATTGCTCTATGGCTAATTAAATTGCTACTAGACTATCTTAATAGAGCTTAGTAAAAAAAAAATAAAAAATCTTGTAAGAACATCCACAATAGTATGGCAAGGTAGTATAAATAGTCTAAATTGAATTCTATATCAGAGACACAATTTGAAGAATATATTCTCTTAAGTTTCTTATATTCGTTGCTTTTTATTGGGACGTAATAATATTCTAGGCACACTATCCTAGATTCATTTGACTCTTTGGTAACAACACTCCAAAATGAACCTAGACTTGCCTAATGACTTCTAACCTAAAACTATGAAAAGGCCCCAGGGTAGTTCCAAATTCAATTTCCAACAAGCTGAGCATGCCCTAAAGAAGCATTATCGCCCCTCTATTGTTAGTTCTTTCATTCTAAACTCTAATTCTCCCTTAAATGGGTTTGTTTTCAGAAAATAGGTTTGTCAGTAACCATTACATATACCATAAACTGATTTCTGAATGAGATCAATCTAGCCACTGCTTGGATATAAAGCCATCACAGAGAGGCAATTATTGCTGTCAACGGCCACATTTGCTGTGTGCTTGATTTCCTGGATAACCTCCGTGGCGGCGCTGTTACTGCCATAGCCAATTGCTCCAGTTAAGGTTGCTTTTGTCACTATCCAAAGTGGCTGTCTTTCGTGGATATAAAATCTAGTTAGCTCCAACGAAGGAAGAACAGTGATAACTGTTTGGATGCAAGAGTGATGAGGGAGGAACTAAGGAGTTGGAGGATACATGTACACTTAAAATTTGTCTTGTACCCTTGCTGCCCAGAGCAACCCCCTTTGCTGTTGCAATCACTCTCTTGCCTCTTTACTGCTCAATGAGCCTAACTTTGCTGTATGTATGTAAAAAATTCATCAAGATAATAAAATTGGAAAGTTGAAGTAGCGAGGCAGGGAGACGTCCTTTCACAGGTATTCAGATAAAAGTGATATTTTTATATGAAATGAAGGGGGTTCTGGTTGGGTAGTAAGGAGGCTGTATTTCAGTCAAACTATTCTTTTTAAAGTTAGATGAAGGGCATTAGATATAGGGAGTAAAGTACAATACTTTAGGGGGCGTAATTCTTATTTCGAAGGAAAGGTAGAAGAAAATGAGTGGCTGTGGGAAAGAGTCAAATTCATGGCTTCGTTGTGGGCTTCCAACACCAAACCTTTCAAAAACTATAGAGTGGAAGACATTAAGAACAATTGGAAAGCTTGGATTTTCGAATAGTGTTCCATTGTATAATCTGTTCTAGGAGTGTGTTGTTGGCTGTGGTTTTTGGCTTGTTATTTTTCTTTCTTTTTTTTTTGCTTATATGATTTGTTGGTGGACTCCTTGTCCCCTCTCAGTTTGTACTTTTTTTTCATTTATTAATAAAATATTTTTTCTTTAAAAAAAAAGAAAAAGAAATGACAGATTGGTTTGCAATGTGGTTGTTTTTATCGTATTAATTTAATTTATTCTGCTCTGGTGATATTAATGATTGTGCTAATTGCTTTGAATATTATTCTATGTCCTGTTACAGTTGAGTTAAAGAAGCAAAGCTCCTGCTCTATTCGACTCATCAATAAGTCAAACTACCATGTTGCTTTCAAGGTGCAGAGAGAGTTTGCTTGTTGAGAAATTACATGTATTAAATGAAATTTGGGGTAGCAGAATAACTTTGGCACCATTTTGGCAGGTCAAAACTACTTCTCCAAAGAAATACTGTGTGCGACCAAATACAGGCATTATTGAGCCAAAATCAACATGTGATTTCACAGGTACATCCTTCCCCATCTGAATGAATGTCTTGAATTTGTGCAGTCTATTCGAAACAATTGACATGGGTGATGCGATAGATTGGTGCTTGGTGAAAAAAACTTGGACAAGGCAGATTCCTTTTACCTCTAGTCTCTGTTTATTTGTTTCTATTTGTGACTTAATTATTGTATCTATATCTTATGAAGAATAAGTTTATTACAATGTTTAACAGAATTAAACGTAAGTTCAGGTTTCTATTGGTTAACACTCCCCTCCCCGCCCGCCACCCATCCAAAATATAGGGTAATTGTGGAAGTTTCTTAAACAAATCAAGTTTTTTGACTTTGAAAATTTTGACTCTTAATTTAATGGGAGGGAGTTAGGGACTATGTTTCACAACCTTGTATAGATTCGGAATGAGGTTCTAATCTTAGTGTAGGATCAATAACTTAAAAGCATATTTCATCATTATTGCAAACTGTTGATGTATCATACAGTTTTAAGCTCAAAACTGTGATAAGGCCATGGAAGGTTGCTTTGATCTGTGTAGACAAGATTTATGGTGCGAGTTTATGAACTGATTTAGAAATATTAGTACGCTGCTACACCATAATATTGCTGAATTTTTTCCTTCTTCACTTTGTGGGGCATTTTATATTCCCACATTGCGGTTTTTTTTCCATCGTTGGTGATCATATTAATTTCTTCTTCTTTTTTCTGGTTTTTGGTACTAATGTAGTCATGATGCAAGCACAAAGGGTAATTCCTCCTGATATGATATGCAAAGACAAATTCTTACTTCAAGACACTGTTGTTCCAGCAGGGACAGCTGATGAGGATATTACATCTAGCATGGTAAGTTTCTGTGAAATTTTGCTTAACAACTTCAGTACTTATTTTCTATTCTGGTTTCTCATTGTTTCCTTTGACAGTTCAACAAAGATGGTGGCAAATATGTCGAAGAGAGAAAGCTTAGAGTTATCCTAGTCAGTCCACCCCATTCACCTGTACTATCACCAATGAATGGAAAATTGAATCTGGCTCCAGCTTATGAAGCTTCAACATTGGACGATCAAGTTCTGAGTAAAGTGGAAAATCTCAGTCCACGTCACACTGTAAGGGAGAGATTGAAAGATCATGTTCTGAGTCAAGTTGAAAACCTGAGCCCACGGCACACTGTAAGAGAGATTCTTCTATTTTGGGAAAAAAATATCGGTTTTGCTGGGATTCAGCCTGTCTGTCTTATTTTAACCTTGGAAATTTACTTGCTTTATTTGTTGGGCATGTTATCTTCTATTATATTGCATGGAGTATTTGGTGTGTATATGAAATTAATAATAACCCTTCATCCTTTAGAAAATAAAATAGAACTTGAACAATATTCAAACTCATGACCTTGGGTATGAAGAAAAACATAAGTTCACCACTTAAACAACCACTATTCACATGCCTTCAAAATGTTCTAAAATCTTACACAATTTCAGGAATTACTGCACACACATCGAGTGTGCCTTGAGTTTTAGTATCTTAGAAAACACTTGGGTGATTAGTTGGGGAAGCCAATTCCCGGGAAAATTGAACTTACTTAAAGGTCGAAATTTGGCTGTTAAAATTAGTTGGTTTTAAATTCATTAGGGGTGTGTTTGATAAAAAGCTGGAAATGATTTAAATCATTTCCAGCTTTAAAAGAAGAGTGATTTGGTGAGACGTTTTATTACTTTTTTGGTTTTTCCACAAAGGGGTAAGAACAATTTTCCACAAAAGAAAAGGAAAAGAGGGGGAACATCTCACCAAATTACTCCTCTCGTTTTCCAACTTCGCATAAAAATTAGTAGTGATTTAGATCATTTGCCAACTTTATTATCAAATGGACCCTAAGAGATTAGAATTTAGGGATTTAATGAATGTTTGTGTGTCTACATAGCTTAGGTCACCTGTTATTAAACAATGGCTTTAAGTCTCCGAGATGTCAATTATACAGATTTGCGTTCAGAAATATTGTACAAAGTGGAATCTGTTTCAGGTCACTGAGGACATGAAGGAATCCAAAGTGAAAAATGGTGAGGAGGTAGAGCCAGCAAAAGATGCAGAAGCAGCAGAATCCAAAACAAGAAGGGATTTTGAGGAGCTGAAGTTAGTCAAAGATATCGAGGAGATGAAGTCAAAACTGAATGAACTTGAATTAAAGCTAAGTCAGGTCAGTTTTGTCTCTGTTTTTCCTTTTCAAATTGATTATCACAATCCTTCCAGAGGATCTGATACCCCTAGTTATAGTGGAATTCCAGAGTATGATATTATATTAATAAGTATTATTATAATTGTGTGATTATGAAGACTTCCAAAGTGGGTATAAGGTGACAATGCAGGAAAGGATATGATCGGAAATTCATAAAATACCTTATCTATGGTATGTTTTAAATTTTAACCAAAGACAGTAAAACAATACCATAACTGAAATAAATTCTGTAAATGAATCTACTTCCCCAAATATAAAATCTTGAATTCCAACCATTATTGATCCCAAAAGGTATATCAAACTTCTTACTTCTCATAGAAGCTATGAGAAAGAGTATTTTCTATGGAAAATATGTCCTTCGGACCTTTAAAAGTTTTTTAGAGGGGGTGATCAAGGTATGAAACGAGCCAACATAAACATATCTCCAAGATAATAAATCATATGAAGATTCTCTAATGTACAAAAGATTGGTGCTTGCCTATTGGCTCGGAGATCTTTCTCGACTGACTTAAAAAAGAGAATTCCACTATGGATGGCTAGTGGTCGAACGAGAGACCTATAGAGTTTGTTTTAATAACGAAATCATGGGGGCTCCAAAGCATGCAGAGGGCAGGCTTTCTGGCTCCATATTCAAAGTTAAAACAAAGAAACTAACAAAAAATTGGAGCAAAAGATTAAAAGAAAACGAAAAAAATTATTGATATGAGATGCTGACTGGTAGACGTAACGATCACATGTCAAGTATTGAGGGAGTTTGAAGTGATTTTTTGATCGGAAACAAAAAACTTATATTGATAAAATAAAACCAATACAAGCAAAATAAGGTGGAAGAGGACGAGTAGTCCACAACCAGCCTGGGAAAGAAAAAAACAATTGTTGTGTTAATAGTAGAGGTTTATAGACCAAACTCCCCCTTCCTCTATAACTATGGTAATATTGATTTGATTTCCCCAAATATACTCGGTATATCTATGTATGTATACCCAAATGGCCAAACTCATTTCTTTTCTTTTCAAGTGCAAAGTTGGGTTGGAGGCTATGTGAAGTTGAACTCTTAATTTCATCACATTTATGTAGTATCTAAAAGGGAACCCATGATCCTTTTTTTAGTGTTCGTCACCAAAACAAATTTCAATTCTTATGTGATTAACTACATTTCTTAGTGCATATGCATGTTTGTGTGTGTTTATGATATTGTCCTCATATGGTGGTTGAAATTTCATACTGAAATAGTCTATGTTATGACATGCAAACTTCTCAACTCAGAAAAGCGTTTGAAAAGCAACACACACCAAACCCCAAAGCGCACACATACACGTACAAAAAAAAATAAAAATAAATTAAGTCAATAAACAAAGAGGAAATAAAAGAACAAAAAGAGTTCAGTAAGAGGAGCTTAATGGATGTGCCTGGAAAGCAACTATTGTCAGTAATTGACAATGCTTTGTGTAGTTTATTTATTTTATTTTTAGTACAGGACCAAATAATTTTCCTCAATAATCAATATACCACCATCATCGGATCTTTTTTATGGATCTTCTAAAGATGGTTTAGTTAGTATCTACTGCTAAAACTTTGAAGGATCGCTCATTTTAACTTAGTATTTATGCTTGTCCTTGCAGGCTGGATTAACCATTTCGAAACTAACAGAAGAGAGGGGTGTGGCCGCTCAAGAAGGGAGAATTTTACGAGAGGAGTTGGTAATTCCATAAAGTCCACCCTTTTCTTAGTCTATTGTGTCTTTGTTATACATGTGCTGGGGCTTGAATCGGTTCCATGTTCCATGCAGCTAAACACACTCTTGCTCTAAAACTAATTGTAAACTGGAAGTCCATTCCAACAATAATGAAATGCACTCCACTAAACATGGAAAATATGTAATCTTGGTTCCGTGGTAAAGAAATGTAATGGAAATTGGAAACAGACCCTAAATATTTGGGTTATTTCAAATTCTATTGATTATTTTCGGGCTTCTGAACAATAATACATTTTGAACTGTGGTTCACATAAAAACGTTTCAAATTTCAGTGACGTGAACCAGATTGTATGTTAATCTCGTCCCAAAACTGCATCCCTTTTGTATCTCACTCTATATATATATTGATTGACACTATTTGGCTTGGTTTGGATTTGCAGGCGCAATTAAGTAGTAGTAGTAAGAGAGATATAAGAAGAGTTCAAGTGGGATTTCCTTTGCTGTTTGTTTGTATGGTGGCGATCGTCAGTGTCACCCTCGGATACCTTTTACACCGCTGATACAGAACCTGTATATGGTGGCAAAAGATGTGCAAGACGTGAATATGTGTAGTAACCATGTCTCTCCTCTGTTAGTGTAAAACATACATGACATTTTGAATGTGTGTTAATAATGAAGATTAGATCAGATAAATCTGACAGTAGTATACATACGTATATATATATACACACACACTTTAGTAGTTGATCAGTTGATCGTCCCATGTAATCAGAATGTCTTATGGTGGCCCTGGTAATGTTGTGCCAAATTTGTAAAGTTGTTTCTCAAAAGTTTGTTATATTTCTTGTGGATTTTGTGTTAATAAGTTGTACCTGCTTTACATAATCCCTCAGTGAAACAACTTTTTCTCTCTTTCAAACTCTTGTTGCTTGAATTTTTGTAGTACTGCAACCTCATCACGGATGCTTAAGAGTTTCTTTTTCCTTTTTAATCAATGTACCAAATCTATGGGTGTAAATGGATATTCGAAAATCCGAATTCGTTTCAAATTCGAATTTGTATTTTGCTGATATTTCTCAAAATGGATACTCAAAAAAGAGGAATTGGATAGTGTTTATAAATATTCCAGAAAATAAATATGGATATGGATAATGATATTATTCGATCTGGATAATCTGTATCTGAGGTGGATTATTCATATTTGCGGATATTCGATTTAACGGATATTCGTATCCGTTATAATTTAGCATATATTATATATTTCTCTCTCCATTTTAAAAAAAAAATCAGTCAAAATTTAATTTAGTGTGAAAAGCTAGTCTAATTTACCAAAACAAAAATTAACTAAACCAAAAATGAAAAAAAAAAAAAAAAACAACCCTATAAAAAAGGAAAAGAAAGAGAAAGATTATTTTGTTAGTATGAAAGGTTCGAGACCATAACAAATTTAAAATTATAACGGGATATTGAAAAATGGGGCTTATTTTAAAGAGTTTTATGCAAAAAAACAACGAATAATATTTTTGTAAATCTAGACCTATTTTTGACCAAACTCCAAAATTTACTGCAAAGTTAACTTTGCAGTAAATTTTTAAATTTTATTTTTTTATGGAGTTGCGCAAAATTAAATTTACACTACATGTTTTTTTAGCATATCATTATAAATAAGTGTTTTAATTGACAATACTTTAGAATAATTTCAACAAATTACATATTTAAAACTCATTTATTAATAAAATACACATGATAATAGTTTCGGGGTTTTGCAAAGTTAAGTTTACACTCATTGTTTTCTAAAACATTACTATGTATTTGGGTTTATTTGATGTTGTTTTAGAGTTTTATGAGTGAAACATAAGAATATACTTATTAACAAATATAAAGACATCATGCAAAACAAATTTGCATTAAATGTTTTGGATTGCAAAGTTAAGTTTGCGCTAAAACAATTTTGTACAAAGTAAAGTTCTGCTCAAAATACAATTTTGGTCAAAACCCTTATTTTAAAACAAAATTAATAAATAGGCCCTTATTTTAGAAAAATACTCCATCCGTCCCAAATTGCTGGTTCTTCTTCCATTTTTAGATGTCCTAAAATAAATGTCCACTTTCTATAAAAGATAAAAGGTTAACTACAAATAAGTACAATGTACTTACTTTGATTTTGCAACTTTGACAATATACTTATTTTTAAAAAAATTAGCAACGAACTTACTGTTTGGTTTCATTTAATACAACCATTAAGTGGGAGAAATAACGACGTTGGTAACTAATGACGTGGAAATACAGTCAGCAAATTATAATACACGGCGAACATTTTCTTTAAAAAAAAAGGCAAAGAAAACACCCATCACATGCAACACATGTGATGATATATTCACCCAAAGCCAAGTTGTCTAAAAAATATCGGATTGAAAGAAAAGTTAGAGAGAGATAAAGAAGAAACTCCCTAAATCGCGTGAACCCTAGTGAAATTAGTGGAAAGGGTTATCGGTGATGACGAGTCTCAACTCAGGTAAAATCAAGACCCTAGGTATACAAATTTTGTTGATATTAAGGTTTTCATTGATAAAATCAAAACCCTTTTCTGGTAAAATGTTGTACTTATTCTGTGATTGCTGTATAGTGGTCCCATAAACATTTTTTGTTTGGTTTGCTGGGCATTACAGGAACATTATTGCTTTGTAGCTTGTGTTAGTCGTTCTTTATTACTTTTGTGTTGGATTTGTCAGGTATAAGGAAGTGGTCCCAGTGGGGGTACTGTTTTATTGCTTGGTTTGGTGGGTCTGTGTTACTTTGTTTTTTTTTTTTTTTGCATGTGAAATATTTTACTGTATTTTTGCATGCAGCCCCCCTTTAAGTGTTAATTATTGGTGGTTTTGTTTACATGCAGTACACTTTACCCTATATTTGTATCATGAGGGTAGGTTTTTAAATGTGTCGTGTTTGTGTTACAGTGGGGGTGAAGTAAAATTCTATTACCATTTAGATCCAGATAGAATGTCATACTTTGAGTTAAAGGGGATTGTAGAGGAATTAGGGTACAAAAATGTGGTGAAATTGTTTTATAAAGTCCCTAAAAAGAGTTTAGAAAATGGTTTAAGGTTTATAAATGATGACAAGGATATAGTAAATATGTTAGGATTTATAAAAATCAGTGGGGGTATAGAGGTATATGTTGAACATCACACTGTTGAAACTGAGAATGAGGTTAATAATATTGCTGATTTAACTACTGATGAGGCTCATGGTGGTCCTGCTATTGAGAATGTACCTCTTGGTACTGATGAGGGTGATGGTAGTGAGAATGTAGGTATTGGTACTGAGGAGGGTGATGATTTATATGTAGGGAGTGAGGAAGAAAGTGAAACAAATAGTCTTGATTATGTCAGTGATGATGAAAAATTGATAGACATTAGGAAGAAAAAGCTTCTTAGAATAGGTAAGTTTATTCCAACCGTTGAGGAGGGTGGTAGTGGGAAGTCAGTTCCAACTGTTCAGGAGGGTGGTAATTAGTATGACAGTGATGGTGCAACATCTGATGAGTATTACAGCCAAGAATCTAGATATAGTAAAGGTGGCATTAAATTTAAACCAAAATTTCCTGTTTTTAATCCTAAACTTGGCAAAGGTTGGCATGAACCAGTTAAAGGCTTGAAATTTGCAAACCCTGAACAACTTAAAGAATGCTTAAGAAATTATGCAGTGGCCAAGGATTTCCCAATAAATTTTGACAGAAGTAGTAGGCATAATTTGCTTGCTATTTGTGCTAATGGTTGTCCTTTTAGGTGTGGGCTAGTTATATGCAAAATGAGGATAGTTTTCAGATTAAGTCACTAATTCAACTTTTAACTTTCAGCTACAACTAATGTTGGAAGTAATGCAATGTCATCATCTTCTCTTAATAAGAGAGCAAGAGCCAAGAACACAGTTGGGACCTCACAGCCCTCACAGCTAAATACTAATTCAAGTTGTGTGGAAAGTAACACAAGGTCAAAAACACCAACAAAATTACAACCAACTAAGAAGAATGCCAAGAGGACTTTAGGGGTGAAAATGGGTGGCATTGTCTTTAAATAGAATACTTAGTATTTGGAATTTATTTTTGTTCACAATGTAATGCAAGGAATACTTTTATGTGCCAATGGTTTGATAATGTGGATATTTTGTTGGGTGGATGCAGTAGGTTTTTTTGTTCATAGTAGCAATATACTTATTTTTTGGTGCACTGGAATGGCAGTTTGCCTACGTCTATGTAATGGCACTTGAATGACAGTACAAAAATGTCAATATTCCCCTGGTTATGTATATGTAATGGCAATATGCCACTTCTTTGCTGAAAATGTACTGGCAATTGGAAATTCATTGTTATTATTTATTAAATGCAATGAAATGCAACTGAAAAGGCCATTTCCATTGTTATTATTTATGAAAGGCAATTGAAAATTCATGTTATTACTTACAATTTCAGAAATATGATATTGCTATTTGATAAAATGAAATGCTGTACAAAAAGGCCAATATTCCCCTGCTTATGTATATGTAATGGCAATATGCCACTTTTTTTGTTGAAAATGTGCTGGCAATTGGAAATTAATGAAATACAATTGGAAATTCATTGTACACAACATTCCTTCATTCATGTTATTACTTACAATTTGAGAAATATGATATTTTTATTATGATAAAATGAAATGCTAATATAAGAAATAATTTGTACACAACATTCCTTCATTCATATGCAAACTGATAATAGGTCTTACAAACTGACAATATGCCATTACATACTAAACTAAAATGGATCACTAGCCATTACATTAAAAAAAAAAAACCAACAAATTACCCTAATGCAATACTTTAACAAAAAAAACATAAATAAGAAATAAAACAATCCACCAAGTACATTTCTTCTTCATACTCATGCTCAAATCTCTCTTCTCCATCTCTATGTTCAAGCTATTTTGAAGCTTACCATTCAATTCTTTTAGCTCCTCAATCTTCCTTTCTTGAAGTGCTGCAATGTTGTTCATCTTCTCAATCTCTCTTTTAAGTTCTTGTATTTTCAGATAAAATTCATACACCCTTTCACAGGGCTTCATTTCCTCGTCTACTTACACGAAATGGCCACATTTTGTTGTCTTATAGTTATAACAACCCAGAAACCTCCTACCTGGATTCTTTTCAGTCCATGCCATTTTCATTGGAGCTGGGACGCCACAGTAACAACTAAGGTGTGAATTGACAGAATTTTCCGAAATTGCCTATCAATGAAAAAATCCCAAATAAAACAAAGGCATTACCAATTACTCACGACATCTAAAAAAATGGGGAATCATAAACGAACCAATTTCCCAAATTAATCAATGACAAAATCCATCAAAAAAGACTGCCGAAGGATAAGGGTAGATAACTTAGCTTGCTTACCTCATTTATAAGATTAAACTCAAACTCTTTTTCAACAAAAGCATTACCAATGACATCACGACATCTTTGCGAAGTCCCGGATTTTGATGTGGAGAAATGAGAGGTAGAAAAGCTTAGGTTTCTTTTCAGCCATTAAGGCTCGAAGGAGAAGAAGGGGTTAGGTTTTTTTTCTAAACGTTGATGTCAATCAATTTAAGACGAGTGAGTTTGGTGAGTGTATTGCCACATTGGCAATTGACTGTGTATTATAATTTGCTGACTGTACACGTTATTAGTAACCAACGTCGTTATTTCTCCCACTTAATAGTTGTATTAAATGAAACGAAACAGTAAGTTTGTTGTTAATTTTAAAAAAAAAGTATATTGTCAAAGTTGCAAAATCAGAGTAAGTACATTGTACTTATTTATAGTTAACCCAAAGATAAATACATACCTATTTTGCTCTCTTGTACTTTCACTTTCAAGAAAAAGTTTTGAATAAAGAAAAGGGTAAAAACAAAAAGTCAATGTAAATTAAGCAAAAAGTACAATTAATGATGTTGGGTCCTTAATAAGTTAGATTTTCTAAAAGTGATCAATAATTTGGGACGGAGGGAGTAATAAAAATTAGGCCCTTATTTTCAAAAAATATTATTCGCCTGATTTTTTGTGAAAAACATTGTCGCACAAAACCTTTTAAACCATTTCCAAAAATTGTAATAATTTTCAACTTTAATTTGCTATCTTAATCTATGTGGTTATTTTATAATTTTAACTTAAATCTTATTGGATCATTTTAACCGAAAGGTATGTAGTCAGATATATTTTTAAGATTGACCTATATATAGAAAAATGGATAAGGATATTATCCGAATCCGAGATATCCGATAGGATAAGAATAAAAATAGTTTAATATATTATCCGAAGGAATACGGATAAAGATTTGGATAGCAAATTTAAAAAGGGATACAGATAATGGGTAGTATAGTATTCGGTCCTTATCCGATCCATTTACACCCTTAAGTCCCTAACCAAATCTAATGATAGAAAATAAGTTAACCATTGATTAGGTTGATCCACTAGAAAAGTATTGAAGTCAAAGTGATGGTGCTAATTTGAAACGGAAGGTGTGTTGAGATCTTATCAGAAAGATACTGTGCTAAGTATCATAACTGGACGTAAGCGCATCATTTTTATTGCTAAAACATATATAAAAAGATCAACCAAAGATCCCCCAAGTCAACTATTTCAATTGCTTTCTTTTGTCATGACGCAGAAATATGCAACTCCGGAAAAAGAAAGGCTTTTATTCTTGTGAAGCACTTAAAAAGTTGGGAGACTCTGCTCGAGTGTGATTACAATGATAGTAAATGTCAGGACAATTATAAGATTAGGAAGAATATCTATGAATTACACTAAAGTATATGTTTCAGGTACCACAAGCTCTAAGAAACAAAGTGTTGGACCAGACTCCGAAAAGGTTCGGACACAGAACCAGATTCTAATTATTTTTGAATGTTATATAGTTGGTTTAATAACTAAGCTTGCGTGTAGCCTAGTCAACTAGTAACGACGCTAATTAATTTTAAACTGAACACACAAAAGTTAATATTGTATACTCCCTTGAATAATGTTTGTACTAAAAAAATTGAATAGGACGGGTGTTTTACCTTACGTTTGGATAAAGATGGTGGACTGATTCTTCCCCCAATGACGAGGTTGACAGTACGTCATTTTAATTTGTGCATGCCTACCTCGTGGGCATAGCTGTACTAGATTTGATGCAAAACAATGAAACGAAGAAATAGAAAAAAGTATCTCCCCATCAATTCAAAACCACTCCTTGTAACATAAGCATTCTTCGCTGATCAAAACAACAATAAGCAAGAGTCTTCACTCTATAATCTTGTAACAATACAGAAGCTTTTACCCTGTGACATTATCTCAATACCAGAAAATTCTGATGGGTCATAACGGTCATGCATATGGCCTCAATATAATCATCATCCCTATACTGAACAATTCATACAAAAATGTAAGGGGGAAAAAAAATGCCCGCGGTCCGTGGCATATTCGAAAATCATTTTTCTGTACAACTCTCTCACACTGTCCATATTCCCAGCATTCACATCAATCCTGACCCTTCAGTTGGCGAGCCAGGAACATAAGGAACGAAACCGCGGCCACCAAACACAGGGCGCATGAAAGTGTTGTCGAACTTGCGCCAGTAGCGATGGACTGTGTGGGTCGGGGTGGTTAGAAGCAAGCGTAGGCTAGTGGGACGAGAATCATGCCCTTCGAGGTCAAGTTCGGAATCCTGCGGATGGCCAAGAAGGGACACCGTGTGTGACTTTGGAGAGTTTTGGTCCGATGATCCGGCACTTGACGAAGTGGGCAGCATGAACCTTATAAGTGGCTGAGTCATTAAACCAAACACCTGATTGACACCACAATAACAAGATGCTGTGTTAAACCCTTACATGTATGTAATGTGCTTGCACTTTATGGCATGATCTTTAAAATATGGCGGGTTCATGTTTCGGTTTTAGATATTATTATTAATCGGCAATGATGCAGCTTTTGATAGTTAACAAACAAAAAGTGTGAAAACAGTACTTTTTCAAAAAACATGTCTGTATGTATGTTTACCTACCATTCTATCTTAAAGGGCAGCTTCAGTCCAGTTTACCCCTCATATTTCTCATCTCAACTTTTAAAGGGCATCTTTCATCTAAAACTGTCCAAATTGACCAACAACTGAAATGTAAGCTCGTCTTTTAAATCATTGTAATTCATCTCAACCCTTGGATGCATCATTCATCTCTCTTCTATCCCAACTTCTAATTTTGAACAAACAAAAAAGAGGGAAAACTAAGCCTTTCTCAAACGTGTGAATAACACGTTTATCTACCACTCTCTGAAACGCCTTAGTCTAATTTACCCTTACATATTTTCATGTCATCTCTTAAAAGGGCATCTTTAATCTAAGTGCAAATTGATCAAAAAAAGGAATATCTAGGCCCTCCACTGCCTTATCCTTGTACCTTCATCTCAACCCTTCAAAAGGCATTTTTCATCATCTCAGCCTCCAATTCTTTAGGATTCAGAAAATTTTATTCCTTATTATATAGATATGTGTATATTTATGTAAATGTATTTGTGTGTATTTATGGAATGGGCGGAGATGATATCCAAGGTGAATAGATCATCTCCACTAAATTTCATAAAATATTCAACCAACTAATGTTTGAGATATTGCCAAAATTTCAGCCACGCAAAACATGCTTATATATATATATATCAATATTTCATTTCACCCAGTTCTAAATTGAATTTTTTGTTCAAAATTTTGGTGCAAATGATATCCATATTGATTGTGCATAAAATTATTCAATCATTTGTACCCCTCCAAAAGGGGAGGCACATACTAGGTAGATTATATTGTTAGCATATTCCCAGCACCAAAGCAACAACAAGAGAGAAGTTTCTAAAAGCAAGATATTTACCACTGTACTGAAAAGAACAACTGTAATCGTGCTGGTGATCATTATTGCATTTCCTCGCAAATGAGTATGTCCGGCACTAGTGAACTGCATGTATATACATATAAGAATTAATATAAATAAGCCCAGGCCCCAGCTGAAGAAAAAGTAAAAATTCATTGTTTAATAATATCATGGAAATGTTTACTGAGACAAAATTCCGCAAAATCGGACATAATAATACCTTATTATAAGCAAGGGCCATTGATACAGCACCTCTCATTAGACCAGCCCACCATATTATGACCTGAAAAAAATGGAAATTATGGATGTTATACAAGCCTTATCACAGATGTTGAAATGAAATGTGCAGAAACAAAGTACCAGAAACATGTACGGTTTGGATTGATGTATGATCCTTCTACTACCCCACTTAACTATCTGTTGACTAATTCAAGAATTTGAATTCCAGATATTATATTACAAAAACTAGGTTATTTTGCGTTTTTTAAGGAATATGAGGACAATTGACAAAATTGGTTAATGTAAGAAAATAACATGCCCACTGATTTAGTCATAGTCTGGACCACTGCAAAAGAGCTATTGAAGCGCACATAAAGGTAAATTATTACCATTTTGCTTTCCATATTTGTTTTTAAATCTCATTCACTCACCAAATATTAATTTAATTTTAGAATACACGTGTACAATTCTTAAATTAAGAGTCCCTGTTTGAAAGTCGAACATACAAATAAATGTTATATAACTTTCATAATCACCCTTCGTCTAAAGAGAGGGATGGGCATGAACTTTTTATCTATTCTAATAGAAGCTTAATTTGGGTATATTATTGATTATAGCCTAGTTTTTAGAAACAAGAATCTTAATTTGAGAGATACTCAGAGATACCAAAATGAAACTAGGACTCTTACTTTGAGACTGAGCGAGTAATATACATTATTTTATCAACATTTTTCATGTCATACCCTAAGTGTGTCTTTGATAGCAAGCATGGAATTGGGATGGGAAAATGCCGAATTCTAGGAAATTTAGTGCAGTTAGGGTGTTTGAGTGCATTTAATTTTTAGGTGGAAAATATGTAGTTTTTCTGTGTAATGATGAAATATTTTCCAACTTTTGGCATTTGATTGCACACTTTTTTCATTTAAAATAGAACTTTTGCCTTTGAGAGGATTTCTACCTTACCTAGAATTCCAAATACATGGAAAGGAGGATAGGAATTCATTTGCCTAAAATTGTGCATCAACCTCTTCTACCATGGAGTTGGGTGGAACTGAATTGCCTAAAATGGTTACGTAATCAAACACCACCAAAAGTTGAAAAAATACACATTTTCCATCTTTTACCATGTTTTTCAACGTCGTATCTTGCAGCCAATATCTGTGCAATACTGCAATTAAGGATACCTGTGATCAGGAATGACTGAAGGCCTCAACAAAAGAAGATTCTTACTTGCTGCCTAATGCTGATTCTTTCTTGTGGTGTTTTCTTCGCCAAGTTAGATAAGAAGGACAATGGAAACACAAAAGCCGCTCGTCCAAGCAATGTTAGGCCTAAAAGTATTGAACTAACAGCAACTGATATCCCGGGACTGCAAAAGAAAAAATTAAGCGCCATATGTAAAACAATAAATAATAATTTTGTATATAGTAGCAGTCACAAAAGGAAATTCAGTAAATAATAAATCTCATTGTTAGATAATCTCAAGAGCACTAATTATGTATAATCCAGAAGGATTAGTTCACAGAATGAACATTTAACATACCTATCGCTTACAAATCTCCATTTTTCAATGTCCAAGGCATCCATACCAACATAAAGGAAGATAAATGTCTCAGCAACGAATGACAAAGTTGCAAAAGCATGTCTGTAAAATGTATGTTCAAACAAGCAAACAATTAGTCATATGGAAATAAAGATTCATACGCTACAGAAGACATTAATGCTTGTTTGATTCAAGTTTTTTCTTTATAATAAATCCTAAATCAGTAACTGTGTACATAAAGTCCCATAGTTCGTGTCAAGAGTTTGAATCCTAGGATATCAATTCCTTCTGTAAAACTCCAAAATTTATTTGTGAAGTACCAATTTATGATTTGAGGAAAATACAAAAAACACACAAACAAATAAATGAACAATGAAGGAGAAACATACTTGGTTGTAATTCTTGAACTCTCAGTCACATTATGCCAGGTGTAGTGGGACATTACAATCCCACAGAAAAATACAGTGAGAATGCCACTTAAATAGAAAAGCTGCATAAAGGATCAAGGTGACTAACATCAGATTGAAAGGTTTAAAAAATATGAACTAGATAGAAGATGCAAAGGTGAGAAAAAGGAGCGTATCTAAGGAAAGGGGATGAGTATAATCTTACTTCGGCCAGCATATAAGAAAGGTAAGCCATGAGCATCATAAGAGCAACCTCGCGATCCGTAGAGTGCCTGGATTATGTGTAAATTCAATTCAGTATTTATAATATTTTTTCCCTTCAAAAACAAGAGTAACTATGGTGTAGAACGCGACAAATCAAACAAAATAAGTCAATTAAGTCAAAGGCACGCATATTTCCAGAATAAGAATGAAAACTAACAATTGATTGGATGTCTAGCAGAATAGAATCGTATAATACTAATGCAATTGAATTTACAGCATATCTACTAAAAAAAATAATCCTGAAATGGGGATATGGGCCTTGTTGCTTGAGCTAGTACGAAGGGGCTGGGGAAAGCTTGAGACCAATGCCTACGGTGATCAATATGAGTGCAATTGAAATTCCTGGGGAGTTATACATTTATGTATTGATAAGACCATAGCGATGTGTGGAACTTGTCCTTGAAAAGAGAAAACTAATCATGCATAGATCACACTACAAGTTCGTGCTCAACACCAATAAGGACAAGACGTCAAGACCCGTACCCAAATGTTTCCCACTATAAAGACAAATGCATTAAATATTGCACATGTATCGTGTCCTTATTAGCGTTGAGCAGGGACAGCTGGTGCCATTCATGTAGGATACTCTTTTGCTGTTAAGATTACTCCCTCCGTCCCTAATTTAGAGTCCATGTTTGACTTGCACGTTTTTTGAGAATGCACCAATTTCTTCACAATCAATGATTTAGAACAACACTTGTTTTCTATTGTGGGTTTTAGTTCATTGATTATGTTCTAAAAAGGAAAGTGGACTCTTGTTTTAGGACTTGAGTCCTTGCACCCGCCACGCTCTTCAAACGTTGTTGATGCCCGTCCACTCTATCAACATTGGCCTGATGGTAGCCCCTTCCTCTAAGGCGGTTTCACTCGTTTAACAAGTTAACATGTTGAATTTATTACATTTGAATCTACCCTATCAGATAGTTGAAGAGAACAATGAAACAAACTTGAAAAGATAGTTGACAATATCAGGAAGTAAATACTTGGAATGCGATGTAAAATTTGTGAAACAGTAATTCATAAGCAACATGAACAAATAGTAAAGAAAGCTCTGAAGTGAGATAGTCTATCAACTAGAACAAGAGTACTTATGAGCCTTTTGTCAACATATATACATGACCAATATAGTGATGGTTTTAACCTACAAAGACGGGGTCTAAAAGCAAAAGGAAAATAACGTACTCCGATGCTGGTGTTAGGGCATCTCCAATCAAGAAAGAAAGCCTAAACTGGAACTCGTTAAAACCGAAAAACTAGTCTATCAAGAGAATAATTTGGTTTGGCCGAATAGCCTCACTTACTCAAACTGAGAGCCAGAGCATATATTTATAATAAAAAAGTAGCTACATAATGACGAAATTCCCGATATGGGACAAAGAACTCATAACTAATGCAAATCCCATAACTAACGGGATTTAACACCTAACACAACAAGCAGTAAAAATAAATAAATACTATTTTCCAACACTAGCATTTCTAATTACGATTAGTTCATTGAAGTTACTATGACAATCTATTACCTGCCAAAATACAGTGTTTTGATAATGTAAGCACTAAGCAATCCAGTCTGCAGGGGAAACAGCAAGAGGTCACATAGAAGCACATGCTACATACCCCATAATGTTGCAAGTGTATGGATATATACATACTTAGAGATAGAGGGAGAGAGAGACTTACTATCACCCCCAGCATGGTACTTGTTATGAATAAATATAAGAAATTTCCAACAAAATGCAGTGCAATACTAGGGCTGATACTGGAGATGTCAAAGCTCTGGACTGCATTGAAAAGCACCACCGATGTAGCATCATTCACAACACCTTCCCCAAATACCAGACTGTACAGTAGGGGGGTCTCATCCTGATTAAGCACCTGAAACATAAAATAATATTTTAGATAATTGCGGGTATCTTTAGCGTAAACACTGTTCGAGTGTGCTATATTTATATCATACCTGCAACGTGCAAACAGAATCTGTTGCAGCAAATATTGCACCAATGGCTGAAATAGCATGGTGAAAAGTGAAAACAGTCAGACCCCAATCAACGAGAGATAAAGGTGAAATAGAAGGAATCGTTCAAATTGATACCTAGAAAATCTCCAACATCCAGGGAGCCAACATCCATTTTCTTAAAGATTTCTGTGGCACCTGAGCCACTCACAATAGGGTTAATAACTTTGGTGTCAAATATTTTTGACAACCAATTAAAAAACCAAAATAGACTTCATTTGTCAATGTGCACTTCCAATTTAGAACAATTTTTGAAATCCTCCTTGCTTGCAATTTCCCATTAGCCCAAACATTTAAATGCAACTCAAGTGGCTTCAAACAAATACAAATTACAAGCCTTCTGGCATGGTTTTGCCTTCATTTTTATCAGAAGCAACAAATAAAAGTAATTATATAACAGTTCTTATCTCAATTCATCTACAATTCTACATACAAATAGGAAGAAAAGTTCAAACTCAAAAAGACATTAGTGCTTTGATTTTAATCCATGCAATCTTGAGCAACAAGCTTCAATAAAACAAGGTCAAAGAAAGAAGATATGCAAACAGAGAAAAGGAGGTTATCTTTATGTAGCTTAAGGAAGGGTTCAAGTTTATATTTTATAAGATGCAAGCATAATGACTAACATTACAAACGTTGTATGAACAAAACTAGGCTCAGTCTCCACATAATGGAACCTAGAGCACAAAATTCCGGTCAATAGACCTAATATATGGTAATCTAGTATTGAAGTTCAACTCAGTAACACAATGATGTGTCCCATGTGACCAATACGCAAGTGATAAGTTGTTGCTTTCCTTTAAGTAACACTGGTCAACCATAAATGAAAAGGCGACATTTGCATACTTATTGTTTGAGGACCTATTTTATAGAAGAAAAGACCTTGGAAGTCCACGGCACTCCATAACTTTTAAGAGTGTAAGTGCATAAAATTGACAACTCCAAAAGAATGACATAAACCTTCATGTTCTCACACTACTAATAAAAAGCACTTCAGAAAAATAAAAATACCATTAAGAGAGTTTTAGACATACCTATTGATATAACAACGCATGAAATCAGTGTGCCAACAGCACCAAACAGCATAATAGTAATGAAGTTTCGAAAAAAATGCTTCTTTTTCACCTGAAACCTGGCAAAGAGAATGATAACTGTAATCATTATCTAAAGGATTGTTGAAGAAGAAATAATGGAAATACGTATGTCTGAAAAAATCATTAATTGCTAAGAAGTATAATGGGAAAAAACAAAGACAAGTTCCAAAAAGATATAAAGGCTAAATACCAGTGCATGGATGGGTGTAATATAATAACATTTAGATGCACGCACGCACATTTATTTTATTAAATAAAATTCAAATTTCATGCAATGCAACAAAAAATGAGGGTTTTAAGAGTTCAAATTCCTTGTGAAATGTTACAATTGATTGAAAAATCTACTTCATCCAATCATAGTATTTCACCGTCACCATCATCTAAAATAAAATACATCAAATATCCATTGAAAATTCTAGATAGACAAAGCACAACAAGAAGTATTAATTTACCCCGCATTGAATATAATAGGTGGAAGAAGATATATAAAGAAAAGATCTTCACTGAAGACTAGTACATGTGAGCTTTTTCCCCCACTGGTTAGCAAAATAACAACTCCTGTGAACAGACCCTGCCACAAATCAACAGATAAATCACAATATTCACCGTAATCATCAGTGTACATATACGTGTATATATATGATAAATCACAATATTCACCGTAATCATCAGTGTACATATACGTGTATATATATGACAAATTCACCTTCACATTTTAGTATCTTTTAACGTTATTATGAATAAATGCTCCTTTTGGTTTTCAAGACATGCAAAATAGAGCCCTGAATTGCTGGGCATTTCATAATTTATGAATCAGAGAAATGAATGCTCGACATAATATGCCTAATCAAGTACTTACTAGAAATTTGGAGTTGGTTTGAAATTTTTTGAATGCCAAAACAACATTAAGGGCCCCTTTGGTTCATCGCCAAACAATATATTTCACCTAGGTAAATTATGGTGATGTATTTTCACCTTTTAAAGTTTTTGCTGGTGCAAAATTATGAACAAACGCAAACACTGTAATTATAAAATCTAAAACACAATACAGAAGTGAACTAGTGAGACAATTTTATGGAACAAAGTTTTTTTTTTAATCGGAAAAACCTATAATAAATGGCATTTCTGTGAATATATGTCATTCAATATTTATTCTTACTATTTAATATAATTTAAAATCTTATCGATAGTGCAATATGATTCAATTAATGTAAAGCAATGCCTGCTTCTAAATGTTGGATGCTGAATTCTAATCCAAATTAAGGGGATACAAAACAAACAACATTCAGCGTTTAAGTGGAAAACTGGAAACCAATTTAAAAATAAAAATTCACCATTCTAGTTTGATTTAGGTAAAAAATGATTTCATCAATCAAACAGGGCCCTAATTCACATGATTTTATATGAAAACTATCAGCAAAAACCAAAAATAAAAATAGTATTGTAGAAACTCACAATCAAAAGGGCAGTGATGGACTCGTTCATCCAACGGTTCTCCTCAAGCAGGTGGCCGATCACAATACAAGTGCAGAGGAGAGCCACGAACAAATTCATGGACACAATGGAAGCATGATCAGAAGTGGACAGCGTTTCCAATTTGGTCATTATAGAACTGATCAAATGGAAAGCCATTGTAACCACTTTATAACGCTCAAATCAAATCAACTCACTACTATTCTTTTTCATCAGTCTATCATTCTCAATAGATATTGTGTCTCCAAACTCCGAATCACAGGAAAACCATACCAAGTCTGCATCCAATAAATTTGATTGATCATGATCAAAATGGTTGCAGCAAAATCTAAGCTCATTTTCTACACAAAATCCACCATTTAAATCAAAATGCACGTAGCATTAGCTAATTTTCCATCACAATTTTTAAATCAAAATGGATGCAGCAAAAGATTAGCTCATTTTCTACACAAAATCCTCAATTCAAATGACCCTCCGTTTGGCCATAGAGAAAATGGGATGAAAATGTAGTTGATCCGGTGCTGGTGCCTGCAACAGCGCCTCTGGAGCCTAATCGCCTATAAGTTAATGTTTCTTACCCCCCGCCCCGAAAGCAGAAACATTTTCTCTTATTAAGTTCCATTTTTTTTCCCGGAAACCAGACAGAAAATATGACATATCCAAAGCGTGAAAACTCGACTCACCAATACATAAACATTCCATAGCGAGATCCTATACAGCTATATAGCTTGCAAATGGCAAAACGCAGGGAGAGAAAATAGAAGAAAAATAATTAATTATGATCAAAATGCTGAGAAAATGTTCCAAAAATGTGAATCTCTCCGAAGTTAATGTAATTTTTTGTTCCTTTAAAAGCAGGACATTTTCTCTTATACTGGTTAATTTTCCACGTTTTTCCCGCACATTTTCTCAGAAACGAAACAGAAGATATGACAAATCCGAAGCGTAGTGACTAATGCATACGCAACCCGAGGCATGATTGTTTACAGCTATACAGCTTGCAAATGGAAAAACGCATACAGAGAAAACCGAAGAAAATCGAACATAGAATTACAAATTGATTCGATATGATCAAAATCCATGCAGCAAAAAATTAGCTCATTCTCTACGCAAAATCGCGAAGTTGATTTTTCCATAGGAAATATTCTCGGCAAAGGATAAATCCGAAGCGAGAAAAGCTATCTATACTCACTATGGCATAAGCAATCGAAAGCGAGATTGTGAATGGCAAAATGCAGGAGGCAGATAAAAGTAGAAGAAAATCGAACATAGAGGCTATGAATGGTTGATTTATCTCTTGTTTGATAATCTCACAGAATTTCAGTTCGATTATGCGAAAGAGATTGTAGAGAGAGAAAGAGAGAAGTGAAAGTTCCGGAAAGAGAGAGAAAGTTTGAAGAAATGATTGGAATTTCAAAAAAAGTAAAAGAGAGAAACGTGTAATTCGGGGGAAGAGAAGGGGATGCCTTGATGAATGCAACTGAAAACATCTTGCCCCGTGTCCATCGTAGCCCTACGATTTCTCCGCTTAATCTGTACCGTTTGATGTCTCGTAACTGTTAACGACTCCACTGCTGATATCTGAAGCCTTCGCTACTCTGTGGCTTCGGGTCGTGTCTCCAAACGAAAACAAAAATATTGATATCTATATTATATTATAAGACACGCAAAGTTAACATTTTATATTTTATATTATTTTTTTAATAAAAGGTTTAGATTTATTTATAAACAATTAAAAAAAATATGAACTCTTAGATGTAGTTTTAGAATATCAAATTATCCAATCAAATCATAATTCTCTATTTTCTCTTTTTTCACATTTAATGATAAAAATAAAATACAATTTGAATTTAAAATTTGAAGAAATTTAAAATTTTCAAACCTTTTTATCTCTTTTTAAACCTTTTCATCTCTTTTTAAACTTCTCTAATTATAGAACTTTTTTCTCTCTCATCTCTCTATTTTCTCCTCTCCCAAACTCCCACATTCCATTTCTCTCTCTCTTAATTATTATCGCCAGCACAGTGGCTTGTGAAAGTCGTCTACGCTACCACCTCTTTCGTGTAATCCTCCGTCTTGTCGCATTAGTCTCCGGCACAATCGCTATGTGCTCTATGTTCTTTAATTCTTTTTTTTATTTCTATGTATTTTTGTGGTTTTTATACTTCATTGATATCTCTTTTTATTTTATTTATATGTATTTGTGTGATTTTTATACTTCATTGATGTCTCTTCAGGGAATTGTTTTTGTATGTATTTACTAGGTATTGTTCGTGCTGGACGACACGTTGATATAAATAAAATGTGATAGCTAAGAAAGAATTATTGCTTCCCTGATCAATAACAGTTCAATTCTAAAATTAATGACATTAAATGGAAAAAGAAAATATGCTAAACATTATTATATGATCATAAGTCCTAAACTGATATTGGATTTTAATATTAAACCCGAATGTTTAACTTATTTGTGGCTCTAGATAAAATATAGAATCTTAAACTTATATTGTGTCATCCGACACAAATAGAGTTGGCTCGTCCCAATACCTTTGAGTGAATAAGTTAATGAAGAGGAGTCGAGTCCAACGTGAAAAATACCTATTATTAATCAAAGTGTGACTCTAAGCCAGATAGCACTTGCCGTACTAACGGTACTCGAACTAAATCTGTACGATAATCAAAGTGAATAGATTTTACATTTTTATTGTTTTCAAGATTGCTTACATAGATGTTTTAATTTTTCCAAGTTTCATATGCTATGAGCCAAAAAAGAATTGTAGTACATATCTTCCGATATGAGTCCGAGTTCTCGCTAAAAATCGCATATTTAAAAAAAATTAAGAAACCATATCCTAAAAAATTTCAAACATCAAAATTATAACCTAAAAGGTACCATATAAATTTTTTGGATATTGTGTGTGTGTGTGTTTGTTTTTTTTCTAACCACGTTAAAATGTTTACAAAGAAACCAAAACTTAGAAGAATATTTTTTTTATATCCACTCCATTATGTAGACTGAAAATCAACTTAAAGAGTAAGAATCAACATTCATGGAAAAAGACATTATTCGTGCAAGGCCACAATTCATGGAAAGAGAGAGACACTGTCCGTGCAATGCTATGATTTATAGAAAAAAGTATAAAACTTGATTCATGAAAACTGCTTCTTAAGACTTTATAAAACAACAATGGATCACAATGTTAGGTGAGTTATAAAATAACTATAAAACACACATAAATACATACAAAAATAATTCCCTGAAGAGACATCAATGAAGTATAAAAACCACACAAATACATATATATAAGAAAACACATCAATTAAGTATAAAAACCACACAAATACATAGAAATAAAAAAAAATTAAAGAACACATAGCACATAGCGATTGTGCCGAAGAATAATGCGACGGGGCAGAGGATTACACGAAAGAAGTGGTAGTGTAGATGACTGTCACAGAGCCATTGTGCCGGCGATAATAATTAAGAGAGAGAAAGGGAATGTGGGAGTTTGGGAGAGGAGAAAATAAAGAGACGAGAGAGAAAAAAGTTCTATAATTAGAGAAGTTTAAAAAGAGATAAAAAGGTCCGAAAATTTCAAATTTGAAATTTGAAATTCAAATTGTATTTTATTTTTATCATTAAATGTGGAAAAAGAAAAAGTAGAGAATTATGATTTGGGTGATTTGATATCCTAAAACTACATTTAAGGGTTCATATTTTTTTAGTTGTTTGTAAATAAATCTAGACCATTCATCAAGAAGAATAATATAAAATATAAAATGTTGACTTTGTGTGTCTTATAATATAGATGTGAGTTTTATGGTTATTTTATAACTCACCTAACATTGTGATCCATTATTGTTTTATAAGTTCTTAAGAAGCAGTTTCCATGAATCAAGTTTTATACTTTTTTCTATAAATCATGGCATTGCATGGACAATGTCTCTCTGTTTCCATGAATCGTGGCCTTGCACGAATAATGTCTCTTTCCATGAATGATGATTCTTACTCTTTAAGTTGATTTTCAGTCTACATAATGGAGTGGATATAAATTATTATTTTTTCTAAGTTTTAGTTTCTTTGTAAACATTTTAACGTGGTTAGGAAAAAAAAAAAAAACTATCCAAAAAATTTATATGGTACCTTTTAGGTTCTAATTCTTATGTTTGAAATTTTTTAGGATGTGATCTCTTAATTTTTTTTTAAAATATGCGGTTTCTAGCGAGAACTCGGACTCATATCAGAAGAAATGTACTACAATTCTTTTTTGGCTTATAGCATATGAAACTTGGAATAATTAAAACATCTATGTAATGCAATCTTGAAAACAATAAAAATGTAAAACCTATGCACTTTGATTATAGTACTGATTTAGTTTGAGTACCATTAGTACGGCAAGTACTATCTGGCTAAGAGACACACTTTGATTTTATACTTTCAAGATTAATAATAGGTATTTTTCACGTTGGGCTCAACTCCTCTTCATTAACCCATTCACTCAAAGGTACGGGGACAAGCCAGCTCTATTTGTGTCGGATGATACAATATAAGCTTAACATTCTATATTTTATCAAGAGCCACAAATAAGTTAAACGTTTAGGTTTAATATTAAAATTCAATATCACTTTAGGACTTATGATCATAATATATTGTGTAGCAGATTTTCTTTTTCCATTTTATGTCATTAATTTTAGATTTGAACTGTTATTGTTCAGGAAAGCAATAATTCCTTCTTAGTTATCACATTTTATTTATCTCAACGTGCCTTCCGGCACAGGCAATATATAGTATATATATATATGATGTGGATCAAGGGTATATATTGTGGGATATAAAAATCAACCATGCTACATCTTTTTGTTAAAATTCAAATCAAATAAAAAAAATACCAGCATCAAAATGAAAGAAATCGAAAACGAATAAGTTTAGTTTTGATTGAAGTCAGCACTAAATTTTTTAACTAGAAATTAGGTAGAAGGGCTTATTATACATTGATTTTTACCAAAAATTCAATGAATAATATTTTTTTGAATGAAGGGCCTATTTTTAATTGGTAATTTGAATGAAGGGCCTATTTTTAATTGGTAATTAGTGTAAGATGCCTATTTTGTTTTATATTTTAAATGAATGTATTTGAATAAATTTAAATATCATTTAATTAATAAAAACATGTTATGTATTACCTAAATTACCCATTTTAATGAAATTTTCACAAAAAATATGGACTGCAAAGTTCATATTGCAATAAAATATGAACTGCAAAGTTCATATTGCAGTGAAATATGTACTGCAATATGAACTTTGCACTAAAAATATGGACTGCAAAGTTCACATTGCAGTAAAATATGGACTGCAATATGAACTTTGCACTAAAAATATGGACTGCAAAGTTCAAATTGCAGTGAAATATGGACTGCAAAGTTCACATTGCAGTGAAATATGGACTGCAAAGTTCATATTGCAGTGAAATATGGACTGCAAAGTTCACATTGCAGTGAAATATGGACTGCAAAGTTCATATTGCAGTCCATATTTTAATGCATATTGATATTTTTTTAGTTTATTTTAAGGGTTGTGATGTCATTTTATAATAAAAAAAAAGACACATGTCATATTATCAATAAAATAAAAAATAGGCCCTTTATTTAAAAAAAAATTATTCCTTGACCTTAGTGTGAAAATCTTTCTCTAATAAGCCCTTTTTTTTAATTGCCCCATTTTTTAATTGAATTAGATCCCACCAAAATTACATTATTTTAAATTTTTTCCCGTGAGAACTCTAATATTCCTATTTTAACATTCTCCAATTCCTTTTGTGCCGTTTCTCTCTCTCACTCGACTTCTCTCTCTTCGCTACACATAAAACCACCCCTCTCATTACTACCTTGATCACACAAAGGCACCAAATCTGTCATTAATTGATACGTAGGGTTTTCATTAAAAAGTTAGATTCCAGCTGTGTGTGACTATGTGTAACAAGATGTGCCTTAAATTGATTTTTAATATATATATATATATATATAAACCATCATCTAGGTGCGATAAAATGGTTGCTATATATGTGTTATTATTAATCCTTTTGTAATGGAATTGAAGGCTTTTTAAGGAAAAGAAAACCATCAAGATTTTAGTTCAAAGAGGACCATATCCAATTGGACTAGTTGAGGGCGTTAGGTCTCGGGAGTGGTATCATGTGCTACAATTTTGCACCTTAGATTTCACCTCTATAAAACTTAAGACGTACGTGTATCATATGTCATGCGCGCATGTATGCTTAAGCCCAAAGAAATTGTTATTAGTTCTTGATTTAATATGTTGTCACTGGTCCTTATATCAATGAGTGTTGTATGTCGTACATAATTGAGCTTATCGATGTGCTTGTGTCGTTTAGGCTTAAGCCCAAAACGGTTATCACTAACCCTTAGTATAAATGTATAGTGTGTTGTCACGAGTCCGTGTACTGACATAAGTTGTGGGTTGTATAGACTTTTTGATGTGTTTGCAGCTAATCGTTGGTGTATTGTGTCTTATGTATTAAGGTTGTGATCAGGAATCTTAAATTCTACATATTGTGATATACTATTTTTTTGTTCCAAAGATGGAAAAGTAAGGGCACCTTACAGATTTGTCGAAGCATAATGTGCTAGATAAGCGTACAATAAGCCATATGTTCTATGTGGTCACTTGTCATTCTTAATAATAAACCTTTTGAGAAAAATAATGAATTAGCTGTGACTTGAGCCTAAAGTAAGGGTGTTTTCGGTTTCAATCCGGGTGGGAATTAAGGAAACCCAAACTCAACCCGAATTTAAAAGTTCGAATTTGGTTTCTAAATTTTCGAAACCCAAACTTCTCAGGTTAGTTTTATTCGGTTTTTATGTATATTCCTTTTAAAGGAAAATCAATTTAATATAATAAAATAACATTGAACATTTACAAACATGTTGCAAATCAATATTAGAACATTCCTAAAATTAACTTAAAACAATCCATAAAAACTACCTAAAAAATTCCTAAAAAGTTTAACAATAATATTGTATATGTGTATATGCATTGGTATGAGTGTGAACATACTGACAATGGTATATTAGAAGAGTGCATATATATTAGAATATCACAATTTTATGTGATAGTATTTTTTCATCTAAAATTAAGGCATAAAAACAATTAAACAAGAAGAAGAGTTGTTTAATTAAAATATTATATTATTGATAAAACAATATCACGATTTTCTTAAGCCATTCTTGATTTCATTTTTAGCCATGCATCTACTTGTATTGCATACATAAATACAATCATAAATAAACATATACTTAAGAATATATATATATATATATATATAATGCGTACACAAACATAATCATAAATAGATATATAAATCAAACATATATTTGGTTTCATAATTTTTTTGGTTTGGTTTTTATCAGATCGGTTTAGAGTGGTACGATTCGGTGGGTCGATTTACAGATTGGTCACAGCACCCCTAGCCTAAAGCCAACAAGATTCTAAGGTATCGTTTGATTCAAGTATTAGGGTCAGTAGGATTAATAATACTAGTATTAATAGTACTGAACTATTAATCCTGATATTAATTTAATACTAATATCTTGTTTGATTCATGCAGTACTAATACTGGGATATCCCATGTTGTTGTTAATATCATATTTGGTTCTGTAACTCTTATATAGGATTATATTTTGGAATAACAAAAAATAATAATAATAATAATAATAATATCAAATGGGAAGCGGAATCAGTGAAGCAAATATGAGAATGTTAATGAGAGTAAGCGCGGAATATCAAATGGGAAGCGGAATCAGTGAAGCAAATATGAGAATGTTAATGAGAGTAAGCGTGGAATAATAGCTAAAATAATTACAAACAATTTCTGATGTGAGAGATCCTCTATTAGAGGCAGTCACAGAAAATGGGAAGCGGAATCAGTGAAGCAAATATGAGAATGTTAATGAGAGTAAGCGCGGAATAATAGCTAAAATAATTACAAACAATTTCTGATGTGAGAGATCCTCTATTAGAGGCAGTCACAGAGCATACTTATAGAATATTAATAAAGAGTAAATAAAATTCAAACTTTGTTGAATTATAAAACAAAATTACAAAACATTCAAACTTTGTTGAATGATTACAAGAAAACTTACAATTCAAACTTTGCTGAAAGGGAGGTAGAAGTAAAGAAAATTGATTTTGAATACAAATAAAGTTCTCAAAGAAGAGAAGGATTAAAACCTGTCTCTACCAATGAATTACACATTTATTTATAGTTGTGAAATCACGGGCCTTGATTGAACAGTACTGATTGAACAGGGAAAGTAGGAATCTTCAAACTTTGTTGAATGCATCCCTCTTTAAGCAGTAGAGGAGAGGACTTTTGACTCACTTTGTAGGAAAGTGTCAAAAATGTGATAATTATGTCTGGCGGCTGGAACTTTATGCTTTCTTCCGAATAATTAAATTGGTACACAGCTTTTCTTGGATACTTTGATCCAAGTAGTGAGTGAAGGTACCATGTTAACCATACGGGTCTTGGGCATCTTCAAAAAGGGTCATCTCGTACCAATTCTTGGGCTGAAAGGGACTAATAGTTGAGCCTTCATCTGACTTTGGAGATCCTTCAACTTTGTGAGGGACTTCTTTAGGAGGGTTATTGAGGGCCGCCAAAATTGTTCTCATTTGAGCAGGAGAGAGGCTGTCTAGATCCAAAGTTTTAGAGGATGGAGATGGGCTGACTTCTGCTTCTTTAACAGTCTTGGGCTCAGTAGGTGTTTTGGTTCCACTACCTGAAGCTTTGTCTGGTTTGGGAACGGTTAATGGGGAGGAAAGATGTTGGGTTTCCACTTGGGCTATTGGGCCTTGAGGTGGAGGAAACTCTTTTAAAATAATATTAATTATGTGGTCAATTGTGTATTTATCCCACCATTTAACAAAGGTTTGGCGAGATACAATATCGAACTGGCCGTGGGTTTTGATTATAGAACTGGAGGATCCAGTAGACAAATGGGTTTGGTCAACTACTGGGCTTTTATTTAAGTAATACTGCCATTTAAGGATCCAAGGGACCTTGTACTTTGAAAGGAACAGGATAATCAAAGGCATTGGGCTTTCTGTGATTAAGGGGGAAATTCTACCAAATAATCCATATATCCACGGAGGGTTTCAGGAAGGTAATTAGGATCTGGGCCAAATTGTTCCCACCAGCGAATAAACCAATTAGGGAAATTGGGCTTAAAATGCTGGTCAAACTGTATGAACCAGGAATGATTAAAAGTTTCATTTTGGTAGCAAAGGATTTTCATCCATGCTTCTATATAATCATGGTAATTAAAGAATTGGTCTGTACCAGAAAGTTGGAAGAGATCGTAAGGATTACTCCCCCATTCTTCAAAGGTAATTAATTTCTTTATGAACAAGGAATGGTAGATGACCTTTGAAGAATCATCCTTATCATAAATGGGCTTAATAAAAATTGATTCGGTAGATACTAAAATCTTATTATAAAATTTTAGAGTTTTATGGGTAGCCTGTGGTAAGAAGTGCCAACCAGGAGGGAAAATATTGGAGGGCTAACATTAATGGATCATCTATGTCAGACATGCTGGGTTCAACATAGAAGAGGTTTGTTAGGCATTTAGGTATATGTGGGCTTGATTTGGTGTAATTGGGCTTAATAGGCTTTTGAATATTTTGAATTTCAAAAGGGTTATTATCAGCGGGCTGGCTGGCTAAGGCTTGATTAAAAGGTTTAGGTATCTGGCCTAAAAAATGGTGAATTGATTAGTAACTGGAGTAGGGGTTAATTGGGATGGGAAAGGATAATTGCTGTACCTTTTCCTTTAACTTCAAGTAACTCATCCTTTTGAACTTTGTAAAAAGGATTTGGACCATCACGGGTTACTTGGTCCGGATAGGTCAAACGGGGGGTATTATTACTTTTACGGAGGCTGGCATGATATTCCTCCGTAGTCTCTGGCCTCCCGCCAGGTCCTCTGCCACGGCGGCCTCTGCCGCGAACACTCATTTTTTCTCCTGTTTATTAAGAAATTCTCTTGTGAGAAAATCAGGAATAGAGTTTTGAGAACCTTTAATATATTCAATATCAAATTCGAAAATACTTAACAAGGCTTGCCACCTTGCAAAAATCTGTTTAGTGTTTAGAGGCAAGATTTTTCACATCTTTTTCTAAAACAAATTTGGCTGATTGACAGTCAATTCTGACCAAAAAAATTTTTATTTAATAACCATGTTGAAATTTATTAATACATAATATTAAAGAAAGTATTTCTTTTTTAATAGTAGAATAATTAATTTGGGTATTATCCCATGCGCCTGAATGAAAAGAAATAATTTGTTCTGGAGAATTGGGAGTAAGTTTCTGCTTTAGAATTCCTCCAAAACCTTCATTAGAGGCATCTGTTTCAACAATCTTGAAAGCAGATGGATCAGATATGCCAAGGCAAGGCAATTCCTTGACATGCTTTTTAATTTGTTGGACAATGGAAGTATGAACTTTTGTCCAAGGAGGAGGGTTATCCTTAAGCCTCTCAAACAAGGGTTTACACTCTTTCCTAAGGTTTTTATAGAATTCTCCTATATAATTAAGGGATCCTAAAAAACCTTTGTAATTGATTTTTATCTAAGATTTCATCCGGAATTTATCAGCAAACTGAATTGCTCTATTGATTGGTTTAATTAGACCATATTGGATGTCATGACCTAAAAATCTTATTTTAGTTTTAAACAAACAACATTTTGTTGGTGATAAAACTAATCCATTTAATTTAATTGTTTTAAAGAATGAATGGAGATGGTTTCCCAATGTTCTTCAATTGATTTGGAAAATATTAAATACATCATCAATGTAGAACTATGTGTAAAATGACTAAATGGGTTTAATATATCATTCATTATATTTTGAAATTCACTTGGGGCATTTTTAAGGCCAAATGGCATTACATTCCATTCATAATGGCCAAATGGAGTGGTAAAAGCAGTCTTATACCTATCCTTTTCATTAATTTTGGATTTGCCAAAAATCCACTTTTTTAAGTCAAATTTACTGAATATAATGGCTTGATTTAGCCTATTAATTAAATCTTTCTTATTAGGTAATGGATACCTAATCCATTCTAATACTTTGTTTAAAGGTTTGTAATTTATTACAAGTCTGGGTGCTCCTCTTTCTATTTCAGAATTCTTATTAACATAGAAAGCTGGGCAGGACCAAGGTGATTTACTTTTTCTAATTATTCCCTTTTTTAATAAATCATTTATCTCAGTTTTACAATATTCCATTTGTTCATGATTCATTTGTATTGGCCTGGCCTTAGTAGGAATTAAATGTTCCTTAAATTCCTTAGCATAAGGAAGACTAACAATATGTTTTTTCCTATGCCAAAATGCATGAGGAATATCTGAACAAAACTTCTTTAATTAATTTAGAATTAAATTCCTTAATTTTATCTTGAAGAATCTTGTCCTCAAGTTTTTCTTCAATCTTTTTGTATTTAACTTCATCTTTTAAATACTTTAATTGATTCCTTTTAGAATTTATTAAATTTAGACTTTTACTTATTGATTGTTCCTTAATTATTCTTAGGTCTCTTTCTTTAGGTTCAGTTATGAATTTAAATGTTACCTTTTGACCTAAATTGTGTGCTAAATTAATCCTTTAGTTGTTAGGTAGTAAATGGGTAAAGTAAGTATATAAATGGTAATCCTAAAAATAATTATGTCTGTCATGTTAGTTACTAAGACGAATGATGTCTTAAAACAAACATTGTTTTGGCAGATATGAACTTTAGGTAGTTTATATTTAATGCTCATTTTACTACCATTTGCAGAAACTTAGTCTTTCATTTGTTTTTTTCATAGTATATAGTGGGAACTAGGCCTTCTTGAATACAATTCAAATCAGCTCCACTATCTACTAATGCTGGTAATTCAATAATAAACGTTTTATTAATTACTAATGTAATATTAATATACCATTTTTGGATAGTAATGTCTTTTAATACACTTAAAGACTTAGTTTTTCAAGTATATCATTACCATCATCAGGATCATTTATTTTTGAGGTTTCAATTTTGTCTTCCTCTTTTTCTTCTTCAGAAGAATTAGAGGAACTATTAATACTTAATTTTTGTTTAGTAATTACACTATTAAATTATTTTTCTTATCTCATCAGGGATTTCCTTTTTTAATTTAGAGATTTCTTTCTTTAAATTATTAACTTCTTGATTTAATTCAGGAAGTGTAATTTCTTTAGTAGTATTTTTAAATCTCTCTAAAGTCTTATTAAGACTGAATATAGGTTTCTCTTTATGTTTTAGTAGTTTATTACTTTTATTTTCTTTAAGCAATAATTCTTTTAATTGTTTTAAATATTGATTTTTTAGATCATTATCACTTATTTTTTTCAATTAATTCAATTAATAATGTTTTTTCATCATTATTATCTTTCGTTATTACATTTAGTGATTTATTACAACATGCTTTGGTGCAATTATCACCACACATTTTTACTTTAGAAGATGAACTTGATTCATATTATGTCTGATTATTTTCAGAAGATTCTTCAGGAATATCTGAATGTGAATTATTATCTGATTGTAAATTATTTTTAATTCTCATTAACTCTAACTCTATACTCTTCTGTATCTTCATTAGAAATATTTAACTTATTAAGTTTTTTCTTTAAGTCTACATTCATTTTTATAGTGTCCTTTCTTACCACAATTGTGACATACTACATCCTTTTTATTGTAATTATTATTTTTCTTTCTATTACTTTTGGTCTTTGCTTTATTAGGTTTGGCTTTGTTATAAAAGTCTTCGTGGCTTTTTTCCACTTTTCTTTTAAAAGTTTTCTTTCTTTCATGATTATGTTTTTTGGATTTTTTTCCTTTTAGATGGGGCAATTGATGGAAGGCCATATTGTTGGCAAAAATTACCCAATTCATATTTTTTGTTTATTTTTATTAACTTGGCTACTAATCTTAAAATCTATACACATTTTAAGACCAGTTTTTTGTATTTGACTAATTATGTCTCCATAAGTTAGGTTGTCATAATCTATGAAACCTAAATCTTTGGCTAATTCTTCTCTAATTTTGTGGGCAAATAGACTGGTTAAACCATTGACAAATTTCTCCTTCCAAAATGGTTTATTACTATCGTCTCTCATCATTACCCTAGAGGTAAATACATCTTTATACCACCTAAAGTCGCTTAAAGTGGGACAGGTTAAATTACTTAATTGATCATGGATTCTTTCAGAAATATTACTGGGAGTTCCAATGAAATGTTTGACTATTGTGTAAATTAGTGTGTTTACTCCATCAGGATGACCAATCCCTATTTCCTCATTAAATATGGGATTTCCTTCTTCATCTTGTTGGACTGCATTAATTATGGAATCTCTAGTTTCTTGAGTGAGATGTTTTTCCCACCAAGATCTAAGGATTCCAGTAAATCCAGATGCTAATAATTCAACAATATCAGGTTGGGTTAAATTGTTGAAGTTATTTAAATAACTGTTAGCAACCATGGACATATGATTTAATTTGTTTAGTAACTCAGCTTCGCTTAAGCCATCAATATTCCATTCGTACATTTTATTAGATGAGACTGAAAATTGATTACTTAAATTTCTTTCTTCAAGCTGTAAGTCTGGAGGAGTTGGTTTTGAATACCAATTTTTTGTTAAGCTGGTTGGATTTGGTTTATTAAATGATATTTTATTAAATTGGTTTTCTATATCTTTAATTAAAGATATTTCTGAAGTTTTAGATTCATCCGAATCTTCAGCTTCAGAGTCTTTGTTAACAACATTAATTTTATTAGTGCTAGTTTCAACCACTTCACTAGAATCTTTTTGATTAATTCTTTTGAATATCTTATCAAGTTGTCTAGCAACTTCATTGTCTTTTGGTTGGATAGGCAATCCTAAACCTAACCTAAACTCTGGGAGTTTTATTAATGGTGATTCAATTCTTTTTTCAACTTTTTTATCAAGTTTTTTTATTAATATCTAATTTGTCATCAAGTTTATTCTCAATTTTATCTAATTGTTTACCTATAGTATGTAAGCATTGGTTAGTGAAATTATTTTGTTCAATTAATTTTTTAGCACCATCATCCCCACTGGGAATTTTAAAAGGTGTCGCTTTTATTCTAGTGGTTCCTATTGATATATTTATGGTTTGTAATGGAGGGTGGGACAATTCTACTTTAGTGTTGTCTTCTTTTCCCATTGAGTTTTTGTGATTACGTTGCATTTTTTGTAGTATTTTTCATACCATTCAAAAAAATTTATATTTAGATTAAATTCATGCATAAATGTTTCCCATTTATCTATGATTCTTAATCTCCTTTTTTCAGTAGGAATATCAATCCTAAATTGGTGTCTCTTTGGCTTATTTTCTTTTGAATTAAAATCTAGAGTTAGTTCCATCCAATTAATTTTAAACTCTTTGTTAATAGTGAAGAGTTGGTGGTTAACAGTTCATGTCTCAAAATCACTTTGAGTAGGTGATAACTGTTGATCATCTTCTTCGGATTCATTTTTAGTTGAATAGCTAGGTTGAGTAACCTGACCTTCAGTTGTAATATTTTTTTAGTTTAATATTTGTTTTACTAATTAAATCGGGATCTTTTCTAGATAGATTATCTATTCTAGAAGGGACAAATAAACTACTAGCTGCATCATTAAGGATTAGTGGAGGTTTCCTAATTCTTCTTTCATCAAAACTTATTCTGACAGTTCCATCTAGGTATTGTCTTATATTATCTAAATTCATTATGTTTATTAACAGTTGGTTGCCTAGGGAGTTCATTTTCTAAAATCCATTGACTAGGGAAGTTAATATCTTTCCACAAAATTGTTTTGGGAACTTGGATATTAGCATCACTAGTACTACTTTGTATTAAAACAGTTTTATCTTTAGGACTTTTATTAATTGCTTTAACATTTAAATTTGATTTCATACATTTATAATGTATTCTGTAAATTAAGGCAAGAGCCCTTGATCCTTCGATCATCTGGTAATTTCTCCTGCAGTTTTTATATTTGAAGTTAATGCTTTTAAGATATGAGGATCACCTAAACTTAAGGTGAAATCCGGAAAGCAATTAAAATGAATAGGACCATTATGGAGGCTAGATTCCATAATTCCTAATATGCTTGGTGTGAAATTAAGATACCTTGCATCTCTAAGACACAAAAGTATAGATGAATTAACCCCTCTAATTGATAATGGTTTTATAGCCACTTGAATAAGTCCAATATGAATAAAGTTATTGCCTTTGTCCATATGCTTTTTAATTAATTCTCTGCTGAACAAAGAACAATTTTCATTAATAATAATAATAATAATAATAATAATAATAATAATAATAATAATAATAATAATAATAATAATAATATTATTATTTTATTATTATTATTATTATTATTATTATTATTATTATTATTATTATTATTATTATTATTATTATTATTATTATTATTATTATTATAGTAGTAGTAGTAATAATGGCATTTTTTAAAATTTGTGGTTCATTTTTCTTAATTCCGGTTAAACAATACCCCCGGTATTAACTTATACCACAAATAGTGGTATTAAGTTAGTCCCGGTATTAGTTATCCCAGTACATTTGTACGAACCAAATAAGGTATTATAAAAAAAATGGTGCTGGTAAAAGCACCCTAATATTTCAATTTAAACACCCTTTTTATAAAGAAAGGTAATTCATATCGTTAAATATGAGTTTTGAAGACACCCTGGTTGAGAATTCAACCCACAATTTTTAATTTTTAATTTTTTTTTTCGTTTTCTTTTTGCTTCATCGTTGCATCTCTTTTTCGTCAATATCATGTCAACACGACTTTGTAAGATAAGACATTCTTCTTCACTTCTTTACATTATATATGTGTGTGTGTGTGTGTTGTCTTGTATATATATATATATTCATAGTGTTATGTATTTTATTTTTATCTCATAGACTCCAAAAGGGTTTACATGCATCTAATTTCAATACCCAATCAATCTACCAAATTAAGCTTGATTTTGAAATAACCCCATGTATGTATTGTCATTTTTTTTTTTCTGCCAACTTTGTCTATGCAATGTGATTTTTCACCCTATACTTAAAATTGTTCCGGGGAAGATATATTTACTCTCTTTCCAAAGTACCCCTTTACAACATGCCAAAAGCTAAATACTTGCCTCTACACTTGAAGCCACACATTCTAAAATAATTTTTCCATTTACCCTTTTTTCTTTGTTCCTACACAGAAAAAAAGATTTGTACAGTACGAAATTAAATGCTTAGAATTTGAATCTTTGAAATTGCGTGCATGTTTTCCTTCGTTTCTTTTAGTTGATTGGAATTAATTCAACAAGAAAAGGACAACAAATCCAAGATATTGACATAGTTCTAGTTGGTAAGACACACCTCCAATATTCTCACTCTTCACTTATTCACAAAATTAACCCACTCCATCAGTAAAAATTAGAGCAATCCGCAGGAAATAAACCAGAAATTCCAAAACCACAAATATTTGATGCCAAATTTAAGATGCAAATTTGCAATGTAGAAAGATGTGATCTATAGACTCAATCATTTTACACACCGAGAAGGAGACAAGTACATGTTTTGTTTTAAGAATGTATTTATCATTAAGGTGCTTAAACTGTACGTGTGTTCTTAAAAATTTAAAGTTAAAATATGGGTGCTTAAAAATGGGTTTTTAAATTGAATTTGTAGGATGCTTTTACTAGCACCCTAAAAAAATAGTATTAATAATCTCATTCTACTTTTTAATACCCGAATCAAACGAGGCGTAAGTGTATTAAATTAAATGTGCTATATACGCCTGAACCCAAAACTCGACTTAAACCCAAAGCAATGGTTGGTCGTCAATTTTTTCTAATAAAAAGTATTTCGAGAAAAACAAAATCACACTAGTACTTGATCTCAAAATTGATGATAATAAAAGATGCTATTAAACCGATGTGTTATATCCCGTGAGGTTAAATCTAACAAGATTTTATTATAATTAAATAATTAAACCAAAATGTGACATTTTAATCATATCATGTCCGCTTTTTCTTTCGTTTTCTTCTTAAATATCCAGAAGCAAACACTTCTGAGATACGAATAAGTCCGTGAGTGGTCACTATAGTTAACATCAGATCATGAGACATCCATTGCTTTAATCTGCTTCTTCTTTTCCGTGAACCCTTATCCTATCACTATTAGAGAAGCGGACGTGCATTAATTATCTGTCACCCCTAACTTCTTCAAAGTCACGAAAAAATTCAATCAAAAGTTTTTTCCCCAGAAGTTAATTTACTTCTAAAATTAGAAAATGGTTGAAAAAATGATTAATTAGTACGAAAAGATGGAAAATAAAATGAGTTAGTGTTGGTGCTATGTTTTATTATTTTTGGAATTTCCATGAAATCAATTTTTTTGGACAATGGGTACGAAAAGTTTTCCATCGAAAATATCACTCCTCTCCCTCCAACCTCTCGTAAAAGATAATTATTTTTTCAATTATTTTCAGATTTTGCAATCAAGCAGACCCTTAAATTCAAACCTTATCTTCATGTGATGCCAACTTTTTTTGCACAAGTAGGCCAAATCAAACACCCCAAAAATGAGCATACTCAGCTTAAATGTAAATTATCAAAACCCGATTAGAATAAAAATACCTAATATATATTCGAGCAAAAATAGAGTATAACCCAAGACAGGGATATATTATACCGGTTCTTCAGTAAAATCAACATCTCTAAGGAGTGCTTGAAATTGTCAGAGGGAAACAGCTAGGACCGGATACTTCACCTGGTTGAAATTTTTTGATAAAAGAAAGGGTAGTATATTTTGAGAGGCGCATGAATGAATGTAACAGTTAAATTTGGGAGAGGTGATCTCCATGATAAATATTTTATCTCCACCAAATTTCTCTTACAAAATTCAGTGCATCTTCAAATGGAACATTCAATAAATAGGTAAAAGTTAAAATTCTAGATCTTACCAAAAACTGATGTAGGATCCGCTCTACTCTCTAGCATCTCAATTTTCCTCCTTTGTCACTTGTGAGTTCAAAAGCAGGAGACTGATGAGAGAATCTCAATAACTCGACTGGCAATATCACCAAAACAGATATGTTTGATCTTTGTCCTCCTTGACTCTTGAAAAACCGACTTGAACTCAGCCACATGCACCAATGGTGAAACTTCATATTGCATGTTTCAAGCTATTGTACATTAATGGAAGGGAATGCATCCTACACTTGTAACTAGTGATACTCAAATCTAGACTCTTCAGTTTCGGTGGGTCCTTTTTTACAGGAACAAACTTACAAACTCAACCTCGTAAACATATCTAATAATAACACGATAATTATGGGCATCTCCGTGCCCTTACTAACTGTCTGTACACAAAGCTGCTCTCGAGATATAATTGGCCATATACAAAAATTGAAATGTGAAACCTTGTTCATGTTGTAACTATAAATTCCATATCAATCCAATGGATAGAGAAGATTAAAGACAGATGCGTACCCAAATACATTTGTTTGAAAAGATGATCGAACAAAAACAAATCCCTTTTGGTCTTCCAATTAAATACGTAGTTTCTCTAAATATTCACTCTGTAGATGGGGATACAAAAGAAGAAGACAACATACGTTCTATTGGGGATCAAAACCCCATATGTTAGAAAACTACTTTGGTAACTGCCAAAGTGGTCACTAACTTTTAGTATTTATAAATTGGCCCCTCATCAATTTAAAAAATACAATCTGATTTCTACACATTAATTCCATAACAAAAAAATACCCTTAAGCTTAATTAAAAACTTAATTAGATCACTTAAGTTTAGGCTTCTTAATGATAACACACATTAATAATTTACACGTGTGGTCCCAATTAGATTAATATAAAATCAATCTAACAATTCATATAATTTACACGTGTGGTCACAATTAGATTAATATAAAATTAATCTAACAATTCATATATAGGATATTTCTTGGGCCCTTATTTTAATGTCGTATTTAAAATCTTCGCTCTTTGCATAAGTTATAAAACTCTCACTGTAATAAGGGCCCTTGCTGTTGCCTGCCCAACACACCTTCAAGGCCGACCTGTCTAAGGTAACAATGTGAATGCAAATGTAAAGAGCACGAATAAGGAAATTGAGAAGTATTCAATGCCATACATGTCACCAAGGATTTGATATAGCGTAGTAATACTTATAATTGTGAGTCCGTAATTCAATTGTATACATCCGAACAACAAATACAACCAAACAAAACCAAAACTAGCATATCTTGATGACAATTGGCCCAAACCATCTAACATTCACATGGAGAACACCTAAACCACGTTTCAATTTCCCACAAAATTCATATTGTATCTTCATATGGACCATTCAACAAAAAGGTGAAGTAAAAATTCTCTGTCTAGAATTTTGTGGGTAGGATTCTCTCACCTTTTGAACTTTGAATCTCCGCAGCAAAGAGGTTGCAACATAGTGCACGGTTCAATTGATTGAATGTCCAATTGCACCAATCCACATGCATCTCTAAATATACTTAATTTGAACATATCTATTAGGCAACCCGTCTTTATACATGGCCCATATCTGATCAGTTTGGAACTTCTCCATAGATCTTTCCCACGTAAAGTCATGAAACACGTCTTCCGAAACTTCTTTGGGACTTGAGTCTACTTTCCCATTTGATTTCACATTGGCCAAACACGATGAACCATTTTCTTTAGAAAAAGGGAATTCGCCGTGTCTCTTGTCTTTGGTAACATTTGAATGCCCGGAGGTGTTCTGTAATTCCCTCGGTGATCTTCTAAGTTCAATGGTCTCACTTTCAAAATCGTCCTTCTCCGGTGCACTCATCTTTTCATTCTCTGGTTTTGATTCCACTTGTTCTTCAGGGCACAAAACTATGAAGAAAACATTGATTATAATAAATAAATTTGAAGATGCATGACAAAGCAGTGGCAACTTTTGTGTCCAATTACTAAATGAAAACGGAATATACTTATTACTTAATAATAACAATAATTATGGGGCTTCTCATTCCCTTAGTAACTACTAAAGGAAACAAGACGTTTAACTGCAAAACAAGCATGAACGAGGAAATTGAGACAACTGACCAATGCCACATTAAAAATTAAACATTGGCCGTAGTTTAGTGTACTTGTGAACTAATGCTGCAAACACCTTGAAGTTTTTCTTGGACCGCAATTTCATCTTCATTAGTCCAAACAAAATAACAACAATTAGAAAACGTATTAATAATACAAGGCTAAAATGGTTAGAAAACAAAAAAAAAACTAACAACATTACGATGCTTAAGCCTCAAATTCCTTTTGACATTTTTTACCCACAACTAAGATTCCCTCCTCCTATATCTTTCTTCAATTCCTTTCTCATCTTCTTTTTCTTCCCTTCCTTTCTAATATCAATATTTTTCCATTGAGTCTGTACAATAACATTAAGCCAGGAGTGATTTCCATTGCTCAACAATGTCACATTTTCCATTCCAAATTTACCCTAAAAACTACATTTAAACTTCTCAACCACAGCAATCCACTAGGAACCAACATATTTATCAACTCAGAAGTGAATTCTGCACATTTTCCACTAAAAATTTCCCCATCAATACAGTTTCCAAAACAATAGATTGTCTGCTAGTTTTTTAGAAAAACCTTAGCCCTTAATATTGCATCAACATATATACATCACATATGCCATGAATGTTTGTATTATCCCCCCCTCCCTCTCTCTATATATATATAGTAGATTATTTGCAATATATATACTCAACTATATAATTGTGACTTATTGTACTTACTAATTGCAAATGCCATTGTGAATTTGTATATGCCCACTTCTCTGCATATATATATGTACAAGTAAACGTATCATCAGGCATACCTTCACAACAACACTACATTATGTAATTTACGCTTGTAATGTACTTGCACAGTTGCACATTTGTACTACACAAAGTATATATTATATACTTTATAATAGTACAGCACTCTCGTGATCACAGCAATGTAAGCTATTTTTGTCATTTTATTAGCATTTCCTTCTTGGTAATTTTGGTTGGGTAATATTTTTTCCTGTTCTCTCTTAATTAAATAATATCCTCTTGAGCCAAGAAAAAAAATACATAAATGAGCCCATTCCGAAAATGGTTTTATGCTAAAAGTAGTGCATCGCTTAAAACATAAAAGAATTTTATGTTGAACATGCTTACAGGATCCATAAGAAGTCATGAATCTAGGATGGTGTAGGAATTTTGTAACCATGTGTGCTTGCAATAGTTACCATTCGTAGGATTAATCAATGTTGCATGAATTGGACGAATGGTAACATAGGTTCAACAAAGTTCGATATCATAAGAATAGGAGAAATCTGTTTGGGACCTGGATGACAAATATTAAGCTACCACTATTGCACCAAATGGACGACACTGAGCTATTTGGTAGCCTAACGATTAGCAGTCAGCTATTTGATGTGTAAAACTTTCTTTTTTTCTTTACACTCAGCAGCTCTCCGTAAAGCTTCCATGTAAAGCATGAAATGAGTAATCCCATAAACAAAGAACCATCACTCCCATTCTGCGAATGATAAATAAATATAAAACAAAGAACATCCCATTACATTACCAATGTGGGATATGTGGGTCTTAATTCTTAAAGCATGTCGTCCTCGTCTAGCTGGGGTCAAACACAAAGGATTACTGGTCATTGCTAGCCGCAGTGATCTAAATAGCAGTAGCGTAACGCGTAGCGTTTTGGTTTCGGAATTTCGTAGCACACATAAATTATGTAATAGCGTAAGCTATTCGGGACATAAATAGTGTAATAATAAAAATAAAAATTACTAAAGAATATTATTTTAAATAACTATTTATATATACATATACATTATTATTATTATTATTATCAGTGTTCTAAAAATCGGGCCTAGGCGGGGACTACGCGGAAATCGTTGCCTTCCCGCCTGGCCTAGGCCTAATCCTTTGTGTTTAGGCGCCAGGGTGATTAGGCGCCAATTAGGCGGGCTAGGCGCCGATTAGGTGGGATTTTTCTCTCTTTTTTTTTTCTTCAAAACAATATAGTTTCATGTAAAAACAAAAAAAAACCATGTTTATTAGCTAGCCCTCTTTTAATTGACCTAATTCCGTTCTCCTCATCCTCCTCCTCTCAGTCTCTGATCTCCATCTCCTCCTCTCCTCTCCCCTCCCCTCCGGCTGTATTTTGGGATGTTCACTTAGGTTTGATTGTTTGATCTTGTTTATTTTGTTTTTGGAATGCATGTTTTATTGGAATATTAATGTTAATTTCAAAGGTATATTATGTTTTGTTAGTATTATGTTATTTAAAATAATATTTTTAATAAAAAATCGTTTGACTGATTAATTCCCGACTAATCCCCTGGGCGCTAGGCCCCCCCTCGCCGACCTAAGAACGCCTAGCGATTTTTAGAACATTGATTATTATAGCGCCTAGGGTTTGAGCTGCAGCTAGGGTTTTCAGATCTCTCTTCAGCAAAAAAGACATTTATTTTTTATCCCAAATAGCACACACTTTCTCCATTTGGCATACGCTTTTGCATAGATAGTGTGCCACATCATCAAATAGCTCACCCCTTTTGTGCTCTACGCAATCTTGCCTACGCTTTGTAGTGTTTTACCCAGATTTCACACAACAGCGGGCTACACATGGTTAGCAGACCAAATGATTTAAGCTCGTGGTCAGCCACACAAACACACCCCAAAATATCCTAAAACTCACATTGTAGTGGACCCATATCTGCTCTATTACGTTTGTAACAACCAAGTTCTCACCCAAAATGGCTAGCTCAAGTCATTATTTAAGTTCATTGAACTTACATATATATTAAGGACACCCCACTACACTAAGGTTGTCGTTATGTGTTGTCATAAAAAGCTTTTGGCAATTCCACCACAACATTATAATAAAAAATCATCAAGCTTCGCTATTAAGCATCATATCAATTAATCCAGAAAACAAAAGATGAAATTGAAAAAACAGATAAATAATACTTTATTAGGAACATCACCAGAAATCTTATGCTTCTTGTTGGATTCACATTCTGATTCTGATTGCTGTATCCTTTTTTTCCCATTAGAACAACTCTCCAAAACGTTGTTTATACATTTTTAGGCTGATAGGAGCATCACCTCTCTCGATTCGAGTTGTTTCTCTTTCCAATTGATCTCCTCCATTCTCTCACCACACGATTTCTGTATATTCTCAGATTGCTTCATCTCCAAATCAAGTTTCTCCAAGAGCCCCTCAATCAATCTTTGTTGAGCGGCGAGTTTCTCTTCTCTCAGCTCCACCTCCTGCATGCTCTCTTCAGCTGACCTTTGAAGCAGATCCAGACATTTCTCCTTCAACTTCAGTTCGCTAGATTGCTCTTCCTGAAGTTAGGGGTAATGTAGCGGAAAGTTAAGAAATTGACTAAGCCTTGATTAAACAAGTATTAAACACTCAATAGAGAGAAGAAGACGCTCACAATTTTATTCAATAATAGTCTGCAATAAACGATTACATGGAAACGCTCTTATAAGAAAGAAAATGTAAGAAACGAAACAAATTCAAAATAATTACCAAAAATAGAAAATTGCGGAGAACTTGATGTGTTGATGCCAAGAATCACGCCCGGATTTGTTGGAAGCCAAATCTAACCTTCCTTACAACTTATTACCAAATCTAATCCTGACATAAATAGTAAATTTGCTGATTCGGACACCTAGACGATAGAATTTAGCCGAAAAATAGCATGCTTCACCGCCAAAGGCATTGGAATGAATTTTCTGGGTGTTTTTGGTCAAACTAGCCTGGTCCCATGACATTCTAGCTGAGTCATTTTTTGGGCCTGTTAGGCTAGTGTAGACAAATAATTCTTCTATTACCTGTTTTGCATAGGTTTTTTACACGGGTCTAAATTTTGGAACAAAACTAAGGTGGCGTTTGATAAAACATCTGAAAACTGAAAACTTAACTAAAAACTTAAACTGAAAAAGTTGTTTGTTTACTTCTGAAAACTATGTCTGAAAAAATGTTGTTTATTTGAATATAATACATCTGAAAACTGAATTTTTTTTAATATGACAATTTTATCCTTACTAATTCATTTAGATCAAATGAAATAAAAAAGACCATATTATTTAAACTTTTCAACCAAACTAATTTATTTCATTTATGAAAATTACTAACTACTATTACCTCACTAACAACATATCACCACCAGATTCTTCATTTGCTGCCTATAGGGACTGAAAATGGAGCTTATATCCCACACTCTGTTAAAGGCACAGTAGTGTTAAATGATGGCCCCTATGAGCTCATATCACCACCAGATTCTTCATTTGCTGCCTATGGGTTTTCTGCATTTTGGAGAATGAGAACAGAATAGTGGCATGGTTTTAGGGGATAAAATGGGTATTCTGCATTAAGTGTTTTCAGATTTCAGATTTAAGTGGTAGTTTTACCACTTAAATTTTTTGACACAATTTTTCAGATTTAAGTGATACATCACTTAATTTTTTTTACCAATCAAACAACATTTACACCACTTAAATCTAAAAACTTTAAGTTTTCAGATTTAAGTGGTTCAAACAAACACCACCTAAGACGAAAGTAGAGTTACGTGGTGTCAATCGTTTCATTTCTAGGGCATGCCTATTAGCATGCAGATATTGTAACTGTGTCTATCAATTGTCCGTGTTTACGTAGGTTGCATTCGTATTAGCTAAAAATAAGACAAACTCGCACTTTCTTCTAGTGATTCGTGTATCAGACAAATACACAACTTAAAAACATAAATGGCAAGCCCCTACATACATGAAATGCACAAAATTGAATGTGCTTATGTTGGATTTGTTTGGCCCTTTCGTCGAGGGATTGGCGAATAGAGTCGAGGTTTTTGTTGCTGTCTGTTATTGAGCGTTTAATTGAAAGCAAACGATTCTCACGTGATTCAAGTAGAGTGAATCGTTCTTCGAAGTAGCGCTGAAATCAAAGTGGGAGTCGAGATCATTCCAGAGGAAAATGAACAAATTGATAGCTTTTCGAACCCCATTTTTCTTGAGTATGGAATGGTGAGTTACAGAGTAGTACTCATCTTGTCCTGTGAAGAAGCCCATAGCATGGTATACTATTCTATTGATGTTTTTGAAGGAAGAGGCAACTCGAGAAGAAGAACAAGAAGAGCTGCCTAATGTAGAGAGAGAGATAGAGAGAGTTTGAACTACTCTCCGGTAAGATTTGTTCCTCCATTACTCCTCATCAGTCTAATTAAGTGGATTTATTTTGAGATTATAAATAGATAAAAAAAATTCGAAACAAAAATTTTAAATCAGAAATCAACTTGATACAAAATTAATATTTATGTTTTGTTAAATCTATTAAAAAAAGAGATAATAAGCTCTAAGGTCTCGCTCCGTAATGTTTTATGATTTTAAGGACAGACTCATGTTTAATAAAAGGAATTAGTACTAATTTCATAATTTGATTTTACAATAAGGACACTTTTCATAATATCAATTTATTTGAAGGAAAATGATAAATATTAATGGACAAATATACCCCTAAATAAACATCTCACCGCAGATTTCCTCTCTGCTCCATTGGTTCTGTCGATTCCGTCTTCTCTAAAGCCACCAAAGCTGTTGCTCAAATCAGTGGCAAACCCGAAAGCGTAATCCCCTTATCTCTCTATACATTTATATAAATTCATTCTATTCGTTTTATTTGTTTATTCATCAAAGGCGATCGGATCTATGAGTCAAGCCGCTGGAAAACTCCATCTCGTCGTCACTCCTCTAATCCCACCCATCAACGTAACTCCCCAAGCTGGTGCGGAATGAGGGTTATCTTTAGGGAGGCGTCAACGATTGTGAGCATCCGTGTGCCGAAAAAGTCGCCGGTGGATGTGGTGGGTGTTGAGGAAGGTGAGGTTGATGATGGAGATATAATGAAGCTCTGCTAATTTGAGGTTATAGTTCACTTGGCCTTGAAATGGTGGGGGAAAATCAATAAATAAGGAGACATTACTGTTTCTTTGCTTTACATCTCGAATTGTTTTGTGGGCAATTAAATTTTTTAATATATCTTTACCTTTTCAATTGAAATTAGAGAATAGATATTGAGCCTAAAAATTCAATCGGAAAAGATAATTAAAACAACTACTGTTTTAAATTTGTAGATTGAATTTCGGTAGATTCTTCATAGTTTAATTTTAATCCTTGAATTTCGATAGATTCGACAGAGATTAGACAATTGTTATGCAAGTGCTTGGTGCTGGTAATGGCTAGAAACTTTATAGTTATTGTTCAGAAGGTGCTAAATGCATTTAGCACCTTCTGGTTGTTGCTTAGAATGTGCTCTAGGTGGTGCTAAATGCATTTATCACCTTCTAGTTGTTCATTTAGCACCTTCTGGTTATTTGTTCAGAAGGTGCTAAATGCATTTAGCACATTCTGGTTGCTGTCCAGGTGGTGCTAAATGCATTTAGCACCTTGTGAGAATCCGCAAATGCGACCCCCGGGTTCTCGTTCCCGTTGGTGGGCGTCTGAAACATCGAAAAGGATTCCGTTATTCCATTTGCTTCTATGTGTTGATAATTCATATCGGGAGTCCCTCTATCCTATTTCTAGATGCAAGAGGGTTCGTTCAGAGTCGCCAGTACGTTTTACGAGAAAACAGACAAAATGATTGTGTAAGAGGGAAGGCTACAGATAAGCCTCTCTTTACACGTTTGTCTACGAAACCAGGATTCTATAGGGTTCGGAAACTATATTACGGTTTGGGAAGGTGTTAGACACCCATTCCGCCCTTTTGGTCTCTAGTGGTCTTATATGTTTATTCTATGTTGGAAAACTTGGATGCTTTTACTGATATTCTACTGCTTTCTAGAAATAACTAATGAAAACCTGTTTTTCGAGCGCGTTAGGAATCTACCACAACTATGTCGCCACTTCGCTTACTAGGAATCTACCGACGATATGTATAAGAATAAGAGAGATCACCAACTAAAAGGTGGATATAAGAATAAGAGAGATCACCAACAAATAATATAAGACTTTAGTTGGTTAGTGCTAAATACATTCTGGTTGTTGTTCAGTTGGTGCTCAGAAGGTGCTAAATGCATTTAGCACCTTCTGAGCACCAACTAAAAGGTACTAACATCGATCTTGTGCAAAATAATATATGGCGTGGCTATATATAATTTGTTTCCAGTGGGATCTTATAATAAATTACCAGTGCATTATTGATGTAGTGCAATTATACTGGAAACACTATACATACACAATGGTTTAATAATAGCTAGCCCCTGTAGTTTGAGAATTTCAGCTACATTGGCTAATGAATAAGAACTAGCTTCCTTTTTTTTTAAAATATATATTATTTCTGTACAAAGTCGTGTTTAGCTGAAGTAAAATTTTACAATAACAAATACTAGATTACGTAATGTGAAATGAATGGGGCCAACCCACCCCTGCTTTGTCGGGCTATATGGAGGTGTATGTGTCGGGCTATATAGAGGTGTATGTGGGGGAGATGTTATATTTATGGTTATTGTGTTATTAGTTAAATAAGAAAGGGGTATAATGTCTTTTTCCTATGATATCCTTAATTTATAATGCTAATTTATAATGGGCCTTTGCAATTACGTTGTTATTGTAATGATCCCTTATGCCCAATTGCCTCTAAAAAAAAATGTCTATTACATTTTCAAATTAGACAAAAAATAATAATAAAGAGGAATCAAGTTGCTAATGGTCGGTGCATATTTTACATTTTTCAATTTTCTCCAAATGTTTTAATTTTTAAATAAAATAATTAATTCGTAGAATCATTCTTTCAAGTATTCGAAACCATCTAATCTTATTTTGGATGCTAATACACGTCCCGATTCAAATCAAAAAAACCTTCCCAAGCTAGTCCATCGTGGTCAAGTTGGGGTCCCGCATGCATCATTTAAGGGTGTATCTAATTGCAAACATGAAATTTATATGGAAATAAAATAAGTTTGAAGCAGTTAAATTGCCTATAATTGAGTTGTATGAAAAATGTCAATTAAATGTGTTTGATTGCCTTAATTTTTTATCCAAAAAATATTAGTTATATTATGGCAATTTTAATGTAGAAAAATTATGGGTATTTTTTTTTACATAATTTTATAGTCATGATGTATCTTGTTTAATTCATCTTGATTAGTAGATTTTAAATATTAAATTTTTATTAAATTTTGAATTTTGTAGTTTAAGTTATAGCATTTTTAATGTAAAAAATAGGTAAAATTTTGTCTAAAAAAATGTGCAATTGCCTAGAAAATAAATACAAGCCCCCCTCCAAAGAAAATGTTTTCCTTGTTTACATGGAACAGTACATGAACAGTGCTGAAAGTGGGAGTTTGACTACCAGAAAAATGTTGGCAATCAAACAGTACAAAAAATGGCCAATCAAACGCAACCTAAGTAAAAACAAAGGCAGGCGCTAATTATGTTTACTATATCACTTTTTAATAGGGTAATTTTATTTCTATCCGCGAATTTTTTCAGTTAATCCACCCTTGATTTATGTTAATATTGAAATAAACTTCTTAAAACTTCATTATAAAAATTGAGAAGTATATCCACCAATTAATAATTCTTTTAAATGTATTTATTTTTAAAATTAGTTTCCTAATTAGAATAAACTTCCTTACTTTTAAAATTAGTTTCCTAATTAGAATATACTTCCTTAATAATATATTTTCTTAATTTGTTAAAAGGTATCTTGATACAAGGACTATAAATTTATTATTCATCAAAAATATACAATACTATTAAACTGGGCGGAATTAATTTATATTATTACATCACAATACTAACGAATAATTTTTTTCAACAAATGAGTTTACTATTTTCTTTTTCTTTTTTCTATACAATAAGGGCTCTAAATAAATAAAAATAAAGCAAAACTAGAACTTAAAGAACTAATTAAGAATTACTGGTTGGAGGCAACAAACATCATTTCCTTCAATTAGGGGTGTTCAAAATTCAATCCAAATCGAGAAACCGATCCAATCCAATCTAATCCAATCCATTTTTTCTGGATTTTATGGATGATTGGATTGAATCGAATGCAAAAATTGAAAACCGAAAAAATTGGATCGGTTTCAGTTTTATATGGTCTACAAACCGATCCAATCCAATATTAAAGACTTAAAGTAGTAATTTTGTAATATTCATAAAATAAGGGGCTGCTTTGTAATATTTGTAAGATGAAGGTTTTAATTAAAATAACAATTAACATCTTAGTGAGTCAGTGATCTCACGAAGTATAGAATTATTATTATTATTATGATGTATCATAATATAATAAAGATCCAGCCTAAGCCAGCTAGCCTGATTAAGCGGGATGGCTAGTTTTTTTTAATTTATTTATTATTTAAATAAAAAACTTTTTGGCTAGTTGACTCACATTGTATATTTGTATAAGATTATGTTAGATGCATCAAACAAAGAATCGGATCGGATGGAAACCGATCCAATCCAACATTTAATTGGAATGGATTAGATTGGTAAAATATATTGGATTGGATTGGATGCTAAAACCTAAAACCGACATCGGATCGGATCGGATGCGGATGGTTTAAAATCACCGGATTGGATCGGATGGACACCCCTACCTTCAATCTCAATCCTTTCAAGCCAAAGGAAGAATATTCAACTATAATATATGTTTGTTTTCTTGTTTGCCATGATAAATCTGTAATTAAAGTTATAATTTTAATTTACTTCTAAGTATGAACTAAATTTTGTAGACGTATTACAAATATTTCAAACTATACTTACTGTTTAATTACTATTCCAAAACTAATGTGAATTATTGTATAATCTCAATTCTAAAACCAAATGTGAATCATAACTATAGTCTAATCTTATAGTCTAATCTCGAGTTTGGAAAGTGGATATAATTAACAATAAATTATATATATTATAAATATCATTTTATTATACAATTTATGTTTACTTTTTGATATATTATATGATGGTGGATAGAAGTAAAAATTTAGTAGATAATTTACAATTGAATTAAAAAGAATCATTATTTTATAAAAATTATGCCAATATTGATTTTTGTAAGTTTATCAAACAACGTGGTTAAACTTAATGGGCAATAAAGATTATCTCAGTAAAACCCAAAAAGATGGATAGATTGACAAATTTCGTTGATAGAAATATAATCACCCTTATTAATTACTAATCAAATTGATTAGGTTGTTTAATTTCTTTTGATTGTTGAAATTTAAATTTTGAATTATTTGATTTTCTATATTTTAGTAATTGATTAAGTTGTTAGAAGTTATTTGATTGTTTAAATTTAAATTTTGAATTTCATTTTATAGATATTAGTTTCTAGCAAGATTTTAAAAGTTTAGATTAGTTTAATAATCAATTAGATGATAGTGACATTATAGGAATAACAATAACATAAATTAGTTTTGTAGCTATATTAATTTATTTTTAATTATTTATCCATAAAAGTTTGTATTTTAAACAAAATTTTGGACCTTAAAGTATTGGTATAAAAGTTGTGTCCTTAAATAGATAGAGAAATGATTATTCGTCCTTAAAACTAATTGCTCCTATTTTTATTTATTTAATTAAAATGGATGTAGTTATTAATCTAGTGGATTTTTCAATATTAAATCATTAATAAAATAGTATTTATAAAATTAAATCAATAATATTTTTGGTTAGTCCATCCACATTTGTGGATTAATTTAGTAGGCAACGCAGATTAACTTAATAACGTGGATTAACTGCAAGATATTGTGGATAGAAATAAAATCACCCTTTTTAATATTTCATTTCTTCTTAATACTGATTTTAGTACTATTTTTTATTTACTAGCACTCCTACCATTCTAATATCTAATTTTAAGTTAATTATGGTAATTAATACTTGGTTTTATATAATCGAATATCTTCAACTTACTTTAGTTGTAAAAAATCAAGATTTTACATCTAACTTTAGTTGTATAAGGCCAAATGGATATGAAAAAATTAAACTTGTTTTCAGATACCACTATGTTCTATACAACCAATTAGCGCGCATTTACCTCGGTTGTAAAGAACCGAATAGGTTCACTATTAACTTATTTGTATATAACCGAGTACAATTGCATACACATCATGTCACTCTGTTTTTCGGGTTTTTTTTGCATTCTATCTATATTCATTGATTTAGGACGAAATAAAATATAATTAAGCAGTTCAAAAGATAACTATGATACCCTTTTTGGATTAGCATTATCTTTGAATTTCCCTTTGAACTTTTTGTTGATGATGATCTTTAACTTCATCTCTTTATTTCTATACTTATTTCATTACACATTATGATCTTCACACTCAATAATAATATAAATAACAATGATGTTCATTTTCGTGTTTAGATTTGAGATGTTTGAAAGAAATGAAAACGAAATCAAAAGTGTATGTAATTCATTGGTTGTGTAATGGATACATGGCTTAGAGTGGTGGGTCTATGAGTGGAGTTTGTTAATTTGATTTGTGTTATTAATGTAAATGATGAGGGTTATTACTTAAGGTTATTAATTAGAGTTAATAATTGTAAATATTTAAAAATTGTGTGGTGAGTAAATACAGTAATTAAGTGTGTTAATGGTATGGAGTGTTAAAGAGTGATATTGAGGGTATAATTAGCGCCCACTAAAACAAAAAGATAGTGCCACCTTATAATTAAGAAAAATGTAATTCCATTTCAACTCTTCATCTTATCCTTAATTTTTGTTTTAAAATAACTTAGTCCTATGTTGACACTTTATTATTTATTATGTGACTAATTTATTTATTTATTTTACATAGGCTTTGTTCGATTGTCTCTCAAATTAACAAATAAATAATTCACAATTACTAAATTAAATTTTCAAATTTATTTGTATTTGATTATAAAAATTATACAATCGTAAATATAATAACTGAAGATGATAGATAGAAAATTAAATTAAGTCATTATAATTAAAACATAAAATTGCCTAACTCTAAACTGGAGAATTCGGTCCAAGTCTATATTTCAAGAAAATTTAGCACCGAACACTTAATTTTAATGCCCCTTGACAAAATTTAAAAGATTGATACATAGAGAAATTTCAAACATATTTTTTTGACCATTTGAAAATTTTTATATAAATATCATAAATACTCTATAAATCATAATTTAATTATTTTATAACTGCACAAATTTATAATGTGTTATATTTTTGCGAAAGTATATCATTTTGTTAAAGGTAATTATTTCTTAGTGCTACAAATGCATTAAAAAATTAAAAATTATGTAGTCAAGTTGTGATCCCGCATGCGTCATCTAAGTAAATTTGAAATTTGCATTCAAAATTTAAAGTTTGTCACTTAAATTTGAAGACTTAAAATTTCTTTTTAAAAAATACTTATTTTACTTTCATTAAAACCCTAATCATGTGATCTAAATACATTAATAAGGGTAAAATTGTCATATTAAAAAATTCAATTTTTAAATGTGTTATATTCAAACAAATAATATATTTTTTAAAATATAATTTTTAAAAGTAAATAAATATTTTTTTTTCATTTAAATTTTTAGTTTTTAATTCAATTTTCAATTTTAGTTTTAAGATTGATGGTTGACATCGTACATAGCAGGTACAGGGGCGCTGATATTTAAAATAAATAGATCAGCTAATCTAAATAAATGATAGCCATTAGATTTAAATGAGCATATCTAACGGTTAACTGTATATGGGATATAAAATTAATTAATTTTACTTATTCTTTCTTTGAAACACAATAGATCAAGCGAGTTTTTTTTTCACCCCAGACGCGAACTAAAAATAGGCATCATCACCTGCCACGGCCGCCGGAGAAATCAAGCAACTTCACCAATTTTCATGGACGTGGTATGCTCTTTCACGCTTTGTCAGTGCTTTGTTACCTTCTCTTTCAGCCTCTCTCAATGCTTTCTCTATATATATATCTCTTCTCACTCAGGTATGTGAAATTGTTTATAAAAATATATTGGTGAAATTGTGAACATTGAAAGTGGATTATCACCGATATAAGATGCCTTAGGTCATTTAGTTGATAGAACTTACATCAATCGAACCAAAGGGTAAATAATTGAAAGAAAGGTTTTAGGGTTTTGTTGACGTGAGTCTGCAAAATTAGTTTTGGGATAAGAACTGAATTTCTTTAGTAAATTTTAGGGTTAATTAGTCATAAATTTTGTAGTGTAGCCATTATGCTCCTTAATCATCATATTTATTGTTCTTTAGCGTTACAATTATTATTGGGGATTTGGGGGTGTTATTGGCATAAATTCTCAAGTTATTTAGGGGGGTTACTGTTCTTTGGCATTATAATTAATATTTTCAGATTATTAGAATTTGGTGGTCTCTTTAGTATTTGCATTTTCTTGGCTATGCAAAGATAAGTTGTTCAAACTCTTTGATGTACTCTGGTTAGTTACAAATTATCTTTTCTTTAGTATATAATCCTCTATTAATTATTTTGTGTGTTATTTTTTTTTGCCCCGGTGAACCTAATTCTAGATCCACCACTCGAAGAAAGTGCAAGCGTTGCCATTTACAGACCATAAAGAAAGTGCAAGCGTTGCCATTTACAGACCATGAAGAAAGTGCAAGCGTTGTTATTTATAGACCACCACCAAGATCAAGATTTGGAATTCAAGAAAAGACTTAAAATGCCTCACTACAAGAAGAAAGTGTAATCAATATCGTGAAGAAAGTGCAAGCTTTGTCATTTATTGACCACCAAGATCAAGATTTGGAATTCAAGAGAAGAATTAAAGTGCCTCACTCTAAGAAGAAAATGTAATCAAACGAATTGATTAAGTTTTAAATTAGCAAACTTATTTGAATTGGATAAATTATTGAAGAAGAAGTATTTGGGTAATTTGCCTCAAATGTTGTTCTTGAGTTGGAGATTTTAATAAAATTGAAATTCTTTGAGCATACTGAACTTTAGTTTCTCATTTAATTTTTCAGTAGCCTATTAATACGTAGATGCACAATCATGGATACTTCTTAAAGTCACACGCTACTTTCTACTACACCTCGAGATAAAATTAATCATCCAAAGTAGTATAAAATGACATAAATAAAGAAAGTTCACTAATTTCATTAAAGCAACCTCATCCATTGAAACGGTAATAATATGTAAAATTCAAGGACAAACAAAATGACTAAAATAAAGTTTAGGCTTAAAAACCAACACAGACCAAAACTAATGAATTTTGTGTCCAAATCACCTGAAGCATTAATAAATAATATAATTTAGAATCAGCTGGGCAACACTTGAAAAATAATATCCTTTGGATCTGACAAAAAAATGACAGAAATACACACTTAAAAAACCGCACTGTGTGTAGATAGAAAGATATTAATATTATGACTTACAAAATGACGGTGGAGATAACGATGTAACAGGAAATCCGGGTTTAAGTTCTTGGCTTCTAACATCTTTTGGATCCTACAAAAATAAAAGAATATATATATATAATTTACTTTTCACCTTTTCACAAGACATAACAAAATAATGAAAAATTTATATTTACCTTTTCAACTCTTGTTTTTTTTCCCTTTCCTTGTCGTTGTTCATGCAAGGGTTTTTGCCTTCTTGTTTTTTGTTTCCCTTCTTTTTCTTCAATGCTCCTTTAAAATTTGGGTCTTAAGTAGAGTCTTTAACTTGTTGTCCCGCATCTTTAGGATAATTATCAAAAACTCTCTTACAAAAATCCATTACCATGCTCTCTAGTCCCTTACAAGAATCAATACAAATTGAACCATGATATAAGGCTCGTAACAAAATACTATTCATCCGATTGATGAAACCATTTTTATCTTCTCTTTCCTTTACATCTTCATCAAGTGAAAACCAACTTTTCGCTCCTCTAGCCCATATTTTCAAAAAATATTTCTCTAGAATTTTATATACATCCTCCTTACTAAAAACTTTAAGTATATGATGACACAAAATTCCCTCCATCTCGAATAGTTTACAAGAGCATGTAACTACATCCCTCGATCGATCGAAATACACTTTGAATTCTTTACTTGCCACATCTAGTGAAGTAATGATAAATTGATTCTCATATTGTCCCTAGTTGTATTTAAATGCCTCTAATGACTTATCAAACTCTTTTTCAAATAGTAAAGATATTTTTGGAGTATAGATCTTCGCAGCTTGTCTTAGTAGTGGAGAGTGATCCATTGACTCAGGTGGAAGCTTTTGTCTTGCATAAAACTCCGTTGCTCGCTCATTCAATCTTTTGTCACTAATTACAGAATCAAACTGTACAAAAAAATCTTCCATATTAATGTCAGACCGCAAACGATCTTTTATATCATTGTTTAACCTTTTTAATTGAGTGATCCTTATCCCCAAAGTGAAGGTATTTTTCATAAAGCACATAGCCCATTTCTGTCTCAATGCATATGTATTATTAATCCAGTTGTTATCCTTCACACCACAATCTTCTACCATTTTCTTCCAAGTTACTTCAAATTCAGCCTCATCTTAAATGCGGAGCATACATTGGTAAAAAGGACCTTGAAAGTTCTTATCGCCTTTCATGTAATTTCCCATATGCTTATTTGCATTTTGGGAAAGATGCCAAGCATATAATCCGTGAAATGATTCAGGTAACACTTGAACTATTGCATTAGACATGGTTTGACATTGATCCGTGAAGATTGTTTATGGCTTTTTATATTTGTGTGCCTTCAAAAATGTTTCCAAAACCCACACAAATGAAGGTATTGTCTCATCATACATAATTGCTACTCCAAATATTATTATCTGTCTGTGATGGTTAAAGCCAGTAAAAACAGCAAGAGATCTTTCTGATTTGTTTGTTCCGTACGTAGTATTTAAAACAACCACATCACCAAACACCTCATAATTGAGCTTCATTCGACAATCACACCAAAATATGTCAGTGACTTCCTCATTCATGTCAAGCAACATGGAATGATAAAAAGATGGATTTTTCAACTTCTGACGATTAAAGTACTTCAATATACTCCCTAGCTCTCCACCTGCCATATATTTTTCTCTCTTAGACCGTAAATAAGTCTTATGATCCTCCATAATATATCTAAGACGGTCTTTACCACCAGCTTCAACACCAAAAAATCCATGTGCTTTTGCATTACTCAATCCTGTAGCATGTGCTATCACAAACGCACTTTTTTGAGCATCTGACATATTTATGTTTACTTTCAACAGGAAACGAGTCTCCGAAGGCTCAAGTTTATGATTATGCTCACTTTTAAAAAATTTAATCATGTATTTTCCATTCTCTCGATTTAAGAACAAATTAATCATCACCTTACAATCCGTTCTTACTTCTGGACGATGCTTGCTGTAGATTCTTCGTTTATCGTTCTCGTGAACCCCGGATTTTGAGCAATAATACACAATATTTGTGATTATTTTATCCTTTGGATATCTATTAAACCTCTGTTGTCTAATGCTAAATCCCATATGTTTCCTATAATTTGTCCAAAAAAGTTTAGCATCATCTAAATTTTCAAATAACATACCAATAGTAGGAGTCCAGTCTACTCGGTCAATATTACTCATTGAAATATGATTTTTATCCCGAGCAGTTGCGGTTTCCATGTTATTACAAAATTTCAAACAATATAGCTTTGTATTAGAGGTTTTATATTTAATTGTAACAAACTAGTCAAACGTTAAAAATATGTACGTAAGAAGAACAAGAAGATAAAACTGTCAAAGAGAAAAATAGAGGCATACCACGAATAGTTATATATATATATATATATATATATATCAGAAACTGGATAATCGATCATCCCCGTGCCCACATCTATCACGCCTGCTTCTCTAAACCCTAAACCCTCATCAGGTTGGTTAATCAAATGTTCATCCATGAAGAATAGCTTTTAATGAAAGAAGAAAAAAATGAGACGGGCTTTTAGAAATCTGTATCTTGTAGTTGGATTGAGTTAGAAATGTTAAGCTAGCTTAAAAAACACAGCAAAATGGTGATCGACGGAATGAGCGGGATAAAGGAGAGATTAGCATTTCAACTTCTTTGATGGGGGAAAAAATTAATCATGTATTCACACATTTTGGCGGGAAAAGAGGAATTGTATATTAACATATTTTACCCACGTTAATATATTTTAAATTTCTTTTTAACCTGCACAAAAATTAATCATGTATTCTCATATTTAGGCGGGAAAAAAGAAATTGTATATTAACGTATTTTACCAATATTAATATATTTTAAATTACTTTTTAACCTGCACATAAGTTTATCATGTATTCTCACATTTGGGTGGAAAAAAATAAATTGTATATTAACATATTTTACCTACGTTAATATATTTTAAATTGCTTTTTAACTTACACATAAGTTTAATCGTTAGATCAGTTCGTTAAAATTCAATGGTCATTATTATTTCACATTGGCTAATCTGTAAAAATTAAAGATCAGCCACCCCCGGGCCTTTCCCGTGCATAATTCTATTTGTAATCTCTTGTTCCTTCTAAAGCAATTTCTCCTTAGAAATAGCAAACGACGACCATGGCTTCGCAGGAGGAAGAGGAGACTGAACAACTCAATGAACTGAAGAAAAAGAGCCTTCAAAATGCAATCACTTCACTAACACTCGAGTGGAGCGATGTTCACACTCAACGCTACTTACAACAACAAGACCGATTCACCCAACTCGAATCACCAGAGAAGCGATTGCTTTCAATTCAGCAGTCCCTAGCACAGAGCAACGAAGACCTCTATTCCATTCGGCAAACCCTAGAGGGAAGGTCCAAAGAGATCGAACAATTACATGACCAACGGACGAACCAATTCAACTCAAGTAGGGTTGAAGTAAGTAAGGTGAGTAGGTTAAATTTATCGCATAAAACGCGGTTTTGTTTCGTAAGTTAGTGATCGGCTAAACTTGAGTTCTGCTAAGCTTTGGGTTAAGTGCTGTTGACTTACAATACCACCTAAATCTAAAAAGTTTAAAATTAAATTTGATTTAAGTGGTTTAAAAGTTATTTGATAATTCAAAAAATTAAGTAACTTAATTTTTATCACTTCAAACATAAATTTTTTGTTTAAAATTTTAAGTGATAAACTTTGCTACTTAAATTTCAAACTTAATTTTAAAGAGCGTAAAATATTTATTTTACTATTTTTAAACAAAACTACATAACAACCCTTACAACCATCGCCACAGCCACCCCCGCCTCTGCCACAATCACTGCCTACACCACCACAACCACTGCATCCACCACCACCACCTCCTCCTCCTTTTCCTCCACCGTCACTATCATCATCATCATCATCTCTGTTTTAGCTTAGTTTGCTTCAAAGTTAGTTCAGCACCCCATATAACACAGTTGGTGATGGAGTTTCGTGTAATGTAATCATACATACGTACATATATATTCATGGAACTTTATAAAATAATAATTGCCGAAATTGTCGTACTAAAATTTTTTTCAGTTTTCAGACATGTTATATTCAAACAAATAACATTTTTTCAAAACAAACAGCTTTTTCAGTTTTCAGTTTACAGTTTTTTTTACTAAACACCACCTTAGTCTTTTATGAGGTTTAATCATAAGTTAGTGAGGCATAAGTGGCGTTTGATTTTTCAGGCTCTGAACTCAATATTCAGTGCTCTTCTATCCGAATGTTTTTTTGAATAAATGTTGTTTTATTTTTAATTTATTTATTTGGCATCGAAGCCTAAATATATGTGATTTGACATGTTTACCCTACTCGAAGTAATTATAACATGCATTAACAATAATATTGAAAATTTCATCAAAGTTTCTAAGCATTTAATGCGCTTGTTAACGCTGAATGCTAAATTTTAATTATATTTAGAGCATCCACATTGGGTAGGGTAAATTGATAAATTTACTCTACCCTTCTTCACAGCGGAGAAGGATAAAAATGAGGAAGGTAGGGTAGAGAATGGGTAAACTTAACATACCACTAAATTTTAGTCATATGATCGTCCTTCATTCGTATGAAATTTTGTGATTAAAAAATAATAAGAAGAAAATGGTCATACGAGTGTGGCTTACACATTCGTATGACTATTTTTTGAAAATGGTCATACGAGTAAGCCACACTTGTATGACCATTTTCTTGTTTTTATTTTTATATTTTTTTTAAGCACAAAATTTCATACGAATGAAGGACGATCGTATGACTATATTTTTACCATTTCTGCTGTGTACAAGACTAAAACTTAATTACCAATCGGTAAATTTAGCCTAATATTTACAATACTTGCTCCGGATGCTCTTAGCATTGAGGCCATCTCTAATGGTAATTTCTATTTTTTCATTTCTATCCTATTTGTGGCTATGTCTTTTTGGAATACTTAAATATTTAGTTGGCTGAGTTTTTATATAGGTAGAAGAACATACAAAAATTGATCTCTTTCTCATTTGGTTGGCATTTATTTAGGAAGAGAGAATTATTGAGTTTCATAATATCAAGTAAAAACGGTGATAGAAGTTCCGCTATGACTCACCTTCCACCTTCCACCTCACACAAAAATGATTATAGAAAACTCCCCATTGGAGTATAGTTTTTCTATTGCTTATTTCTATCATAGAAGTTCGTATGGATGGAGATGGCCTTAAGGGATGGAAATCCAACATCAATTAACGCTGAATAATTCTTCATTCAGCATTAAGTGCTTGTTTGGTTCGAGATTTTGGTTATTCTTGGAATTTAAAATGGTAATTTCACATGGAAAATTTGAGCCTTATCAACTTTTGATTGAATTTGTTGACATGAACCATAAGAGATTCCTTTTGTGAATTTACCAATTTAAGATTTAGGAATTGTGGGTGCCAAAAAATTTGGGTCTCCCCACAAGTAAATAGAAAGTAATAGTTGCGACTGAGATTTTTGTTTATCAATTAGGTTCCTTCAATAGCTTTTATGCTGATCCTGCAATATGTCCTCCTTTGTGTGTGACTGGCTATTGGCTCTAAGGCAATCAACAAAGAGAATGTTAGCAAGCTACCAACTCGCTCTCTCTAAAATTAATTACCTAGCCTTCGCTTTTCTATTTATAAGTATAGAATTATGGTTACAATGCTCTTTTAGGTAAACAGTAAAATGACTATAAAGTGCAAAACTTGTCTCCTACTCCAACACTTTACAGGCGTCCCGAAATAGTACAAGTTACAGGCGTCTTGCGCTCATCGATGGAGATGACCATCTTGACATCACGACCATATCGTCATTCCGTGACATTATCCAACTTCCTTATCTAAGTTGAGTTTACTCGGCATTGGTAATGTACTCGGCAACAGGCCCACCTTCGTCTTCTTGAAATTGGCCTTTCAATGGCCTTGTGATTGGGCTTGTCAAGGGCCTTGAGCCCAAAACCATTGATTATTTTTAGGCTCCCTCATGAACGAACCACAACTCAATCCAAACGAGCACTAAGAGTTAAAAACAAACACCCCTTAAATTTTACTTGTGAAATTGCCATTTCTGATTCTAGTAACAAACAAAAACTCAAACCAAACAAACACCGAGTTTGATACCATACCATACACCCAACTGCTAGGTATATGCTACTGTCTCTCTCCCTTTTACTCTCTATAATATATTAATTTTATCTTTGTTTTACCATTTCAATATTTTAATATGCAAGTAAGTAGTTGCTAGTTTGTCATTGTGATGCTCTTATTATTGAACAGTTACTAGATGAACGGATGAATGAATTGAACTTAAAGGAGAAGCAATTGGATTTGAGAGAAGAGAAGCTTGATGCTTATCATAAATCAATTGAGGGGCTTTTCAAGAAACTTGATATGAATATCAAGCAATTTGAAAGTATTCAAAAATCTGTAGGGGAAAAGCTCGAGGAGGTCAACTTGAAAGAGAGGAAACTCGAGTCGAGAGAGAGGCTTCTCAAACTAGCACAAAACTTTTACATTGAGTGCAATAAGGAGTTCCATTCTGAAGAACCTAAATCAAAAGATAAACAGCCCCAAGGACTCATATCAGATAATGTTGATGGTAAATTGCTCAAAATTATGTAACTTTTATATGCTCAAATGAAATTTATGTTTTTCATTCTCTCAGATAATGTTCTCTTTTGATGGATTATTGTCAATATCTGTATATGGTTCTTTTGTTGATGACGGTTCACTATTTATTACAAAAATCTCGAGTAAAAAAGTCACATTTGGAAAGAGTTCTTCAATGGCGGATTGGTGGATTGGCCGATCTCAATATGAACTCAAATCTTAATTTTGCAGAAATTTTGGAAAACTTTGCAAGCATGAAAGTCATTTCAAATTGAACTTACTCAAATTCTATTCATGATCCTGTGATTAGAACCTCATTCGAGATTGGTTTGCTGGATAAACAAATGAAGCTTGACATATATTGTAGGCTTGAAGCACCTCTCGTTATTGAGCCTTGCTCAGATGCTCGATAAACTATGAGACTTAAAATTAAGCTACTCAAGGGTAACTCAACTAATAGCTTGTTTGAGCTCGGCTTGAGAGCTAAATAACCCTAACTTAAAGAAACAGTTAAGCTTGAATTTTTTTTAGGAACAAAGCTTGAACAATCCACCATTTTGCTCAACTAGGCCCGTTTGCAGCAGTAGAGAGCCCCCTTTTATCGTACTAGATTCGGGCAAAATTATGGGGTTTCAAACCGGGGTACGTCATCCTTTTTATTGGAGTCCCTAGATCTTAAGGCTAACTTGTGGACTCTTTATATTGGGTGACGTGGAACCTACATGGTCGTTGGGCCTAACACATGGTTAATAGCCTTCCCTCTAATACCATATTAGAATTCGGAGCTTCTAACGCAAAATCAATTGGTAATGGGTGGAGTAGCCCCTAGATCTTATATATTTCTTTGTGAGGCTTCAATTTGCAAATGTGGGATTTATAGTCTTGACACTTTTGATGTATATTTAATTGCTTATTGATTAATTGTCCACCTTGTTTTTGATGAGCTTCCTGGACAGTTAAGAACACCATCAATTTTATTGATGCATTAGCATTTGCTCTACCATTGAAAATTTTTCTTCTTATCCATTGATACCTGTTGAAGAGCATGATATACTTAGTTGGCTCACTATCTAACAACTTAAACTTTTGAGAGAGATGGTTCCTAACATGGTATCAGAGCTCAGGTTCTGCATGGTCTCAGGTTCAAATCCTCCCGCTTGCATTTGTTTTGTTATTTGTGCACAAAGTGCACCTTTCATCTTAAGATTTTGGGAGAGATGGTTCCTAACAATACCAATGTATATAACATAATGACCCTGGTTGATGATTGCACAGTTCGCAATTGAAATGGGCCACGCTGCTAATTTGCTGAATTTCCAGTTGCTCAAGTTTGGTTTGGACTTTGGATAATTGTTGTATAGTTTGAACCTTGACTTAAGCATAAAAGCATGTTTAGGTTCAGTTCTTTTTTGTTTTTAACCCAGGCTTATTGTGGGGGTGTAAGCTAGCCGAGCTAATCTGTGCTGTCTAGTGTTCGAGCTTGGTTAAACTTTAAGAAAACAAGCTTGAACCAACTCCGTAAACTTGTATTCAAGCTTGGCTCGAAATAATTTTGTTAACAGACTTTGACTTGAGATCTGATTGAGTGTATGAATGAGCTATACAATCTCAAGCTCATAAATGAGTTTTTTAAAGTTCAGATGAGACTACTCGAACTTGGCTCGAGTATGTTCGAGTATATAAATGAGCCTTATCGAGTCTACACTGTTCACGGACTTATTCAAGCTTTGCTCACAAGTCTACTCAAGTCAAACTGGTTCTGTTTAAGTTCGATTTGTTTTACAACGAAGGCTTCATACATGGCTCAAGCTCAGTTCGTTAAGTTAATGAATGAGCTCGAACCGAGCTCAATAATCTCATGTTCGAGCTTTGATTGGTAGAATTTTACTTTATTGACAATTGTGCTTGGATTGAGTGTATGAACTAACTTGAACAATATTCTCAAGCTCATAAACAAGGCTTTTCAAGCTAACATGATGGTTGAGACTACTTGAACTCGGCACGAGTATATAAATGAGCCTTATCAAGTCTATCGTGTTCATGAACTTATTCAAGCTATGTTTGCAACTCTACTCAAGTTGAACTGTTTTTGTCTAAGCCCGACTTGTTTTAGAACCTACCCTTTATACATGGCTCGAGCTCGTCATTAAGATGAAGGAGCTCGAACTAAGCTTTAAGCTAGCAGTCTCGAGTTGTTTGCAAACAGCTTTGTTTGTTTGCAACTCTATTGCCGTGCAGGCGTGCATTACAATACTTCCAATATGACTCCAGGGAAAATGATGATTGCAGTTATTCCACTTCCTATATAATTAACATATTCTCTCGCTCCCAAACTAAGGATCCACAAGTCCGCATTATTCCTTTTTGATGGGTTTCAAATTAAGAGTTCACTTTCCTTTTCATAACATAACCAATGTACCAAAGTTCAGGAAAAGAAATTTTTGTTCTAAACTGTTGATTGTGATGAAATTAGTGCATTCTTAGAAAAATGTGAAGGTCGGACTTGGACCTCTAACTAGGGACAGAGGGAGTGCATTCTTTTTCCAAGCTCCATAATGGCTCATCGTTCATATAACAAAATACCGGTGACTTTAGAAACAAAAATTCAAAAATCCATTCATCATATCCAATGGGCATCATGTTAATTTTACTGAAGAACTGTTAAGATTTCTATGTGAAAGACTTCTATATTTTTTTGCTCTGAGTATAAATTAGTTGATCATTTCTATTGTAAGTTGAGAGTGTGCTCTTTCTTTTGGCCTACTTGTACAGAAAAGGAAGCTCAGAACAAGGTTCCGAAAATTTTGAGTAATTCCCAATTTACCAGTTTGTACCGTCATCGACAACCACCAGAACCAGATATGTGTGACCATGGTGCATTCCTGGTACCCTATTGGGGATTCCCCGGTGCTGAAGGTGTAACAGCAGTATCAAACTTCGCTCAGCCTTCATGTCCTTGGGGGAAACAAGACCTGAATGAAGAGGCCTCTAAATTTTCATATGCAGCAAAGAGAATGGAATTGGGGGGTTCAAGAAATACAAGCAGGAAAAGAGGGGAATCGGGGGGTTCAAGAAATACGAGGAGTAAAAAAAGTCTTCCGAAAAGGCCCAAGGAAAGCAAATTGTCCAACATTCCTCCAGCTGCATATGAGGACGAAGGAGATATTGAAAGTTTGTTTGAAGAAATGTCGTTTGAGGAATTGCTTAGTCTTGCTCTTGTCAACACAACTGAACTACACTGATTTTCCCCATCAAATTCCCTCGTTTAAGTTGACTGACACGGAAAAAGTTGGCATAGCAGGAGGATTTTTTGAACTCGATGTGGAGCAGTCTTTACATGCTTATTTGCTGATAAAATAGTAGAACTTGAATCCTAGATAACACACATGAATTTAAGAGTTCGTTTAATTGCAGAGTTGGAAAATGGTTGGAAGGAGGCACCGTTAAAAAGAATTTGATTCTATGGAAAACCAAAAAATTAATACAAAGTTGGAAAATAGCACCAAATTAGTCATCTCAATATCTTTCCTATCGTTTTTCTTCAACTTTGCAATTGAACGTGCCTTTATATATTGATATTGTGGAGAAGCGGGGGGCTTTTTTTTTCTTTGGTGTGGGGGGTATTTAATTACTGTGGTTCATCTCTTGGGTTTTTCTGAGATCAAGCTTTCAATTAGCTTGAGCTTTTAGATTATTATGAATATAGGTGTAGTTGCTACTTCTAATTAACATGATAATAGTTATGCCTATCATTTTGAACTAATCCTCTGTATATTTATCTTAAATGGAATCTAGTTTCGGGTTTTAAACTTGTGGATCTATTTGGTTTCTTTTTGTTGCGTTTATGTGGATATTTTTTTTCCCACGTGACTGAATTCTTGGTGAAAATTATATATGCTTGTATTTTTTTTTTATGTAACCGATATTGGTGGAGGGAGTTGGCGTTCCCAAGGAAATTAAGTTTACACAAACAATGAATTTATGTCGAGCAGGAGGATAAATCGGGTTGATTGACTTGATTAAACTCAAATTAAGCTGAACAGCCCATATTTTGGATCACAGGTGCATTGGAATTTGAGAGAGCGAAAATGATGAATTATACTGATTAGGCTAAAGTTATTTTTGAATTATAATATTAAATTTTTTTGAGAAATGTTACACTTATCGGTTTTCTTACCACATAATATTGGCATGCATTGTATGAATTATATAAATTCACAAAATACAACAAAGGTACAACTCATGTAATATACTCAGTAAGAATGAGTGTTAAGAATCGTACTTAAGAAAATCGTTTTTCACATTTTTTTGGGGTTGAGTAGCGTTGCTATGAAGTAGATGCTCTCATATAAAAGAGTTGTATTTTTTTACTAATTACTAGAAAAATAAGCTAAGGCATGTGAGAAGATTAATTCTTACTCTCTGGTTTTTTTCATCGAAAATTTTTCCTTTGGTGATGATGAAAAAAAAAATTCACAAAAATTAAAGGATGGAAGATATTCAATCATAAAAATGAAAAATCTCACCACATGCCTTACCTTATTTTTCAAGGTATTACACAAATTAATTGATTTTTCAAATTTTCCTACTATTTTCCATGTTAATATTAAACAACGCCTAAGTATATATTGCAAACATCAACATGTACATACGGTGTGAAATGTTACATCCGATAATTCTTGATTGTGCATGGAGTTTTAAACATTTTAAAATTATTTAAGAGTTTATAGTGGAACGGACAAGACATGTATTCTTAATTATTATAAAGTCATGGGTTTAAATATAATTTCAAACCATATGAAAAGTTGAATGAGGCACGTACGAAAAAGAAAATTCATATGATAAAATGGAAAACGTGTAATGTGAAAATTAGATGGAACACATGGGAGAGGATCCGAACAATTAATTTGTTCTTTCATTGAAAATCGAAGGGAGATGAATGAGTGAAATATGTTCCTGCAAAGCCAGGCCGGCTTATAGCATTGTGCTCACAAGCGGAAATCTTTAACATTTGCATTTCTTCACCGGGCTTGGACTATCTTTCTCGAACAATCTCAGTAAAGAGTAATTCCGTAATTCAAATTTGAGGGTGTTCCCTTTTTCTTTTCTTTTCTTTTTCTATTTTGTTATGGCTATCGTGACTCATAATTTTACCATATTCTCGATTAAAATTCTCGTTTTAAAGCATAACTATTAAATCGGGATTCTACATTTCTACCATGTTCAACATTATAAAACAAATAGTTGTTTTAAGAAAATACTAATTATAAATCCGTGCTATGCATCAATGCATAGACGACGTTCAAAATATTATTATAAATAATACTTAAATAAATACGATTCAAAAATAAAATTACAGTTGGGAAAATATGAATTGAATTGCATAGATAAAATACTTCTTTTTAAAATTGTTACAACATAAAGAAGTATACGTTTATTTTACGTACAAGCCAACAATAACAGCTATATTAAAAAAAGATGTTTCGTACTTGAAAACCTTGTTAAACTTTAAATGAGCGCGATTCATTTTTTCACAACAGACAATTAAAAAAAAGTAATAAAAACTAAAATATTATTATAATTATTAAAATCTATGTTTTGTTTTTGAAAACCAATTTGGCTTCAAATCTTGCAAACAAATTGGAGTAATTGACAAAATACATACTGAACTAAACAAAAAATGAACTAGGTTGAGTGTATCCAAAAAAAAAGGTTGAGAAAACCAAGAACCTAGATGTAATCCTATGCACCCGGTCCTTTTAACCAAAAATTTGAATTTAAAATACTCAATGAAATGTCAAAATGGAGACTCAAATATATATATATATATATATACAATATAAAGTTATTTTCTATATATAAAATGCTCGGTTTATTATGGCTCGAGAGACCTACTTACTCAAACTTGGCAATTATTTAAACATATGGAAAATTTGACGAAAAACAAATGTAAAAGAAATCAATGTTAGATCTTGTTGGTTCTAAATAACCATAAACCCTAAGATCAATCATGTCGTATCATCAAGAATCAAAGATTAATATGCGGAAGTGTACCTGAATCCATAGCGTGTGTTTATAACCGAGTGGTTGGCCTTCCAGATCAACACGTATTTCTCTATGATGATGGGGCTCAACATGAACAGAATACGTATGTGTGATCTGGAGACCATAACCACAATATATATAGATAGTAAACCCTACTATCTATTTATTATTTCTATTTTAGCCCATCATAAAAATAGAATTACTCTTAAGTATCTACACATTAAAGGCCCACGCCCTATTAGATACATTTTAAATCCAACTAACTTAAATTTTATTTAATCACTTTTAAAGTTGGCTTAACTATTCGACAGTCCACAACACATAATTGTTTCATACATAAGCTCAATATTGGATTAAGGATCCAACAATCAACATTTGTGAAATACAATGTATTAAACTCCAACTATACTTCAAAGATGCTAGGATTTCATAAATAATACTAAGAGAGAAATCCTACCTTACCGGTTCTTAGAAAAAATATTATGCTTGCAGAAAACTCCGATTGAAACTATCTTTTGATTAAAAAAAATTCTTGGAATTTTATATATATAGAATAATGTAATTGTGAAAAATGACAAAGAAGAAGTGCAATAGAAGAGAGTTAAAAATAATCAACAATCATAACTGTGGGAGAAAAAGGAAATATTAAATAGCAACTACCTTTGTAACGTTACTTGAGAAAATTAAATGCGGAGGAGCTTGAAAGTTGAAAGTTACAATTTTAAAAAATTATATTAAACTTGAAAAAGAAAAGAGAGTATTTGATGGTAAATATAAAGACCAACTCAATTGGCACCTATATTAGACCTTTTAACTTTTCAATTAAATAATAATTTAATAGAAAACTATTTAAAGCAATTGAAATGATTTTAATAATTAATTTTAATCCATTCATAAAAACTAATTTCAATTTAAAAAACTATTAAATTGAAATCAAACCTCTCTTCAAAACATTATTTCATGACAAAGTTGGAGATAACTCAGTTATAATGGTGCGGTCAGTTTTTTTGTTTTTATTTTTCTTTTTCTTTTGAGATAGATGAACTATGGATGTGAAAGCGACATTAGATATAAAATATAATTTTTTCTAAAAACATGGATATGAATTTAACCTTTTTTGGGAGGAGAAAATATTGAAAATTTGAAAAATATTTTTAAAAGATGGAAATTTTCAATGAAAAAGTTCTTGAATATTAGATATTATAATTAATATTATATCATAAATTAAATTAAATATTAGTTTTGCTATATTACAAAATACATATTATATTATAAATTAAATTAGATATGAAATATTGATTAATAGAAAAAATGAGAATATTAAAAATATTAAAAAAAATACTATGATTATTTATATTTAATCTGTTTTCTCATATATTCGAAAACACTATCTAAATACTCTTTTTCGAATTTTCATTTGAATAAATATTCAAAAAATTCGGATTTGAATATAGGAACTAATTCGAATTTTTGGATATTTATTTACACCGTTAGTGATTATTAATTGAGTTTTGTGGTCACCCATTCATGGCTCGAATGGGTATTGTAATTTTGGATATTTTAACGTTTGCTTGTAGAGTGAAGGTCTCATTTTTTTCATGTACGTTAAAATGGTAATTGGGTTGTGCATCACATAGCCCATTAAGAACATCTCTAGTGCAACTATAAATTGGATGAAAATGAAATGCCGTATAGGATTAATAGATAATGAGCTAAAAAAATGTACTCCAAGGCAAACATCCACAATGATCATGAAAATGATGTGGCAAAAATGAAAACAGACATTGTGAGGATGACCATTTACTTCTAGAGGGTCTCTTAGACAATAATTTAATGCCACATCAACATTTTTGGCTACATACTTTTGCTTTTTAAGCTTTCAAATATTTTAATTATAATTTTATAGTTTATTTATTAATAAAAATTACATATTAAAAAAGTATGAATTAAGATCTATCAAACAATACCCATTTTCAATAAGATATTCTCTTGGGCAATTTCATTGGAGATGGTTTTTGTAAAACTTGCCAATCAAGAAAATTTTTTATGCCACATAAGAAAAACATGCTTACATATCAATGGTTAAGAGATATCCAATTCATTTTTGCATTGGAGATACTATAATTCCTTTCTTAGGAGGGTCGGGGTGAATGGGTTTCGAATATCCTTGGTTAGATTCTTCGTTTATATAGTATTGATGGCATGTTTTAGTGGACAAAAACTATGCAATTAATTGCTTTGATAAAAATAGCTTCCACCTTATGTTTTGGGTAACATTAATTACAAACACCCAATATTCTAAAAATCGCTAGGCGCTTTTAGGTCGGCGAATGAGGCCTAGCGCTTAGAGGATTAATCGGTCAAACGATTTTTATTAAAAATATTATTTTAAATAACATAACACTAACAAAACATAATATACCTTTCAAATTAACATTAATTTTTCAACATTCAACCAATAAAACATGTCTCTTTCTAAATTATATTAGTAATTTATATTATATATATATATTATTTATTTATAATAAAATGATACTAAATTATTAATAAATAAAATATAAAAAGGCAATTTCAATAATAAAAAGATATTAAAAAAAGGATAAATGATGTAAATATTTCAAATGACTAAGGGTACAAAGTAATTTTAACATTTACAAAACCCTAAATATAAAATTCTAAATACTACTTCATTTTGCAGCAGCCGACCTTCTTCTCTTTCTTCTTTCTTCTCTCAGGTTGTCTTCTTCTCCTCATTCGTTTTTCTTTTACAGGTTGTCTTTTTCTCCTTCTCATTTCTTCTTCTAAGTTGTCTTCTTGTCCTTCGTTCTCATTCTCCTTCTCCTTCGGGGCAGAGAAGATGAGGTCGGACAGAGGAGAATATGGAAGATCTCTCCTCACATCCTCTTCATCTCACTTTCCCAAATCGGCGCCTAGTCTAAAAATCGGCGCCCAATCGGCCTGGCGCCTAAACACAAACGATCAGCCCTACGCCGGGCGGGAGAGCACCGATTTCCGCCTAGGCGCCGCCTAGGTGCGATTTTTAGAACACTGCAAACACCCAAGTATTCTATAACATTTTAACATTACTTGGTCCTATAGGGCCAAGCCAATATGTTTTTTTTTTGTTCCTAATAATAACTCAGCCCTATTGTACTGAATTAAGATGCGCATATTTAGTGCAATAAGACCAAGTAAATAAAATAGAATGTTATTAAGTAAAATAGTGTGTAATTAGCGTCGTTCTATTTTTATTTAAAGTAGAATTCAAACTCACGTGTTAGCATGATTGGACACTTACGTTTCGAAAGTAAAGTTTAACTTTTAATTCAGTTAATTTAGAGCGTGTTTGACATGTCTGATTAGGAAAACGGATAGAATTATTTAATCTCATCTGGACGGAATGAAATAATCCCACCTTTTAAGTGTGATTTGTTAATCCCTCTTTCGGTGGGATAAAAAAATTAAATGAGATAAATAATCCGCTCATATATCCAATCCCAACGAATACCAAATATAAAATATGATAAATTATCATATCTCACTCTTCTATTATACACATGTAACCTTAATGCATTAACAAAGAAATAACCCAAGATATCACAACTCGGATCTTCCGTGCCTTGTAGTCACCAATGGACCAACTTAATATAAGAATGCAATCAAATAATTTTCTCGATGCTGTAAATTATTAGTTAGAATAATAAAAGATGGTTATTAAATTAATTAGAAACATTTTATTATATTCAAATATATTAATATTAACTATTTTTTTTTCTAAAAAAATATATATTAATTTTAAAAAATTGCTATTTATATACACTAAAAATATTATTTAATATTTTAACATTGATTTGACCATAAACACTGAATATGTACATAAATACTCGATTCTCAGGAGTGAAATTAATAGAACAGAGTGTAGCGGTCCTAAAATTATTAACTATTTATTTTTGGGTGGTGATGTTGGCACCCCCAATATCCACTAGTAACACTCCCACCTAAAAAAAAAGGTAAATTTTTATTTCCACCCACTTCATTTAATATAGTAAAAAGTTAATTAACCCTAAACTAATTTTTCACCCACTTGTTTTAATTTAAAACAAAAGTTAATGAATCTCCCTCCAAAGTTAATCAAACATTTATCCCCAAATTAAATTTCCCTCCAAATTTTTTCTCTTCTACTAAAATAGGCAATAAAATTTTGATCTCCACCATTGATGCAAAAGGGTAAGCTTGAGAAGAATGGAAGGAAAAAAGGAAACTTTTGAACAAGATAAGTAAACCAACAAACAAAACCTTCATTAATGCAAAACTCTAAATTTGAAGAGAATGGTATAAACAAAACATCTTTTGGTGCAAAACTCAAAAGTTAAGAATAACGGTAGAAAAAAGAGAGAAATTTTAAAATAAGGAAAAGAAAACAAATAAGAAAAAGTTAATGAAAAGAAACACAAAGAAGGTTTACTCGGTTCTCCGTAACTGAGTTGCAAGCTTGTACACTCGGTTGCTCTCAACCGAGTATGAAATCCCATAAAATGTAATGCTCTCGGGACCTTCATTCAGTTGAGAGCAACTGAGTGTGATTAATGTCACTTGGCTGCTCACAGCCGAGCATAATATAACAACACTCGGCTGCTCTCAACCAAATGAAGGTCCCAAAAGCATGACATTTTATGGGATTTCATACTCGGTTAAGAGCAGCCGAGTGTACAAGCCTGCAACTCGGTTACGGAGAACCGAGTAAGCCTTCTTCGTGTTTTAAACAAAAAAATTTGTTTTTTATTTATATATTTGATGTGTATGCTATAAAAATCATATAAACAAGAAAATATGTATGTCTCCCTTTCATTAACTCTTTCTTGCTTGTTTTCTTTCCTTTATTACAAAGTTTCTCTTTTTTTACCATTATTTTCAAATTTTGAGTTTTGCATCAATGGAGGTTTTGTTTTGTTTTGTTTATACTATTCTTCCCAAACTTAGAGTTTTGTATTAATGGAGATTTTATTTGTTGTTGTGGTGCTACCAAAATTTGTTGCTAGATAGAGAAGATGGTAGATATAGTAATTTTGCTTGTTTGAGAAGATGGCAGAGATGGTGGAGAAATTTTGGAGTTAGTTTGGGGTAATTTGTTTTATGTTATTATGTAGTTAATTATTTAATCATGTTATTAATTAATTAAGTATGAGATTAATTTTTAAAAATAAGTAGAAGTAGTAGGTATAACATGAAAGTCTTATTAAGATAAAAGTGTAAAAATAAAAGTGTTAATAAAAATGAGAGTGTTAACAAAAAATTTGTAGGGTGCGAACATTACCACCCTTATTTTGAAAGGAGGATTATTAAATTACTCGACTAAATTTGTTACAAATTAAAAATAAAATCTAATTTTTGAACAGGGTTAAAAAATAGCTGGTTGCCGTGAAACCAAACCCCTACAAAGGATCCAATTATCCACAGAAACGTTAAAGCAAATCGAATTTTAAGCTACAGAAATTCCACGGAGTTGTTACAAGAAGAACAATTTGAATGAATTGAACCTTAAAGGAGAAGAATAATTAGGGTTTTGATTCAATGGAAGAGAGTACCAAGGAAGAACAAATCAATGCTCATCAGAAATTGGTTGAAGTGTTTTTCGAGAAACTGGAATCGGGGATGAAGCAATTGTTCCGACAATCTAGGCTCCTTGGTCTTACAGATAACCTTTCTGGTAAAATTTTCCAACACTTTTTTTTTCCTTTTTCTTTTGATTGTTTAGTTTAGTCCCTAAAAGACTGTATTTTTATGCTGGAATTTGCCATGGTTGTCAATATGTTAATGCACGTATAATAGACAAGTTACGGTACGAAATTGATGTAAAACGATACCAATTTGACCTAAAACAGTACGATATGATGATGAACTGTATTGTATCCTTTGCGATAACCCAACTTACGATGTACACGATCCTGAGCCATTCAAAAGTAGTGAGTGGTTAACTAATTGATACATTGTAAGATAAAGAATGGGACGAAATTCTATATAGATTATATAGGTATAACATATATGTAAATATTAAGGAGGGTGTATTCAATTCAGGTTTTAAAAAAATTTTATCTACTTTTTAAAATCCACGGATTCTTCTAAATCCAAAAATTATTTAAAATTTTTACAGAGTCTAACATTTTTTAATAAATTCATGCAGAGTCTAAGAGATTTTAAAGCATGACTTTTTAATATTTTAATAGATTCATTGATTCTTTTAATTATAATAAAATAATCTAAGGTTAAATAATAAATTAATTTAAAGTAATAAGTCAATTATAAACCCGCCTCAAACGGTTCGAATCGAGTCTAAGGTTTTTTTGCCCTTTCTATTCGTTTTTCATCTTCTGTCTAAAAAATTTATAAAAGGGGAGGAAAAATCAATGGAGCAACATCTCTATGGTTTCAGAAGAAGATGATTAATTAAATAATTAAAACTTTGAAAGTAGCAATATAGAAAGAAAAATATGCTTTAGATAGTGTGAATGGAGTGGAGGGGTTTAAATAAATTATAGAGACAAAAAAGAAATAATACATAGGGTTTGGGAGAGAAGTTTTAGATAGAAGTGGAAGGGTTTAATAAGATTATAAAGACAAAGACGAAATAATATATAGGGTTTGGGAGAAGAAGAGGTTTTAGATAGAGAGAATGGAGTGGAAGGGTTTACTAACCGTCCGTTTGGATGGAAGGAATGGGAAGGAAGGAAAAGGAAAAAGAGGAGAAGGGATTGCATTTTTTTTGTTTGGATAGAATATTTAAAAAGAATGGAATGTAAATGGAAGGAGTGGGAGGGAGTGTCATTCCTCTCTATTCCTTTACTTTCTTTTCTTTCAATATTGGGAGGATTGGGAAGGAAAAGAAACATTTTTAATAAATAATTTACTTTTTTAATAAATTACATTCATTTACTTTCTTTCCTTCTTTCTATCCAAACAGAGTTATTTTCATTCCCTTCCTTTCTCTCCGTAACTATCCAAACAATAATAAAATTAAACTCATTCCATTCCTTTCTTTCATGATTAATCCTTTCCTTTCAGCTCCATCCTTTCAATCCAAACGGACTGTAAGATTATAAAGACATAGAAGAAATAATATATAGGGTTTGGGAGAAGCTTTTATGATTAATCATTTCCTTTCCACTCCATCCTTTCAATCCAAATGGACCGTAAGATTATAAAGACATAGAAGAAATAATATATAGGGTTTGGGAGGAGAAGAGGTTTTAGATAAAGAGAATGTAGTGGTTTAATAAGATTATAGAGACAAACAAGAAATAATACCTAGGCTTTGGGAAAAAGATGGAAGAAGACTCCATGTGAAATCTTCCGCTATAAGGCCTCGTTTGGTTCACGGATTTTAGTACTCGGGAAAGGAAAGTTGTTCCTTTCCTTTGTTTGGTAAGCATAAATTCCGGAAACACTTTCCCGAGAGAGGGGAAAGTAGGGAGTAAAACCATTCCTTCCAAAACACATGGGATTGATTTTCCCATGTGATTTCCAAGCATTTATTACACAAATTTTAGACAATAATACTCTTACCTAAATACTTTACATGGTTTACCAAACACAAGAAAGGAAATTTGACAGAAAATTTACTTTCCCACCTCCATGGGAAAGATATGGGAATTAATTTCCTTTCCGTGAACCAAACGAGGCCTAAGAGAAAATTTGTTGGTAGATTTGTTATTCATAAAAATACTCTCAAATCCATTAAAATCTATCAATTTATAAAATCCTTTAAAGTTTGAGTTTTGAATACCATAAGATTTTAAAAGACTATTTTTTAATCCTAATTGACCAGATTTTAAAAGACTTTTTAAAATCTCAATTGAATACACCGGAACTTTAGAAATCCAAAAAAATCCTACAAATTCTAAATTAAATATACCCCCTTCTTACGTTTAAGTTGTTATACACGATACGCGGCACAACATTTTGGAAAACAATGTGGATCCAATACTCATTTTGAAAATATTCAATTTGCGCTTTGTTTAATACACCTTACATAAGTCAGGTATAGATTATCATGACTCTGTGTACCTAGTTTTGCAGCAACAAAAGCAAAAATAAGAGCGCGGGGTGGCCTAGTGGGAAAGGCGCCCTCTCAAGCCCCTGTTTAGGGTCTTACCTGGTAGTGTTAGGCTGGTTCCCCCTCTCCAAGGGTTTCTGATGTACATAAATTTTTTTTCTTATACTGATGACTTCTAGGTATATCTTAGAGATTGACCGTAAATTGTAATGCTGTATATATATGTTAAATGGATCCTTATAATGTGAACTCCGTGAGTATAGGATTTGAATCATGTTGAACGTCAAATTTGCATGTAGGAGCAAACAAGCATCTACATCTACAACTGCAAATGAACAATATTCAATGAACATTAAGACGAAAGAGAAGCAAGAAAAGAAATTGATGTGAGAGTTTTACGCAGTTTGGTCATCGTGATGGCACAGGGGTTGAATATTTTTCTCTTACTAGAACTTGAGCTGATTGCAACTTACATAGAGATTGTATTTCCTCCCCACGAGTTTAGAGACTCCCCTCATTTGTAGGCATGGGAATGGGTGGTTGTGGGGTTCATGCGGTGTTTAACTCGAGTCATGTGAAGATTTGGTGGCCTTGGGTTGACCATTGTTGCCTAATTGGTGGAATACCCAATCTCTCACCCCTACATATTGTGAATTGGGTGACAACCCCAGCAAGTTATGTCCGTGACCCAGAACAGCAACCCTTGTGTAGGAATGGCAAGGGGGCGGGTTTGGCAAAACCCGAACCCGACCCGCACATATATAATCCCGCCCCGAACCCGAGACGGGTTTTCTTTACACTTCCCAAACCCGCTCCGCATTAAATTCCCATGACCCGAACCCGCCCCGCCCCGAATTAAATAACACCTACTTTAACACAACTGCTTTAATATCACACACCTGCTTTAACACAATCAAAATCTGAGAATAAACAGTAGGCTCACACAAAAGAATAGTAAAGCTACAATAATACTTCAAACACCAAATAAATCCACTGAAACAATTAACAATTAACAAAGTCTGAAAAGGAAAGTCTTAACAATTAACAAATAACAAAGTCTAAAAAGCAAAGTCTTAACAAATAACAACCACCACGGCACCACCCAACAAATTGCATAACTATTCTTAAAATATAATTCCCCACTCCAACATGCATCACAACAGTCAACAATAAACACCACCTGAAAAAAAAAGGAATAATAGGTGTTTAGGAGATGGTATAATACACCCAACAAAAAACAGTGATAGCAGTAGCACATAGCATGAGAGAGAGAGAGAGAGAGTATTACCTCTAATTGCAGCGAGGAGAGAAGGACTGAAGGAGAGCAGACGATGACGCTACCGTCGGAGTGAGGAGAGAAGAAGAGTCGACTGTGGACTGCCGAACTCCAACATTTTGTCGCTCAGTAGCTCTCGCCTCTCGCCGTCTCGCGCGGAGAAGAAAGGATTTGGGGAAGAAGCGGCGCTGTGGCCTGTGGGGAGGGGAAAATGAAAATAGACGGGGCTTAGATTAGGGTTGCTCTTTTATTTTTTATCTGAAAGTCATATATAATTATATATCTTATAAATTAAAAATAGATTTAAATATATATATATATACGGGTCGGGTCGGGTTTTTAATGACGGAACCCGAACCCAGTCCGGGTTTTTTCCTAAATACCAAACCTGCTCCGCTCTTAAAAAAACCCGCCCCGAACCCGCCCCACTCGGGTCGGATCGGGTCGGGATATAGTAGAAATATCAAGGATTCTGCTATACTATATATGTATTTGTACCACAGAGATGATAAATAGTGTCTTTGCAATTCCCCCCGTCTTACGGATCAAAGCATTCTGGGAATTAGGTAACATTGGGTTTGACCTAGGTCGGAGAAGTTTGTTGGGGTACCAAGTACGCCAATACCGAGCTCGTGTATTCTGCTTCGTCATGTCCCCCATGTACACTCCCAGTGACATAATGCTGAGCTGGTATTAACTTTAGACTGGGCAAAAGTATGATACATTAAAACTCATAAACTGCTTGCTGGTCTAGTCTAACGTTTATTGATTATTCCTATGCCACCTGCTTTTTGAGCAACTTCCTTGACTGGTGACACTACTGTTGTTGATGGGTGATATCTTTATGATGGAAATTGATATCGCTGCAATATACTATGCTCTGCCATTTGGAGTTTTCTTGTATATTTACACACATTTATAAATCTATAGTCCGCGTAGGATCCCTACTTAACTCAATTTTTAAGAACCTCTTTGCTTATGCTGCAAAACACATTAAACTTTAACTCAAATTAAAAAAAATTAAAAATGAGACCCCTTACTCTCGTTATCTCTTCGTTCAGATCCCCTCTCTGCAATTTTTTCCCGACTCAATTCCTTCCAACCCTAATCGGTGGGACACTAATTCGTGGCGGACCCAATTCGGCATCGGTCCTTCACCTGCCACCACCATCATCCATCTTCTTCAGATAACCAAAAACCTAAAACCAATTTCTCTCTCAAAACAGATTGAATTGATTGTTCTGCATCCCTCTCTCATCCCATATTAATCTAGCAAACCCCTTTGCAAAACCTGTTTGCTGCTCCTTACACATCGAAATGAAGATTGAAGTATCTTGGGATCTTGATTTTGCTCTCAATCCCTAAAATTACTGTCCTCTCAAGACTAAATTGCTGCCAAAAAAAATAAAAAAATATGCAAGCCCTGCAAAAATTCAGTGTTGGCCACCACCTTCTTTGTTGAAGAGGTGATTAATTTAGAGAAGAAAAGAAATTCGTTAATTTGTTTGTAGAGAGATAGTTTTGGGTTTCTGGTTTTGGTTAATAATTTAAGTTTTTATCTGTGTTTGGTTATTCATTGATAATTTTGTCTCAATCTACAATATGTTTACTCAACGAATCAGTGTCCCACTGATTAGGGTGGGTTCAAGGTTCGATTGGGTGGGATTGGGTCCAAAACAAATTGTAGATAGAAAGTCTATTCCTTTTTACAATATACTAATAATTAAGAAGGAAGTTGATAAGCAGCCTTAGATCTTAATATTTTTCTTTTTATTTATTTATTTATTTGAGTTTACTTGGTGTGTTTGGCAACAGGAGTAGGGAGTTTCTGAAATATTGAGTCTGAATTGATACTACATGGACCAGCCCGTGTAGGATCCATCCTGTATATATATATGTTTGTATGTATAATATAATTTTATTGATTTTTATTATATTGTTAGATCTACTTCAAGTTACTTTGTGGAGCGCAGTTCTAGAATCATCTTTTATGGGAGTCGTACTTATTTATGAATTTCAAAAAAAATTGCTGCAAATTGTACAATTTTTACTAATATAATTGTGGCTTGTATACTTTGATCAGGTTTGATGGATTCAGTAGGTCCAGAAAGGGTAAGGGTTGGAGCACTACAACCTCATCAGCTGGATCAGTATCCTGCTATTAGTAAAATTTTCGGAGCTCCAAACAAATATCCGAGTGTTTGTAATTCTCAGCTGAACAGTGTGAATAGTTGTCCACCTTCACAACCAGGGTTGACCAGTGGGCTTGTGAATACAGAAGATGGAAATGAAGTGTCTAGAATTCCCAGGGAATCAGCAACTTGTATAAACACAAGCAGGAAAAGAGGGAGGAATTTGGTTGTGGAATCCAGTGGAAGAGCCAACATTGAAGCCGTGTTATTTGATGACTATGGTGACTCTAGAAAAAAGTTGAGGGATAGCAAATCATCTGAGGAAAAAAAAGAAACTTTGCGCAATAATGAATCTAAATCAGTTAATTGGGCTGCTGATCCTGTGGCTGAGGATAAACAAATTCAGCACTTGGAAAATGAGGTAAAGCGCCTAGAGATAGAGTCCTTTGAGTTTAGGAAAGCCTTTGATCATTTAAAGAAGGAGAACGCTACTCTGATGTTGGCCATTGGTGAGGCCAAGAAGGAAGAATTGAAGGCCAAGCTTGAGGCTGTGGAGGTAAAGTCAAGGGAGGCCAATTTGCTTAAAGAAATCGAGGAGCTAAAACGGCAACTTTCATATCAGGAAGGGATGGTGCAATCCTTCACATCTGTGTTCAAGGCTATGTTTTTTAAGAATGGTCTGGATTCCGGCCTGCAAACCGGAGGAGTTATTGGAGATTCTGTACTTTTCAACATGCAGAAGGTACCTGAAATTGTTGATTCCCCACCAATAGGGTGTAGGGACAGTAGTGAGGCAGTGGCACTCTCAAAAGTCCAAGCCGGTGACCCTCACGAGGGGCCAAGTTGTAAGTTCTGTTTAGTCTGTTTTCATTTACTAATCAGACACAACATTGGCCGCTGCTTTTGTTGAGTAACCCGTTTATCTTATATATTGCTTGGCGAAGATCTGGTTTCCCATATATATCCCCACACATCATGTGTTGCGTAATTTTGAGCGAAACAAATGGACTTATTGCATTGGGTGATGTGGAGCCCATGTGGCCGTTGGGCCTGACATGTGGGTAGAATCGTAGATAACCCTAAAGCCATTGGCAATGAGTGGAGTAGCCCTTTATCTTAAAAATTGCTTTGTGAGGATCCAATTTCCCGATGTGGGATTTATAATCTCAACAACTTTGTTATGCATCTTAAAATTTGTTTGTGATATTATTAAAAGCATGTTTATTCTGCTTTCTTGGTAGGTCCGTCACCTGAAGAACAACAGAATCAGTGATGCAAACTGAAAATACAAGCACTCCACATAAAGTCGATTTTGAAAGCGAAACCTTTGAACTTAGAAGATCACTGAGGAAATTACATACCACTCGCAGGCATTCAAATGGTACCGAAGCCAAAAGACACGGTGAGTTCATTTCGTCTAAAGCAAATGCTTCATCCTGTTTGGCTTGTGAGAAAACAAATGGGAAAGTTTCAGAAGAAGTCTTTCATGACTTCGGTGGGGAAAGATCTGCCGTGAAGTTTCAAATGGGTCAGATATGGGCAATGTATAGTGGCGGATTGCCTAACAGATATGTCCAAATTAAGAAGATTAAATATTATCCATTTGAATTACATGTTCAATTGCTTGAATCACTTGAACCATGCGCTATGCAACCTCTTTGCTGCGGGATATTCAAAGTACAAACTGGAGAAACACTTCATTCACAAAGTTCTTTTTCACATTTGGTAGAAGCAAAGCCCATCAGTGAAAATATTTTTGAAATATATCCCCAGAAAGGAGAGATTTGGGCAATAAACAGAAATTGGAAGGCTGTCTTTTCACATTCTGATCTTGCGAGTTGTGATTATGACATGGTGGAAGTTCTCGATGATACTGTGCAATCTGTGGAAGTTTCACCATTGGTAAGGGTCACTGGTTTCAAGTCGGTTTTTAGGGATCCAAGAGGACAAAGATCAAACACGGGTGTTTTGGTGATACCTCAGTCCGAGTTAGGGAGATTCTGTCATCAGATTCCGGCTTTTCAGCTCACAGGGGAGAAAGAGGGAAAATTGAGAGGCTATTGGGAGCTTGACCCTGCAGCAGTTCCAGGTAAGATGTGGGATTTTAACTTCACATGTGTCATTTAATTAAATATTAGGAGAATTTTTTTTTTCTATGTTCTCGTTTGGTTGTGTTTTTGTTTGTTCCTGGAACCCAAAATGGTAATTTCACATTAAAAATAGCTTTATCAACTTATGGTTCAACCTTTTGAAATGAACTATGGGAACTTTTAGGGTGAATTTACCATTTTAAGATTCTAGGAACGAACCAAAACTCAAACCAAATGAGCGGTAAATGTGATCAATTTTCTTCTTTGTTGAAGAGTATGATATACATTGTTGGCCCACTACTTAAAAGCTTAAGCTTTTGGGAAAGATGGTTTTTAACATGGTATCAGAGCTTGGTTTTCTGGAAGGTCTAAGGTTCAAGCCTTGGCACCTTCATTCCCCATTTGTTAATCCAAAATTTGAAATTTGTTTCTCTCCACGTGCGAGTTGGGGGTCACACGTGAGGGAGGGTGTTAACCATGATGTTCATTATGATTCCTTCTCCTAATAGCTTAAGCTTTTGGGAGAGATGGTTCCTAATATGTTATCATAAGCTCAGGTTCTGCAAGGTCTCGGGTTCAAATCCTCCGGCTTGCGTTTGTTTCCCCCTTTGTGTTTGGCACGAAGTGCACCTTTGGTTTCGTTTGTCTCTCCATGTGCGAGTAGGGGTCGCACGTGAGGGGGAGTGTTGAAGAGTATGATATACATTGTTGGCCCACTACCTAAAAGCTTTAGTTTTTGGGAAAGATGGTTTCTAACAATGTGAATTAACATTAGTCTGGACCAAAACTGCAAGGTTATAATGAGGGAAAGACAAATTTGGGAGTTAAAAAAATGAAGAGTAGAAAAAGGTAAAGAGAGTATATCCTATCTCTTTTGGGTGTTCAATAATTTGGAAAGTATAGGAGAGAAAGGGGAAGGAAAAGTTAGTCATAACTAAAACTTCCACTCCAAATCAGAAAGAATAGAAGAGAAAGTTGAGTTCATTCAGTGAAAATGTTGTATTACCTTTTCTACCATAAGATGTACTGTAGAACTTGAAAACTTCATCCTCTATCTCTTTTCTGTCCAAATTGCAAACAAAGAGGAAAGAAAAGAAAATTTTCTTCTGTCTTGCACTTCCAAATGAAAGGAAGGAAAGAGTTATCCCTTCTCTTCTTTTCTCCCTAAAACTCCCGAACATCGTACTCCAAGATATGAACTATTTTTGGTTTGGTATTTACTAAAAGCACCCTAATAAGTACTCTTGCCACCGCAAGCACTACTTTTTTAATCATGATGCCCTACTATCTGAAGCATGCATCCAGTGTTGAGGAGGAATATATAAGGTGCCCTTAACGAGCGCCTTTTTTTTTTCCCATCTATGTGGAATCACTTAATGGATGGTAAAGAAGTAGAGACATATTCATGATGCTGCTAAAGGCCCCCCTGTTTTTACTCCATAAAATGACATAGTAAAAATGGTTTTTTCCCACTAAGGGCCACCATTTTAACTGAAATTGGTGGGTTTTTTTAGTAATGAACTAACGTGGTGGCCCCATAGTCAAACCCGCACCATAAATAACCAAACATGCATGTAAAGTGCATTCCATAATGACCAAAGTCCAAACTGAGAGAGCACATAGGGATTCAGCATGTTCAACTTAACTATCTAAACTATTTAATTCTGCATTTTTATTCATGTTTCTTCTCTGGGTTTATATTGTGCTAGTGTTTCTCTATCTTTATCTTGTTGACATGTTTTGTTGGTTTTTCCTTCATAGAAGCGATGGAAGATGAGGATTTGTTTTTACAGTCAAATAATGAATTTGATGATGAAATTCCCAGGATGGAGGTATGTATTTTGTTGGCATTGCTGTTCTCAAATTTATTTTTAGCACATAATTTGTGTAGTGAGGCATGAAAATCTTCAAACTCGGCCACACACAGCTGAAATTTACATGCATTTTTGGGTTACTTTTCATTGAAACATGGATAATTCATACTCTTTGTCCCATATGTTATGTCGATTTTTTTTCACAGTTTTTGGCAATTAGTTGGCAATTGTTTGGTTTATCGTTGCCCGTTATCAATCTTTTTAATAATTCCCTTGTCTAATGTAGGATATTTCAGAATATATAATAGAGGACGGCAATGAGAATTTTTGTACCGACGTAATGCCCTCAGATGTGGGAAGCAAGCCTCAATTGAATGAGAGCGTCAATGTATCAATATCAAATGTGGGGAACGCGTTTGAGACTGAGGAAGTAAGTGTGTTGTCTTTGGTTTCTTTTTGCCCTTATATGCATCCTCTGATTTAGATCTTCCCAATTTTCATATCATTTTGTAGGTTTTTGAATCACGTTCAGCATTGATAGAATGGTGTCAAAATGTGGGTAGAACCGTGAACACAGTTGTTATAACTATAAAATCTGAGAAGGGGTCGGCGCATAGGAAAGGGAGACTGACGTTAGGTTGTGAAAGAAGCGGGGCTTTTCGTGTCCACCACAAAGTTAGTACTCCTCAAATTGATAGTAAGAATACAAATAGTCGATATTCGTCAACCAGAAAATGCAACTGTCCCTTCAAGTTGAAGGGAATCTCTCTTGGAGAAGATAGGTGGAAGGTGAAAGTTGTGTGTGGGGAGCACAATCATGACCTTCCCGAAACTTTGGTTGGGCATCCCTTTGCTGGGAGGTTAAGTCCGGAAGAAACAAAAATTGTTGCTGAATTGTCTGCTAGCGGAGTGAAGCCGAAGGAAGTTTTGGCAACATTGAAACATCGAAATGAGACAAATTTATCGACGATGAAAACTATATACAATGCCAAGGCAAAACTTAGGCAAATGAACCTTGTGAGAAGAACTTCAACGCAACAATAGACGTGACTAAATTATGGAGGTGAAAGGTGTTAGGCTTCGCTCCACCCTTTTGGTAGCCTAATGGGTGTATGTATATATTTGTTATTTTTTCGAAACCGAAGTCTTCTATTTCTCTTATTATTTTCTCATACTAGGTTTAACAATTGACAATGGAGAAAATCTCGCTCGTTCTCTCTGAAGAAAATATCAAGTTAAAACATGGTGCACCATGGGAGACAATATTTAATAGGATTTTCTACTAATAAAAAAAAATAAAAAAAAGGTAGTAACTAGCTTGGTAGATACAAAAACCTTGTAAATACTACCATCACTAGTAAAGTAGTAAATTTGAAAACTTTGAGAAATATCATCTACCTACTTATTTAGAAAGGGTAGTGTTATTTACACTCTACAAATCTGTCACAAACATCTTTTTCTAAAATTTAATTAAAAACGCATTTTAACACTATTTTATTTGTCACAAATACTTACGTCTATTGCTTGATGTTATGTGAGTGTTTAGCAACATATTTTTCTTATATAAGTCGAGTTTATGTAAATACACTCATTTTTCATTGGGTGGGCTTTATTTAAAAAACACTCTAATAATTCATTGCTTGATGTTAGGCGAGTTATTACAAATAAACTCTCCTCAAGTGAGGTGAGTGTGTGCATCTGTACTCACATCTCATTAGGTGAGTCTTATGGGGGTGTTAGTGATTAAAAATTTACTTTTGAGGAGTATTTGTAACAAGTGGGATGTTTGTGAAAGAAATTGAAGGTTGTAAATAACACCGCACTTTAGAAAAAGGAAATTTTGTTCAAATCCACATCTGAGCTAAGTTCACCCTAATTCTTAATTAATCCACGATGATAAAATGTTTAGTTAACTTTCTAATCTCTGCCCAATTAACCCTCACTAATTAGGGAAAAGAAAAAAAAAGACCTTCAAATCCACGAACCCAAGACCTTACTACTTTCCGGCAAAACATCCCCAATACGGCAACTTTTCTCCGGCAAAGGTTTAGCATTGTCCGATAAACAACTTAAAATCCGACACATTGTAGTAAATCATTTATCTTCTTTCTCTATATATAGATACTAATATATTCTTAAGATTATGATAGATTATGTTAAAATTAACTTAAATGCTTGAATATTTACTTTTTTAGGGTCAATATAAATAAATATATGATATTTGTTTGGTGGGTGGGTGTTTATTTTTTCAAAATTTAAAATTTTAACTTAAAATCAACTTTACTTTTACACTTTTCAAAATATATTTCACTTTATTTTCTCTCTCTAAAAAACCTTTTAAAACATCAAAACTTTAAATTCAAACATTAAAATTAGATAAAAAAAATGTATATATTTGAAATCTACTCGTCGAAATTTATAAAATAAGATTTATTGTGAATTTTTTATGAGATTTTTTAATTGGTTAAAAAAAACTCAAACAAAAATTAAATTCACTTTTCAACATACTTTTAAATTCTACTAAATATAAAATTTTAAAAACTCAACTCAAAACATCAATCAAATATCATGGTCAAGTTCCAATTTGATTATTCGGAACCATTTGAAAATGGGCCCGATCAACCTGGTTTAGCAGCGGACTTCTTGTATTTGCTAGTTGGCCAGCGAACAACACCCTCTTGTTTGCCCCATGTACACATTACTGGTTTGTTTGCCAGGTCTAACAATTCGAGCTTTTCACATGCGATTATGTGAAGGTATATCGTTGTTGCTCCCAAACGATTAATTATCTAGAAATTAGGTAGAAGGGCTTATTATACATTGATTTTTACCAAAAATCCAATGAATAATATTTTTTTGAATGAAGGGCCTATTTTTAATTGGTAATTTGAATAAAGGGCCTATTTTTAATTGGTAATTAGTGTAAGAGGCTTATTTTGTTTTATATTTTAAATGAATGTATTTGAATAAATTTAAATATCATTTAATTAATAAAAACATGTTATGTATTACCTAAATTACCCCTTTTTATGAAATTTTCACAAAAAATATGGACTGCAAAGTTCATATTGCAATAAAATATGAACTGCAAAGTTCATATTGCAGTACACTGCAATATGAACTTTGCACTAAAAATATGGACTGCAAAGTTCACATTGCAGTAAAATATGGACTGCAATATGAACTTTGCACTAAAAATATTGACTGCAAAGTTCACATTGCAGTGAAATATGGACTGCAAAGTTCATATTGCAGTGAAATATAGACTGCAAAGTTCATATTGCAGTCCATATTTTAATGCATATTGATATTTTTTTAGTTTATTTTAAGGGTTGGGATGTCATTTTATAATGAAAAAAAAGACACATGTCATATTATCAATAAAATAAAAAATAGGCCCTTTATTTAAAAAAAAATTATTCCTTGGCCTTAGTGTGAAAATCTTTCTCTAATAAGCCCTTTTTTTTAATTGCCCCATTAATTATTTTGGGTTATTTTATTTTCTCATAATTTTGAGATAAGATTTAATAAATCTTTTAAGATAAATTTAAATATTTTAAAATTTTATAAATTATGTGATTTGTTTGAATTTAATCTACTATATTTTGATCATTTATAAAATAATTATGAAAATTTCTAAAAGTTTTAAAATTATATTTAAATTTAAAATTATAAGATTTTAAAATCACATATTTCAAAATCTTATGTTTTATAGTTCAGATACAGCTAGAGCTTAAGAACTTGTGTGAGTTTTCTTGCTATACTTGCTTCTAGAGGAATAATATAGGTTCTCTTGCTATGAATAAAAAAAATATTCTAAAAAATACATATAAAATATTATTACAAGTAATTTTAAATTATTAAAATACTCATAATATGTAATAAAAGTGAAGATGTGAGTTTAATGTTGTCGGTTTAATATGAGAGTTTAAATTTTTTTTTTTTGATGTGATAAGAGTTAAAAAAATTGTATTAACGTAAATATTATTTTAAGATAGGTTAGGAATTTTTTTATTTACTATTAATAATTTTTAAACTTTTCAAAAGTAAGAATAAATAAAAACAGGATGATTTAACTTAATTCAAAATTCAAATGTAGATCTAAATAAAAATTTCCTCGTTTTTTTTGTCACAAAAATAAAAATTTCCCTTTAAAAAATACTTGATAAAAAAATTTTCTACCATTTATTCGTGGTGTGTTCACTGTACATAAACCCCATAAATATCTTCCTGTGAATTACCAAAACCCTAGATCAAAAATCCCAACTGTTCGACTCTCTAGGGTTTTACAGAAATTTCGTTACTGCAATTACCCAATGTAGATATATTATTGTGTATATATATAAAAAAAACCATATCAGAAATACATATATTCAAAGAATGGCTTCGCGGGAAATGAGATTGGGTAATTCAGAACTGACTGAATTGAAAGCAAATAGTTTCAGAAATGCAATTCGTTTGTTGATCCTTGAGTGGAGCGATTTTGACGGTCATTTGAATTCTACACAAAATTACGTGCAAGAAAAATTCGCCGAAATTGAATCTAGAGAGAAGAACTTGTCTTCAATCCAACAATCAGTAGTGGTAAGTAACAAAGACCTCGAATCGATTAGGTTATCGATCGAAGAAAAGTACAAACAACTCGAATTTAAGGAGGACGAATTACAAGAGTTGCATAGAGCACATTCGAGTGAATTGAAGTTAAAGGAGAAGAAATTAGAGTTTATTGAAAGATTAATTGAAGAGAGAAGTAAAGATGCGGAATTGAGAGAAGAGAGGATAGGTGATCATGAGAAATCGGTTGGGGGGCTTTTCGAGAGACTTGAATTGGAAATGAAGGAATTTGAAAGTGTACAGAAATTGATTGGGGGGAAACTCGAGGAGATTAATTTGAGAGAAATGCAACTTAAATTAGAGCAAAGGGTTTATGAAGATGGGGTTAAGGAGTTGCAAGTGAAAGAGAAGAAGTTAGAGTGGGATAAAAAGTTGTTTGAAGAGAGGCAACTCAAATTGTTGAGACACTCCAGGATCCTAGGGTTTACAGATGATGTCTCTGGTAATTTTGCCCAAATGCTCTTTGTCCTAACAAAATTTGAGTTTTTGTAGTGGCCTATATATATTGTTACTCCCTCGGTCTTAGGGTCCCTTCTTTAGCCTTTTATTGCCAAACACTGAATATGAACTTTAGATCCTTAGAACGGAAGCTCACTGAGAAATATGTTCAATTTTATTTGGCTTTGAATGCTGGACATAAAATATTTTACAGTTATTATTTGATATATATCAACAGCTAATGAAGGAAAAGAATAGTGGTGCCATCGGAATAAAATTTTACCAAAGTTAAATTACGCTTTTAGCACAATACTTGCCTCTTAACACTAAATGCTGAGTTTTAATCTAATTCGTATTAAGAGGTGAGAAAACAAACACCAATCTTTATCTCTTAATGCTGAAGGGACTTCCGTTTACCATTTAGAGGTAAAACCAAGTAACCCCTTAAAATTAAAAAAATTAATGGTCTTTCCTTTGAGATGTTTTAAAAATACCAAACACAAAGTCAAACTATTAATTTGGGAAGGAGGGAGTATTATATTTCACTTAGGTGGTGTTTGTTATACCTCAATGCTGAATAGTTAGAAGTAGAATGAAAAGCCACTGGGCGTTGAGATGTTATATTGGTATTTGTTTCTTTCCTCTGAACATTATACTTGATTAAAATTCAGCATTCAACATTAAGAGGCGAGCAGTGCACCCAGCTTAATTCTTAACCCCTATTCTTTTTGCTTAAATGCTTTTTTAATGAATTTTACTGCAATGCTGCCCCTATTCTTGAATAGGTGATCATGATAAATTGATTGAGGGGCTTTTTGAGAGACTTCAATTGGAAATGAAGGAATTTGAAAGTATGCAGAGATTGATTGCGGGGAAACTTGAGGAGATAAATTTGAAGGAGATGCAGCTTAATTCAGACCGAAAGGTTTATGAAGAAGGGGTTAAGGAGTTGCAAGCGAAAGAGAAGAAATTAGAGAGGGATAAAAAGTCGTTTGATGAGAGGCAACTCAAATTGTTGAGACACTCCAGGATCCTAGGGTTTACAGATGATGTCTCTGGTAATTTTGCCCAAACGCTCTTTGTCCTAACAAAATTTGAGTTTTTGTATTTTTGTATTTTTTTTATAAATTCGCTACGTCATTACAGCATTACTCCATCCGTCTTAAACTGATGCCACTTTCTGTTTCAATTTGGTAGTTTCATTTCCGTTTCAGGACATAATAATGTACTAAATCTCACCATAGAAAACGAAATTGAGTTGTATTAGTGACCATTGATTGCATGAAAGTAACTTTTTTCCAACAAATATCAAAGTCAAGGTGGACTATTAATTTGAGAGGGAGGGGGTACTATATTTCACTTGGGTGGTATTTGTTTTACCTCAATTTTGAACAGTTAGAACTTGGACTAAGGACTAAAGAGGGCTTATATTAGTTATTATCTTTACAAAATTTAGAAATGGGCTTATATTAGTTATTATCCTTACAAAATTTAGAAATGGGCTTATATTAGTTATTATCTTCACAAAATTTAGAAATGGGCTTATATTAGTTATTATCTTTACAAAAAAAAATTTAAAAACTTGGTAGTATACATACATATGAAATTGATATTGATGTTTTGTTAATTTGTATGTATGGCTTTATATCTATTGTATACGTGTATGCCATTGCCAATGAACTGAGTAGTGTTGATCATGTTCACCTTACTTGGTTTAATAAATTGCGGACTACTGTAAAATATTGAATGGAGCTGTCACAAGAAGTCCACACAACTGCCCATTCCCCTTGTGTTTTTAGTTCTTACATAATTACTGAAAAATTGCTCTTATTGTAATGTCATTTTGTAAGTTACATAAACAACTCGTTGCAATTTTTGCATTCATCTATAACTGCTCACAAGTTTACGTATTGCTGTCCAAAGGGAATCATGTTTTCTGCAAAGGTACCATATGTTTTCCTTCTTACACACAACCATGTAGAGGAAAGTTGATTTCTTTCTAGTATTGCTATGGGTTCTAAGTCTTGGATAATTTAGGAGCATTACTTCTTCATTTTTGCTGGAGTTGTATATACTGAATCCTTTTTATTTTATAAATATTGGGAATGTGGCTTACTTACTCATGACGTTTGATGGATTCAGTTGGTCCAGAAAAGGAAAAGGTTGGAGTTCCATCCCCTTGTCAGGTGAATCAGGATCCTATTTTTAGTAAACTAGATGGTGTTTCAAACAAATATCAAAGTGTTTCTAATTCTCAGTTGAGCATTGTGAATAATCATCACCAACCTGCAAAACCAGATTTGACCAAAATTCCCAGGGAATCAGCAACTAGTATAAACACGAGTAGGAAAAGAGGGAGGAATTTGGTTGTGAAATCCAGTGGAAGTGCCGACGTTGAAGTGGTGGTAATCGATGAATGTGACCACACTAGGAAAAAGTCGAGGGAAAGCAAATCATTTGTGGATGGTAAAGAGGGGCAAAAATATGAAGATGAAGATCATTTGCACAATAATGAATCTAAATCTGATAACCGGATTCAGCATTTAGAAAATGAAATAAAGCGCCTAGAGGCAGAGTCCACCGAGTGTAGGAAAGCCATTGATCACCTAAAGAAGGAAAAAGAGAAAGCCAAACTTGAGGCGAGTGAGGTGAAATCGAGAGAGACTGACTTGCTTAAAGAAGTGAAGGAGCTAAAACGACAGCTTTCGTACCAGGAAGGAACCGTGCAATCCTTCATGTCTGTGTTCAAGGCCATGTTCTTCAAGGATGGTTGGGATGCAGGCATGAAAGCCAGAGGAGTTCCTCAAGATTCTGTACTTTTCAACATGCGCAAGGTATCTGAAGTTGGTTGTTCCACACCAATATGTGGAAGGGACATTTCTGAGGCGGTTCCACCCTCAAAATTCCAAGCCAGTGACCCTCACGAGGGGCTGATCTGTAAGTTCTAGACCTCTGCCTTTGTTCTTGGATCCTCGATGTCACTTTTGTATATGGTGTTTTGTTTGCATCTTCATCTCCTTCGTCTTCATATCCTCTTGTTTATTGGTAGGTGCTTTATATATTGCATGAATGCACTATAAGTTAAGTTTCTGACCTAAGATTGCGGCCTTCCATTTGAAAATAGATTTAAAGCCCTATATATTGCCAAATCAAGTTTTTGTTATTTGAAATAGTAGCAGTTTTCTGAAATCTAAAGTCTCTTAAGAAGTTCGTGTTACAAAATATCTGGGTGTTCTTTGTGATCTTTTTACGATTTTATGACCTATGCACATGGGCATGTTTGCGTCTCTGTGTGAGGAGTTTATTATTATAGTAGCCTTCTGTAGTTATAATTAAGGGATGGCAATTAGACCTTCTCCCGCTGGTTTTCAACCTTAGTGTTGAGTTTGTGTACTACTATCTACAAACGGGGAGGATTTGGGTTCAAGTAAATTTAGCCTGTTTGACCCGCACTGCCCCTGATCCGAATATTATGTTTTTTCCCTTTCAAATACCTTTATAATAACCTATAATTACAACACGTCAGAGAGGGTCTATATGAATATATCGAACAGGGCGTTACGGGCTTTTCTAAATAAACCTGCGTTTGGGTCAAATTCAGATTTGGGTTGGCATCATTTTTAGTGGGTCTAGTCCAAGTTTGGCCAAATCTGACTAGCTGCCATCTAGTACTAGTAGTTGTAATAGTTTGTATGATCAGTGTTTTAAGAAAATGAAAAACCAAAGACATTAAAGAATCAATCTGGAGACAGGTTAGGACCTTGCATGTCTATGGAAATAATAAGTTGCAGGTTCATAGTTCATAGTTCATGAAGCTACTGAGGTTGGCTGCAATAAAGAAGTATCATGTATGTGTTATCCTTGCTGAAAACTTAAAAGAGAGATTGTTTGTTCTGAGTTTTTGTTTCTTCCTGGAAGCAGAAGTTAGCAATTTCAAATATAAAGATTGAGCTTCGACAAAGGTATCATGTGTGTTTCAAACTTTTAACATGAATATGTAAGAACTTGTACACAGATTGCCCATTTAGGATGCATGACAAATTCATAACTCTAAACATTATGAGTTTAGAGTGGGTTAGCCTAATGGTAAAAGGGCCCACCTGGATCTGGGAGATCGCGGGTTTGTGTCTCACCCAGGGTGGGAGGGTATCTATGTTATTTGTAGTACAAGGAAGAGTCTTAGGCCTTTTTTCAATTGAAAAAGGAAAAAAAGAAGTTACGAGCACTATGTAATATGCTTCAAAACAATTTGTTAGTCTTGTACCAATTGAGAAATTGTATGTAGTTTCGTGCTTTAATATGATATATATATATTATGTCAGTTTTAAAGGAGACAGTCATTATTTTAGTTAATTGAAGGACCTTTCTTTTGAAAAAGGGGGGAAGGGGTGGAAATGGTTGAATTTACTAAATTTGGTGGATATCCATGATTTTTTATTTTAATGAAAGTTGGTATTAATGTTTGCTGTTTCCCGATAAACCAAACTAGTTGGTGTTGACTGAGTTGTTCAACTCACATAAATGAAGTGTTTTGTTGCCTAAATGATTTGTGCCAACTCCCATATGGTGGGAATTTTGGCGCCATATTTCTGCGACACATTTTTGTGACCAAACTATGTTATTTTCACCTGTAGAGCCCGTGGATTTAGGCTGTTTATTAACTCTGATGAACCAAAAATAGAGCCAATCTGTTGTATTCAAATTTGGTAACTATGAACAAAACAAATGCACTCACACAACAGACAATATAAGTGGTTCATCTGTGTTAGCTCTGGGGTTTCGCTATCCGTTATTGCGAATTGAATTACAATGACATATTACCATATAAGCATGTTAGACATCAAGTTCATTTACGTTTTTAAGATTCTATACAAAGGAAAAAAGGAAAGTGAATAATAATAAATAAATAAACTAATTTACCTAATACGCTGCTGTCCACACGATATAGGATCACAAGAATTAATAAATTACTACGGTTTGTAGGTGACGTAAACTCCATATTGTATTGTTTGGAGTTTGTATTGACAAAATAGGAATGTCTTGTGCCAAAGGAAGATTTGAGATTTGGTACACCGACTTTGTCCTGGAAAAGAAACTGGATTCTTAATTTTGGACATCCCAAAAAAGAAAAGAAAAAAGAAGAAGAAATAGTGAACTCTTAATTTTGGAGGGACAGAACATTATTTAATTCCGACTTGTGAGGATGAAATTGGACATGCAACTGGCTGCTGCTTTGTTATGCATCTTCAAAGTTGATTACGTTATCATTACATTTGTTTATTCTGTTTTCTTTGTAGGTTCATCCCCTGAAGAACTGGAATCAATAACGCCGAGGGAGTTACAGACCAACCCCAAGCATTTAGATGGCACCAATATCGAAAGACACGGTGAGTTCACTTCATCTAAAGAAAACGCTTCATCGTGTTTGGCTGACAAGAAAATATATGGGAAAGTTGACTCGTGCCCCAATAAAGGTTCATCACAAATGTTTCATGACTTTACCGGAGAAAGATCCCCAGGGAAGTTTCAACCGGGTCAGATATGGGCAATGTATAAAGACGGGTTGCCTAAAAAATATGCCCAAATCAAGAATGGATGCTATCCATCCATACCTGTACAGTTGCTTCAGCCATGCACTATGATGCAACCACCTTGCTGTGGTATTTTCAAAGTCCAAGGTGGGAGAACACTCCATTCACCAGGTTCTTTCTCGCATTTGGTAGAAGCAAAGTCCATCTGTGAAAATTTCGTTGAAATATATCCCAAGAAAGGGGAGGTTTGGGCAATTTACAGAAACTGGAATGCTGGTTTTTCACATTCTGGTGATCTTGAAAATTGTGAATACGACATAGTGGAAGTTGTCAAAAATACTAAGAAATCGATGGAAATTTCACCTTTGGTATGGGTCGCTGGTTACAAGTCGGTTTTTAGTCCTTCAAGAGGACAAAGATTGAACACTGGTGTTTTGGTGATACCTCGGGAAGAAGAGTTAGGGAGATTCTCTCATCAGATTCCTGCTTTTCAGCTCACTACAGAGAAAGAAGGAAAACTGAGAGGCTATTGGGAGCTTGATCCTGCAGCAGTTCCAGGTAACATCAACGGTTTTAATTTTGGGAGAAATCTAAATGTGGTTTAGTTGTTCTCCATGTGAATATTAAGATCATCAATTTTTTGGTTTGTCAGTAAATATTTTGTTGAGAAGAGGTGGAATTGTTATGTGGTCTGCTTTACTTTCATTGCCATTTTATCCTTCTTTTTTGTAATCCTGCATGAAATTGGCCTCTCGTTTGTTATGCATCTTCAAGTTTGTTTAAGTCATTATTAGATGTGTTTGCGATTGATGATGGATGGATCAACTTATTTGACCAACTTTCATAGACCACTTCATGTGGCAAAATTTACTTTGATTAGCATTGTATGAGGACCCTGCATTAAGTCTGTCGCACAAATTGGTCTACAAAAAGTTGATCCATGTATTACTATTATATGTCTATTCTGGTTTCTTAGTAGGTTCATCCCCCTTAAGGACAACTGGAATCAATGGCAGCGAGCGAGGAGATTAACATACCAAAGAAGACTGATCTTGATAGCACGAGTGAAAAGTTACTTCGTAAAACTTGTGAGATTTTAACCGTGGACTCGAATTAATTTTGGTAAATGCTACATTTTAGTGAAAGAAAATTTAGCAAAAACCTCGTAAAACTTGTTTTCAGAGAGTATGAACTGTTTGACATAATTCATTAAGCTAGACATCTGTGATTATTTGGGTGTTTTAACTAAAAGGAAAATGTATATATTACTTTTGCTAATGATTGTTCCAACTTTTTTATATATGTCTGATCATAAATTAAGCTGAAGCCGTAATTATGTTTCTAAGGTTTTCTTGACAAAAACAGGAATCATTCTAATAAGAAAGTTGAGAGATTGTTTAGTGATGGAGGGAAGTTGTCTGATTGAGCAATGCTACACCTTTCCGGCTTTATCTACTAGTTATTCATACCGGATGTCTTGGTGAATTGTACTTTCTTAGAATATACAACTCATTGATGCATCCGGAATGATTATCCGGTAAATGAAACCGGTAAGAATGTCATTTTTCTAAATGAATTAACATCGTTTAATGTGTTCAATAGTTCTCTTGGCTTGGTTCACGAGACAACTATCGCATGCTTTTTTGAAATGAATGGAAATTAGGGAGGTGCATTCAATTTAGAACTCATAGGATTTTTTTGGACTTTTAAAGTCAATGTTTATTCAACTAGAATTTTAAAGAGTTTATTGAAATTTTACTGTATTCAATTAAGATTTTAAAATATCCTTCTAAATCTTAAGGTATTCAATACTCTAAGGACTTTGAATGATATTATTTATTGATGGATCGCAGATTTGCAGTAGATTTTGGGGTCCTCAATCATGTTCTTTTCAATTGATCGGTATTTATTAGACTTGCAAAATTATATGATACTTAGTATTATTCGGTTGACGGTATATATAATTCAATTAAGGGTAAATTGCACTTTGCTCTTATAAAGTATAGTCCACATTGCATTTTACCGTCCGAACTATCAATTTGAGCAATTAACACCACGAACTATTACTTTTACTACAATTGACCGAATATTATTGACGAGGTAACTTTTTAAACGGTTTTGTTGTGCACATGTTGTGCATGTGAGTTTTTTTAGGGCATAAAAGGGTATAAAAAAGTCCATCTTCTTCCCCAAAGCTTCCCCCTCTCCGCAGCAAAACATATTGAAAAGAAATCCAGCAACCACTATTCCTCATTTACCTTCCTTCTGGCCAAGTCCCACCGGAAAACTCCTGCCACCCATCTTAGCCCGTTAGCCACGACCCACCGCTATTGCCCCCAATTTTTCCGTTTTTCATTTTATTTCTCACTTTATTCTCTCAATTACCCACCAACAAAATACAAATCCTCAATTTTTTCTGGTGCATTTATATGTCATGTATCCATAATTACGCATACATGTGGAATATCTTCAAATATGTAATTACATATGCATATACATATGATGTATGCATGAGCTGATGTTATATACAGTATTTGGGTTTAATTATTATAGTTAAAATTGAGCAGGGAGATTGAATTTATCTCAAGATGGCTTTCGGTGGGTGTTGGGAGGTGGAGCCGATAACAATGACTCAGAATGGGTTCTTGTTTCAAATAGACACTTTTAGGTGGGTTGACTAGTGTGTGGGTGAGAAACTGAGAATGTTGGGAGGGGTGGGTTTTGGGTTGTTGGGGATTGAGGGATGCCTCTCCTTCCTTTTTTTTAATATGTTTGTGCTTTCTAAAGTTGTATGTCCATTTATGCCCTCATTTACAGAATTGATAGGCAAAAATCTTTTAAATATTTAACCCCTTCAATGATTTTGGGTTCATTGCAACAAAAGTAATAGTTCATAGTATTAATTGCCTAAATTGATAGTTCGGGTGGCTAAATGAAATAAGGGCTATAATTTAGAAGTGTAATTTACCCTTCAATTAATTCAATTGATTGGTATTATTGGACTAGGAAAATTTTATATTCGATTTTCTCATATAGTGTTCCAATTGCTGTAGTATCTTTTATTTGGTAATTTTTACATGTTTTCAGTCCTAACTTTTTTATCAATTATTTTTTCTAGAGCATGATTTGAGTGGTGCACGCATACGATTTGTGTTGAGCATTTTTTTTTTATTTTTATTTGAATTATTTGGAACTTTGCCCTGTTGATTATGTCTCTGGTGCCATTGGGCAAATTACGAATACTATGTGAACTTGTTGGTGGGCTAACATATGCATGTGAGAATCATATTAAATCCAAGTGTGTAGAGAAACTGAATGTGTTCATGTGCATATGAGAATTCATAATTATCCTTGTGGGGCCATTAATGTCCTCCTAATTCTTTATGATTTAGTTCAGTGATATTAGAGAAAAGATATTGTTAGTAACATATATAAGAGTGAGGAATGGTAAAAGAGAGATGAAAGGCTTTTAATCAGTGACAGATATAAATAAACGAATAGTTACATTCAGAGTATTTAAATTATGTTGCCCTGTTGTATTTTTTTATTGTTTTTAAGAGAATATGTTGAATTATTAAAATCTAAAAAAATATTAAATAATCAATACATTAAAATCCGTTAGACTCTATACGGATTTAAAAAAGTCTATGGATTTAGCAAAATCCATGACTTGTAAAAAATCAATTACAAACTTTTAAAAACTAAATTAAATAGACCTTCCTTAAATTTGGAGCAACTTCACATTGGTGATGAGAAATTTGCCTAATTGTATACGACATTCTTAATACGGTTCTTAGCTCTCGATATAGTTTTTGGCCATATCATATATGATAAAATATATACTTTCTTGTTTAATCCAAAAATGCCACGTGGTTGATATTCTCTCTTTCAACTTGTATCATGTATAAAATAGAAAATAAAATTTTCTCTTTTAACCCCCCAATCGAAGGATTTTGAGCTTAAGGGGTACTGAGAATTTTATTGCTGCAAATAATAAAAATATATATATATATATATATATTACTATTTTCTTTTTCCCATGTACAAAAACTAGAAGAAAAAAAAAGTTCTAAGCAACTTCATTTAAATACCTTTCATTGTTGTTTAGTTTCATAAAAAAATTGAGATAGGAACAAAGAGAGACGGAGAGGGGGTTAGCACAAAAATCAAAGGTCAAATGGGGGATGGACGGATGGTGGATTTAAAAACCAACAATCTCAGCCTTGCGTAAGGCACCTAATGCCACCTATACCGGTTGAACTAGAACCAAATTGTGGAATTTTGTTTTCCAGTAAATAATAAACAAATATTTTATATTAAATTGGGTGGCTCCTATAATATTTTAATTAACTTAAAAAAAATGAATTAGCCCTTGAACCCATTTATATATAATAATGAAATACAAAATTATCTATGTAATGTTGTTCCAAATCACCGAACAATAAACTCAAAAAGAAGATGGAAAAGTCAACCAAATAGGGGTGTTGCGGCGAAACTGAAATCTGAATAACTAAATCGTATAAAGTTGAATTGAAAAAAAATTGAAACTGAAATAAAGAAACCAAATTGAAACCGAATATGTTTAGTTCGGGTTTGAGGCATGATATTGCAAAACCAAATCATTGCATATGTGACTCAAATAATAATATTTCACTATTTAAAATTTTATATGTGACTCAAAAATAATATTTCACTATCTAAACTTTTATGCTCCTAAAATTTACAAGGGTTAGTTATAAATCAGTTTTTGAGCTATTATGAATATTTGAGTTATATTATAAATATAAGAGTTAATATTTCTTTATATTCAAAATAAGTAAGAGCAAGTATAGAGTTATTATTTTTTTGATTAAAATACGTGTTGTCTTACAATTTATTTATTTTAAAAATATATATATGAAAACTAAATAAAACTGAACCGAAAAGTTTGGTTCGAATTTGGGTTTGGAAAATTTAAAAACTAGATTGAATTGAAATCGAACTTTCAAATTCAGTATGGATTTGAGTCTCTTAATTTTTATTCTGACTGAAACTGAAAACACTTTTACAACCCGTTTATATATAATAATGAAATACAAAATTCTCTTCTATGTATGATTGTTCCAAATCACTCAACAAATAACTCAAAAAAGTATGGAGAGGCTAATCAAGTATGAATGTTGTGTGAACCCGAAAATTAAGCTACTAAACCAATCCGAATATAAAAAAAAGTAAAAATAAAGAAATTGAAAATGAATATGTTTGGTAATTAGACCAAGGGGGTGGTGGGGTCCACACTGGTACATCCCATCATGTTTGTTATATTGTTTATAAATTATTATGAAGATGAAAGAAGAAAGTATTATTAGGAGTTCCTCGCATCGAAAAGGTTACTACACGTGTAAAAGTTTTATCTGGAAAGACAATTGCCCTGAATTTATTAATAAGAATAGTGACAAGACTAGAAAGGAAACAAGAACCCTACCCGTAAAAAACAATGATAAAATTTATAAGACAATCTAAAACCACGCAAGGGGGAAATTTTTGATGGGGGCAAAATTGGATGGGGTTATGGGGTCCTAATAAAAAGATGACACATGTTTATTTTTATTTATTTAAATCAAATGAAAAAATAAAAAAAAAATTAATTTTAGATGAGAGTGGACACGTGTTGTTTTATCATTTGAGACCCTATGATCCCAACCAATTTTGCTCCCATAAAAAATGGAATCTTCATCCTCTCCTTGGCAGTGAGTAACACCTTTTGGTAGCGTTCGTAGTGAGTAACACCTTTTGGTAGCTATTCTAAACTCCGTTTCATCCTGGAAAACAGACGTCGTAAGCATCTCCGACAAGCGGTGTAACTGTTTTAAGGAAATCATATGATACACGAGACTATGGACATTCAATTTTATCACAATTCTTTAGCAGAAATAAAGAAAAGAACAATGAAACTTAATAACTTATTCAGCATCCATCTAACGTTAGTCTTTGTCTCAATTTCTACTTGGTTTATTTGTTGCACTGAACTCTCCACTATATGTCTCAATTTCGAAAAGTAAACACACTAAAATAGACCATGTTTTGTCCGACTATCATTCTGCCTGTTTTGGCAGAGTGCATTTACCTTTGCTCGATTATCCTTCGTTAAATGAACATTCATAAGATGAATGTTTGCTCATTCCGCATGTACCGAACATCATGTGCTCCCACTCCGCTCATTGCAGATGAATATGTAGAATTTCCATGTTATCAAAGCATTTGACCCATTATGGCTGGGTGTATTTAACTTTGCTTTGCTCTCATGAAACGAGCATCAATAGCTCCACTCGGCCCATTAAAGCCGAGATGGATGGTGCAACATTTTGGGGGAAGATGATGGAGAGGAAAAGGGGGAGGAAGATGATGGAGAGGAATAAGGGAAGAAATATGACTTTATCTTTGTTGATGAAGGTGATAAAAGAGTGATAAATTAGGTTCGGGTTTATGTTAGTTTGCAGATTTTTGTTGAAGGTTAGAGAGATGAAGGTTAATGTTAACAATTAATTAATAATTAATATTAATTAATCTTAATAAACGAGATATATTTTTAGAGAATGTTAATAATAAAAAAAGTGGTGTAATGGAGTTTTTGTGATAAGTGAAGTGTTTGCCATAAACAAGGTAAATTTTTATTACAAACACATTAACATTTTACAAGTGGTGTGGGAAAATAAGCTCCTCTGCTGCTACTCTATCTCTCTAGCCTATATATCTCTTCTCTCTAGACTTGTTGCCTCATCTTTTTTCCTTCCAAAACTTTTATAGAGAGAAAATAGTACACCGTGGATTCACCGGAGAAGATGTGTTTTCCTCTAGAACTCACGGAACTGAAAAAAACTAAGGTTCGAAAAGCAATCACTTTGTTGATAACCCCAAAAATCGAGCTGGAAAGCAAACTCAATCGACCTAAGACCGTACAATGATATTTTTATACCAATAGGCCAAAAAGCTTGGTTTAGAATCGCTTGCTTTCACTTCAAGTCTCTGTAACACAGAGTAATAAAGACTTTGATTCCATTCGGAAATCCTTAAAGGAAAGGGCCAAAGAAGTCCAATATAAGCACCTTGAATTTTGTGCTTTTCGGGTATTTAGGGGGCGTGACGATTCATATTTTTGGATTATGTTTGGGCCTCATATCAAAACGGCAAGAAATTGTATTCCTTTTACACAGCGTTGCACAATATATAAATTTAAAATTTTTAGATCGTGTTAAATACATTATAACATTGAATGGAACATGGTTTAAAGTTGCGGTTTCGAGAACCGATTCAGCCATTTAGTTTTTAACTCGAATATCGGTATTAGTATCAGTTCCAGTGATATCAGAGTTTAACAGAACATGTCCTAATTCTTGACTAGTAACCAATTAAACTCAGTTTGTGTATCAATTTTTCGTGTACTCTGTGAATTTCTTGCAAGAAAATTAACAGTTTATAACAAAATTAAAAGTTATTGCTAGATATATCAAAGAAGTGTTTCCTTGTTTAACTTGTAATTGGCTTGCCGAGGATTTTTGACTTTATAGTGGTTTTAAGTGTAATATTTAAACAGATGTGTCAAGATATAATTAGTAGAATAAAGTATGTTTGTGTTTCGAAATGCAGAAGTTGATTGGTGTTCTAAATTCTTTATAAAAATCAAAGCATTTTTTCTTTAAAACTTCTATTGTTATATAAAACTAAAGACTTGATCAGCAGCAAACATTATGAAAATGCGATAATCGATGTAACTTTAAAATTAGTGAACAATATCCCTAAGAATATATAAGAGATAAAATCCCTAAAATTGATAAGTTTATTAATGATAGAATGAATCTTCTACTAGCAAAATAACCCCTATTTATAGGGATGGAAATTCGACTGTAATAAGAAAAACAAGAAAATTATTAAAAATAGTAAAAAACGACTTAATGAAAGATCCTAATCGCACTAAACATCTAGATCATTCTATGGTATGCTATGGTACGGTGTATTGCCAAATAATTAAGCTTTAAAAAATCATCATAATATCATTACAGGAACGACTACTTTAATAAAATATAAATTGCATTATTTTGTTACTGATTATAATACAATAGCTGCCATTTTAATAAAATATGAGTTCATTGTTCAAATTATGATTTAAATTATATAAGCATTATTTTCTTTCTAACACTTTAAAAAGAAAAAAATGATAATTAAGAGGGTAACATTACAACAATACGGCTGTTCACCGTTTAAACTTACTAACATAGCTTAATTTAGATATTGGGTGTTATTTTGGAAATCAAATCACGTAATTAATTCAAATCAATTAGCCATTTTCATATTTAAACAAATAACATATACCTGAAGAGAAACGAATAAAGAGAACTGTGAAAAATTGAAATAGATGAGAGGAAACGAAGACTATAGTAGTGAACATAGAGAATGGAGAAAAGAGAGTGAGAGAGATGGGTGGCTCCGTGGATAGTACTGGGTACATCACTAAACCCCTAAGCTATGTTGACGCACATGATAAGAATGTGTCATAGGATAATTTTATCCTATCCTATGTTTGGTATTTATTAGGATTAGATATTTGAACAAATTATTTATCCCACCTAAGAGGTTAGACTATTTTATCCTGTTCAGATGAGATTAAATAATTATATCAAACTCTTTAATCTGTCGAGTCAAACACACTCCAAAGTTACTAAAGACTAAAGATCAATTAAATTATGTAATATGGTCCGTCTATTATATCGTGTATGTGAAGTTAATTGTGGGATATTTCATATTTGCTATTTTGATAGTGTTGGTACAATTTGGTATGGTACGGTATATCATAGTAGTACCAATATTTTGGTACGGTACGGTATACTATCGGTATTGATTTTTAGTACCAGTACTGTACCATAATATTTTGATACGGTACAAAACCAATAAATATTGTACCATTACCAAACTTTGGTACAATTTGGTACGATAATTTGGGTACAAATTGCCACCCGTAAGTTCACATGTTCTTCATGTGAATATATATATATATATATAATTTTTTTTGGACAATAAAAGGGACAACAACAAAGAAACCAAAATAACAAACAGAGAACAGCCGGAGCCACCAAAACAAAACAATAACTCCCTAAGATCCAAGCAAAATTACAAAATCAGCCAACTCTAATAGGCGAGAAATTAGAATTGAGAAGGCGAGAAAGAGCTGGAGAAATATTGAAATGCCAATTCATCGATAAAGACATGCTCTTAATTTACGTGGCAACCCAATGGGCAGGCTTATTACCTTCTCTTCTGACAAAATTAAAGGAAATCCTCCATGTGAATATTAGATAATCAAAATTTTGGTTTGTCAATAGATATTTTTGTTGATGAGGTGGAACTGTTCTATTTTATCCTCCTTCGATCTCTTCGAGTGGATTTCATATCAAACTTGTAATAATTAGCTTGGTTTATAGATTATAAATGGAGACCTCGCTGGAACTTTAACAAACTTGCGCCTTGCAATTAATTATCTGTAATTAAATTCTCTTTAGCTGGAATGTAGTGTCAGCAATACAAGTTATGAAATTTCTAGTTTTGTTTAGTCGTATTTCATTTGAATTTTTGACCAGTTTTCTAAAAGCGACCTTTTTGCAATTAATACTCCCTCCGTCCTTATTTGACTCCAAATCAGACTATTTATTTTGAAAGATAAATGAATATATTTTTTTATAAAAATTTGGTGGAAACGATTTCTATAATGACTAGATCATGACTACATAATCTCACAAAATTTCATTGAAAATTTCAATTTCCAAGTGGATGTAATGAAAAATTGATATTTATATATATATCAATGTTTACTTTTGACTATTGAAATTTTAGATTATCATCACACTAACTTCTAAATTAAATATTTTAACAAACTCTTGAATGAATCATCAATCCATTCTTTGATTATTTTAATTTTAAAATTGTTCATGTGTTGGTATGCATCTTCAAATTTGTTAATGTTATCATTGAGTACGTTTATTCTGGTTTCTTCATAAATTCGTGCCCTGACGAACAATTGGAATCGATTACAGCTGCTGAAAGGACGAGCACACCACAGAAGGCCAATTTTGAAAGTGAGATCGTTGAACTTGGAAGATCACTGAATAAATTACAGACCAGGCATTGGCATTCAAGTGGTACCACTAGGTGTGTGCACGGTCCGGTTAATTGGACCGGTTAGCTTTAGACCGGATCGGACTGCTAACTTCCGTCCTACAATTTTACGGACCGGACCGGACCGGACTGAATTACCACCTTAGACCAGACCGAATCGGACCGGACCGGTTTAAACGGTCCGGTTTCGGTCGGTCCAACCAGTTTGTGCTTTTTTAATGGGTCTAATTTATTTGGACTTATTGGCTATTTTTTTTTACACCTATTCAGCCTATTATATTAAACACATTTATCAATTGCTCATTTATCACAATAATTGAACTCATTCAAATAAAAATAAAATATAAAAAAAGTAAATACTTTTTTTAAAAATTATATATATAAATATAACCGGTCCGGGTTTTTTGTAGGCTGGACCAAAGACTAGACCGAACAGTATCGGTCCATTAAATTTCAGACCGAACAGTATCGGTCCATTAAATTTCAGACCGGACCGAACTGTTGTATTTATAAAATCCGAAAAAAATCCTATATTTCAGTTCGATCCGGTCGGTCCATTCGGTCCGATTCGGTTTGTGCACACCCCCAAAGTACCAGAGATAAAAGACACGGTGGTGAGTTCACGTTTTCTAAAGAAATGCTTCATCGTGTTTGGCTAATGAGAAAACAAATGGGAAAATAGACTCAAGTCCCAACCAAGTTTCAGAAGAAGTGTTTCATGACTTTACCCAGGAAATTAAAGATCTTGGGAGAAGTTCCAAGCCGGTCAGGTATGGGCAATATATAAAGGCGGGTTGCCTAACAGATATGTTCAAATTAGGAATATTAAGATTTATGCATGTGGATTGGTGCAATTGGATTTTCAATCAATTGAACCATGCACTATGATGCAACCTCTTTGCTGCAGGAGATTCAAAGTCCAAGAGGTGATCTACCCACGAAGTGCTTTTTCGCACGTGGTAAAAGCAGAGGCCATCAGTAAAATGTTTTTTGAAATATATCCCAAGAAAGGATAGCTTTGGGCAATATACAGAAACTGGAAGGCTGATAAGTCATGTTCCTGCCACAAGAAATGTTATTACGACGTAGTGGAGAACCAGAGAGGACAGAGCGGGTTACAATATAGGATAAAATTTTAAAAAGTTTACTAGTATTATTAAAAAAATAAAAAAATAAATATAAGCCCACCCATTTGTCAAATTTTAGCCCAGCTCAAATATTATAAGCTCACTAATTTATATAACTCACTATATGGTTATACTTTTAATTCTTTTTTTATAATTTTTTTTTATCTATTATTATTAACCCACCTCTCAAAAGAATCCTAGGTCCGCCTCTTAGTGGAAGCTCTTAAAGGTACCGAACAATTTACAGAAGTTTCACCATTGCTAGGTGTGATTGGTTTCAAGTCGGTTTTTAGGGCTCTAAGAGGACAAGATTGAACACTGGTGTTCTGGTGATACCTATGGAAGAGTTAAGGAGATTCTCTCATCATATTCCTGCTTTTTAGCTCACAGGGGAGAAAGATGGCAGATTGAGAGGCTATTGGGAGCTTGATCCTACAGCGCACTTCCTGGTAAGATCTAGGATTTTAACTTCACCCTTTTGTTGAGCGATCATATGAAGATATGATATTGAATTATAGGATAAATAAATTCATATGTGATTTATTTGCTTCTCTGTGAAAATTATATAGTTTGGGCCACTTGTCATCAATTTTTTGTGTTATTGTCACCAGATATTTTGTAATTAATTCTATGTAATTCTCTTTTAAGTTTTAACTGATATGTAGTGTTACCACTTAGCACTACAAGATATGCACTATTAGATATTGTTTGGTTGCATTTTCTTTGAATTTTAAGCTTTCCAGAAATAACCTTTTGTATTATACGTGTCCAACTAGTATATGATAATTGATCAATTGCATTAGACTGGGTAAAGTCTACTTGAGATGTACCCTGTGACCTGATCAATGTATTGGCAAAAACATCATCGTGCCCCTAAATATGTCCGTAATATATCGCTGTAGAAGGCCTTGGTAGTTTATTTGGACAAATAATTATTTAGGATTATTGTGGTTTAAATCTAGTGTTTTGGGAAAAATGTTTTATATAGTTTATTTTATTAATTTGAAATAGTAATATGGATGGTTGCCACTAGGACACTTCAAGAACAAAAAAGATAGCGCAAGGATGGAGATTTATATTATTCTCGTTAATAAGACCATCAAGTGTGTTTTTTGAAGATGCAAGATGCTTTTTAACAACGGATAGTACCTTTGGCATGGATTACAACTAGGAGTTTAATCACTGGTGCTCAATCACCATGCATGGAGCTCGTTAAATTACATCCTCATTGGTTACAAATTTATATGAGGATCATGCTTGATTAACTTGTTCTTCACTTTATACCAAAGTTCCTAATTCTCTTAAGCTCATTTATATACTTGTTAGGTTGTGATAATGTATTAAAATATTGTAAGTTTTCTTGATTTTCATGGCATTATGTTACTTATATAACATTTTGATAATTTGATTTGCTGAAAAGAAGTGATGAAAGAGAAAAAGGTTTAAAAGGTTGGAAGAGAAAGTATTTTTGGGTGCACTATAAAGGGTGCCTTAATAACCTATAATAGTGCTCTTCTCAAAAAGTTCTCATTTTAACTTAATAGTCCCTTGTCTACTTGTATTTAAATTTTTTTGGTTGACAAGTACTCATCCCTAATTAAAAATTCATGTTTGACTCTTACAATTTTTAATAATTCATTAATTTTATCGTAGTCAATGGTTTATAATAAAAATTGTTTCATGTCCTGAGTTTTGGTAGGTTGATTATATTTTGAAATGGGAAGTAAACTCTTAATTTTCGACTTTCCCAAAAGAAACAACGAACTTTTAATTTTCGACATTCCAAAAAAAAAACAACAAACTTTTAATTTGGGATGGGTAGAATACTACTAAATAAAATATGGCTTCCAACGAGAAAAGCGTTATATCCATGTAGCACAATTATTGAGTGGATAATCCCCTTTCCAACGAGAAGAGTATCACTATTTTTAAGCTACTTTCCAACTTGAAACAAATTAAAGCCAAAAACAAAAAGCACAATTATTGAGTGGAGCATCATATACATATAGCCAATTACCAACGAAAGTTGTCCACATGCAAAACCACAGCCATATACAGTGGCACCACACAAGGTACTTTTAAACACCAAACGACGAGTACTTCATCATCCTTCGCACTTACACTAAGCTACTTCATGACTTCAACCCAACATGCCATCGCTACGGCATCAACGTACTAATAAAAGAAATTTTATTACTCATTCATAAACAATAACGAACATCCACTAAGGTTCTAAAAAAAGGTGTAAACACCTACCAACATAGGATTGTGCCGTCACTAAAAAACAAACGAACCTCTGCTAAGGTTCAAATCACAAAAGCTGAGAAACACCTATCAACAAATGGCGAAACACCTATTAATATGGAGTGACGTAACAAATCCTATCAACAAAACATAAAACAAATGGCATAGAAGACAATCAATAAATAATTAACATATGATGATGCTATGAGGCTCCAAGAAATAATGAAAAGCTGCCAAACCAAGGGAAGAACATCAACAATTTATGGGAGGTATGAATCACAAGCTACAGTTGGGCTCGAAATATGTAAGTACCACAACCAAAAACGACCAGACAACCAACAAACAAAGAACATTGTTCACGACCCGGCATCATACTTTTCAAAAAATGGCTGTTCCATCACATTGTGTCTTAGGTTACTGTTCACCACACCGTTTGCATATTACTGTTCACAAACACTATTCATCGCAGTGTTTACTGCACAGTACACATCATTCACTTAGGTATAAAACTGAGACGAGAATGATACAAAAAGAAAAATCCCATCCGGTTGAGAATTGTATACGAGAGAATAAATAAATATAAAATGGATAATAGGAGAATTGTATTGATAATTGTATGATTACAAAGACTCCTAAAGGGGGTATATGTATAGGACTCAAACTAAACCTTAAGATAATAATAAAGGAAATAAAAGTAAATGAAATAAATAAGGAAAGGCTCCATAAGTAAAATACATATCCATGGTATGTTTTAACCATGACAAATAAATAATATTATAACTAATATAAATACCATAAATATAATATACTCCCACAATAATAATTATTGCTTTTCAACACAAACCAATGTATATAAACATGTAATATTATACAAATATGTAGATATGTGTATTAACGGGTAATAACGTGTTAACGAATATTAACTGACCTTACCCATTAACTTATCATGTTTTATTAGGTTAGCACCAATATGAACCAAAGGTCCAAAACTGTTATCAATCTACCCACTAACTTATAATTTCGTAGTTATTGACCAATCAAATGCATTTTGTGTGTAACCTTTTGTGTTTCTAATGCTCCATCACTACAAAAAATTGGTCTAGGAGTCATATTTGGAGAGCTGTTTATATATATATTATTTTAAGTTGACCAATTTACATTTTATAACAAAATCAAAAGTTATTGCTAGATAGCTAATAGAGGCGTGTCGTTATTTTGTAATGCACTTGTGGGAGCCTTTTGATGTTTTGTCTAAAACCCCATATTAACTTTATAAAACTAATGATATAAACCTGTTGACAAGTTGAGTTTTAGGTTGCTTATGTTAGTTTGAGAAATTACCATATAAGAACATCCACAACGAAGTAGTATAGTGTATAATAGGATAAAAATTTAAGCTACCTACAGATGAAGCTCATAATGGGTATGATAGAAATATGAAAAAAAAAGGTTATTAAAGCTACTTAAACTGGGCCAAACAATAAAGACAAATGTGGCAGGATGTCAGGGAGCGATAGACACTTAAACTGTGACACGAGTGCAAGTCCTTAGGGCAATCCCCCAGTGTAGGTTACTGGATGGTTGCTTGGAACTTTGTTGAGTTGATTTTTACTACTATCACTTGGGATTTTCCCTTTTTATAGTTCTATGGGGGGTGATACTGTTAAGCGGGAATCTAGTTTTCACGTATTTGTTGATAATGAACTAGTTACAGTCATGCGGCATCACTTTGAAGGTATTTTTGGAATATACAATGATTCGCATTCTCTGCAACAAAAGCTTAATAGTTGGTGGATTCATAGAGCTAAGTCCCCTCGTTTTAAAGAAATTATATCATTTGTACCTATTAGCATATGTTGGGAAATGTGGAAAAATCAACGTCGAGGAAAAGCTTGTGATCTTTTGTGGACAAGTGTTCAAATTATTTTATATGTGCAATGTGCAATTATAGATACTTTTACTAGTATTTCTTTGCTAGCCTCGGTCCATGCTAATAAGATGGGTATGTGTAGAACATTGGGTCTAGCAGTGGGGAATGCTATCAAAAAATCTTGTATTCTTACTAGATGGGAAAGGCCCGTTGCAAGTAGGTATAAATTGAATGCTGATGGATGTTCTCGGGAAAATTCAGGCCTTAGTGGTGGTGCTAGTTTATTGAGAGATCATAATGGACAGGTTTTATGGGCTATAATTGACTTTTATAGTAAGTCCACAAATATGGGTGCAGAAACTAAGGCTCTTATGCAAGGCCTACAATTGTGTCTTAAAATGGGATTCAGTTGTGTTGATATTTAAATATATTCTTTCATTCTTGTTAAAATAGTCAACAGGGAGGTGAATGTTCCTTGGGGTATAGTATACGAAGTTAGGGAGATTTAGAAGATGATTAATCAGTTGCAATACAAGTTATCACATACGTACTGGGATAATAACAAGAGTGCTGATTTTTTGGCCAACTATGGTTACTCTCAGCGGTGAAGGGAAAAGTTTGATGGCTTTCTGCAGTTGCCACATGTTTTAAAGAGTATAATGAATATAGATAGGTTTGGCTTATTGAATATGAGATTTAAGAAATTGTAATATGTAATTTTTATTTGATTGAATTAAATTTTAGAGTGGCTATTGTCACTCCTTTGTGGGAAAAAAATAATGTCAAGCGGGGAATGAAGCTCCACCACCCCCAATGTCATCCCTGAAGTATTTTATTAACCACAATCCTTAGGAATTTCTACATGGAATCATTTCCTAGTACACTTTTTGGTTTTGTGCGGCTTGCAAGCACTAGGGAGGCTTGGATGTCGGGACTGCAATGCCTATTAATATTACCTAGTAGCAAGGCATGCGCCATTCTTAATTGAGTGTGCTATATGTGCGTCTTATGGTGCTGTGTGTTGATGTAGAGTAGCCAAGTTATTACGTTTAACCAAGATTGGCACATTGTCATGCGAGAACATTGTATGCTTCAGGGTTTCTCAATTTTCTTGTGTTGTCACGACCCACATATCCTACATTGGTGTTGTGTGTTGATGCAGAGTAACATATATTACGTTTAGCCAAGATTGGCGCATTGTCATGCAAGAACATTGTATGCTTCAGGCTTTGTCAATCTTCTTGTGTTGTCACGACCCACATATCTTACATCAGTGGTGTAATAGGTAGGTCCTTGATATATATTTGGCTTCATTGTGCTTAAATATCGACTTGTGCTAACCAATTTTAGGTAAAAACGTGGGTTGTTACATACGGTATCTGTGTGAACCTAAGCCACTACCATAATCAAAACTAAAAACCTTTTCAATTATCAAAATGGTGGCCTACGGATTCTATTGATCAAAATAAAACATAAAAATAATATTTTCAGATTTTGATCTTTTTCATTTTTTGTGAAAATTTTAATTGTTGCAACTAAAATTAGTGGACTCCACATATTTGGTTATTGAGAAAAAATAGCGATTCTGAAGTACAGCATTGTTAACTTTAACATTATCCTAATTAAATCGTCAAACCCTTTTTCGATTGCCTATTTAGTGTTTAATTGTTCCTCCATTAGATATGCTTTAAGCATATTATGTTTTCATTGTAAAGACATGAAAGTGGCCCCTGCATTGGTATGCATCTTCAAATTTGTTTATGTTATTATTAAGCACGATTATTCAGTTTTCTTCATAGATTTGTGCCATGAAGAACAAGTGGAATTAATGAGAGTGGCTGAAAAGATGAGCACACCATGGAAGAACGATTTTCAAAGTGAGACCACTGAACTTATAAGATCACCGAGGGAATTACAGCCCACCCCATGGGCATTCAAATGGTACCAAGGACGCAAGACACATTGAGTTCATTTCTTCTAAATAAAATGATTCATTATGTTTGGTTAATGAGAAAACAAATGGGAAAGTAGATTCAAGCCCCAACAAAGTTTCAGAAGAAGTGTTTCATGACTTTACCCGGGAAAGATCTCTGCAGAAGTTTGGAATTGGCTGGTCAGATATGGGCAATGTATAAAAACGGGTTGCCCAATAGATATATTCAGATATATTCAATAAGTGGATTGGCGAAGTTGCGTATTCAATTAGTTGAACCATGCACTATGACGCAACCTCTTTGCTGTGGGAGATTCAAAGTCCAAAGGGGGAAAGCAACCTACCCACAGATATCTTTTTCGCACTTGGTAAAAGCAGACTTTGTCGGTAAAATGTCTTTCAAAATATATCCCAAGAAATGGCAGGTTTGGGCAATGTACAGAACCTAGAATTGTGATTTGTCACATTTCAACCTCAGGAATAGTTATTATGACATAGTGAAAGTTCTCCCAGGTACCATGCTATCTACGGTAGTTTCACCATTGGTATGTATGATTAGTTTCAAGTCAGTTTTTAGGGCTCCAAGAGAACAACAATCGAACATGGGTGTTTTGGTGATACCTGGGGCAGAGTTAGGGAGATTCTCTCATCAGATTCCTGCTTTTCAACTTGCAGGGGAGAAATATAGTAGATTGAGAGGTTATTCGGAGCTTGACCTTGCAGCAGTTCTAGGTAAAATCTAGGATTTAACTTCACCTTTTTGTTGAATGATCAATATGAAGATATAATATTAAATTTTAGGAAAAACAATTATAAATGTGATTTATTTGATTTTCTATGTGAAAATTAGATAGTTTGAGCCACTTGTCTTCTATGTTTTTTCATTTGTCACTGGATATTTTGTTGAGAAGAGGTGGAATTGTTCTGTTTTATCTCCCTTATTTTCTGGTGACTTATAATTACGCCTTATAATTTTTCTCTCGAAATTGATTAACTTTTTTCATTAAAAAATTCAACCAGGGAAATCGCAAGCCCGCATCCGCGTCCCTCTTGACAATTTCAAGCACCGTGTTAACTCCCTTCTCAAAGTGCTTTTCATTTTTCCTCGCAACACTTGTTTCCTATTGGTCTCCATCCGCATTTAGCCATGGACGGAATTTACTTCCCTATTAAGGTTGCATTCCCATACAGCTCAACTTGAACACAATGCTTCGTGGTGCAACAGTTTCCAGGCATGGCGAGACTCTCACTCTCTCCACCCCTTCTAGGGATTTAGGGTTGATATGTTGCAAAAATTTAGATGGCCGTCTCACACATTTCTTGGTTAAATCTTTTGGTGACATTTGGTGGAGGTGATTAACTCATCATAGAGATCATCTATACTAAATTTCATTAAGAAAATCAAACATTTACCCCCTCAAAATGGGCCATTGCTAGCATAAATCTTTTTCGAAGTCTGGGTATATATATCAGTGTTTTGAAAAGCGCGCAATTGCGATTTTTAGCCCTAAAATGCTACATAGCATTGCTCCAGTTACTTTTTTCCCAAATTGCTTATGCAATTTGTTAACATGGCACTCTATTATACGCTATATCTTGCAAGTGAGTAGGTTTCAGATGGTAAAGTTGATTATGGTTCAAATTTGAAAGATCGAGATGTTTGCTTTTAGCCCGTCTTTCTTAGGCCATCTATTACATAATAGTATTATGAAACAAGTTCTTGCATTTAATAAGCCTTTAATTTGTGTTAAATATATTCATTTTATTAATATGTATTAATTGTATATATTTCATTAACTAATTTAATATTTATGTTATTTCTCCCTTTTTTTTTCATCTTTCAAGAGTCCAAAAGTTTCAAAAATTAGAATTATCTCACGAATAGTCCAACCGACGAGAGCCTCTTCGTTTTCTCTACCACTTTATCTTATTCTATTTCTCCATATATATATATATAAATATATTACATGTGTATCTAGCTCCAAGGGAAATATCATTCTAGTTTGTTGAAATTGCACTACATGATGTGCAAATTATTTGCATTTTAATGTATTCCATGCACCATAATCAACTGCTTCTTTAGATAATACGGTTTTCTTGCTAATGTTTGTGAGGCCTTTCTTTTTTTAACATTTTAATATGACTGATCAATATACTCATTATTTTAGTTATTTTTTATTTTCCCATTCCTATTTTTACTTTTATTGAGTTTTTGATATATATATATATACATAATAAAGAAGAAGCTTGGACCAAAAAGGCGATCATAAAATTAGCAAGTACAAACATGATAGCAAAATGTGATGTAAAATGGTACATTATTAAGACTTTTAGTTTCCTTTATTATATTAGAGATTGGAGTTTCTAAATCAGCGGTAATATTAGTTATATCAATCTTTGGCCCATACTTAATTATCTTTCAATTGAAAGTTATAATGTAATTCATTTATCATTCAAGGAGTTGCATGGTTATCTTTATGCACGCTAGATTTCGCAAGTAAAGAGTATGGAATCTTTTTACATAAATAATTCATTGTAAGGAATTTGTATTTCATTTATTTTTTATTTATCATGTCGTTTGCATTTATTTATCAAGTCTTCAAACATATTAAATTAGATAATTGAAGTTGATATGTATTTTCTATATTACAAATAAATTAGAAAAGACTCTATTTTTTGTTCATCTCTTTCAACAAATGCTATATTGGCATGCATACATTCCTTTTGCGTATGTATAGAATCAGAGTATGAACAATTAATGCTTTATTATTATTAAAATAAGATTAAAACTTAAAAAATATGAGTGTTTAGGCTATTTTTTTAAAAAAATAGTATATTAACATTAATTTTGAAATCTCCAATAACCAAAATCAAATTTCACCCAATTAGCTTGGTATACATTTAATAAATTTAATTATTTATTTTCTTGAAACTAATTTAACATGAAAAATAAAGAGAACAATTAGTTTTCCTGATTAGGGATGACAATAAAATCTAACCTGGTGGGTTTCCGACCTGGTCCAACTCGGATGGAATGGGTTTGGGTCCAATTTTTTGAACCCTGATTGGGTGTAAGTTTCATGAAAGAAAACATATATCGGGTTTAGGGCGAGTTAGGGTTTCACCCTTAAAAAACTTGATCCGACCAGCATACATATATATATGTGTATATATATATATATATTTAATACATTAGTAAGAAAAATATATATATAGTATTGTTGAAAAAACTCTAGAACTGTACTACTTTTCTTCCACAATATGTTCTCTCTCAGCTTTCTGGTCTCCACCATCCCACACCCACACCCACACCCACACCCATTGACCATTATTCCTTTTACTCCACCTCTTACGCCGCTACTCCCTCCCCTCCACTTCCACCTCGCACTTTGCTACTCCTCCTCCACCACCGGCCAATCTCTTAAAATGAGATAAAGTCCGATATCATTTTCTCGATTCATTATTTGTATCAATAACCTATGATTCTTTGTGATAAGAGTAACATATGCATAGTATACACATTGCGTGCGCATGTGATCTAATAAGCCTTTATATGAGTATCCATTATAAAATGACTACTTTTGCATTTATTGTTCCTATTTAAATATGGTTAACATATATACCTTTCGGCATAACTCTTTGTGATAAGAGTATTTTTACATGAACATATTCGTATGGTATTAACTATTAAGTAACGGTCCATATTATAAAGTAACGTGGACCCACATTAATTATATTAAATAAATTCAACAATAAGAATAGTGGTAACAAAAACTTGATGTTAAGGAGAGCAAAAAACAATTTGATTCAAGTGTACATACATTATCCTTTAATAATATAGCATTTAAAAAATAGGTAAAAAAATTATCCATATTTAAGTATTACAGTTCATCAATTTAAGTGCTAAAATATTTTTATACACTGCATAATTCATTACAAATTTATGATAATATAATAAAATTTAAGGTGGGTATGTAATATTTTTTTTCCTAAAATAAAGTGGGTAAAGTTTAAACTATTATCCTTTTTTGAAGACCTTGCTAGCATGAAAGACACTTAAGTTTCTTAAACTTACAGACAATTTCTAATCACAAATCTGAAAAAGATGCCCACTCTTATTTAAACTCTGTATTTAGTTTTGAAAATAAAAAAACATCCATTATCATTAAATTCATAATTACAAAATTAATACTATTTTTTTTTTTAGTTTATACAAATCCATCCATTTGACATTTGTATCATTGTAAAATTGGATTCTCCATTACCAATTAGAAATATGATATGCTCAAGTATATAATAATTTTTTTTAGATTTATAAAAAAGCTTTAAAACTATTAAAATATTAAAAGAGATTAAGTGAATTTTACGCTAAAATTGAGATACTCAATTTGAGACATCAAAAAAAATTAGATTTTTACACTAAACCGTGTGACATTTGTATCAATGTTAAATTAAATTTTTTGCATTACCAATTAGAAATAGGATATGCTCAAGTATATAATAGTTTATATATATATATATATTTATAACAAAGGCTTTAAAACTATTAAACTATTAAAGCTATTAAAAAAGGCTAATTGAATTGCTAAAATTATAACTTGTTTTCTTATAAAGTTTGGTGCATTGATTATTTACAAAAAAAAACTAAAAACTAGAATACTTATAATTTCAGACACTGCAAAAATATTAGATTCTTAATTTGAAATATTTTTTTTAAAAAAATACTCGATCAATATGTTATGTTTAATTCTATTTAATTTGGTCAAAATTACTAATTTAATTGATTAATGAAAGAAAAAGTAATAATTATTAAAATATATGAAATTTACTATTTTGCATGGGTTAAAATATTATCTATGATAAAGGTGGGTTGAAATTTGGTAATGTTTAGCCTTAATTGAATATATGGCTAATAATTGACCGTAAGTTTTAATAAAACTAATAGTCTTTTTGATAATCATTTTCCTTTTTCAAATTATTGAGAATCATGTTAAACAGACATATGGAGTTCAAACTCTAACATATATAAAGGAATGTTGTACTCACAAAATTATTCTTTTTATCTCACTAAAATTAAGAAACTAAGTAAGCCCTACATAAAAAATAGTCTAAAATACTTTCTTATCACCCCGATTTCTATCATAAGAAAAATTGTCGCTATTAACTTCTTTCTGCGCGAGTTTTTTTTCTTCATCATTTTTTTTTATAACAAAACACCAATGCAATTACAAAACATTCATCTTACAAAAGCAAACTCAAAAAACAGAAAACGGGCAGTGCTAACCAATTACAAGGCCCAAGCATATTTTCACATAAGAAATTGATCTTTTAATTTTTTAGTGTAGTGAATTAATACTTATATTTACTTATTTGATAAAAATAAATATTTAGAAAATTTTGAAACATGAATAATAACAATTTGGGAGTAGTGAATAGTAAAAGATTATATAATTGTTAAAATTGTATTTATCACAATTAATATTTTATATTTTCAAAAATACCATTTAGACCAAATTTATTAAAAATGATTTAAATTTTGTTCATTATATTTTGTATTAATACAAATTTTAATATTGTTTAATAATTTTTTTTATCGACAAAACTTTATCACCTTACTTTATTTCAATAAACTCATTCAACTATTAAAAGAAGACTATTTTGTAAGTATATAAAAGAAGACTATTTTGTAAGTATATGAAAAAACACTGTATATAAAATCATTATAACGACAGAAATTAATCCTACGGATCATTGTTAGTGTGAGGAGGCCTCGACGACGTAGAAAAAGAAAGAAAGAAAGAAAGAAATATTGTTGTAAGAAAGCAATCAACACACGTGGTCAAAGATTTGGCATATATCATTTTGGGCCAGCCCAACCCAAATAAGAATCGAATCAATTGACCCGTTTTGGAACCCAGAACAATTAATCGAAAAGCAAACGCAAGTGTTTGTTTTGAGGGGGTTTTATCAGGGAGAATAACTCTATCGAGGCCCAGGGTTTTTGCAGCATCCTCCTTACTTGTCCGTAGAGAAAAAGGAATAATCTATCTCTCTGCGTGGGTTAGAGAGAGAGGGAGAGAGAGAGGTAAGAATGGTAGCTAAAAAGGGAGGAGGGAATAGAGGAGGAGAAGATGGAGAGGAGGATTTAGCTCGTGTTCCCTTACAAGCAATCCTCTTGGCTGATAGTTTTGCCCAAAAGTTCCGCCCTATCACCCTCGAACGCCCTAAAGTAATGTACCCCCTTACCTACCCACCCACGCACCCACTTCTCCCCCCCTCTCTCTCTCTATATATATATATATATATATATCTATCTCTTTCCATTTGTCTATAAATGTGTAAGTGAACAAATGGATGTTTTTATGTTAATTCTTCCAATAATTCTAGAGGGACTGAATTTTGGTACTAATAAAAGTGACTCAGACGATGTTAGAAGTTCATACGTTGGTTGGTGAGTGGGACACGCGCTTTTATCAACCAAAATTAGTTACCGGTACCACATCACCAAAGTCATTCCCTTTAGAATTATTGGTGAATAAATGGCTGTTTTGATGTTAATTCTTGTGTATGAATAAATGGCGTTCTATCACTATAAAAGTTTAATCCGTTAGATATTGGGCCAATAATGTATATCATGTTCTACAACCCAACTAAAATTTTAGGCACGGTCAAATTTTTTTTTTTGGTTCGAGGGATATCCGGGGTGTTACGGCCAGCTTTGGGGCACCTCGACTAATTCCCACTCGCAGGGCATGGCTGCTGCTGGTCGAGCATTATTTTGACATCACCGAAAATCGATCTTTGGAGCACCAAGTCAACCCCAAAGTTGTCCCTGTAGCAGTCTTATACCACTGGACCAAGACCAAGAGGCTTGGTTAGGTCAAATTTGAACTCATGTTTAATCGGAAACAGAACAATTTTTATTGATTTTTCTTGTACCCATGTTAACAATTTACAAGGTTCACTTTTCTTCAGTGTTGAAGGACAATACTCTTTTTGTAGCGTATATTCCTTCTTTGCTAACCAGAATTTCATATGTTCCTTTTTTTACCCTTTAAATAAATTGTTAGAAAGTAACTACGAAGATCTGAAAGTGACGGGAAGAGTGAGAGATTTTTATCTGTTTGAGATGAGTAGTTCCTCTAAGAAAATTATAGCATGTTTTTACATTGGCATTTCAGTTTATTCGCAATACATGTTTAAATTCCAACCACGAGGAGTATAAAAATTACTTTTTGAACTTGCGCGATGTTAGGCATTTATGCATTCATTTTAGGAGAGAGAGATTGTGATATTTTTTTACACGTTCTTGCCAATGCTATAATTCTTTTTTATGAATGTTATAGCTTACGCTCAACTTTTGTTCTGTTGAAGGTACTATTACCACTAGTTAATGTCCCTATGATCGATTACACATTAGCATGGCTTGAGTCTGCTGGGGTTGAAGAAGTTTTTGTATTTTGTTGTGCTCATGCAAAACAAGTAGTCAACTATTTGGACAGTTCCAAGTGGGTAGGCCAAGCAAACTTCTCAGTCACAACGATAGAGTCGCATAATTCTGTTAGCGCAGGGGATGCTTTGCGTTTGATATATGAGCGGAATGTGGTAATTTTCTTCTTCCTTTCTTTTTTGTTTCTTTACCTCAATTTTGTATCATATCTTATTGGTCCTCCTCCCTCTCTACTTGCCTTTTCTTATTCTCCTGTTGATTAATCTTGAAAGATGGCCTTTCTCCTCTTAATCTTATCCCCTCTATCTTTATGTTTGCCTTCTATTTTGAGCTGACCTTATCTATACTATTATATAAAGTGAGCACCCATTTCAACTGCCAAATGAAGCTGTGTCATTATTGAGATGCCTATTTTACCCTTGCAATCTTCTTTTTCATAAAAAAATTAGCTTGCAACAAGATTTGAACCCACTACTAAGCATTTTAGGCTTATGGTTAAACATTTTCTTGAATTTATATTCACGCGAGTCAGTTGTGCACACACTGTGTGTGCAGGATAATCTAGTTTGGTGTAAAAAATGTGAAAAAGAAAGAAGAACGGGATCAATTACTTGTTGAAATGAATTATTTTATGATTGGTTACATCATGTAATATATATACTTTGATGATAGTGAAAAATATTATTTATTTATTTTTGTAAAGTTCTTGCTTATGCCATTTTTATGATATTCAATGTTGCTTTTTTCATGAAATTGCTATTGCTCCTGTTTGATTGAAATATCGAGGACTGGATAGTCTCATAAGGGAATTGACTGTTTTGCTGAATTTGGTGCATAAAAGTATTCATTCTTTAGAGCTTCCATTTCAAGGAGATATTATGTTGTTTTCCATATTGCTTTTATTATATTTTAACTTTATTTTATTTTGGTAACAAGCTGTACCCTTTTTCTTGCCTCTGAAGATACATGGAGATTTCATCCTTATTAGTGGAGATACAGTGAGCAACATGTTGCTTACAGAGGCACTCAAAGAACATAAGGAGAGAAGGAGAAAGGACAGCAATGCTGTAATGACCATGGTTATTAAGAGGTCAAAACCTTCTCCAATTACTCACCAATCTAGACTTGGAACTGATGAGCTGATTATGGCCATTGATCCTGATACAAAGCAACTTCTATATTATGAGGACAAAAAGGACCATCTTAAAGGGACCATATCTCTTGATAAGGCCATGCTTGCTGATAATCCTTATATTTCTCTGCACAATGACAAGCAGGTCAGTTCTCAGATCTCCCGCTTTTGGATTTCTCTTTCCTTTCTGTTAATCCTTGCTCTCTAGTTTTGATTTACACATCTGTCGGTATTTTATGACTGAAATTACTCCTAATTTTGCAATCAAAGCATTGACACACTTTCAGTACTAAAATTTTGGTTGGGAGTAATTAATATTGAAGCAGGTTGCTTATGTGCATTTGGAGGTGAATGTACTGTGTGCATATATATATACTAAGTGCGTAGGTCTAATATATCTTAAATATTGACTTTAGCATTTGGGTTTTATCTTTACCAGTTACCAATATCTTACATATATTGATACTTTGTGATTGATAATACAATGAAATTATGCAATGATGAGGGCATTAATGTGCTTTGAGTACATGTGTTAGGTTGATGAGGGTAATGCCAGGTTGACCAGAACATTAGAGAGCAATAGAAATCTTCCATATGATTATCTGTATTTTCTTCAATATCAACTGTATTTGAAATTTTTTGGTGATCTATCAAAAAATGAAAGTGAACTTTACCTGACAGCCAAAAAAAGAAAGGAAAATAGAAGGGTTCTTGATACATCTGTATACACATACATATAAGCATGTGTTCTCTTTGTCGTGTGAAATAGAAAAGGAAGACAAAAAACTAATGTCAATGCCATTGTTTTTTCCCCCTAGGGCCAGGGCATCAATAACTGTCATCCATCTAGCTTCATTGCTAGCCAAACATAATCATTGCTACCCAGTAAGAGTCGGAAAACTGTTGTTTCCAACTTATTGTTGCTAGTTGTTGTCTTGACTCATATTTTCATCTTCCTTTAGTTATTTAATTTTCCTAATTTATTTTTCTTAGAGTGGTTTCACAAAGTAAGTTTTATAGTAGTCAAATGTATTTAACTAAATCACTGATGATTTTCTGTGCAGGATTGCTATATTGACATATGCTCACCAGAAGTCCTCAGTCTTTTCACTGACAATTTTGACTATCAACATCTCCGCCGTCATTTTGTCAAGGGACTGCTTGTTGATGATGTATGCATTTATTTTCATTCAACTTTTTTCTTTTTACGTTGATAAATTTCTCTTTGCAATACGATTACTTAAAGCATGTATATACAATTATACATACATGTGTTTTTATGCGAGAGTTAAACAATTTTTTTTTGATAAGAAATAAAAAACTTCATTAATTACTGAATAATAATTATGAAGTACATCATTTGTTGGGTGAGCAATCCAACAAGTTAACTACTCTTCCCCTAATAGAAAGCTTCTAGGGTCTAACTATAACATATAACTATCCAAGCTATCGAACAAATTATTTGCTCTAGCCCATAAACCCACTACATGACAAGTATGACTCCAAATATTTCTAGTATTTCTTTCTTTGTCTTCGAAAATCCGTTTATTTCTTTCCAGCCATAATGACCAAGCAATCGCATGCGCAAAAAATCTCCATAATTGACTATGAATTGACTTACTACCTCTCGGGACCCATTTGATCAACACAAATTCTGCCCAGCTTCTCGGGAAAGCACCCCTCACCCCCAAACATACTAATAGCTCATCCCAAATTCTTCTTGAAAAATCGCAATGTAGCAATAAATGATCTATCGTCTCAGCAGCTCGTTTGCAAAGCACACACCATTGCGGAAGAATAGCCTTAAAAGGCTGTCTGAGCTGAATCATATCATTAGTGTTCACCTTTCCGTAGATCGCCAACCAGTTGAAAACTTTGATTTTGGTGGGAACGCCACCCTTCCAAATGAAATTTTGCTGCTGGAATTTGGATTCAGATCTTGAAGCCGATATTGATTTGAAAAAGGAACTGCCAGAACATACCAGAAGGGTTGCTCGACCAAATTCTTTTGTCTGATTCCCATCGATTAAATTGCTGCCCTTCTATTAATTGCATTAGAACCAGAATATCATCAATTTCCCTATCCATGAAATTTCTCCTGAATGTTAAATTCCTCGAATGGCCTAAAGAATCGTCCCAATTCAATACCTCTTGAATTAGACAGTTTTGATTCAGCGAGAGATGGAATAACCTTGAAAACTGTTGCTTTAAAGATGAGTCTCCCAGCCATACATCTTCCCAGAACCTTACCTTATCACCCTTGTTCACCTTCAGTTTTGTACACTCTTCATATCGGCTCCAAATATTTGCAATGGATTTCCAAGGGGATTTCATTGTTGCTTTTGAATCTGCTTGTATAATTACTCCGCCCCGTTGCAGCCCATGTCTACTTGCTATGATAGAATGCCATAACGAATTATCTTCTATTGGGAATATCCAAAGCCATTTTCCCAATAATGAAATGTTCCTTTTCACTAGATTGCCCACACCTAAACCTCCTTGGCTCTTCGGTTTTGTGACCACATCCCACCTCACCAAGTGATCTTTAGAGCCTTCATCTCTCCCTTCCCCAAAAAAATCTCTCATTAGCTTCTCAATCAGGTCTGCCACTTGAACCGGCATTTTGAAGAGAGACATAAAGTAAGTAGGAATACTCTCAAGTACCGATTGGAGAAGAATGAGCCTACCTCCCCTTGAGAGATGTCCCTTATGCCACCCATCAAGTCTTTTAGTTATTTTTTCCACTGTTGGGTCCCAAAAGTGGAGACTACATGGATTACCCCCAAGCGGTAAACCCAAGTAACTCATGGGCCAATCACCTGCCAAACATCCCAAATTGGAGGCAATATCCTCTAGTTCCTCCCTATTCATATTGATTCCAGCAACTACACTTTTATTCATATTAATCTTCAAGCCCGAAAGAGACGTAAATAATTTCAAAATCTTAACAAGGTTTCCTACACTTTCCTTCCTTTTAGAGGTGAAGAACATGCTGGCATTGGCATACTGTAGGCGTGAGATTCTCACTTTGTTTGCTCCCACTTCAAAACCGTCCACCAATGAATGATCACATGCTGTTTTGACCAACCTGTTTAGTGCATCACCAACTAGAATAAACAGGAACGGTGATAACGGGTCGCCTTGTCGTAGCCCTCTATTAGCACCAAAAAGCCCCTAGGTCTCCCATTGATGATAACCGAAAAATTTGTCGTAGACAGGCAGCTCACAATCCACTTCCTCCATCGCACTCCAAATCCTTTCTTGTCGAGTTCAAAATCTAAAAAATCCCACTAGACATGATCGTAAGCTTTCTCAAAAGTCAGCCTTGAAGACTATCCCTTCTTTTTTCATTGATCTTTAATCCTCCACAGCCTCATTAGCAATGAGGACTAAATCAAGTATTTGCCTCCCTTTCACAAATGCCCCCTGAGACGAATCGATGGTAACGTCAAGCACTTCCTTCAATCGTAAGGATAATACTTTCGCCACAACCTTGTATAGCGATGTTACTAAGCTAATTGGTCGAAAATCCTTAATTGAAATCGATTTTAGCTTCTTTTTTGAAACTCTATCTCATTCATCGCCCTCAATCACTCCTCATCAGTATAAGTTCATTTGGAAAGGAAAAGTCCCTTCCAAAGTTAAGGTATTTGCTTGGCTTGTATTAAGAGGAAGAGTGAACACTTGTGACGTTATTCAAGAGAGGAGGCCATCCATGTGTTTGTCCCCGTCTTGGTGTACTTTGTGTAAAGAAGGTTTCGAAGGGATTGATCACATTCTGCTCCATTGTAACTATGCGTGGGGAATTTGGGCTCGGTTGTTCAAGGCATTTGGATGGGTAGGGGCTTTCCCCAAAAGATGGGTAGATTTCATTGGCCTGGAATGTAGCTTCAGCAACGCAAAAGATGGCAATCTGTGGAAGGTGTCAGCGATGGCTGCAGCTTGGGCAATATGGCTAGAGAGAAACAAGAGAATTTTTGAAGACTGCTACAGATCAGTATCTAGCTTATGGGATCACTTGAGATTTTTGATTGGTCTTTGGGCTAGGGCAGCTAATATTTTTGATAGTACTGATAGGCTTTTATTTGAGTTGGATTGTTGTAGTTTTTTGGTCTAATTGGTTTTGTTATTGTTGTTTTGGGTTGAGTTGTCTCATCTCTGTAGTTGTTTTCTCATCCACTGCTATCTTTATTGCTTTTTCTTTGATGTAACTTTCTTTGAATAGCAATAAATCTTTCGTTTCTTATAAAAAAAAAATCGATTTTAGCTTCTTGGGAATCAAGCAAATTTATGTGGCGTTCATTCTTGCGTTTACCACCCCGTTTTGGTAAAACTCTTCAAATACTTCCAGAATATCCTTCTTGATTTCATCCCAGCCATCTTGGAGAGCAGCCATAGTGAACTCGTCCGGGCTTGGTGCTTTACTCCTATCACAAGAGAAAAGTGTTGTTTTAATTTCTTCTTCTTCGAATGGTTGCTCCAGCCAAATTCTGTTTTGTTCGTCCAGTTCTGCCCATTCTAACCCTTCGATACCGAGAAGCTTATCATTTGAGTGGTCATACAAATTCTCGTAGAACTTCACAATTTCGTTTACGACTTCTTCTTCCGATTGAAGCACTGCACCATTGACCGACTCAATTTTATTAATTTTCTGGCCGCTAGCTATTCTGTGGAAGAGGTTAGAGTTGTTATCCCACTCTTTAACAATTATTATTGCTATCTCATTAAACAGTTTCTTCAGTTCTCTTACAATGCTTACACACACAACCATTGAAATAACTTCAGAACATTTTTTTTTGATCCGAAATCAAACGCTTTAATTAAAATTAAATAAGCAAAGCGTTACAAAGATGAGTACATTATTGGTGAACCAGTTCCACCAAACCCCTAATAATATCAATCTAACTGAGGGACAACTAGAAAATATCAACAAAACAACTCTAAGTACATCTCCATCACTGGATAGCTGCACCCCAATTCGAACAAAAATCAGAGATGGAAAGGTTGACCAATAGATTAGAAGAGCTAGCCCAAATAGATGATAACAGCTTGATTTTAAACCAAACTTCAGCAGCTTCATTGGATTTGTCTTTGAAAACCCTAGTATTTCTCTCTTGCCAAATGCACCGTGTTAATGCCAAACAACATCTCCACAGCAATTTGGTCTTCTTTTTATTCCCTGTAAACTGCCATTTCATACCCAATTGGTTAGGAATAAATCTTACTCTATTTTTTTCCGAGTTAAAATTCTCCTCTATTTGGTCTTTTGGTTAGGAGTATTTATTCTACTCAAAATCTTACTCTAATTAGTCTTTGGTTAGGAACTAATTATAAATTGTTACTCTAAGCCTTTTTTTTTTTTAATGGGTTAGGAATAAATCGTACTCTAATTGTACTCTTCTTATAGAAAACTGCTGAAGAACATGATATACATTGTTGGCCCACTACTTAACGGCTTAAGGTTTTAGGCGTGATGGTTCCTAACAATGTATCAGAGCTTGGTTGTTTGGAAGGTTTAAGTTCAAGCCTTGGTACCTCCATCCCCATCTGTTAATCTTGGATTTGTCTGTTATGCTTTCAATGTGTGAGTATGGGATCGCAGGTGAGGGAGGGTGTTAAGCATGATATTCGTTGCGGTTTCTTCTCCTAACAACTTAAGCTTTTGGGTAGATGGTTTCTAACTTGGTATTAGAGCTTAGATTCTGCAAGGTCTTGGGTTCGAATCCTCGTGCTTGCATTTATTTCCCCCTTTATATTTGTGCACAAAGTGCACCCTGAATTGGTTGTGCATAAATTGCACCTCAAATTTGTTGTCTCTCCACATGCAAGCGAGTGGAGGTTGCATGTGGGGGAGTGTTGAAGAGCATGATATACATTGTTGGCCCACTACATAAAAGCTTAAGCTTTTAGGTGATATGGTTTCTAACTAAAAACATTATTGGAAGTACTCTTTGCCCTATTTTATATCTTGCAAAGCCCTCCATTTTTTGGAATATGTTATTTATATTCAGTGCCTTCATAGAAATCCATTTCCAAAGGTAATAAGCTGACCGTACAACTTTGCCACAAAGATCTGGAATTTGCTAGAAAACTGTAATATTCAGTGTTATTTGTGTTCCTTAATTTCACTTCATATGTGTTAATGCATTTTTTGCTACCTGGATGTGTTTATCAATTTTCATTTAGTTAAGGTGAATTAAGCAGAGACCAAATAAGAATTGTGCAAAACATATTAAATGCGTTTTTGAGAAAGATCCAATTGATATCTAACTCATTTTGAGCCTGTCAAATTATATTATATATATATATATTGTAATGAATATTTACTTTGTTCTATGTATATGAATGTAAATAACTATTATCTATGCTTGCAGATTATGGGTTACAAAATTTTCACTCATGAAATTCATTCAAGTTACGCATCTAGGATCGATAACTATCGAAGCTATGACTCCATTAGTAAGGACATAATCCAGAGGTGGACCTATCCGTTGGTGCCAGATGTCCAGTTTTCTAGAAATTGCGCTAGTAAACTTGAAAGGCAGGGAATGTACCGATCATCTGGTAAGTGATGCAATCAGTAATTTAATTCTAAAGCTGTCATAGTGTGGATTATAATGTATTAAAAATTGTCTAAGTCCCAAGGATTAATTGTGCTTAGGAACCTGGTTTGTTGGTATTTGTAATTGATATTAATGCTTTGTGGGGAGTCTAAAAGATAAGTCCAGGAAGAATCTAGAGTCTAATTGATATTAATGTTTTATAGGGAGTCTAAAGGGTCTAATTAGAGAGTTCTAGTAATTAGAAAGTTCTAGTCTCTATTGTATTATAAATATGGTCTGCCACAGCTTCAAGAAGCAACTTGTTAAGCACTTGTAAGAATAGTTTCAGTTCTAAACTTTAAATAAAGGCTTTTCCTTGATTTCCCTTTAGAAATCTTGGCTCCGACGGTGTTTGGAGTAGCTTTCAGTTGTTCATTATTCTGTGGAAATTTTCTGTTTATTGCTGTCTACTTCAGTAAGGATCTGATGCTTAATATGTATTTTCTTTTAAGAGCGTTCAGCTATTCATGCGTGCTGTTTTGGTATAATTTGTGTATTCTTAACCTAAAAAATGGATGAACGTAAATTTTTGTTCCTGAAACTTTACTATTAGTCAGAAGTCAGAAAACGGATGTAGAGTATGGATGAGAAGGTGTCTGCAAGCAAATTCGGTATTTAACCTTCAACCAAATAAAAGGAAGCATGCTACAAAATATGTGTTGACCAACAAGCTACAAGGATCAATTATCTTATCAAGCAATTGCCTTCCAATAATGTTCCACGAGAATGGGAAACAAGTTTATATCTAAACGAGTTAAAGTTAAAAATTTACAGTTTTTTAGACCCATTAGTATGGTTAAGAGTAACTTCTGTTTATTTATGTAGTGGCTCAGTGTGCTTAGGGATATTATGTTGAATTAGGATAGGGACTTGTGATACACTGTGCTGGGCTTTCACGAGGAGCTAATGAAATTTTAGGGTTCCGAGTCTTATCAGTTGCTGGTGTGACATGTAGCTGTTGGTGTCCTGGTCAATAATGTTTCTGGTTTTTCAAGTTATTGCCTGGAAGAGGGTCTGAGAGCAGATCTCTTTATGGATGTTGGCGCTTGGTTTTATTTTTGTTGAGTAACATATCCGAAATCCCGAAGTCTCTTTTTGTTACCCAAACTAAATAGTTAGAGCCTGCCCTCCATATGTCGGACATAATGGAAGTCAAGTTATTTGCTTGAGGGAGTTCCTCGTCCCGTTTGGATCCATTCTTTTATTAAAAGAGAAGGGTTTCTTCTGTGATGACTGGGGAAGAATAGAATATGGAGAAAGGGCTTGGGTTTCGCAGCTTGTCCAAATCATTTGGTATATGTTCGTAATGTAATAAAATGGCATTACTAGTATAGGTAGCTAATTTTGCCTAATGGCAACTGGTTGGGTTTGGCCTAACCCGAACATGGCCCGCCTATGAACATGGACAACCTGACCCGACATGGGTTTTGTTTTGAAAAAGCCCAGCCCAGCCCAGCCCAGCCCTGTAATTATATTATATTACAAGTTTATTTAAAGAAAAAAATAAAAAAATATATTATATCCAGCCATCCAGGTCAGGTCAAACATGTTAAATTTATGCAAACCCTAACCTGACCCAAACCCTTATGCGCCCTGGTAGGTTGGTATTTAAACACGCCCCAACCCAAAAAAAAAAAAAAAAAAAAAACCACCCAGACATTAGGGTTGTGGGGTTGGGCCATATTGCCATCCCATTGGTTCTACTTTAAAATCAGTGGATTCTGCAGTTGGTTTAATTTAAGGTTTTTCTTGGTAGAATGATGATGAACTCAAATGAGAATGCTTGGTATTCTGTGCTTTTGAATTTTTGCTACGTATACTTGTAGCCTGTCGCCCTTCCCTTTGAAAACATAGAGGCCAATGCTATTATTTGCTTTAGTGTCAACTTTCTTTAATACTTTCTTAACATGGTTTGTGAACTCAATTTTCTACAGCGGTAGGGCAATCCCGTTCTGCAAAAAGTGGCCCATTTACTGTTATTGGAAATGGTACTACTATTGGGAGCAATACTGCAATTTCAAATTCAGTTGTAGGGGATGGTTGTACTATTGGGTCAAATGTTTCAATAGAAGGTTGCTATATATGGCATAATGTGACAATTGAAGATGGATGCAAACTGAGACATGCAATAGTATGTGATGGGGTGATAATTAAGGCTGGTGCAGTTTTGGAACCTGGTGTTGTTTTGTCTTTCAAGGTATGTGGCTTTAAACTTGTCATATGCTTCTGTGATCAAAGTTGATTTAAAAGTCCCTTCTACAATTCATTGAACAATCTCAGTCACATATTGGTCTGTGTCTACCATGCAGTGAGCGGCCCACATAAAATTAAACTAATCTTCTTTGGGTTATATATATTAAGCATATTCGTATATATATAGATGTATGTATATATTTATAGTGTTTTAAGCATTTTAGTTATTCAAGAAGTGAAGTTCAACTTTGAACTTTTGTACCACTTTAGTTTCAAGTTCTTATGTTTTCTTCTTGCCTTGCAGGTTGTGATTGGACAAGAATTTGTTGTTCCTTCTTACTCAAAAGCATCTCTGCTTCAGCAACCCATCAAGCAAGATAGTGACGAGGAGCTGGAATATGCTGACAATAGCAGTGGGACCGTAGAAATTCTGCGTAAATTCTAATACTTTGGATACCTTGATTTTCGACCTTATATGAACCTAAATTTTCATAATGTATTAGATGAAATATCATGGTTGGTCCAAATTAGATCTATGTTCGTTATCTAAAAGTTACACCTTGCTTAATGGACTTGCTCAGAATCTCACTTAATGATTCTGTTCTGTGGATTATCAACTGGCAGACCTTTTGAGTTAAGCGGTGATTCCACTTATTTTGCCCAAGCAAAAACCCTTCGAACCTGTCTCGCACTTTTCTAGAAATTGTTGGGGTAGCTATATATTTTAATTATACTAGAGCATTAGTTATGAAAGACATCATATCTATATATATAAAAAGAAGCGGAACCATTATACATTATAGTAAATATTGTTTTTTTTTTTTTTTTGGAACACACTACATATTATCTTGGTTTGCTGTCATTTGGGTTATTTGGTTAGAAAGGAAAGAGGAGTTTCTGAGGATAAGATGTTAGTAAGGGAGATATTCGCCACTTTTTTAGAGGATAATATGTTCTTTTGATTCCTATTATAAAAAGAAGTAAGACATACATACTTATCATGCATCTGTCATGTTAAATTATATTACTAGCGGACTCTTAACGGCTTTAGTACTTCAAAAATATATGTTTAATCTGAAGAAAATATAACAAAAAATGCTTGTTCTTGGTTATATGTTTCCTGCATATTGCTTTATTTATTGTTTGAAGTTCTATAAAAAATGCATTTCGCAGAATTTTTGGGAGATATAAGATTATAATTTTATTTGATTTTTTCGTGTATCCTTTCACATGAACATGAGATTGTCCCCAGTGGTACTTAAAGCGGATTGGTTTTTATCCATGAAGCACTGATGTGGGTGCAGGATTCAAGTGCAACGATTCGAATTTTTTTTTTTAAAAGTAGGATACGGGTGTTGGGGGGGGGGGGGTAAAATAATAATATAAAGTACATTAATAAATTTTGTTTTCATGTTTGTAGAATTATCTCTAGTCACAATGAAATAGGACGAGAATAAAAAGCAATACAATAATAGGATTTGGAAAATAATAATCCATTGCAAGTTTGAAAAAAAATTGTTTATAAATATAAATATAAATATAAACAGAGACATGGAAGAAATACTAGGGTTCCATATTGGGGAGAAAATTTTTAGGGTTTCCATAATGGTGACTAGAGAACTAGGGTTCCATAGTGGTGACAAGAAATTTGATGAAGAACAAAAGCTTGTTTGGAGCCTTGAGTTTGTCTTTGCCGTTTGGACCTTTTTTTTTTGATAAGAAACATAAATTTTATTGCCAATAGAAAAACAAACATCCAGGAAATAACATGGGAATAGACTGACTAGTGGAAGAGGATTCCACCAAACTAGCAACAATCTAGCGAACTAAAAAGAACTACACTCAAGACTCACTAAAATGAAAAAAACTAGCACAATCAATATTAAGCATAAAACACTTTGAACTGTTAATTATGAGAATGAGAAAATTATATTCAATATTATTAGAGAGAAGATTACCCACTTATATACATGAGACTCCTACACAGATAAGGAAACTACTACTAATTAGGATTCCTAAATTATCTACCTTCCTAATACAATATTTACAACTTATAACACTCCCCCTCAAGCTGGCGCATAGATATTGATCATGCCCAGCTTGTTACAAAGATAATCAACCCGAACCCCGTTTAAGGCTTTCGTGAAGAGATCACCCAATTGCTCTCCAGTCTTCACATATCCTGTGGAAATTAAGCCTTGCTGGATCTTTTCGCGGACAAAATGGCAATCGAGTTCAATATGTTTCGTTCGTTCATGAAACACGGGATTAGACGCAATATGTATGGCAGCTTGATTATCACACCACAATTTAGCCGGTACCGAAGTCTTAATCCCTACTTCATTTAAGAGCTGACATATCCACATTATTTCACACACAGACTGGGCCATAGCTCGATATTCTGATTCTGCACTGGATCGTGACACAACATTTTGCTTCTTACTTTTCCATGAGACCAAATTTCCGCCAACAAAGATACAATAGCCTGATGTGGACTTTCTATCCACCTTGGAACCTGCCCAATCTGCATCTGAAAAACCTTCAATACGAGTGTGTCCATGATTGGCGTATAAGATACCACGTCCAGGTGCTCCCTTTAGGTAACACAAAATTTGTTCTAACACTTCCCAATGATGAATTGTTGGGGACGACATAAACTGACTCACCACACTGACAGAATACGCAATATCCGGACGAGTCACTGTAAGATAGTTCAACTTTCCCATCAATCTTCGATATTTCTCAGGATCCTCAAATAGTTGACCATCTTTTGTCAACTGTACATTAGGAATCATCGGAGTACTACACGGCTTTGCCCCCAATTTCCCTGTCTCAGCTAATAAGTCAAGAACATATTTCCTCTGAGATAGAAAAATACCCTTTTTACTCCTTGTGACTTCGACACCCAAAAAGTATTTTAGCATCCCTAAGTCCTTTGTATGAAACTGAGCATGAAGGAAGGACTTAAGAGAAGAGATTCCCAGAGTATCATTCCCAGTAATGACAATGTCATCTACGTACACAACCAACAAAATGATGCCTGCTTCAGATTGTTTGTAGAACACAGAGTGGTCAGACTTACTTTTCGCTATGCCAAACGACTCAATAGCCTGACTAAATTTTCCAAACCAAGCACGAGGACTTTGTTTCAAGCTATACAAAGATTTACGAAGATGACAGACTTTCCCATACTCCCCCTGAGCAACAAACCCAGGAGGTTGCTCCATATAGACCTCCTCCTGAAGATCACCATGAAGAAAAGCATTCTTTATGTCTAGCTGATGCAGAGGCCAATGATGAGTAGCTGCCAAAGATATAAACAGCCTGATAGATGTTAATTTAGCAACAGGAGAAAAAGTATCAGAATAATCAACACCATATGTCTGAGCATAACCCTTAGCAACGAGGCGGGCTTTTAAACGAGCAACAGACCCATTAGGATTGACCTTGACGGTAAACACCCATTTGCATCCAATAGCCTGTTTCCCTGCAGGTAAAGTGACCAAGTCCCATGTACCATTCTTGTCTAAAGCATCCATTTCCTCTATCATTGCATTACGCCATCCAGGATGTGATATAGCCTCATTAACAGTTTTAGGAACAAATATAGAATCAAGAGATGCAATGAAAGAACAAGACGAATGTGATAGGTGATCATAAGAGACACAAGACGAAACAGGATAAGTACACTGGCGTTTACCTTTGCGTAAAGCAATAAGAAGATCATCACTCGTCACGGAATCTGATGATGAAGAAGAAACTGGTGGAGGACATGAATCAGTAGTCCGGCGTCTAGAGTAGACTTGATGGATGGGAGGTCTGACTGGCGCTGGTTCAGCAACGGGTTCAGGGAACGTGATCGTATATACTAACAAATCATCATCCTCCCCCTGACTGTTGGAAGTGGAAGAAGGAAAATATAGTGTTTCTTCCATGAAGGTAACATCAGCTGAAACAAGGTACTTATTAAAACTAGGGCAATAACATCTGTATCCTTTCTGAAGACGAGAATACCCAAGAAAAACACACTTCAAAGACTTGGGATCTAACTTAGTAACCTGTGGACGAACATCTCGAACAAAGCAAATACTACCAAATATTCTGGGTTCAATAGGAAACAATGATTTATTTGGAAAGAGAACACTATAAGGAGTCTCACCATGAAGAACAGATGAGGGCATTCGATTAATGAGAAAACATGCTGTGGACACTGCATCAGCCCAAAATGGTTTTGGAACATTCATTTGGAATAATAGGGCTCTTGCAGTTTCAAGAAGATGTATGTTCTTCCATTTTGCTACTCCATTTTGGGATGGAGTATCAACACAAGAAGTTTGATGAAGGATACCGTTCTGAATCATGTAAGTCTGAAAAGATAAAAATAAATATTCTTTGGCATTATCACTGCGCAATATATGGACAGAAGTAGCAAAGTGAGTTTTAATTTCAGCACAAAACGCACAAAAATGAGAAAACAATTCAGAACGACTTTTCATTAAATATAACCAAGTTGTACGAGAATAATCATCAACAAAAGTAACAAAATACTTGCTCTCTTATTGACTCTCGGACTAAGACTACTACGGTGATGTTTGGCAAATTGACACGACTCACAATCTAATGAGGACACCTTATCAAACTGAGGACACAACTCCTTAAGCAGAGGAAGAGAAGGGTGATCGAGCCTACAATGAGCCTTGAAAGTAGATGTGACACCCGAACATGCAACGGATTTAGGTATCGATGTGTCAAGGATGTAGAGGCCTCCCGATTCATGTCCTTTACCAATAATCTTCTTCGTCATAAGATCCTGAAACAAGCAATAATCAGGAAAGAATGAGATGCAACAATTAAGTTTACGAGTAAGCTGGCTTATAGAAATTAGATTAAAGGACAATTGAGGTAAATGTAGAACAGATGATAAGGGAAGCAAAGGAGTTGGGGTGATTGTGGCACCAGAATCAATGACCCATTTGGATGATGAGGAAACAAGGCATGTATTTGGTTTACCTGAATCAGCAATTGCAGTGACAGAGGTGACTGGAGTGGATGAAGACTTTAGAGATTCTTGATACTTAGAGTACTTGGCAAACTCATCTGCAGGGATAAGGACTGAGTTTTCAGCTATATCAGTGGTAGATGCCATGTGGGCCGAGTGAGCTCTCTGAGTCCTGTACCGAAGCTTCCTACAATCCCGCTTTAAATGCCCTGGATTATGACAGTAATGACATACGATACCTCCGGAGCCTTGTCCCCTAGTCATACTCGTTCCCGAATCATGTGCGCGAGTATTAAAATTGTTATTGTTCGATCCTCCTCCTTGATTGCCTCCCCGATATTGTAACCGCCCAAGGCCAGACTCATTATTTTTACTAACCAGAGCACTATTGAACGGAACAGGTGGAGTCTGAACTGAAGAAACCCCCTCCGTGCGAAGAACTCTGCTATACACTTCCTGTAAGGAAGAAATCTCAGGACTAGAGAGAATCTGGTTCTTAGCAGTTTCAAATTCAACCGGAAGACCAGCTAAAAAACTCATGATAGCCATCTGCTCTCTCTGACTCTGCTGAACTTTGACATCAGAGCTATACGGCAATAGCATATTAAGTTCTTCATACGTTTTCTTAAAATCCATAAAGTAATTCATAATGGATCTGTCCTGTTTTTCCGCACGGTAAAAGGCTTTGCACACATCATAAATACGAGAAATATTCCCTTTCCTAGAGTATAGAAAATCCAAATAATCCATTAACTCCTTAACCAATTCACAATGGTTAATCAAACTAATCACAGTACTATCAATCGAATTTCGAATTTGTAAGAATAACCGGGCATCCTCCCTTAGCCACATCTGTCTCGAATTATCTGAAGGTGGATCACTAGTCATGTGATCATCTTTATCGATACTACGCAAATAAATTCGAATGGTTTTACTCCAATCAAGATAATTGGAGCCATTAAGTTTATGCTCAGTGATTTTTGACATTGCAGAAACCACATCAGAAATAACTGCTGCCTTTTGCTCTGACATACTTCAATAATTTTATAGCGAGAATCAAAATTACGACGAACAAATTATGCCACAAAACAGCGTATAAAACAGAGTAACGAGGCAGTGAATAGTAGCAAATTAGAGACGAAACGATACCGGAATGCGTTGTATACGTCAGAAGTAGAAGTCAAGCCACACAAATCTCAGATAAACCGAGCAAATCAGTGAATGTAACACAAAAATGGAATACTAACCATAAATCGACGCAAAACCAAACTGAACCAAGTCACCGAAATCAGATCTGCATGAACGAAAACGGCTAACCCGAACCAAAATCAGATCTGTATCAAATAGGGACGAACTGAACCAAGCCAGTCACATATACGTGCTGTATACACCGAGACGAGCCAAACGAGAGCGGCCGGAGGATGAACGGAGGCCGGACGCGCCTCCACGCGCCGGCTAGTGGGACTGGACGGAATTCCTTCTGGCGGCGCGTGAGGATCACGCGCATATCGTCTGGTCACCGGATTTTGTGGAGATGGTCGTCGGAGGGTGATGCTTCGTTTTAGGTTGGTGGTGAAGTTACACAGATGGTTTTGACTGGTGAACACAAAGGCAGAACCCTAACCCTAAGCTGGCAGCGGAACCAAATGCAGCAGAACCAACTGTGTAATTCGAAAAAACCCTAAGCTATTTGCTCTGATACCATGTTAATTATGAGAATGAGAAAATTATATTCAATATTATTAGAGAGAAGATTACCCACTTATATACATGAGACTCCTACACAGATAAGGAAACTACTACTAATTAGGATTCCTAAATTATCTACCTTCCTAATCAATATTAAGCATAAAACACTTTGAACAATCAAGACCATCAGATGCCCTGGCCCACAATCTTATACGAAACAAAATAAACTCCAACAGATCCTCGACAGGGCTGCTTTTCCTTTTAAAAATACGTTTATTTGTCTCCATCCATACACCCCAAGCTGCAGCTAGCATAACAAATCTCCAGAGAATTCTAGCTTTGTTCTGACCCTTATCAAAGTGCCATTTCAACTCAATAAACTCTGACCATTTCTTAGGAAAAGCACTAAAATCCCAAACACCACAAATAACCTTGCCCATATCCACCTAACAAACCCACAATGAAGGAAGATGTGATCAATATTTTCATCATTCTATTTGCACATCACACACCAAGAAGGTGACAAGTACCAAAAAGACCTCATCTTTTGAATCACATCACGTGTTAACTTTTCCCTTCAGAGCAAGCCAGGAGAACACTTTAATTTTGGAAGGAACCCCATGCTTCCAAATGAATTAGGACAATGAAGCTGAAATTGACTGAGGAGATTGGGAAAGAACATCAAAAAAGGATTTACATGAAAAGATATCGGACGAATGTGCCACCCAAGATCTTTTATCAAGATAATTTTGGTTTAAAGAAACACGCCGGATCAGATCCATCAAAGCTGAAAATTCAACAAATTCCCTATCATTTAGTTCTCTATGAAAAGTCATATCCTAAAAGAAGTTTGAAGACCAAGAGGAAACCATTTGAATAGACATGTTCTGATTACAAGATAAGTTAAAAATCCTAGGAAATAGATCTTTAAAAGAAACATTCCCCTCCCATATATCCTCCCAGAAACGAACATTGTCCCCCACCCCCACCGCTAATTTAATATTATGCATAAAATCAATCTACACTTTGGAAATCGACTTCCACGGGGCACGAAGAGTGCCACTGGTCTCAATATTTGCATCCCATCCATTATAATGGGACCCATACTTACTCTCTATGATTGCATGCCAAAGTGAATCTCTTTTCAAAGGAAATCTCCATAACCACTTCCCGAGCAAAGCCATATTTCTTTGATAATATTCCCCACACCCAATCCCCCATTCGATTTAGATTTCGAAACCTCTTCCCAATTAACTAGATGATCTCTTGATCCTTCCCCGAACCCTTCCCAAAAAAAACCCCTCATCAATTTTTTCAATATTCTCACCACTTTTTTTGGAACTTTAAAAATTGAGAGATATTAAATTGGAATACTCCCAAGAATCGATTGTAATAATACCAATTTTCCCCCTCTCAACAAACAACTTTTATGTCACCCGTCAATCCTCCTTGAAATCCTCTTGATGACAGGGTCCCAAAAAGTCATGTTATTAGGGTTCCCTGCCCAATGGCAACCCTAGGTAGTTGAGAGGCTACTCACAGCTAAAGCACCCCAAGATTAGAGCGATATTGGACAACCTATTGGACTCCAAATTCAACCCTACAACCACACTCTTAGACAAGTTAATACTCAACCCAAAAACAAGAGAAAACATCTTAAGAATTGTCTTCAAATTTTCTATATACCGGTCCTCATTTGGGACAAAAAAGATGCTATCGTCCGCAAACTGTAAATAAGATACTTCAACCTTATTTTGCCCAACCTCGAACCCCATAATCATCTCACACTCACTTACTCTCTTCATCAGTATACTAAGGACATCTGCCACCAAAATGAATAGAAACGGGGATAGCGGATCTCCTTGTTGTAATCCCCTAGACGCTTCAAAATGACCACATGGTTTGCCATTTATAATTACCGAGAAATTAGCCGAAGATAGACATCCCCTAATCCACTTTCTCCATCGCTCCCCAAAACCTTTTTTCTCCAAAACAAAAGGCAAAAAATCCCAACTAATGTGGTCATAAGCCTTTTCGAAATCGATTTTAAACACCACCCCTTCCTTTTTCTTTGATCTATACTCTTCCATAACCTCATTGGCAATTAGGACTAAATCTAGGATTTGCCTCCCTTGCACAAATGCTCATTGGGTGTAATCAATGGTATCTCCTAACACCCTTTTCAATCTCAAAGAAAGCACTTTGGCCAATACCTTATACAAGGAAATCACAAGGCTAATCGATCTAAAGTCCTTGATTGAGATGGAGTTAAGCTTTTTCGGTATAAGACATATGAAAGTGGCATTTGTTTTTACATTAACTACACCATTGTCAAATAATTCCCCCAAAACCTTCATAATATCCTCATTTATTGTATCCCACATTGATGCAATGCCACCATTGAAAACCCATCCGGCCTCGGAGCCTTATCCTCTTCACAAAGAAATAATGCAGCCTTGACCTCCTCTTCTCTAAATGGCTCCTCTAGTAGCCCTTTGTCCGCCCTATCAATGGTTGCCCATTCTAGGCCTTCAATTCCGAATTTTTGTCCCTCATTCTCTATATATAATCTCTCGTAAAATCCCAAAATTCCGCTCTCTATTTCTTTTTCCGAATGTAGTAAAAGACCTCTAGAGTTCTCAAGTTTATTAATCAATTTATTCACTTTCCTACCACTTGCTATCCTATGAAAAAGTTTGGAATTATTATCCCATTCAATTACTCCCTTCACTTTAGCTTTTTGGTACCACGAGGTTTCCTCCTTAACTATTATTTCTTCCAACTTTCTTTTCAACCTCCTCCTTTCCTCCTCATTCTCCAACAATCCCAATGATTCCTCCTTCTAATCTATCTCCCCAATATGCCTCACCGCATCCTTCTCCAATCTAATATCACCGAAAATCTCTTTGTTCCATTTTTTAATTTCTTGTTTCACCTCTCCTAATTTCAACATAAATTTATGTCCTTCCCACCCTTGGCACACACACACCTATCCCACCAATTTTTGAACAACGCCTTGAAGTTTTTTTCCTTTAACCACATATTTTCAAAATGGAAAGGTGTAGGACCCCACTTGAAGCAATTTGTATAGAGTACAATCGGACAATGATCCGATGTTGCTCTTACTAACGCTTCTTGCCTCACCGAATTCATCGAATCTTCCCATCCTAAAGAAAATAAAAATCTATTGATTCTAGAACATGCAAGGCGATCCCTCATATTAAACCAAGTAAAATCCGAATTGTTTAATGCAATATCCCTTAACCCGGTATCTCTAATAAATGAATCAAAATCTCTCATGCTTCTAGTATTTCTCCTTCCCCCTAACTTTTCCTAAGGGAACCGAACTACGTTGAAGCGATCCCCCCCCCAACCCCCCCCCCCCCCACACACACACACCACCTATTCCCACAAAGGCCATACACACCCGCTAACTCTATCCAAAAATCTTCTCTCTCTTGACTTACAAGGACCATAAATGCCTGTAAGCCACCAATCAACTCGCCCCCCCCCCACAATCGAATGAAAAAGAACCGAGACTGTGAAGTTTCCTATGAGAGTTTCAGACCCTCTTAGGACTCTAGAATCCCAAATAATAAGAATTCCCCCCGATCTTCCCAAAGAAGGCAAAAAAAACCACTATTTGAATCTAATTCCCCACACACTCCCAATGAGCTGCTTATTAATTTCTTCTTTTTTTGTTTCTTGAAAAATTACCACATCCGGTTTTTCATTAAGCAAAAACTCCATTACAACCCTCTCTCTCCCTCCTAACCTTCGTACGTTCCAGCTAAGAATTTTCATTTGAAAAAATTAAAGTCCCCATTACCGCTTTCCTCAAACCGTCTTTTACCCGCTCCAATTCTATCATAGTTCACACTACTTTCAAGATTTTTCAACTCCCTCTTCCCCGCTTTCTTTTTTGCCCCATTATTACCGCCCTTTTTGCTTTTAGATCCTCTCTTATTCTTGTTATTAATTGGTACTAAAGATAGATTCATTTTTTCTAAAAGATTCACAGTTTTTTCCTACTCCTCAAAACCCATTATTTATCAATCCCGCCCCGTTAAACCCGGCAAGCTCCGTGGAAGGATTAGGTGGAATTTTAGATTCACTTTGTCAAACATTCAATCGAGAAGTATCATTAGCTTATTTCCTGAGTCTAGATTCAACTTAGGATAAACCACTCTCTCTTCCCCATTGTCCGTAAAATCCCTGTTATGAGAATTAGATACATTCATACATAAATTAAAAGGGGATGAGGAGATAGGAATGATGTTACCCGGCTTAGTAGAGAAAACAAGTGCTGTTGGTGTTAGCTGATTTTTTAGAGATTTCAATTGGGTTCCAGCCTCCTTAGTGTTGCCAATCTCATTCATCAAGGTGCAGTTTACATGTTCTAGGTTCATCAGATTTAGATCTTTAAACAAGGTGCTTGCCCCCATATTTGTATCTTCCACAATTAAAGCATCGTCCTCAATTCTGTACTCTTCATAATCACTCTCCTCCATAAAACAAGTGCTGTTGGTGTTAGCTGATTTATTTTTTAGAGATTTCAATTGGGTTCCAGCCTCCTGATTAGTGTTGCCAATCTCATTCATCAAGGTGCAGTTTACATGTTCTAGGTTCATCAGTTATTCCAAATCACATTATTTTCTTCCTCATTAGATCTTTAAACAAGGTGCTTGCCCCCATATTTGTTTTACACCCATTTATAACTTTTTCCATAATTTGTCAGCTATATCAAAGCATCGTCCTCAGGCTCGTGTATCTGGACTTCCGCAACTCTCACGCGTCTTTGGTATATAATAATGATATAATTTAATGTATAGATTGATGAATTATGAAGTTGAGAAAAAGTTATTGGCAAGTGTAAAATTTCTTTGTTTTACATCTGATGAAAGTTGAATCGTCCCATCTATATATTTACTAGAACCGTTGGCACACTCGATGTTTGTTCAATATTATATCTAGTAATTTTTGACGTCATCTCCAAATGTGGTGTTTCTAAGACATGTCCTTCTTCAAGCATTATTTTTTGAATCTGAAATGTGAAGGGTAGACATTTTCTATGCACACCAAAAACTCGTTGCTCTTAAGTAATAGTATAGATTAAAACTCTTTGGTTTGTTAATTTTAATCTCTTTAAGTCGATATAAAACTCTTTTGAAAAAGATCGGAATTGGACCCTCTACGAATCCGGAAACTTGGAAATCCTCCACTCGCTCAGGAAGGATTTCTTCAAACAGATGATATTACTTACCAATGATGCAATAAACAGTTATTTAAACATTTATCCTCCATATTTAAGTAGATGCAAACATAGTTCTCATCTTTCTGTAGACAATTAAAATTTTCTCAATACCCTATCTGAATTTTGTTTTGTTAATGAGTGGGTGCACCTCGTTGATTATCTGTAAAAGCCATTGATCAATTAGTTGTTTTGTTTAAGAGTGGGTGCACCTCGTTGATTATCTGTAAAAGCCATTGATCGTGTGAGAAATTTGAAAAACAAACATATATTTATATATGTGTATATATGATTGTGATTTACCCTTATGTTACTTGTTTGACATGCAGCAACCACTAGTACGTCAGATATGTTGAATGGGGCATTAACGAACAATTTGTCTGAGACACAGAGCAGGGCTGAATCAGAGGTTAGTTTCTAATTTTCTTATGCGGTTATGCTTAGAGACATCCTACAACTTGCATAATGTGTCTGATTTTTTCCCCCTTTTTTGCGTGTTTGTGGTGAATTTGCTTGTGTACTTTCAAAGTAATTTTTTTGATAGGAAACAAAACTGATATATATTAATAAGCCAAAAGGTACAAGGCAAATGATGACAAAATGACAGAGGATAAGGCATCCACTGATATTATATCTTTATAAAACCTATCTTGAGCTAAACACTAGAAAAACCTCAACCAACAAACCAGCACTATCCAAATTATATAGGATCAACTCAGAACTATCCAGAACCTTAGAGAATGTGGCCCGTGGTCCACTCAGAAAACAAACATGCTCCCATATGTCATCAATACTGCCACTCTTTCCTTCGAAAATCCTCTGATTTCCTTCTTTCCACAGCAGCCTGGCCATCGCTAGCGTAGCAAACCTCCTCAACATTTTAGACTTCTTACAATTCCAGGGGAAACTCCATTTAATGATGCTGAAATCTGACCATTGGGGAAAACCATCACTACACCAAACTGAGCCATCAACTTAGCACATATTGCATTTGAGAAGCTGCAATGAAGCAAGACATGATCAATGTTTTCTCCGTCCTCCTTATAAAGACTGCACCAAGACGGGGACACACACATATATTGTTTTCTCAATTAAACCATGTCACAAGTATTCACTTTCCCCAAAGCGGGAGGGGTTTGGGTTTGGCCAAACCCGACCTGTTGCCCTCCCTAATATCTCTGTAACAGTTTTGGAAGAAAGCTATAATATTTTAATTAACACCAGAAAAACAGCTAAATACATGTCTTTCCACTATATGTAATGAGCTCTTGGACTCATGGTATATCTTTTGCATTTTCTTGTGTTACAGATATTGAACTGATATATGCGCATATAGAAAATTCTCACTTCACAGTTAGACTGTTCACATATATCTTGGCATCTTGCAATACATGAAAATCTTTTAAAGAGAGATTTAGTATAGGGAATAAAAATATGACAGTCATTTAGATCTTTTACACCCCATCTTCCTCTCTCTTTCCCTGAAAGACTAGAGATACAAACTTCCCCAAGGTTGATCTGTTATGCAATTTATAGTACACGTGAATGCTATCTATTAGGGTTGTTCACGGTTTGTTAGGTTTGGGGGATAAGTTCCAACGGAACCGACCATGTCGGTTTTGTGTAGTATGCCAACCGAATGACTCGCTAACACCGACTGGGACCGGTTCTGTTGGTCGGTTCATTGGACTTTGGAGAATACCGATTGTTAGGGTTTCAATTTTACTTTTACCTTTTTTTAGGAGAAAAGTAGTTAACTATTACGTAAATGTCATACTCCAATAGAAAGAGGACCGCCTAAAACCAAAATCCGAATGAACCTCCATGGTTCTTTGTTTCTCCAACCAAATCAAGAACCAAGAAAAACGGACCAGTTCGGGCTGGTTTGGTCTTTCAGTTTTTTCTGTTTTATGCTCACACCTAGTATCTATATTTTCGCTAAATAGTTACTGTAATTATCAGGTCGGAAATGGTGGGGTTGGTTTTATTTGGTCAGTTAGTGAAGGAGAGCGTGAAGAAGAGTGGAGGCATTCAGTTGCACCGATTCCCACAGATAAACTTCTTGAGATTACCCAAGCTGCACATGATGACCTGGAGTTAACTCAAGATGGCAATGTTATTCCAAATTCAGGAGAGCTGGGACCTGAAGGTGTCCTTAATAATTCTGATGATGATGATATTGAGGATATTAGGGACGATTCTGCCTACTTTGAGAAAGAGGTATATGTGCAGGGGATAGTGATGATCAATGCATATTATTTGAATTTGGCTTTACTTCCCAATTTCTATTTTCAGGTTGAAGCAACGTTTTTAAGGGCTGTTGACGAAAATGTGAAAGAAGACCATATTGTCTTGGAAGTGAACTCACTACGGTATGATCCGTTATTTTTTATTTTTTTTGAATGTTTTCTTTTACCTAGCTGGGGAAATAAAAGGCTAAGACCGTATTCTTAGTGAAATAAAAGGCTTGAATATGTTAGGTTTTACTTCTGTGCCACAGTCCTGATTTTCTTTAGATCAAAGAATATTAGAATAGACAACAATTTTATTTTATTTTTTTGGGTAGGAAATTCATTAGTGATAAAACTGAAGTACAAAACGGAGGATAGTATGTCCTCGGAAAATAAGACAATTACTTTGAGTAAAACAAAGTTCTAATATAAGATAGGTAAGTATTTGGTCCAAATTCCCTGCATCTTTCTTGCATAAACAACACCAACAACGGGATAGAGAGATTGAAAGGCCTTCTCCTCTGTATGATGTTAGAATTATTTACATTTTTGTGAATGACTAATCAAAAGAAAACCTACAATTATGGCGTTATGTTTCAAGGAAATACTATAAGGACAAGGGAACACAGATATGAATGAATCATAACCCAACCAATGGTCCTCCCAAAAAACGAATGGAAGCACCATCCCCTACCCAACCAATGGTCCTCCCAAAAGCGAATAGAAGCACCGTCCCCTACCTCAAAGGCAATGAACCTAGGAACTCCTCTAGGCCATGAAAAATGAACTTCCTAGGTTCCAAGGTTCCCTATAGGAACCTAGGTCCACTCTTCTTGAGTGTCAACCATTCTCAGTTAACTCATATTTGCTACAAATAATGACATACCATAAGGATTCCTTTTATCAGGGAATCACCACAAGGTCCACAACCACATACCAACCAAAGCTTATTTCTTCTAATCAAATTAGCAAATACCTAACCAGCCCTTATCTTTTGGTTTTGATACTACATTTTAATTTAATAGATGTCACTGTTTTTCCTCATAAGCCCAATCACACAAAAAATCTCTCATTCTTTCTTCAATAAAATTTGCCACTTTTAACTTGTACTTTAAAAATTGGCATGTGATACAATGGGATGTTAACACATTGATTTAGTGTAAACTTCACTCCCCTAGATAAATATCCTTTTTACAATCCATCCATATAATTTTCTCTGTATTCTGGTGCCTACAAATATATTTAATTCTGATTTCCCCTAGCAGCAACCCCAAATAAGTTCCTACCCCACCCTGTCATACTAGCAATCTCCTATAGACAGCCACATTTGATTCCAATTCCCCCTATTGAACTCCTAACCATATTTTGAGACCCGAGATATTGCAAAAATGATTTATTCTGCTAACGAGATTTTTGTATTTGATTCCTTCTTGGATTAGAAAAAAAAGAAAAGAAAAGAAAGAAACAGAAGTGATGGTATAATCCACAACCTTAAATCCCTCAGCAATATTTCTCGCACTCTCCAGTAGTCTTCCTAGCACGTCCTTTGCCAAAGTAAACAGAAAAGTAGATAGCGGATCTCCTTGTCTAAGTCCCCTCAAAGCACAAATTTTTCATCTAGGACCCCTAATCACCAGAACTGGAAGATTGGCCAAACCCACAAAACCCCTAATCCATAAAGATATAAAAATGGAAGATGTATGCAAATCAGGGTTTCTAATGTCAAGTCTTGTTTTGATTGGTTTCACGATACTCCTCTCTGGTCCCTTTTGAGGATTTTTATGTTACCTCTATCGTGGATTCTAGTTGGACATATTTTGGTTTTTTGGTGTGGTCGTTTGGATAATACAACATATTTAGGATTATTTGTTAGGTACAGTATGTGTTTGCAAAATACTAACTGTTCGTATCATTTTGTTCCTCCTTTTTGTGTAGCTACCAGTCTCCCAATCAAATTAGTAAGTTTCTTAGCAGTATCTAATTATTTATCCTTGCCAATATCATGCATCAGGTTGTCATATAATATGACTTCTGTTGACTGTGCTAGTGCATTGTTTTACTCAATGATGAAATTGGCGTTAGATCTTCCACACAGTTCACCTAGTAAGCTTTTTTCTTGTACTGGTCTTACTTTTTTCTGCTGTTTTGTTTCTGTATATCTTGTTAGCTAGATTATTTTCTTGTTCTGCAAATTTTGCTTCATTTGGATACTTTTGCAGTAAGAAAATGATGATTCTCTTTTTTTTTCTTTTTCTTTTTTTTTAATTTATTTATTTATCTCTGGCATGGTTTTCATTGACAATTGGGCTATTAATGATTAAAACTGAAGGATTCTATTTTAATTGACAGATGGGCTGTTATAGAGTCATCATTTTATATTATGAATTATATCATGCTTGTTGATTGTTTTACCTTTTGTATTAGTTGCGTTATATTTATGCAGAGCGGGGTATTTTGATTTCGTTAGATCAAAATGAGCAAAATATTTTAATAAAATGTAGACTGCTTTTTTATAAGATGTAATGTTTAAAGTCAAACCTAATTTACCGCCTTGAGGTTAACTCCACATCCCCTGAGGGCTAGGCTGGGGGAGAGTTTGTCTGCATGCAGACCTCATTTATTTACATGTGATTAATGATTTCATGCAGGTGATTTGCTTAAAAATGCTGGCAATGTAATGACCAAATGGCACAAACTCCTAAAGTATTACCTGCCAAGCATTGATGAGGAGGTTGGTAAATCTTGGACCTATTGATTATTTGATCTGCTGTGTTAATTTTTTTGGTTATTCAATATTTTTCCAGTTTAGGGGGTGGTGATTGAGTAGCAACTGATGGCAAAGTGGATTTGTTACCTATTCCATTAGGAACTGCAGATTTTTTGGTACATCACATTCATGTGACTATTGATACTCCTGAAAGGTGTTCTATTTGCTCGTAGTTCCCATTTGATACCGGATAAAGGAAATCTTGGTTTTCGTTTTCCTTGTGATGGACCTACGTAGAGGCTCTTCTCCTTGGAGCACATTGAAGACGTCCTTCTCCTTTTGTAGTTTTTTTCCATTTAATGTTGTAGTTTTTTTCTAAATGCATCTGCAGTCAGGAATTGTTGATTCACATTTGTCACAATGTCAAGGTGCCAGCTATAGTTACGAAATTTATAGGAAAATGGTAAGTGTGAGTTTTGACTAAAATCGGCATCCAATTATGTTTTCATATTTTTATTGAAGGAGGAGATATCATGGAACCAAAAAGCTAGAATAAAAGGTGCAATTGAATGGGATGCAAACTTGAAGCTCTTCCCTAGGGTTGTCAATCAAAAGAAAGCCAATAAGTTCATAAGCAAGCTTGAGAGAGAGGATGGGTCGGTGGTAAGTGTAGAGCAAGAAATTGAGAGTGAGTTGGTGAATTTTTTTAAGCGGTTGTACACAAAGAAACAAAGAAAACATGTGGAATTTGAGGGGTTAAATCGGAACCCCATTAGATTCGAGAGCAAGGTTTGATTGGAGAGGCCTTTTGTAAAGGAAGAGGTGAAAGCCGCAATTGATTCGTGTGAAGGAAGCAAAGCTCCGGGGCCGGATGGGTACACAATGGAAGTTTTCAAGAAGTGTTGGGCAGTTTTAAAGGAGGATATTATAAAGGTGATGAAGGAATTTTTCGAGAATGGAGTGGTCAACGCTTGTGCAAATTCTACTTACATCTGCTTAATTCCGTAGAAGATAGCATCAATCAAGCTCAAAGACTATTGGTCTATTAGTCTTGCCACTAGCCTCTACAAGATCTTAGCTAAGGTTTTATCCTTGAGGTTACGTGAGGTGTTGTGCGAGACGGTTGGCAAGGCTCAAGGTGCGTTTGTCAAGGATAGGCAAATACTTGATTTGGCACTCATTGTTAATGAAGGAGTGGAAGAATATGGGGAGATGAAGAAGAAAGGAGTCGTTTTGATGATTGATTTTGAGAAGGCATACGATCACATATAGTGGGATTTTGTGGACCATGTTCTTTAACGTAAGGGTTTCGGAGAGAGATGGAGAAAATGGATCAAAGGGTGTTGTCAACGGTGAATTTTTCAGTAATGATGAATGGGAAACCAAGAGGGAATTTCAAAGCTTCAAGAGGGTTACGACAAGGTGATCCGTTATCACCTTTCTTATTTGTTATAGTTGCGGATGTGCTCAATTTGTTGGTAGAAAGGGTGAAGACAAGAAGGCTTATTGAAGGGCTTTTCAATTGGTAGGGAGTGTGTAAGTTTGTCTCATCTTCAATTTGCTGATGATACGATCTTTTACCTCTCAAATGATGAACATAAAATTGGTAACTTAATGGGAATTCTTGATATTTTTGGGTATGCATCGGGATTGAAGATCAATTTCTTCAAGACAGAAGTTGTGGGAATTAATGTAGGTGATGGTGAGAAGGGGGCCCTTGTTGAGAGAATTGGGTGTTGGTAGTTGGCCAATGTCCTATTTAGGACTTCTTTTGGGTGACAATCCGAGGTAAGTCAGTTTTTGAAATACAGTGACAGAGAAGGTTACTAAAAGGCTCAAAGGGTCAAGGGCTATTTATCTAAAGGGGGGAAGTTGACCCTCATTCACTCGGTTCTTGATAGTATACCTACATTCTTTCATTATTCAAGATCCCGGTTTCAGTGACTAAGACGATTGAAAAATTAATGAGATGCTTTTTGTGGGAAGGAATGGATAAAGGAAAAACAAAACACTTAGTTGATTAGGAAACGGTGTCCAAATGCAAAGAGATGGGAGGGCTTGGCATTGGCAATTTGATCAAAATGAACGTAGCACTGGTTGGCAAATGGCTTTGGAGATTTCCAAAAGAACATAGTGCTTTTTGGCATCGTATCATCAGAAGCAAATACGGAGTACTTAAGAATGGTTGGAATGCGAATAAAGTAAGCAGAGGTACTTTCGGAAACCCTTGGAAGGCGATTGCGAATGGGATGGAGACTTTCTTGGCTAATGTGAATTATCGAATTGGCAATGGGTTGAGAACAAAATTCTGGTTGGATTAGATGGGTTGGTGATATGGTTTTAAAGGATCATTTCCCAAGATTGTTCAGAGTAGTGCAGAATCCGAGGGCTATGATTGCTGATATTCTCTCTTGGGATTCTACCCAATGTCATTCATGGAATACGATGTTGAAAATGAATGTTACTGAAACGGACGAGGAGGAGTATAGGGCTTCTGTTGGGAAGGTTACATGGTGTTGAAGTGTCTCGTGATGAGGAGGATAGTAGAGTTTGGGGAGGAGATATAAATGGAATGTTCTCGGTGAAGTCTTTTTTTAAAATTCTTATTAAATTTGATGTAGGTTATCTCTTTGTTCTGGCGGATATGATTTGGAAATCAGGCATTCCTCCTAAAGTTTGTGTTTTGGCCTGGTTAGCCGCATTAAGGAAAGTCAACACAGCAGATTTAATTCAATTCAAAAGGCCTTTTATGCATCTATCTCCTTCATGGTGTGTGTAGTGCAAGCGGGACCGAGAGAACATTGATCATTTGTTATTACACTGTTCTTTTGCTCAAGGAATCTGGAACAAGGTCCAAAAGGAATTCGACTTGATTGCAGTATTTCCGGGTTCTTGGCATGAATTGCTTACTATCAAGTGGTTCTTCATAGGTGACAAAAAGAAATGCAAAACATTATGGAGGTGTAGTTGCATGGTTGTGATGTGGTGTATTTGGAGAGAGAAATAAGAGAATTTTTGAAGAAATCGAAGAAGAATTATAAAAGACTCGGGACAATCAAGAATCTGGCTTCACTTTGGGCATTTTCTTCAAAGAATTTTGGAATCTTGACTATATCAGAGATTGCTAGGGATTGGGGTTTGGCTATGCAGTAGCCTTATTCAGGCTTTAGAGGTTTGCCTAGTGCCTAGGAGTATGATTGTTGTTGTTAGGGGCTAGTGCTTGTTTTTTGGGCATGGGGTCAGTTTTGATTTGTTGTAGGGCTTTCTGTCTATTTTGTGCTTGTGATGATGGGTTTGTTTCTTTTTTCTTTTTGTTTTCTGGTGTGCTTGGTGGTGGATTCCTCATCCACTTCCAGCCCCTTCGCTTGTATCTGATTTTGCCAATCAATATAAGCTTTGTTTCCGATCAAAAAATAATCAGTATCAGCTCTTAACTCCCATCGTCCCATCCACCAACCCTAAAAAGATAAAAGAAAAAAGTATTGGTTCAAAAAATCAGTTGGCATAAATATGTGGAACTTGACCATCAATGGAAAATAAGAGGCCAAAGTATAAACTTAATGGGGGTATAAATACTATTACACCATTCATTTGGGAATTAACGTAATTTATACCTGTCTCTTATAATAAGGGGGCTGTGTATTCAATGCTTAAGATAACAGGTACCATGTGGATCATGTCAGTTGGTTTGTTTAACACCATACTGAATAATCATTTTCAGGAAAATTTTGTTTTAGCAATTTTTTTCTCAAATATGTCATTTAGTATTGTATAGTGCATAACTGCATACCTTATGTTTAAAATTCTTAAAAGAATTTATTTTGATTGCATCAGTGTATAGTCATTGTTATGATAGGTTCTGGTTTTAATGGTACGTTCATTTTTTACTGTTTCCGTGAAAGCTAATCTTCTTTGATACTTAAATTACAGATTGAAGTGATAATGAAATTTGAAGAAATGTGCTTGGAGTTTGCAAAGGAATACTCTTCATTGTTTGTACAGGTACGTTTGTTGTAATTGGACTATAGTCCTTAATGTTTTCATCTCTCTCTCTCTCTCTCTCTCTCTCTCTCTCTCTCTCTCTCTCCTTACCATAGATTCATCATCTTTTCGCGGGTTTAAATTCCTTTTCCTCTTTTCTATTGTCCTCGCAGTGGTTGCTTTTTGGATTGTTCTGTTTCCAATTTCTTTTGTTGTTAAGGCTTTGATTTGATAATGGCTTTACCAGTTCATCTTCAAAGAATGTTACCAAACCATATTTCCGTTAGAGATGGAAGATTGGCTTATTGATGGTCGTAAATGAATTTATAATTGATTTTTTGTTGGGTTTTTGTTTTTTTTGTTTTTTTTTTCTCTGTGGGGGGTGGGTGAGAGCAGGTGTGGTGCGGCCATCAACAAGATGGTTTAAGGGCCTCAAAATGCATTAATCATTCTTTTTTGAACTGGTACCATTCTAATTATGCAAAACTCTGAATGAGAAAAAAAAAGAAGAAAGAAAAAGATTAAGTGCTTGCTTCATCGGAATTGTAATGCATCAAGCCCTTAATACAATGGGAATTAAATTTCTAAAGGTTTTGAGAGAACTCATAGCAAGGCCATCTTAATGTGGACAACATGATTGTTATAAACCAAGACTATACTATCTCCGTCTCAAATTGGTAGTCCCACTTTGAGTTTGGTTCCTCTCAAGGAAATAGAATTTCGGCCCAATCATTGATCAAGAACACAACTTTATTATTGTGTGATTTGGTACATTGACTGTGTGCAAAAAAGGAAGTGGGACTATCAATTTGAGACATCCCGAAAATAAAAATCGGACTACTAATTGGAGGAGGGAGTCATTAGTTTGGTGCATTATCTATATCTATATTATTAAACGCATGTAGAGTTTTGGTGTGTATACTAAATTACTAAAATGCCCTTCATGCTTAAGAAAATAAAAATGTCACTGGATTTGGGATTCGAACACAACATAAATTACGAAGAAAACATACATTTACTACTTGACCAAACACTGTCACATGCACTTCAGGTATTTTGAAAGTCAACATAGTATCATGAATTACCAGGTATGATAGTGCACACCCATCACCTATGCCACGGGTTCTAGTGACTGATAAACAAATCAAAGAGAGTTGGGTTCTTCAATAAATCCGTTCTTCTGTATGCTTCATTTCTCCAAATGGTGTTGAATTTAAAATATATGTAGAGAAGTTGATGAGTTCCTTTGTCAAGCAGCTGTAGTTTAATGAAGAACCCTATTAGGTGAGTTAGTTCAATGATTTTCGAGAAGCTGTGTTGAGTTTCTTTCTTTCGCTCTTTTTAAAAAAAGGAAGCTCTATTTCTTTTCCTTTTACTACAAATAACTAAGAAAACCCCCAGTCAGACTCAAACCTGGGATTTCCCGGATGAGTTTTATATACTGTGTTTTTCATTTTTTCTTCCTATGTCAAGAAAATGAGTATTGATTCTTTGTAGAAGTTTCCAGATGTAAATCTTTGTTGTTTTCTGCAGATTTTGCATCTTTTGTACGACAAAGATATTATACAAGAGGAAGCAGTTCTCAACTGGGCAGCAGAGAAGGAAGGGGCAGATGAATCAGATAAAGTTTTTGTCAAGCAATCAGAAAAATTCATCCAAGTAAATTAGTTTTTATTCAATCTTTTTTTTATTTTAGTATTAGTCGCCTTTGGCCTTTCATATTCTAAAACACGAGTTTAGTTGATAAAAAACTGTAATTATGAAAAACCATACGATTAGGAACCATCTCTCCCAAAAGTTCAAGTTGTCAGGTAGTGGGCCAACAATTTATATCATGCTTTCCAACACTCCTTAGTCCTTTCACGTATGAACCCCACTTGCATGTGGAGTGACAAACCAAACCAAGGTTCATACTGCACAAACATAGAGGGAAACAAATGCAAGCAGGAGGATTCGAACCCGAGACTCTGCGAAACCTGAGCTCGTATACCATGTTAGGAACCATCTATCCCAAAAGCTTAAGTATGAATATCTGAATTCTAACAGGATTCTAATGGCAAGTATTGTTACATATCTATATATATACATATATATATATATATTGCAACATATGCATACCTGTAGTGTCATGATTGGTATCTATACGATGTAAAGTCAGATTTGATAAACTTCGACCTTACGTTTCCAAAGATAATTAAAAAAAAGATTTTCACTCTATACTCAGCGGCCTTAAGGCAATCTTAATTCTAGCCACTGATTACATTGTTGTCCATATCTCTTTAAAAAGTTGGGATTTGATCTATGATACAATAATTAATTTATGTACCTGATCTGAATCTCAATGTGTTCGAATCGATTGAGCACCAAATTTGATTCAACTAATAAATTGAATTTGTTACCCTCTAATCTCGATGGGTTTCTCTAATTGAATCTTAAGAGAACCTGGTGACCAAATAATATCTGATTCATTTTACAACCAAATTTAATTTCCCAAGATGTGGTACACACTGCCAATAGCAAAGCTCCTGATATGTGGTGAAAGCTTATGTGGCAAATAATCATTGGCTTGGGAGTACAAGGTGGCGCTACTTTAGGTGTATAGCATATTTTCTAGTATCCATGTCCTCTAATTCTTGTCAAAATTCTTGTTTCAGTGGCTAAACGAGGCTTCTGAAGAAGAGGACTGAGAGCAGAGAAACATGCAGCCCTAGCTGTTTAAATCATCCTGAAGCACTGCTGCTAATATATTTTATGAAGACATTTTGAAGCCTTTTTAGCCCCCGTTCAAGTGAAACTAGGAACAAGTTTCTTGAATATTCGGTGGATTTGGGTTGAGATTGTTATCCACCACTCCGAGGGATCAGATTAGCAGCCGAAGGAAAGTGAGTTAGTTCTTTGTAACCCTTTCATCATTACTATCTGAATTTACTATACCATGGTGTTAGACTGATGCAGCCGAAACTTGAAAGTAGGTTAGTTATTGGTAACATTTTTTGTGGCTCTTTTGAGAAGATGGAAATCATCTGTTATTGCTATAAGTGTTCCGAACTTTGTAGATTGGACTGTTTGGTCTGAGTTATATATAGCACAGATATGAAGGGTGAAGCTTAAGAAAAAAAATTAAGTTCGGGCCTTTGTTGAACTATATCAAATAATCCTTCCTTTCCAAATTTAGAGCCAAAACAAGAACTAGAACTTGATCTTGTTTTAGAACCAGAACCAACGTCGGTTCTTGGGTTGGTTAGGGTCGTGCTAGATCCTGTCGCAAATGTACCATATTGCAGAAAGATTCTAAATATACGAGAAATCAATCACCTTTGGTTTCGAGGGGAGGAAATGAAGAATCAAGAATGCCTAAAAAAAAAAAAAGAGGAAGAATTTTGTTAAAATGCTCTATTTTAAAATGGCCTTAAAACCAAAATTTATTTCACCAAATATTTATCTTCTTAATTGTCAATTATTAGTTATGGTAAACATATGTGCGGACATATATGTGGCTGTATATCAGTTGGGTTCTGGACGGGGATACCGTACTTAAAAACAAGTCATTATTTTTTTAAAAAATAAAATAAAATAAAATTGTAGAGATTTTTCTATCTATATATATAGAGAGAGATCTATGTATATCAACTTTAATGGATCCTGATTAGTAGATTCTAGATACTTACCATTAAAACCCACTTTTGTTTTTTAATGGTATGTCCTTTTAAAGTTTTCTTAAAAAGTTGACGAGGGGGAAATGTCACGTAGATATATAAAATGAGCTTATCATGCATATTCGTTTTACCCAATGATGAGTTGGCAAGATGATTACAGAACCATTGTAGACACAACATACCAGTAGAAAAATGATCTTTATCTATATATACACGAAGTATCTTCCATAAAACCATGTTTAAGGATTATTCTGAACAGATTGAGTTTTTGCAGGAGTAAACATATGAGTTTTTTTTGACAAAATTTGTTGAAGATTTCTATGATTAGAAAATTATTTTTACCAAATTTCATCTAAAAATTTAACCAAAAAATTGGTTAACTAAAAATTTGGGGGATATATATATAGCAAAAGTATAAAGAGGGATTAGCTCATTTTAATTAAAAAATTGATATACATATATATCTTATGCACATTTTTGGACATATATATATATATATATATGCGCATTTTTAGAATTATATATACTAGTTTTTGTGCATGTGTGTTACACATGATTTTAGTACTTTACGAAGTCATTAAGTCTATTAATGAATTCGTACATATTAACAATTGAATAATTAATATAAAGTATGAAATAAAAATAATAATAAATAAAATATAGTATCAAGTGTAAAATTCAATTAATAATTATAAGAAATCATAGAATCAGTATACTATAGAAAAATATTGTAGACATGTGGTAAATATTTGTTGTGCTAAATTCTTTTGGTATATAGGTGGCCAAGCAAACTCTTGATATAAGAGAGTAATATATTTTTATTTATAATTATGAACATTAAACATAAATATAAATAAACAAATAAGTTTTAGAATATATAAATTAATATAAATTTATAATATTAAAAGCAATCAAGTAAAGAATAGTTTAATATACATACTTTTGTGGTAAACTTTGGAACGAAATTCTAATTTGCACTAAAAGCTTTGCAATTTTAATACAATTTATTATATAGTTTTCTTCTCGAAAAGTTTGTTATAAAGTTATGTAAAAGCCTTGTACAAAACATCTAATTTAACACAAATTCTAACTTGTTTAATTAATTTTGCCCCGAAGTAGAATTTAAATATATTTGAAATTCTAATACTGATATAACTCTAACTTATTTAATTAGTTTAACCAAATAAAATAAAGTTTATATTTATTTGAAATATTAATATAAAAATATATGAAATTATATATATGTTTAAAAATCTTGTATTTAAAATCAATGACAATATTTTGTCTTTACAAAAAAGGGAAAAAAACACTTAAAGTTATTTATACTTTAAGAAAAATGATAACATGTACCCTTAGAACAAATGTTAAAGTTATTATAAATGAAAATAATGAAATCTTGTATGATAATCTGTGTCATATTTAATATATGTTGAGAGTTAATTATTTTCAAAAATAAGTACTTAACATATGCCTTTAGGACGCACGTTAACATAACCCGTACTTTAATATATAATATAGATATAAATATATCAAATTTTCAAATAACCCGTTTTCTAGTCAAATTTTTTGATAAAATTTAGTAGACAAATTAATTATGAAGTTCATTTCCACAAGCTTTCATTAGAAAACTCATTCATTTATCCTCTCAAAATACTCAATTTGTACATAATGTCCTTAAACTTTGTTGTTCTTATGGTAAAAAAGATTACTTATTATTAAATTATATGCAAATACTTAATCGTTAGTTATAAGTTACATGATCACTACTTTTTAGTAATAAATATATAGCATATTAAAATAATTTCAAACACCACATTTATCAAAAGATAATTTTATGTGTTTTTATGTTTGTAACTTATTTGCTAACTATATTATTTATTTATTTTAGCATGTCAGTGATTTCTTTAAATTCTAGTAAAATCATAGTTATTATCTTAGTTTTTATGCTTATGTCACTTTGTAATTTCTTGTCAAATAAACTTGTCCTCAACTTCACTAGTTATATTTTATTCTTTATTTATCTTCTTGTAAAATCAAATTATATTACCTCCGCAATTCAGTTGAATTAAAAATTCTCCTTAAAAGTTACGTGCACAAATATAATTTTGAAAAGAAACAAAGGCCATCAAATTTCAATTTCAAAACTAACAAACAGAACATCCGTGAAAAAGAAAAAGAGCAGTAGTCATCAGAAAAACCAAAGAAAGGAAAGAAGCTTTCTTTTCAATTCACAAATAAACCTTCAAAAAAGAAGTTATCACACTGAAACAAAAAAAAAGAAAAGGATTAGGAACATCACCAGAATTAACCCCCCAAACATTTATTTAAAAATGTTTCACTGTTTGAAACCCCAAATAAGATTCAAAACCCGATTAAATTCAAAACCCAAAAATATAGACATAAAGAAGTGAATCAACTTCACAGCATCCCCAATAAATAGACCATTTTTAAATTCTCTTTTTAAAAAATGACAAATCAAAAACCCTTTTGAATATTGAAGGAAAAATGAAAAAGCAAATATAATTTCTACCTGTGGACCGGACTTCATTTAACCTGACTAATGCTGTTACTTTGCTTCTTTCGCCTTGGAGCGCCATTGGCAACAGGGTCAACCAGAGGACCTGACCAATTTTGAACAGGTTCCTTCGGGTAGGTGAAGGTTGAACTGAACGGCACATCAGCTGGGACAAAGTGTGGGTCGAACCGCTGAGACACACCCAACGGGACGCCTAGACCTCCATCCTCATGAGGGGGTGGGAACTTCTCACTTTTGCTCTTTGCATTTGCATGGTTCACTAAACGCCGCCTCTGCTTTGTGAAAAAGAAGTAAACAGAGTAAACAAACTTGGACATATTTCTCAAAAGCATGCAAACTAAGAAACAATCACTAGACGCGTTTACATCATTCACATCAGAAGAATGAAAAATTTAAACTGTGTTTTAGCAAGGACAGACATAACCCCAAACTGACCGGGGACGTAGCCCAGCTCATGCTTCATGATGGCACATCATATAGGTTCAGTACTGCCATGAGTACCCTCTGAGAGTACAAAATACATTCTCCACATTAATCACAAGTAACATACAAAAAATGTCATTTTCCATAATAATTTTGAGCGAACATACATACAATAACTTAATTCATTGCGTGAGTTCAAATGCTGAGCCCCTCTTTCTGGGAACTTCTGCATCAAATTTCATTGAAGTTTGCAGTCCTAAGAATTATTCGTCACAATATAAACACATACTTCTATATTACAGTGCACGTATAAAAGCAGCACAATGTTAGACCATTAAACATATAGGGGCAATGAGGGAGAAAATACCAGAGACAACCGTTACATTACAAAATCAAAGGTTCAAATCATGTCAATGGCAATTTTGTAAATATGTAGACCCCTTGCATGCAAAGGAATCCTAGCCCTTGCATCACAAATCCAGTGGGCGATTTAAATTTACTCAGCAATGAACACAAGGTCGTCTTCAAAATTAAACCAAGGGGAAGAGGAACTTCCATTTCCATTTAAAAAAAAAGACACTTTGTTATTGTTTACCTAAAATACATTAAACCACTGCCGAACGCCGCCAAAGGTTGCGGGGAGTTGGTATGGTCAGTGAGGCATAGCAACCACAATGAGTAAGGAAAGGAAAAGGTTGAACAAGGGTATAATTGAACATTAAAAAAGAGGTGTGTCCTTATGATGAAGATACATTGTAAAATATCCTTATGACTCAGACAAATTGCAAAGAATGCCCACCACATGTTAGGTAGAAGTTAGGTGTCCATATTATTGAAAAGATTTTAAGGGGGATCCTATGAGTCCATTTTCTGTATAAATATATATTTATATATATATATATATTAGAGAGAGAGATAGAGTTCCAACTACACGGGATGAATGAGAGCAAGTATTAGGAACTATATAAGTTGAAAGAGCAACATGTAATAATAAGGCATACATCAAGATTGGATTGGAGCTCAGCATTGGCTTCTGGAGCAGCACCAGCCCGAGCAGGCCGATCACGTCTGTGCGTTCTCTTAGGGCCGTCACCTTGGGATTTACCAGCGGCTCTTTGCCTGCACACCCACAAACTTAGTTCTAGTTGCATATATATACGCATACATACCAGAGTGGAAGCACTTAAATCAACAGCTAAATCCAAGAGAGAGGGAGTTGGGAGTGAAAAAGTACACTACAAACATGGTATAAATAAAATTATCAGTGATTTCCAGTGTCAACCCTTCGAGTGGAATGTATAATTATGCAAAATACATGCCTATGAAGCTAGGGTTGTCATACTTGTTAGGAACCATCTCTCCCAAACAATGTATATCATGTTCTTCAACACTCCTCCTCATGTGCGACCCCCACTCGCACGTGGAGAAACAAACCAAACCAAAGGTGCACTTTGTGCACAAACAACAACGTGCATACTGCACAAACGCAAAGAGGGAAACAAATGCAAGCAAGCGGATTTGAACTCGAGACCTTGCAGAACCTAAGCTCTAATACCTGTTAGGAACCATCTTTCCCAAAAGCTCAAGCTGTTAGATAGTGGGCTAACAATGTATATCATGCTCTTCAACAATACTAAATTAGTGCAACAATTTATTTCGTTAAACCATAATGCCTACAGTATTTTTGGTAATTTCTGGTAATAAAATAATTATTGCTTTGGTTAAAATGTCCTAGATGTAACAATCTCCTGTCCTGCATGTCTACAAGTTCCCCTCCTGGAATGAATTTCTGGATCAGCCACTAGAACAAAACTGTCCACAAAAAAATAATTGCACAAAGGAAGTTTGAGATTGGGCCGGCTAAAAATCAAGGTGTTCCTGTAAATAATTTTGGGTGCATAGGTGTTGTACAGCAAGATTATCAAACACTATGTTGGTAAGCCAAGAGAGTGGCCGAGATTCAAAAAAGGTTTACCAAAAATGGACACATCATCATCTCATTGCATCAAAGGTTTCCACTCCCAAGAGGATTTGTTTCCATGCTCAGAGAGTGGAAAATAGAGAATAATCATAATAATACACGTTGAAAATAAAGATTGGCCAATATCGGATGTGGCAGGGGCCAAATCCAGAAAGAAAGAAAAAAATTGCAAAATCTATGAAGTCTAGTTCTAGAATTTCTCGTCTATGTAAGCCTCGTCTTCACACCACAAAATGCCATTTGCTACTAAAGCTAACTACCCACTCAATTTTCCTAAGGATAAGGAGCTAGCAGCCAGCAGGAGCTTGCCACCTGACCCACTTGGATAGTAATTGCTTAAAAATGCGAGCCTACCAAGAGTTATTGTATGGTTTGAAGCAGGAGCTGAGTGATTGTATGGGTATTGCAATTCAAGAGTTACCCTGTTTAATATTTGGGGTGGCACTTATTACTACCAGACTGCTGGCTAGGAAATGTGATAGCATTAAAAACAAGATTTTTAGAAGAATTCAGCGGTGGGCAAGTAGGGCATTGGGCTACGCAGGGAGAGTCCAATTGGTTATTTCTGTCCTTCGTAAATTGGATAATGCCAGTGGCAAGGGTAATATATGATGCTGCTAGTGAAGATGGGGCAAAATTTGCAGATTATGTGAATGCTGCTGGTCGGAACATGCCAGTGGCTCTGTCTCAAGCTCTAATCGAAATAAATAATGGGCTTCCTATCTGTGCGTGCTAGTCTTTGTAGGCTTGCTATGACTGTTGTTGTCTATTGTATTTGGCATGAGACGAATTATAGGATTTTCCAAAATCAATGTAGATCAGTAGATGTTGTATTAAGAGATGTAGAAGCTTATATTTTAGGTAGAAGAAGGAGATGGGAGGGTTAAAAGATCATGTTGATAACTGGTTGCTTTTTAAGGAGTGGGGAATTAGTTAGAGGGTGACGATGTAAGTGGGGAGCCCTCTGTATATTGTTTTTGCTTTGTTTGATCAGAATAATATTTAAACTTTACTAAATAAATTGTAACATTTTCATTTTAGCAACAATTTGTATTGTGCGATTTTTTCCTTGCGAACTTATATCATTGTTGGAAATTATGTAATTTCAACTGTCTTTTTCAAAAAAAAATCACTAGGAAAAATTCACCAACCAACCAACACCTTATTTTTGGCATGGCGCTAGTTTATATTTGTAACCAAACACTAAGGTGTTGTTTGGTTGGGTTTTTAAAAAATATTTTGGGTGTTTTTTTTTGTTAAAAAAAAATCTCATTTTGTTTACCCATTTTAAAAACTTCATTCAATTAAAAAGAACCTTCTTTGTTTATTTTTTATAAAAACTTTAAGAAATGAATAAAAAACAAGGATTATATTTTTTGTAAAATTTTAAAAATATTGTACCATACAAATATCGAATTAAAAAACAGTTTTAAAGAACTCTACTTAAAAGTAAATTTTAAATTAAACATTTAAAAACTTCAACCAAACACAACCTAATAATTAAATAATTTATGACTTGGTAGTTTGAATGGGCCAATTTGTAAACTGGAGGACAACTGAGCCTAAGGGATTCACTCCTGTTGGTAGTTGCTGCGAAAAATTGTAAATTCATTCCACTAGCAGCAATAAAATCCTTGGTGGATGTAGGAAATACCTGGCCAACCCACACAAACACTGTGTTCTTATGCAATAGATGGTGTTCTTAATATTAATTGAACTTAATTAGTTAGATAAATCTGGTCCAAAAAAACAATTTTGTAGATCATCCTCAGTATCCTTAATAAAGAAAATTTAATTCACCTTCGAGCTTCGTCATCCCGTCGTTTAGCATCCATCTCTTTGCTTGGAGGATACTGCGGGAGGCTAGAAGGATCACAAGCATATGGTTCTGTAGTGAAGAACTGCATGCAGAAAAAGAAAAAAAAAAGAGCAAGAAAGAAATTCTAAGCACAAGCATTGAAAGGATGCAGTCTGCATTTAACATACCAGAAGTACATGGAAATCTAAAAAGTACCGATCCCTCAAAATATCATTTGTCTTATTAGGAGATGTAAAATGTTAGACGCACTTAAAAATGTCCACAAAGAGTTGTACACAAGATGAGGTGTCAAACACATCATCGGATGTAGAGTGGGTCACACATGTATGTCATGGGTTCCATTTACATTCTTCCTCCAATCATGAAGTGACAACTCATTTTGTGTGCACACTTAGTATGCATGTTTTTAGTGAGTCTAGCATTACTCTTAAGTGATGGCTCCAAAATATAGCATGTACACCATATTTTACAGCATCCAACCATAACATTTTCATAAATAGATATTTGTAGTTTCCGTTGTCCCCTGTGGACAAATTTATCTAGATTAGGCGTATCTCGGAAAAACAATCGGAAGCACACAGAAAACCTAGCAGAGGTCAAGGCAATTATTTGCTCAGAAATGCCCAACCAACAAAGTAAATGAAGTAACGAGACTCTTCTCAAAAATAAATCTTTACCAATATAATGGGAAATGACGTGGAAAGTGAACAGGAAACTGAAGAGTCAATTGCAAATAAGGAAAGAAAAGAAAATACAATAAATTGTCATATTTGGGTGCTCAAGTCAAATTGTTGTGGAAAAAGACACTATCAAGTAATGCGAGGTACTTGGATCTCCCCTCTTTTTGGCGTACTTCAAAGTCTTCAACCTTTTCTTTCATTATAGTAAAGTGGAAAAGAAACTCCTTTGGTGGAAAAAACCTCTTTTGTCTGAAGCTGGCAGGGAAATTCTTATTAAGTCAGTGATTGTGGCCATCCCAAATTACACAATGTCATGTTTCTTGCTTCCGAAAAATTTCTGTGATAAACTTGATGCGCTAGTCTGTAATTTCTGGTGGAGGGAAAGAGATTCCAAGAGGAAAATACATTGGAAAACATTGAGTGTTATGGCAGCTCCTAAGAATTTAGGGGGTATTGGTTTCAAAGGCTTCTCGGGATTCAATAAAGCCCTTTTAGCGAAATAGTGCTGGAAGATTAATTTCTAACCTGGATTCTCTTCGGGCAAAGTGTTGAAGGTGCTCTATTTTCCTTGGGGAGATTTTCTTCGAGCTTCTAGAGGAGGGCATCCCTCTTGAGTATGGACCACCCTTTTAACAAAAGGTTTGAGATGGCAGGCAGGTGATGGAAATTCTATACTTGTTTCGCGTGATAGGTGGGTCCCTGGTTTGGATAATTTTTCTATCCCGTCCCCTCCTAATGCATCGGTGGGGATTGCGAAAGTGGCAGATTTATTCACCTGGTCACAAGGGATTGGAGAGCGAAAGTTAGACTCCTCTCTTTTTAATGATCCCACGCAAAAAAATCTACTCTTTCTATTGGCATTAGCAAAGAAGGTAATGGAGACCGATTGGTTTGGCAATAGGGATGACAATTAATCAGTTCGTTCGGGTTATTGGTTGGAGCCAGCTGCCATTGATTCCTAGGTTTTGTTATCCCCATCCTCTTCTTTCACTCCACACAAGAAGCTTTGGAGTTCGGTGTGGCATCTCTTTATCCCGCCTAAACTTATACATTTTTGGTGGAGAGGTTTGAACAATGCTGTTGCATTGGGAGAAAATCTTTATTTCAGAAACTGTAGATCATCAACAATTTGTGATATTTGTGAGGCCAAGATAGAGTCCATTGAACACATCTTATTTAGATGTAACTGGACAATTTTAGTTTGGGAGAGTAGCATTTTTCAGGAACCTATTGTCGAGCAGGACATCACTTCGGTTATTTGGTGGTCGTTGTTTTTTTGGATACTCAAGGCAGCAGTAAGGAAGGCCTCTGGTTGTTCAGTAATATTTTTGTGAAGTGCTACTCTCACATGGAGGCCTAGTATTTCTCGATAAACCACCAATAGAGGTCCTCATCCCCCTCAAAGCGAGTTTTTCATCCCCATTCTAGCATTTTTTTTGTCCCTGTCAAAATAACAACTGGTGGAGGGATGCACAGGTTCATTTTTCAATTAAAGTTCAACTTTAATATCTCATTAAGCACGCTTCTTAGGATCTTCCGTATTCTGGTCGCAGAATCATATGTCCTCAAACTTGATCTAAACGAGATTATGTTTTGATTAAACATAATACTCTTTTTCAACTTCTCTCTCAATTTTATCAGAAAACTTCAGATCTTCCATAATATATAATCACAGCACTTTATCGCTGTAACACATTTGCAGCTGATTCTTTGTAAGGAGTAGTCTTGCAAAATACATTGAATGCTCATCTAACCATCAGAAATGCGGGAAAAAAAATTTGACAACTGGAGGAACATTTCAACCGAAACTTCAATTATCGAACAAAAACATTATACTGACAGGCATAAAAATTATTAATGAGGCAGCGATGTGATGGATATATTTAAATAAATTAATTAACAAAGAAAACTTACTTCACTATTCAATGCATCTGTTGCTGTTTTTCGCTCTGCCGGGTCAATTGCAAGAAGAGTTTCAATTAACGGCAGTGATGATGATGGGAAATGCTTAAATGTCTGAGAAATGCATCGCTTGTAAGGCTCTCGAGGTTTAAATAAGGTTGCATTAGGCAACTTTGACTTTTTCCAATATTCATCTGAAGGTGAGCCACACAGCTTGTATATCTTATGCAGTTGTTCCACCTTGGTAACACGAGGGAAAAAAAAAAAGATGATTGTTAATAGCAAAATATGAGTGGGTGCTTATTTTTTTGGCAACATTTAGTAAAAATAAAATACGTAAAATATAAATAAAATTGACATATTAAACTGCCCAGAAAACTGCTGGTTAAGACACAAGAAGGCAAAAGACCAACATTAAAAACAGGCTAAATCACATTAGAAAATGACAAAAACTGGCTTAAGGATTTTGATATTAAGAAAATATGTTGAAGATATAGCAAAAACAATAAGATTTATCCGCACAATAGGCACAAAAACATAGTTTGTTTAGCTAAATGCCTTGAACGGTTGAACACAGGATACTATGTTCATAAGCACTTATTTTCGTATATGGGGCCAAAATTGAGAGAAATCCCACTGAGAATTCTATTTGTTTAATAACAACCATTTTTTTAATCAACTCTATTTCTTAAAAGTAAGAGGAGAAATATTGATTTCTTATGTGATGTTGTACCAGATTCAGAGACCATTGATTGAACCATGGAGCTAAATAATTTTAGCTAGAGAAGCTATTGAACAAAGCAAAAAAAATAGTAAAATAAAATCGAAACACTAAGCTGGCAGTATCACTTTAATGAAAACTGGAACTTCCAAACTTAAAAATGTATCAACACCTCTGTACGGCCAGGCATGATTGGTTTTCCAGCCAATAACTCGGCTAAAATGCAACCTGCACTCCATAAATCAATGCCAACGCCATAATCGGTAGCACCAAGAAGAAGCTCTGGAGGTCGATACCAAAGTGTAACCACTCGACTCGTCATTGGATGTTTGTGCTTGGGATTGAAAATTGTTGCCAACCCAAAATCCGCTATCTTAAGGACTCCTTTATTATCAAGAAGTAGATTTGACCCTTTAATGTCACGATGGAGCACATTATGATTATGACAATGCTCAAGTCCAGATAATAGCTGATGAATGTAACATTTAACCTGCACTAAGAACAAATGCCTAAATAAGAAAACAACATAACTTTCAAAAACACTCAAGTCCACTATTCCTATAAAATTTAGAGAAAAAGGTTGACCCTTCAGGTTTGTTTCATAAAAAAAGTTGGAAAATTATTGGGAAAACAATGAAGTTTTATGAGAATGTGGAAAAAGAAACGAGTGGTTTAGCGATATGTTCTCGTCTTTTTCACTTTTTTCATGGAAATTTTTTCTTACCCATCCCCAAAGAATTGGATTTCAATGAAAAACCTAAAAAGTACTACAACATCTCACCCAATCACTCTTCTTGTTTTCCAACTACTATTAAAAATTAGTATTGTTTTAAATCATTTTCCAACTTTTTATAAAACACTCCCTAGTATATAGTTACAGCAGTACAATATTAGGATTATTATTTTAGAATTTCTCAAGAAAGTCGGTCTAACCTGTTCTTCCGTGAACGTAATCATGGGGCTAGCAGCTAATCCAGCCAAATCATGCTCCATGTACTCAAACACCAGGTACAAACTACACGACATTCTTGATGTAACCAAACCCTCTAATTTTATGACATTGGGGTGATCAAGTCGCCGTAAAATGACAATCTCTCTAGCCATAAATTTCACACTCTCAGGTTCTAAATTATCAAATCTTACCTTCTTTAGTGCAACAATTTTACCCGTTATGGTATCTTTGGCTTTGTACACATTGCTATACGTTCCTTGTCCAATCTATAACAGATAAACAGATACATCAACAACAAATATGAAAAGATATTCAGTACTCTTGGAGTACACCCAGTGGCCGTACTCTAGTCAAATGGTGATACTCCAGGTGCAGAGGCAAATATATATATATACAAACAATGAATGTGTACTTATCTGGAGCTCATCTATTGGTTTTGAGTACTAGCATGTGGTAGGGGTGTTAAAGTCAATCCGAAAACCGACCGAACGAAATGAACCAATCCGCACAACCCCGAACCGAAAAAAAAACGAAACCGAAAACGAGAAAACCGAACCAAAACCGAAAAGTTTGGTTCGGGTTTGGGGCAAGCTAGTCTAAAACCGAACTAAACCGAATCGAATTATGTATAAGAAAAAAAAATGTTAATATATACTCTAAAGGCACACGTTAATTATACTATAATACAAAAAAAGATGACCTTTTATAAGAATATATTTCTTATTAATTGCATATTATGATAATCTTAAAAAAAATAGTCATTAACGCGTGCCTTTATTATTTAATTAACTACACAATGCTAAGATCTTTTTATCACATACATGATAGAAAGATAATTCATCATTTTATTTAATGTGTTTCATTCCTATAAATGTGCAAATAAAATTGTAATTAAATAGAAAACATTGTATTTATATGTTGTTCCTTGTTTCTAAAAAATCACGACTTTAATTTGAATATGAATCATTCTTACATTACTATTAGTATTACATTTTTATGTTAAATTGATTTAAAAAAAAATATGTCAAAACCAAATAAAACCGAACCAAAAAGTTTGGTTCGAGTTTGGGTTTCAAAGATTTAGAAACCGAAACCAAACCAAACCGAAACCGAATTTTTATATTTGGTTTGGGATTGGGGTACCTTACTTTCTACCCCGACCGAAACCAAAAATACCCCTAGCACGTGGTACTCCAGGAGGTACTGAATTTTTGTAAACAAGTGTTAATGAATTATATGGAAAACAATCAAAAACTGACCTTATCAATTTTCTCAAAAGTGTCGGCACGTCGAGGAAGCCAACCATCTATTGCTTCACCAACATAAGTCGATAGCCAAGAAGGCCAACCAGCAGCAACCTGTTCCCCAAGTCTATGCCTAGGCGGATTACTCAACCTCGGATTAGGCCTCGATCTTCTCCTCTCACCCCTCGGCCTTTTATCTCCATTCCCGTTCTCTGCCTTTTCACTTTCATCAACACCATTAACCCCATTATCATTCTCAACGTTATTCCTCGCCTCAACCTCTAAACTCTCACTACGCTCAACCGGCAAATTATTGCTCTTGCTCTTCTTCTTCTTCTCATCCTTATCCTCATACACTATGCCCGACGAAACCTCTTTACCCAATACACACCCCATAACTTAAATAAAACTACACTTTATCTCTCAAAATATCCACAAACAATCTTTAATCATCATTTATTAAATACTAATTAACCAATCTGCAATTATTATATTTTTCATAAGAAATAAACCAATCTCCAATTATAACAACCTGCAATTAAAACAACTAATAAATAAACAAACAGTATCCCTTCATCCAATTTTGTAACTATCAATTCCATAATCATACTTCAGTTGGTCAACCTTCACTCTCATCAACGTCATAGTAATATACAGACACTCAAAATGGGAAACAATATTATACTGTATTTAGTGAGGCAGACCTAGTTTGTTCATGGAATCCTAAATTGGTAAAATTCACCATGGGAGTCTTTTATAATTCATGTCAAGAGGTTTAATCGTGAGTCCTTTTTCAGGTGAAATTACAATTTCAGCCTCGAGGAACAAACAAAAACTATAACCAAATACCATTAAAAAAAATTATTGCCACTTGACCAAACACCGTACTTATTTTGTCATAAAAATATGTGTATTCATACTGCACACCTGATCGTGTGTGGCAAGGACTTTAGTAATACATATTCATATACGTATTTATGATAGACAGACAGCATACTGGCAAAAGAGAATAGAAACCCTAGAAAGTGATTAGCACAAGAAGTTGGAATAATTGGGTGAAATAGTTGAAATTACTTACAAGATCGAATCTGGGGCGAAGAGATTTTGCGTTGAGAACTCTATACTCTCTCTACAGTCCTTCACTTTCTCGGCTATTGGGTGGCCAAGAAGAAGCCTTTCGCCGCTGTATATATATATACCTGTATAGGCGTGTGTATATATAGATTTCTGCAAGTCAAAGCTCCACTATGGCAATTGCAATCACATTGGCAAAGTTTTTACTATTATTATTTTCGTAATTATTTTTATTTCTTTTTTCTTTTTCTTTTTCTTTTTGTTAAGGGCAAAAATTTCTCTGACTACTTTACCCACAACAGAAGGCAACGCATACTAATCTATTATAAAATGTCATTGACCAAAAAAAAAAAAATTAATTAAAAAATAAATATCTAATGGTTAAAAATATATATATTATAATATATTTTAGTTGTAAACCATTAAATGAATTTTGCGTGAAGTTTACATGAACAACAGAGATTAAACAATCACACAATAATATACACACAATAAATTTTACACACTAATAATTTTATTTAAGATTTAAATGTCATAACTTTAAATAAAAAATTCAAATTTTAATAAAATTTATATATTTAAAATCTATTAATCAATATCAATTAAACAGGATTCATCGTAATTATATAATTATGTAAGAAAGATTACAAAAAATTATTGAATAATATTTAATGATGTATTTTATGTGTTTGTATACTATTGGTCATTTTAGTTCACGATATATCAGTCTAATTTTTTGGACCATTTACTTTTTAAATCATTGTAACCGACCCAATTGGATTATTTTTACATCTGGAGTTGAGTTTATTTGTTAAAAAAGTACTTTGTTCAGATTGGAATAAAATCAAAAAATATAATTAAAATTGCCACTAAAAAAATTAAAACAAGATAGTTCAATTTGGTTTATTTTTAGTTTTTCTAGCATGAAAATTGAACATATATTATAGTTGTTAAATATCGACTTATTGAAGTTTGCCGATTCAGATCAATCAAACACTATTCTTTTTTATCATATTTTCAGATTTTATTTATTTCATCATACTTGATAATACCTGTATAACCTAGTCTGTATTATAAAATACAAAAGCCGATCATTTTTTCCTATTTAAAAGTCTCTTAATTTAAGGGGTGCACATTTCATATGTTTGATATATGATCATTTTTAACCTTTAGATACTGTTTTCTTCATTGAAACATCAAATAGATACTATACACACTCACACAAAAAATAAACACATCAATATCTACTATTTTACACACACTCTCTCTCACATCAACATTTTAATTTTTTTTCTAAGTGTCATAACTCTTAAAACAAAAATTGAATCTTAACAAAATTTATATTTTTAAAATGTACTGATCAATATCTAAAGTAAGATCTATTATGAATATAAATTATACAAAAAAATTCAAGACAAATGATAGACTTCATTGATTACATATGTTTTCTAAATTGATTTTGAATAATAAACTCATGTAAACATATATTGTATGCAATTATTTAAGCACTAGGCATTTGTGATTCGTAAGAGGTGCCTGGACGAAGTTTCGCAACATCGGAGCCTGAGTATAGGCCTGCCGCCCTTGTCAGGGCGAGAGGTAGAAGTCAGACCCAGAAATTTTGTTTTTGATAGGATCTCTCACAGAAAATCAGTCGAAGAGGTCAAAAAAAGACTGATGACAAAGATGAAAACCCAAATGGCAGAAATGATGAAGACCATGGATCATATGGTGGGGAGCTCAGCGACAGATCTGGTTAAGGACTCTAGATCTCCATTTATAAATCACATTCAGAACTGTCTGGTCCCGAAAAAATTTAGACTCCCAGCGCTGGAATCATACGATAGAACCACTGACCCTATGGATCACTGGTAGCAGTATAGAAACATGATGGGGCTCCAAAATGTCCCAGATGGAGTGATATGCAGGGCCTTTGTCACTACTTTGAAGGGAGCAGCCCGAACGTGGTACAACAGCCTACTGCTGGGATCAATCTCGAGCTCACAAGAGCTCGGTACCAAATTCATCTCACATTTTATGGGAATCAAGCGGCAATCCAAGACCTCCACTCACCTATTCACCATAAAACAAGGACCTACCAAAAGTCTGAAAGAATATGCTCGCCATTTTAACCAAGAAAGCCTCATGGTCACCGGCCTAAACGAGGGAGTGGCGTGGCGGCCTTCATGGAGGGGGTGACCTCCCCATACTGCCTCATGACACTGGCGCGGATGGCACTAAAGACAATGTCTGAACTTCTAGATGAGGTCAATAAACAGGTCGGGGTTGAAAAAACTTTGTAAGGAAGAAACATGACGGTCATGTCGACCCTCTTGTCCTCTTTCGAGTATCAAGGGGGCACAGCCCGCCCCGCAGCCAGGAGCGAGAGGGTAAGAAGAGTAAGAAAGAAACTGATAAAACCAAACCGAAGGATAACAGGGCACGTCAACAGTTCACTCCTTTGACAGCCCATTTGGGGGAAGTCTATGCCCAGTTAGACCCATGACAGATTCTATAAGCTAAAAAGATGAGAACACCTGAGAAAAAACAGGACACTACCAAATATTTTTTATATCACAAGGACCACAACCACGAGACCGATAACTGCTAGAAGTTTAAGGGAGAAATTGAGAAGCTTATTCAGACAATACGTGGATAAAAAGAAGGGAGCTCCTCCCGAAGCCAAAGGAAAGACCACAAAAAACGAGATCTTTTTTATTGAGGGGGGTTCCTCCTACTCTAAAAACAATAATCGATCCAGAAAAGCCTACATTAGACAGGCCAGGTCCTCAAGCTTGGTGGCAGAATGCTTCAGTTTCAGACCTACCAAAATGGTGAAGTACGATGTCAATGAGCTAGTGTTCAGCGACGAAGATATGAGCAGAGTAGAGTTCCCTCACGACAACCCTCTGATGGTAACAGCGATGGTGGGCAATCACAATGTTTACAGAATTCTCATCGATACAGGAGCCACCTCCAACCTCATGTACTACAGCGCCTTTAAGGCCATAGGTCTCACCACAGAGCACCTGACTCCTTCCTCGATCACATTGGTTGATTTTTCAGGATAAAAAACTAAGTCTCTGGGCACAATTAAGCTCATTATAACCCTGAAATAACTCCCAAGCAGATCACCACAATTGCTAAATTCTTGATACTAGATAGAGCCCCCCATTACAATGCCATCCTTGGCAGGGGAACACTCAATGAGATCAGGGCTGCCATCTCGACTTGCAGCTTGACTATAAGATTTCCTACCCCCCACGAGTCAGAGAGTGCAAGGGGAATCAGGTCGAAGCTCGTAGCTGCCAGTTCGGGATACAAAAGAAGATCAGGACCTCAGATATCACAGTTATTGAGGTAGAGGCCAGTGTTGGGGAAGAATCGTTAAGGGTAGGAGAGCCTAACAATACAGAGAAGTAGGAAATCGATACCTTGGATCCTTGAGATAAAGAAAAAAAAGCTCCGAGGTGAACCGATGGAAGACCTAAAAAATTTTGTTCTGAACCCCTCCCAACCCAACAGGGTCCTGAAAATTAGCAATCAACTTTGCCCAAAAGTCCAAGAAGAGCTCTGTCAATGCCTACGAGCTAATGCCGATGTCTTCGCATGGTCCCACAACAATATGAAGGTGCTGAACCCAAAGGTTATAGTCAACAGACTCAACGCCGACCCCACTTTCACACCCGTAAGGCAGAAGAAAAAAAGTTTTACTGTAAAAAGGAACTTGGCTGCCAAAAAAGAAGTCCAAAAACTCCTCCGAGCTGGTTTCATTCGAGAGGTACACTATCCAAAATGGCTCTCGAATATAGTGCTCGTAAAGAAACACAATGGTAAGTGGAGGATATGCGTAGATTTCAAATACCTCAACAGGGCATGCACGAGGGACAATTTTCCACTACCCAAGATCGATCAGCTTGTAGACGCCACTACGGGCCATGAGATGTTAAGTTTCATGGATGCATACTCTGGCTACAACCCGGTCAGGATAGCTCCAGAAAATGAGGATAATGCCTCATTCATCACCAATGAAGGCGCGTACTGCTACAAAGCTATGCCATTCGGCCTAAGGAACGTGGGGGCTACCTACCAAAGGTTGATAAGCACACTATTTAAGGACCAAATAGGCCGAAATATGGAGGTTTATGTCGATGACATGTTGGTTAAAAGCCTTAAAGCCATAAATCATATGGCTGACCTTAACGAAGCTTTCGCTATACTCAGGCAGAACGGCATGTCTCTCAATCCAGCCAAGTGCGCCTTTAGAGTTAAAGGGGAAAAATTCTTGGATTTTATGGTCACCCAAAGGGTAATTGAAGCTAATCCAGAGAAGATACAAGCCTTTAATGATATGAAATCTCTATCCAAACCAAAAGAGGTCCAAAGTCTAACGGGGAGAGTGGTCGCCCTCAACAAATTCATCTCCAGAGCAACCGACAGTGCCACCCTTTTTTCAAAACTTTGTAGAAGACTTTCGAATAGACCGAAAAATGCGAGCTGGTTTTCCAGCAGCTCAAACAGTATCTTGGAGCTCCTCCCCTCCTGAGCTCACCAATAAAGGAGGAAATTCTGAGCATATACCTGGCGGTATCATAAATAGCAATCAGCTCAGTGCTGGTGCGGAACTTAAAAGGAGCTCAACTATCAGTGTACTACATAAGCAGAGCTCTACAAGCTGCTAAGCTAAATTACCCAAGATTAGAGAAGTTGGCCTATACTTTGCTTATCACATCTTAAAAATTAAAACCCTACTTTCAGGCCCACAGCATAGACGTGCTCACGGACCAACCACTGCGAAGAGTCGTCGACAAGCCAGAGCAATTAGGTTGGCTAGCTGTATGGGCTGTCGAGCTCGGGCAATTCGTGATTAACTACAAACCTCAAACCTCAATCAAGGGCCAGGCTGTTGCAGATTTCATAATCGAGTTCACTTATGCTGAAGACTAAATTATAGAGCCACCAGAGCTACTACCACTCGTGGACCCGAACACTTTGACCCCTACCACTTTGATGAATTTACTGTCAGGGGTGCCCATATGGGAAGGGCTCGCCAGTCTCCTACTTAGTCAGCACATCAGGCTCCTCAACTCGTATTAACTGCAGCACGGCAAGAGCGACAGTTCTCTTCTCTGCGATATTGGTCTCCAACTCAGGAGTCATCTTGATATCTAAAGAGGCTTCTAACTTCTCGAGCTCCTTTGGCCGCTACAGTGCCAACTCCTTACACTTATAAAAACCAGTTACAAAGAAGTCAAAAATCCTTAGTAGTGGGCCCTCGAAGCTATAGAAATCTTCGACGGCTTGAGCTCTCACTGTAGGGAGGGACTCTTTCAATTCCTTTAGCTCCTTCTCCAGGTCGAAAAGTCGGACCTGGTTGCTTCTTAGAGTTACCTCAGCGTCTTCCCTCATCTTGTGCTCCAACTCTAAGGACAGTTGAGCCATCTCAAGTGTAGACCCAGCAGCCTGGAGATCCCTTATGGTGCTAATCAGCTCGATTTTGAAACTGAAGGCCACCTGCTTCGTTGCCTCATGCTATTGTCCTAGTGCCTTATACGCAGACTCCAAGCAAGAGAACATGGCATTGAAGCTGTCCATTTTACTCTTTAAGCCTTCTGTCTCTGATAAGGCGTTGTTCAACTGATCCAGCATGACCCTTTTATCATCTTCGGGTCTCTTCAAGTCACTCTTGGCAATGTAAAGCTAGTTTTGCGTTCTGGTGAGCTCCTCCTGAAGGGCAGAGTTGGCCACTGCACTGGAACCTTCCTCAGCCAAGTGAAGGGTTAAGAAAAATAGATTTATGGCCTGCGAAGAGATGAAAATAACAAACAAGTAATACTCAAAGAACTTGAATAAATAAACCCAGAATAAAGGGTATGCATACTTGACTTATGTGGAGGCTGAATGAGCTAGCCAGTGAGCTCGTCCCTCGCTCCCTTGCCTGCTCCAGGACCTTCTGCAATAGGTGATGGAAAGAATAGCCTTATACGAAGAAGGCGAAGCCACCTTGGGCGCTGGGCTCGGGCGTGCCTTCGTCAGTTTGCCCTAGCCTGAGGGTATGTTCAGGAGCATCCTTGGCCCCAGTAATCACCACCTCCTCCTCCTCCTCCTCTATCCCGAGCTCTTCAACACCCACAGAGCTCTTACCAGCTGGACTGGGGGCTCTACCCTCTGAAACCACTATTTTCTCTAGGGTAATCTTCTCAGGGCTGAGCGGATGGAGGTCTTCCAGAGGGGCATTCATAAGCTCCACCCAAATATGTACATTTTTTGGTGGAAAGCTGACAGTCCTATCAATGATTATTATGGCCGATTTGGAGACCCGGGACTGCTTCGAGGTGGCCTCCTCAACTCTATCAGGCCTCTTGAACTTTTTTATGGAGGCAACCCTGGTTAACGCGGTCCTCCTCTTGGTTGTCTTCTCGGTATTCACCTTAAAGACCAGGGCTAAAAAAGAAAGGGAGAAGATCAAAGTGAGCAAGAAGCAGAAGCTATGATCAAGGTTCAGAAAGAAATAAATTGAAGACTTACTTCTTTTAGGCACCTGTTGAAGGGGGGCCACAGTCAGCACTCTGTCTTCAAGAGAGACAGGCTGGATTTCCTCTGCATTGCCCTCTTGTGGAGCTCTGACCTCAAGAACTCGATTGCTGGTCCCTTTCTGAGTAATCTTGGAGGTGTGGAGCCTTGGTTCGTTTCACTCCGAGGGTAAGAGCACGTTCAGAGGAGGAAGGTCCTCCACGACGAGGACATTAGGCTCCGTATTGATAGGCCTGGGGCCTAGGCCATACTTCCACAGCATTCTAGGAGCTACAATATCGGCATAGTGCTTGAGAAAGAAGTCCTTAGTGTCCTCCATGCAGGACATCTTTACCAGAACGGGCTTCTTCTCTTTAACTGCAAAGTATGAAACAAAGAAGGGAGGTCAGAAACCATAGCGTTAAGTGCATAGGCAAGCTCATTTAACACTGAAGAATGAACTTACTAACTGGATCTGGCTCTGAGAGCCAACATTTGAGATCATGTATACTGGGACACCTCAAGTCGTGCTCCCAGTCCTCCCATGAGACGAAGAAAAAATGTTTTTTCCAGTTAGGGATGGTGTCAGGAAGGCCATATATGATCTTTGAAGCCCCTGACCTTGTGGGGGCAGTTGAAGACACCTTTATTCTTCCCTCCGATGTCTTTAGGCTGAAAAAGGGAGATGGACTCCTCTATGGATATGTTGTGGCTCCTAGCAGAGACGGCCCTAAAAATAAGCATTGTCCCTATCAAGCAAGACCACATATTCGGGCTAACTTGGGCGGGAGCAAAGTTCATAGTTACCAACAACTCTCGCACGTGGTCATCGATTGGGAACCTCAGTCTGTGCTCGAAAGCGTCTTCGTAGAAGCAGACTTCTCTTGGTCTGTAGTAGCAAGCCCTCTCTTTAGAACCTGGCGCCCTGATCCTAACCGAGTCAGGAATTTGATATTTCTTCTTAAAATTAGGAATATCAGGCAGAGAAAAGGTCGATGGGACACAAAACGCAGCCAATGTATTGAGGTACTCCGTGTATTTCTAGATATCCTTGGCATCATTTGATGCAGAGGGATGGATACAAATACGTACTACCTCTTCCTCACTGTCCAGGATTTCGATGGACCTAACTTTGGGGAAGGCGGGCGTGTTTCCTGTCGAAGAGCCCTCATGACCAGCAAAAGAACCCTGATCGGTACTTATGGGGATCTCCAAGTTCTGGCCATGATGTGTTAGACGATCCATGAGCAAGGCTAAGGAATGTAGAGATGTGTTAGGAGCGAAATGTGGAACACAGTCAATGAAATTTACCAGGGCCACACTCGAGAATTTCCTGAAACTGTAATTTAAAGAAGGTTTGTAAGCCAGAGTAAGAGAGGGTGCGCTGAGTGAAGGTTTTAAGGGCTCTAAAGTGCTTAAGACTTAAGAAAAGAATAAATGGAAAGTAAGAGGATTTCTTTAAGGCAAGAGGATTTTATAAGATGTACAAGAGAAACTATTAGTGCTAAAATCTGAAAGGGTATTTTAGACCACACAGTCAAATGATTATGTCAACTAATTAGAGCAGTAAATGTACTAAATTTAAGAGAGTCAGATTTATAGGGAAGGTTGGCCTCGTATGAAAATACGGGTTAATCATTTCCTGTGGAATAAAGCCAGGAGCTCGGTTTGTTTTGTATTTATAATAAACTTGCAAGTATTACAAACTCACAAAAGTCTCTCTAACTATTCTATCATCACAATATTATAATAAGAAAAAAGCTAAGCCATCCAGAGTTTAATCTCTCTAACTTAGGAGTTCTGAATCGGGCTATGGAGCTCTATTTCTCATTCTTGTAATAAATGCTTGATGGTTCTTAGTCGTTGGAGTGTTCTTTTCTGGTTGTTCTCTCTTCTCGAATAAATGCTTGATTATTCTATATATATGAGACAGAGAAAACGTGTAGATGAACTCTATGAGCAGGTTATGGCCATCCCCTGATTATTATCACTTTTGACATTTCTTCTCCCTAAATTTCGGTATTCTGCATATAGTGGGTGAACATTTAATGAAGTTGAGGGAGGCTCTGCTGCGCCAGTGGAGTTGGTAGCAGTCGCCCATACTGCCCATACTTTCTCTGACACAATGGTTAACGAGAGATCCAGAGCTCATCGAAAGAGCTCTGTTGTTCGAGCTCCGTAGTTTGAAGCACAAAAATGAGTCTTTAGGCCGACGCCCATACTTTAATCTTTAGGATGAGCTTCCGAGCTCTACTCTGACCTTCAGGTGGCTTTCAAGTGGAGCTTCCGAGCTCCCTTATTCAGACTGTCCAGAATTGCGTGGGACCTGGCTAATTTGACCCGAAACGACCCAGATAATTTAAGTCACAGCCTTTGGCGATGATGCACGTTATTTTTTGGCCAAATTCCTTCGCTTAGGCATCTAAATCTGCGTAGGCTATATGAACAGAGCTCCTCGAGCTAACACTTGGCTGTCCACATCAGCTACCGTGCCCATTTCTGTACAAGGAGCTCGGAGGAGAGCTGCTATGACTGTGTAAGAAGAATGGAATTCCTCGAGGACTAGGTACCCGCTCAAGGGTCAATTACCCGCGGTAAGTTGTAAGGCATGAGCTTTGGAACTATTTCAACGAGCTCCGAAGCCCCCTCTCTCTCTCTCTCCTCTCGCCCAACCACTTTGCCAGAGTAATTAACAAAGCATGGACGACAGTCACCTACTCTGCAGGACGCGCATAACTCCCCCAACTGTATTTAATGCACCGAAATTCATGGAGAAGCAAGATCAGAGTTGGTACTGATAGAAGTGTGGCTCCGGACCTGCTCTGAAAACTCTGGCCACACGTTTCCTCCTGTCATATATATACAAGGAGCATTTACTTCTCACAACAACCAAGTGATAGCCAAAAAAAGTTCCAATTAAGAAGAATCAGAGAGAGACAAAAACACACCACCAGCAAGAACAAAAAAAGACAGAAGCAGGGCTTGATAGTTGACTTCAAAGCTCCTCTGTTCAGGAGACTAAATTGTTGATTCGCTCAATTATCCTCTTACTGTAATATTAAACAAATATAATGGCTAGAGAGACCTTTGTGAGTTTGTAGTACTTGCTAGCTCATTATTAATTTAAGGCAAACCGAGCTCTTAGCTCCATTCCACAGGAGAAGATTAACCCGTATTTTCATACGAGGCTAACATTCTCTATAAATTCCTGACTCTCTTAAATTCAGCACCTTCACTTTTACTGTTCTAATTATTTGTTATAATCAATTGACCGTGTAGTGATGAAAACAACCTTCTAATTTTTAGCACCAACATATGTGAATAATGTTTATTTATTTTCATTAAATTCAAATTTAAGCATTTATTATTTGTAATATCATTTCACACAGTGCATTTATTTTTAACTATCCAATTTTTTTATTTAATTGTCTTGTCTGACACAGATAATATATAGTGTTAAAATAAATAATGCATTGTATGATTGTACGTTATCTGTGAATATTTTGTATTATTTTATTAGTGAAAACTGATTTATCGACAGTGATACTCCAAACTTAAAGTGATTTATGCTACGAGCCATTAATTAGTGAAGTGGATTTATTGACAAAAGTATACTGTGGATCAATGTTTTTAATTTATGCAACTGACATTTTAAAAGAGGGAAAAAAAATCTCTTAAAAAAATGAATTTGTAATAAATTCCTCAAAACAAGATTTCTAGTCCTGGATCAAATTAGATTTATCTCCTGGGAAAATTACATCCGTTGTAACAAGGCTTTAGTAAATTATATTTCTTGTCATAGAACAAGAAATTAACAATAAACATTTTTTCAACCCTTCACACCTATAAATGTCATCCAATTAAAAATAATCAAAAATCTACAAAATTTATTTACGTGCATTTAAATTACTGAATTAAAATTTGAAATGTCACATCAATTTTATTTTAGTTTTCTCGTCAACTTTTTGAAATACCATAACTTTAAACCCATAAGTCGGAATTTAATTACAATTGTATATTTAAAAAATATTCATCAATATATATAAATGAAATTGTAAATTTAAAACATACTCATCAACATATATAAAATAAAATCTACTGTTACAGAAACACTGTGAGATTTTTTTTTAAGAAAAACTATTGAATATAACATAAATTGGATAGTTTTATATGTTTGTCAAAGAATAATTGCATCATAATTAAAGTTGATAAATATATAATTTATGTGTAAATACTCAACTACCTGATATAAATTACTGAGTAATTTGGTAGTCTCTCTCTCTCTCTCTCTCTCTCTAACCTTGCTTTCTCTCTTTCTCCCTAACATCACTTTTTACCTCTAAGTGCATTTTCAATTGTATTCTATAATTTTGTTTTGTGTCAAATTTATATAAGTTATAAATATCTTTGTTTTCATATTATTATTATTTTTTTAAAATCAAGTTATGTGTAAAATAAATTTATATTTTACACTGTTCCGCCGGCTTTCTTTTTTCCCAATTTTTTAATATAATCATGCAAACATAATAACGTTTAATACAAATTATGAATTTTGATAAAAAATATATATTTGAAATCTACTCATCAAGGGATATAAATCAAGTTCAATTGTGATTATAATATTAAGTATAAAAAATTCAAGAGAAAAATAATAAAAAGAAATTGCACAAATGAGATATAACATGAGTCGGTATCTTATTGGTTATTTCTAATTTTACACAAGATTTTGCATAAGTATCATTGGAGCATTTTTTATTTTCATTTTAAGCTTTAAATATTGTGTAAAAATTGGTTGACACATAAGATTTACACGTTAATTTTTACAAAACAGTTGGAGACGTTAATTTAATTAGGATTATGGGTTTTAAATTGATCCTGCAACGTGCAATCAAATTTTTGAAAGTAATTATTATTTAATTTAACTTAAGTTACGAGCAATTTATTCTCTATCTGTAAAGTAAAGTTCGTTTCACTATAGATAAATTTTGTCTAAAATTCTATGATATATTTATATTCAACATTAATATTTTTTTATTACACGGTGACATTTAGCACGAGTAATACTTAATTACTATATATGACTTCTGTTATATTAATGAAAAGGATTACTTTTGTTATGTCTTCAAAATTAAACAATTATTGTTTTTAAAACGGACAATAATTTGTATAAGATTTAAACCTATGACATTTTGTAAGAACATCCAACTTAACCACCAAATAAAACGTGAATATATTACTGAAAAATATTTGAATTATTAATAATTATTATATATATAATATTGTATATGATAGAGTGTGCTACATATTTTAATACCAATAAGTCATTTTATTTTATTTTAAAGAAAGAGAGATATGAGATTCTGAGTCTCCCTCTTGAACTAATAATAATTAATGAAAACCCACCCCAATCTCTCTCATTGGCGAGACTCAAACATGTGATGCATGTATCCCAAATCTTCGTGCATGCATCTCTAGTTAGGTTAGTTTCATTGATTGAACTACCTTTTATGCATTCTTGATTGATTTTTCATACTCCCTTCCTTGAATTGTTTGTTTTTTAAGCCTTTACATCTTAAATAATGAATGCTGAATTTTGAATTCTTTATATTGAATGGAACCTCTAGAAAATATGTTTTCTATGTGAACAAAACTATAAATGTATAATTTTTGTTTTAATTTATTTTACTCTTGATTTCAAGTACACAGATTAAGATCTTTTGAAGTTGGGAAACCAATTGTAAAGGTAATGTTGCCAAAATATTGTTTGTTAATTCAAGATCTACGATCATAATATTGCCACCTCAATTTATACTTAAAATGTACAAAAAACTATGCCGTTTTTTTTGCCATCAAGATATAACGCCATTGCAAGATTCGCCATTTTTCTGTTCACCATGTTCTCAAATCGGAACAATTTGGTTTTAGACCCAAAAACATGAACCAATCACATTTACATATACGATCTTCAATGATTGATAACCTACTGAGGCATAAGATTCTAATATTTTGCAAAAGCTACTATCTAATCTTTACTCATAATCTATATTGTTTTCTTAAATGAAGTTCCCTACAAACCAACAATTAATTTAATTGAAGATGCAACGGAGGCATTTATCTTGAATCAAAGGTTAAATCTTATGCATATATATATATATATGTCAAATATGTAATTTAATCTTTTTTCAATTGAAGATTGCACTTAAACCAAAGATTAAATCTTTGGGTGATTATGAGTGATGAAATAAGGGCAGATCCATAACAAGCAATTTCATTGCTTTATTACCAACTTATATATACGCTAATTTGGATCTTTTTTTGTAAGAGAAGAAAAAATACTTTGGCTGAGGAAGAATTAATGATTGAAAAATACCTAAAAAGTACGAAGAATGTTTGAGAGAGAGAAACTCTACCATAGTCATTGCAAAAACAAAAATGCCATTCCTTCCTGATGGTTGTTGATACAGTATCATTTAGATGAAATTTAAGTACTAAAATGAAGTGGCAAAATCAAGAATATTCATTTAACATCAACGACCAAAATTATAACAACATCACTGGTAGAGTTGATTTCTCAACTTTAGAGGAGCCAAATCCCGAGTACACAACACTTCGTCATTTTATTTATTTATTTAAACAATCAATCAAAATACAAACACGCTAAGGGGCATCTCCAGGATACAATAGATCTCACACACAAACACTCAAAACAAACCTCGCACAATCAAAATTCTCTCATCTAATTAAACCCCACTTTTTTACAAATGATCCAATTATTAAAAGATCTCTTAACAGATTAACCTTAAGCTTCATAACTCTTAGTTTCCATTACAATAGTATATTCTTTTCTGACCTCTGGTGGACAGGGCGTTATAATATATATATATATATATATGTTAGATTATATGTATACGCGATATATATATTACTCATATATATGTTTTTAAATTAAAGAGTAATACTTAACAAAAGAGAAAAATATTATAGTAGTTAAAAAATGAATGGAGTTTATTAAAAGTGAACAATTCAATTCTTTTTAATTGACACAATTTTAGGTGTGTGAATTGAGATTTGCCTTTATAATATATATATATATATATTGGGAAAATTTCTTACGCTGATTACTGTTCACAGATTAATAGTACGGATTGGTCAATTTGGCAAGCTTACCGATGGAATTTTTTTATGAAATTTTGTGGGGATGTTTTTCATCGTGTGTAGAACATCTCCACCAAATTTCATCAAAAAATTCAACCGGGAAGTGGGTTAACTATATGATTGAAAAATATTGGATTTTATAAATCCATTTTTGGATCAATATTTTTCAATCACGTAGTTAACCCACTTCCCGGTTGATTTTTTTGATGAAATTTAGTGGAGATGTTCTACACACGATGAAGAACATCCCCACAATATTTTATCAAAAAATTCCATCGGAAAGCGTGCCAAATTAACCAATCCGTACTGTTCATCCGTGAACAGTAATCCGCGTAGGAAATGCTCTGTATATATATTATCATTTAGAATATCAATTTTTTTAAAATCTATAATTTCCTCATCAACATCTTGGCGACAGCTGAATCCAGGGCTTTAGAATAGTTAGCTATATCTTGTTAAATTTCGTTTTTGGTATTTCGGTTTGTTTCAGTTTTCAATAAATGTATTTTATGTATAAGAATTTATTTTATGTTTCTGATAAATTAGAAGTTATAATTTTTATTTAAAGTTGCAAAGTTCTAAGCACTATTTACACGAAGAAATGTATAATTATGATTAAAAAAAATAATAAGTGGTCAATATCACTTAGTCGTGTAGATATAAAAAACTTATTGAAACAAAACATTAATTGGTATTTGCGATATCACACTTTTTAGACACATTAAACCGGTATTTCCAAACTAAAACATTTTGGTATTTTCGGTTTTGGTATTTCGGTATTTGATTTTTAAATTTGTCATAGCAGGACCATTTTCTTTTCCGGATTAATTCAGTCCGTTTCGGTAAAAATCATACTGGGTCACCCCCAAGTCCCCAACCCAACAAAAATGACATCGTTATTTCAGCGTTCAATATTTAAAATGCAATACCAAAATCAATTTTTTTGATTAATTCAAAATCAATTTTTTTGATTCATTCGGTCGATTGTGGTAAAATTCATAGTCCAACTTTGTTGACTCTCGTCCAAGGATGATAATGGTGATCCTATTTTATGATTGATTAATACATATATATGTCATTGCACTACCGTATGAAAATAGAGTACTCACCAAGAGAAAACATTTCCTCTGGTGATGACTCAATTAATCAAAGCGTCCTCAAGGGGTGAAACGTAACGAATTTAGTCATTCATATTCTGTTTTGATAACGACATAAAAAATGATAGGAAAACAATAAATTTAAGCATGTGGCAAGATTAATTCTTATTTTTATTTTTTTTTCATAAATTTTTTTCTTGAAAGGTGAGAAAAAATAATAATTCCACAAGAAGATAAAAAAAAATGAAAGAATTTTATTTATAAAAATAAAAATGAGATACAACATCCTAACGTATACCTCAACTTATTTTATAACTTCTTATCACAAAATTTAATTATTTTCTCTTTATCATTTTCCATTCAGCAATCAACCAAACTTAAAAATCATATGGGGTTGACTCCACTACCCCCAACCCAACGAAACGACATGGTCTAAACTCTAAAGTATCTCCCCAAACTCCCGAGCACTTTTCTAAGCTCCTTGAGGTATTGGACAAAAATAATTGCACAAACTTTCAAACGCAATAAATGGCAGAGCACTACCACTAATAAAGTAAGTACAATACAAAGAGATACATCTCCCCCTTTATCGTAATTAACAGTAATAGTGATTGATATAGTGTAATTCCCTCACACAGAACCCATTTGTTCTTATCAAAGATTAATAACAAAATCATACATAGAGAGATTCATAGAATGGTGTGAAGAAGGGCTCAAATTAATCGAAACTTTTATCAAACACCATACGCAAAAGGTAAATTTCTACTTTCTATGGTTTGGTTCTAGTACACCCACTTGGAGAAATCCATACAATCTGTCGTTTCATTCATGTTTCTCTGAGTTTTTTTTGTGTGTTCATTTCACTGGGTCTGTTTGTTTGACTGTTTTTCTTGGTTTTCTCTCAGCGGGGTTTTGACTTGATGTTGTTTGAATTCGTTAATTGTCTATCTGATCGCGGTGGGTTTTAGTTGTTTTACATGGGTTTTGTGTATTTCGTTGAATTGTTAGGATTAAATATTTGCTTAGGTTGTTTTTGGAAAAATGTAGGTGAAGTAAAATTAATGGAGAAGAAAGAAATTTTTGTGTTCTTTAACTTTGTTGTTTGGGAACTTAAAGGGCCAAATTAAAGGGCAATAGAGATATTCCTCATCTCAAATTTTGATAGTTCCACCCTGACCTTAGTACTTTTATTAAAGAAAACACTGATTTCAACCTAATAAATGGTTAAGGATACTACTTATTTTGTATTGTGAGATTTGGTACATTCATTTTGTCACTGGAATAAATCTTACTTTGAGATATCTGGGAAATGTGAGGAGTATGTAATTTACATTTGGATGAATTATTTGATTTCCTGTGACTTATTCCACCAAATCAGCAAAATGGAAGGTCATCAGATCTCTTTTAGAAGCTAGGAGTGGACAACTTCAAATGGGAGTATTGTTTCTTGTGAAGTTCTAGAGATATTTGCCTTAGCTTTAAGTTGTGATCTCACTGTTGAAATGACTGGTAAATTGGGGTTGAACTCTCTTGTCAGTTTTACATACATGTACAATTTAGTTTAGGGAGCTGTTAAAGATGACCTTGTAGCAGGTCAGCAGAGATTTAAATGCGACGTCATTTTGTATGGGTTAGCATTACAGGACATGTTTGTAACGAAGCACAAAATTGAATAGCATATAGAATTCTCACCAGTTTGGTGGCCACACTTGACATTGCATCTTCGCTCTTAACACATTTGCTCATAATAGAATTCTCATTTTCCTTTATGTGCTGTTCACTTTTCATTTTTCATGTTTTGCGTTTTCCACATTTATGTTTTTAGAGCTACCCACTTGCTTGATTTTTTGAATTTGGCTATATTTGGTTGATTTTAGGAAATTGAAAACCGCAAAACAAAATTCGGGGGGCTTTTAGGATCCGATCCTTGAGATAGAAACTTTATAGGATGCGGTCCCTGTAGATATAGATCCCATAGTATCTGTCTCTTGTGAGGACTTAGATACATAGATACTAGTTTTTCTCTATCACTGAGAGAGATACCAAAGCATCTACAGACACCGGATCCTTTGAAAAACAGTATCTAGACCGCATCCTTTAAAAACAAAGTTGGAGGACCGCATCCGAAAGAGTTTCTATTTCAGGGATTGGATCCAATTTTTTTCAAATTATGGTCCTTGGTTCTTTTACATTATTAACCGGTATGGACCTAAGGAAGCACAAAGGGTTACTTGGCGGCATAATGTAGTACAATTATTTTGCTAAGTAGAGGTTAGGGGTGCTTCTAAACAAAGAGATCTAATAGTAAGAAGGATAGGAAGTTTTCTTTCTGTCTATTTTCTCCAGTTCTTTGTGCAACACTGTGGAAGAGATCTGATATTGCTCTATTGATTCACTTGCATGTGCATTTGAGTTAATTGGTGTTGGAACAAGAAGTGAGGTATATATAGAGATGCAATTTCATAGTTTATTTTTTGGATTAAGGCTGGATGTGAATTTAAAGTGTCTAGTTAATGCATTGTGAATGTACGATAGAATGAAATGGGAGGGACCATAAAGTTAACTTCACAAAAAGTTGTGCACAAGATGAGGTGTTACCTTGTGATTGGATGGGGAGTGTAACTAGACTCACTCTTCCCCCAATGATGAGGTGACACATTGTTTTGTGTAGGCTTTTGGCGAGTGTAGCATTTCTCCTTTACTTCTATGGTGAAGTTGTCACAATGTGGTGGTAATTTTCAAAGGATATAAGGTTTGACTTTTTCCGCTTTGTCTGTATTTATAATATGATATTATGCTTTTCACCTGTTTTCATAATTCCCCCCCGCATGAGAGTGTACACTTTAAGGGTTCTGTAAAAATAGGGAGCATTGTCCGCACATGCACGCATGCACATGCACACATGCACATGCAGACACACTAGGAACTTTATTTTTATATATTTGGAGTTTTGATATGTAGGCATGTATAAAAACCAATTACAAGAATTGGCTCAACGAAGCTGCTTCAACCTACCATCTTATTCATGTATAAGGGAAGGACCAGATCACGCTCCTCGATTTAAAGCCACTGTAAATTTCAATGGAGAGACTTTTGAAAGCCCTTCATTCTGCTCTACTCTTAGACAGGCTGAACATGCTGCTGCTGAGATTGCTCTCAACACACTTGCAAACCGAGGCCCTTCTAAAGCACTGGCTGCAAAAATCTTGGTAAGCCTTAAATGCACTATGAGTAGTATGTTTAAATTGCATTAATAAGTTATTATCACATATGCTATATTTACGGTTTGTGTTCATGTTGCACTTTACATTTAGCATGGGTGTCATATACCGTTGTTAAAGTTTACTTTGTGTTAACATTTTTAGTATATTAGTGGCATTCTTAGAGATAAGGAAGTTGGAGCCTAATATATCAGGCCCTTAACATGTTAGAATTGGGTTGTAAATTTTGGACTGATTATATATACACACGTTTTTCTAAAATATGGGGGCGACCTTAAAAAATGAAAGCCTAAGGTAGTATTCCTCTTCGGCCTGGTACTTGGGTCTCCATCTGGATTTCTACTCCAAGACTGTTCCAAACAGAAGACTTGAATTAGCATTACCTGAAAAAGTTTTATCCTCTCCTATGTTGCCGTCTTATCTGGTGCTCCAAATTACAGCCTTAAGTTGGGTGAAATTTTTGAAAAACCATGAAAACAAATCATGGAACAAAATTAGTACGATATTGACACGAGAATTCGTGTTCGTGTCTAAATTTTGGAACGGAATTTACATGAAATGATGAAATTAGAGTTATGTCGTGTTAATCGTGTCTCCTCGTGTCAATTGCCACTTCTCGTGTCTATATGAGAAAAAACTTTCATTTCTACTCATGTTTGGACGCGTTTGTTAGGATGAAAAAATTGTAATCGTGTTTGTTAGTCGTGTCTTGTTTACGCTTGTTGTGTTCATTTTAGCTAAAAGTAACACAACCTTAGTTTGTGTCCTCATTTTTTTTTTGTTGTGTTGGATCTTGTCAGGCAAAAACAAGACCCAAAAGCACGAATTGCCACCCCTGCCTTTATATATATATATATATATATATCTGTGTGTGTGAGTGTATGTGTATCCTTAAATTAGATATATAATATTTGTTTTTGACACATGTTCTTTTACGTGCAAAAGAAATGTAATCACTATATGAAACCAAAAGAAGGTTTAAAATAAAAGTAAGATAAGGGACGATGTTAGTGATTGAATGAGTGTGGGTAGAGAAGGAAGAATAATTTTTGTATTACATATATATATATGTAGTTACACATGCTTTCAAAATATATATATGTGTATACAGAAAATTTCAAGTGTGGACCGGTCCGTACCGGGCCTTTTTACGACCTTTTTTCGTTGTAAAAAAATCTCCCAATGTATTTTTGACAAAAAAACGTTGTAAAAAGCCCTGGTCCGTAAGGACCGGTCCATACTAGAAACGGACTCTATATGTATATAGCACACATTTAGAATATATATAACATATATTTTTTCACTAATTCAATTGTTTACTTAAATATGAGATATTGTCTATCATTGTAATAATAAATTACAAGTTTTATATTTCATCACCATGATATTAAATTTTGTAATTTGGGTAGCATTTAACATATCAAAAGTATTGAATGGCAACTATATTCAAGGTGCTTACTTGATATGATTAAACATTAAACTTTCTACATTGTTTAAGCAGTCTTATAGTGGTGTTCATTAAGAGAATTTACGCTGACCTTAATTTTAGCCTCATCTTTTCTTTGTGTTGACAAAGCTTGTAAATATGAGTATCAGATCAGAGTTTCATATAAAGGCCACTATTCTAGCAAAATGAACCTTTAGTTATATAGATGCTAATATGCGGAAAAGACTTGGAAAAATAAGGATTTAGTCCCAAACTTTTTAGGATGCGGTCCTCCAACTTTTTTTTTAAAGGATGCAGTCCCTGTAGATACTGTTTTTTAGATTATGCGGTCCCCGGAGATACTATTTTTTGGTATCTCTAGTATCTCTCGGCGCAAATACTAGTATCTACGCCGAGAAAAATTAGTATCTACTACATAGTATATATGTTTGAGTCCTCGCAGTGGCAAATACCAAAAAAGAGTATCTCTACGGACCGCCTCCTTTTAAAGAAACTGATTTATATGTTGGAGAGTAATAAATGTACCTTCATTCACGGTTCTCTGGTACTGAATGTAATGCTGGTACAAAAAATAATGTATTGTGCGTACGAAACATTAGAATCAAATAACGTAATTTATATTTCATTACTTGGGATACGTACCCTATTTTTCGAGATTTTTAATTGTTGCACCCACACCTGTGCCTCATAACTTAGCAGGATAATTTTGAGGCATGTCAACAGCTTAAAATTACATTCTTTTATCTCTGATTCTCTTCTACTTTCTAAAGTTGAATTTTATTTTATCCCTTTGTCTGAAAACACATTTTTTACAACTTAACCCTCATCCTTCCCGATGTTACCTCATCCATGGGTCGCTTTGTTACGTGGTAAGGGTACAGGCTACGGTACCTAGCGTAGTAGATGGTGCGGCGGGGGTAGGCTTAGTGGGAATGCTGTTTCTGGTTGCGTACACCCTATTTATCATCTCTGCTTTACAGATATGCTTATAGTACATCGGAATCCTAGATATTCTGATACATGTATATATATATAGTGTCTTTGGTATGGACCCATTGCCGGATATTGGGAGGGAGGGGGGCCTTGGCCCCTCCTACATATCTGGAAAAGTTATTACTACTACTTATATTATTGCTTATAAAAAGTTACTTGCTGATTAGATCCCTCCTAAATAAGTTTTACAAGCAATGACAACTCTTGGGTCATTGTGAACAAGCACAGGACAATTTTATTTTTTTTGCCTCCTTTAGCTGAAACAAATTATCACTCGTGTTTTTTGGGCCCCCTAAGCTCAAAATACTTGATCCGCCGCTGTATTGACCAATGTTACCTAATTTGTGGAATAGCGGGACACTTTTGTATGCGGTACTTGTACAGGTATGGGCACGGCCATACAGGGTATGTTTACTACCCTGGTATGCGGTGCGGTGGGGGTAGGCTTAGTTGGAACAGTATTTTAGGTGGCGGTTCGTTTAGGAACACATACTTAGCTCATTTTTATATTATGATGGAACCTTGATATTTCTGAAATACTAACTATATTTGTCTCTAAATATAAACTATACGTATCTTCTCATATGTTCGTGCAAGTGAAAATTGGGGGTCACTTGACTTGGTATTTGGGTCGCTAATGTCCCCCATTTGGGGTCAGCACATCCAATTCACAATATGCAAGGGTGGTCCACGAATTAGGCAACACTGGTATCAACTGTCCTTAATACGGACCATGCTTTTATGATGATTTTATGTCTCCAATACATTTGAGATACATTAAGCAACAGAAAACAGTTGCTAAAAGTCTGGTCTGAGTATGGACAGTTCGCACAGGAGACTGGTCCTATATATACATGTGTATGTTGGTATATAAAATAATACCAATCATAACTCGTGCGAAAGGCACTATACCCCCTTGAAAAAGCAACTTGCAATCTCAACCACAAAATCCCTTGTACATTTCAAAATCCAAAAACTCTTGCCCCTTATTATATTGATGCATGTCTCTTCACATGCACCCTGTTTGGGGTCAACACACCCAAGTTGCAATATGTAAGTGCGGGGGGGTGGGGGAATTAGGCAACACTAATCCTTCCCTGCATTTGTTACAAACATACAGTACATAAATTTTGCCCTTTGTACAGGATGAAACTGGAGTTTACAAGAATTTACTTCAAGAAACAGCTCATAGAGCTGGGTTAAACCTTCCCATCTATACAACTGTTAGATCCGGACCTGGCCATGTTCCTGTTTTCTCATGCACGGTTGAGCTCGCTGGACTTACCTTTTCAGGGGAGCCTGCCAAGACCAAGAAACAGGCTCAGAAGAATGCAGCCATGTCTGCTTGGTCTACCCTCAAGCAACGTATGTAGACTCTCTCTCTCTTCTTTTATTTATAATATGCCTCATCTCGCTAAAACATCATATGCATCTTTCACTTCTTTTTTTTAAAGGAAAAAAAAAGAGATTGGGGAAGTATAAGAATCTTGTCATTTTTGTTAATGAACTTTATTATAATTAAGCTACCTTTGATTGGTTTACATGGAAAATAAATGAATTCCATGGCCTTGTTTTACATTGAATTTTTTTCTTATGGTATATAATTCCTTAGGGGGAGTTAGTTTTAGAGTTACATGGAAGTACAAAAAACCAGGCTATACCAAGATGTACCATGAGAACTGATTTCTTGGAAAATATATGCAATAAAAAACTAATAAGGAAAAGTATAAAAAGTTTCGCAGTTTTTTTTGGAAAAAAAGTGCAATCAAACACACTCAAGGGTGCGATATTACACCATGAAGTGATAAATCTCGTAGTTTGTCATTCCTTGTGGATGAACAATGTTTTGTAGGAATTTTGAAGATAAAAAGCTAAATAGTATATATTCTGCAGTTTTTTTTTGTTCTATATATATTTTGCAGTTGAAATAGTCATATAGTATCCCCTCTCTGGATCTCTGTACACAACCTGTCATATATAACCATGGAGATCAAAACCTAAAATTGATTAATTTTAATCTTTGCCCATTTTCATATAGGAACTTCTTTAGTATTTGACTTCCTGCGCATGCCCTTTTGTGGGTTCCAAGTTTTGCTATGAAATACGGGTATTAGAGTTTACATTGTATCACTACTCACTATTCAGAAGGGTGGGCAAGGCTTGAACCCAACTAGGGCAGTTTCAAAATCCCTTTGAGGGACAGTTGATAGAGAAAGGCTACCTACATTTGTGTAGGTAACCTGGCATATTTTATTTATTTATCAAATATTTTTTCACTCATATTAGGTATCCTGAAGGCAATAGCAGCTTATTTGGTTCTATTGCTGGTTAGATGCTCTAACTTGGAAGATAGGCAACTAAGTTTACTCTCCCATCAGTATTGGCTATCGTCCATTTCATATTTTGAAATGCGCTCCTATATATATTTTGGACCAACTACTTCAAAAAAGGCCCCTGGAATAGAAGACCACACTCTTATACTAGTGGAGATTTGCAAATTCTAGCTAACTAGAAATTCAGGGTGAAAAATTTCCAACGGAACACCCAAAATTATATATTGGATGGATAATGCTATTACCTGTATTCACTTTCAGCCCCCGAGCAAGGTTGAAAAAACAGGAGAACCGTCCTAAGATGCTTCAAATGGAGTTTGTTTGCACAGCAAAATACAATGTCATTGTATGTTGCATCAAATGAACTATATATACAGGATTTGGAACTTATACTATATATATATAATATTAAGAGCGAGGGGAGATGATGATTACTTGGTCTGCACTTAAATTACCAAATTACTCCTTTGTTGATTGAGAAAAATAAATACTAATTAGTAATTACTATGGGATTTGAACTCACAATCTCCATTCTGAAAACATGTGCCTTAACCACTCAACCAAACTCCATCACATGATTTAAAAATGTGATGCAGAACAATATTGAAGAATAATAAAAGAAGAGAGAAAGGGAAGAAGAAGATTCCCTCAGGTGAGGACTCCCAAGCCCTAAGCGGCTAAGCATACATGCTTAATCAAATCATCTTCAACTCTGAATAATAAAGATCATTTCAACCTTATTTATAACCTATTAAGAAAACCCTAATCTAATATAAAATACCAAATACCCTTGATGAGATAATGACCTAATATAATCTTAATTCCTAATAGATAAATACCATAATATCATAATATACTAACCATCCCAATTTAAGATAATTAGTTAATTACAACACATAATTACCCCATATTACTACGTAAAATGAAATACAGATTATTAAATTTTGTTGCATTCTTCATCAAAATGTGTAATGTACCTATTATTAAGTATTATTTTCCATAATATTGCACAGGCATTCAGTGTAATATGAGTACTTGCAAGTAATATATATACATGAATTGAACTGAGCTTTCATTCTACATGATGTTGTTCATCTTCTTTTTCTTAGTTTCATTTTTGCTGTCAAACCCTAGGACTGGCTCCTAAAGAAACCTTTCTGAGAACCAACTACTAGTGCCGATAATCTAATTGACAAAATATAAAACTTGACCCAACTCCTCCATTTGCCCCCAAACCCACCTTCTCTAGAATATATTTTTTTTAAAATAAAAAAATAAAAATCAGTTTATGTACAATCTTAAAACCTATGTATTGAGTTTGAGCAATGCTACAGAACCCAAAAACATGTCCCAAACATTGTAGTCAAATAAATTTGAACCACATATATGTACTGGAATCTGGGAGAGTGAAAGTGATGAGATCCTTTTACACTTGCTTTTAGGTTGTTCTTTTGGGATTAATTTTGGGCCATGTAACATACCTGACCGGGAAAACCACTTCAAACTCTAGCATCAACAAACTTGTTAGCTATTTAAAGAAGCATTTCTGAACAACCTATTAGCCACAAGAGCAATCTGACTTTGAAATGACTCACTAGTCCACTTAACCCCTTGCTCTTTCTCATTGAAAGAACTTTAGATTTTGAATGCTTCTATTTATTGTCTCAACGAACTTACGGATCTAAAATCTCTACTATCTACCGGACCCCATTTCTTAAGAATTCAAAGCCACACAAGCTGCATTCAAGCTCCTACTCACTCTGTTCCAAATTAAGAGTCCACGTTCCTTATTGGGGCATCCCAAATTGAGAGTCCAGATTCCACTGAAGCCCCACAAAGCAATATATAAGATTGAAAGGTTAAAATGGGTATATCACACTGTTTCATTGCCTATTTTTAGAAAAGGGAACGACCCAAAATTGAAAGTGAAGACCCTTAATTTGAGAACAGCGGTCATAATTTTTTTCTCCCCTTATTTTTCATCCTTCTGCATATTCCTAGTTCTTGTTTTAATTCATTCTCATTTTTACTATTTAGTGGCCCAGCGTGGACTGTCATCTACTTCACCTTCCGCTCCTTTGGAATCCGAACTCGGTGAAGAACAAGAACAAGTTGTTATTGCTCGTGTTCTTTCTACTTTACAACCAAAACCAAACACCACCACTCGAAATGACCCTCAAAATGGATTCCCGAGACCCGCCCACAATAGCCCGGACCTGAACCCTACACCATCAAGCTTATCTCCCATCCAATACACCAACTGGGCTTACTACAATTTCCCTACAGAAATGGCCATGTACCGAATGTGGCAGCAAGCCCAATTATCTCAGCACCAAAGTGGCCTATTGTCACTTCCGGTTCCACCGCCCCTTCCTTTGCCCGTTCCTCAGGTTCTTCCATTTATGCCGTCGGTTTTCCACCCCGACCAATTATATTTCGCCCAAGAACACACAGTGGCACCCACCGTCACCGTTTCCGGCTCAAGCCCATCATTTTATATCTCTAATAATTCTAGTCCTACCCCAAGTTTAGGCCGTTCCAAGGTGACTATTCAAGAAATACAAGAGGAGAAAACAGAAGAATCATCTCAAGAGGAACCCAAAACTGGAGAAACGGATCAAGTCGAGCCGGGCCCAAGCCCAATGGGTCAATACGCTAGGGCCCCGCCTAGCCAGATTGAGTTCAAATTACAAAATCTACGCGTTGGTGAACCTTCACAATGTAATACTAATATTAGGCCCCATCATAGTTCTCCTAGACCAGGTTTTCGCAGAGTTTCCGAGCCAGCTTACCCTGCACCAGCTCCTGTGAGGATCAGGACTCTGGGACCCGTGTCTAATGTGGGACCCCGACCACAGAATTTGGCTAGCCCGGTGCGGGCCCCACCGGGAATGAGGACTGGGGGTGCTCAATTTTCGACTAGACCCAGGGTGGGGTTCGGTGTACCTTCTCGATTCATGGCTCCTGCTGTTCAAATAAGATCGGTGGTGCCAGTCTGCTCTGCTCCACCCTCGAGAAATATGACAGGTTCTAGCCAGGAGGGAAAGTCTGCTGATCAAGAGAAGAAAAGCGGCGGAAAAGAGGAAGCACGGCGGCAGTGACTCTCTCTCTCTCTCTAAAATTTTAGTAGATGCTTAAATTTAATTAGAAAAATACATTGTTCTTTCTTTTATGTATGCTGTGGGCATGTTGAAATATAGCATATAATATATATCTTATGGTAGGCTGAGAGATTTGTTGAGGTGATTTTGTAACTTGGGGGGTAATCCTTTGAAATGGTAGCTGTAACTTGTTTTGTAAGTTTTCCTTGAAAATTATAAGTAGCAATGGGAACAAAAAGAGTGAATCCATTTTCATAAACTCGACCATGAGATTGAGATGTAGGATATTTTGGTCGACTGATTTAGTGGATTCTTTGTGATGCAGCTATTCTGAGAAATATGTTAGAAGCTTTAAAGGGTATTTTGATCTTTTGAAATAGTGCAGGAATTTCTTAAAAAGGTTATTAGTTTATTGGTTTTATGTTCCATATTCACTTTTCCCCCACTTTTTTGTTTAAGCCTTCTCTATTGTTTCCAAGACAGACTTTTTGCTCTTTCTAGCAGCGGTTTGGATTGACGGGCCAGAATAAGAATGGGGAGGATTCGTTATAGTGGTAGCGTTAAATGTTATTGTTGTTTAGATGTCTGAGTGTGTTCAAGAGGAGTTATTGCACACGTACAAGTGAGTTTTTGAAGGAAAAACGAGGATGGTGTCTTGTCCTTTTGTATGGAAAGATGATTGTCATTTCCTTTATTTGTATAATTGACGTTGTTTTGCTCTGACTTTCAAATTTGTGCATAAACGATGCGGATAATGTGCTTTAGAGAAAACAAAAAATAAACAATAATCATATTGATTCGGTGGTTAAGAACAATTCATTCAATCCCAATGATCACTTATGTTATGCCTTCAAATCTTTTAGAGAAAGGAATAATTGGAAAACAAAAACGACGAACTGTAACATTGCATAATGTAATATGATTTTGCAATGAACATATATTTTCCAACAAACTCGTGTCTTGGTTGGTATTCTAAAATTTGGTATATAATTATGTTCCATAAAATAAACATGAATTTTTAATTTGAGATATCCCCCCAAAAAAAAAGGTAGTTGCTACGTACTCGCCAAGTTTTACTTGGTTCACTCCATTCATTAAAATTTTTACTCACCTACACTCCACAATGAACAACCCTAAAATTGTATTTTGGCTCATGTACAGCGAGTGAGTGTTTACTTATTTACTGCATATGTGCTATGCTGAATTTATAACTTTTAACCCAACACTGAACTTTGCACATATGCAACAAGTATGTGGTAACTCATTCACTATATGTGAGCAAAAAGTACTTTTTGCTTAACACTTACTCGGTTCATATGTAATAACTGAGTGTGTATTGAGTTACTGTATATACATTGAGTCAGTATATGTTTGTGAGGTGTCAACAAATTTTTTTAAAACTTTTTTTAATTTGAAGTGGTGTAAATAGCAAATTCGAAGAAGAAATGGGGCATAATTTGGAAAAGAAGAAAGGACTAGAGTACATAATAACTAATTAAAAAAAAAGGGTGGTGCTATTGCCACACCCCAAATTGCTCAGTAACGCTCCCATGAATTAAAGAGAAATATTTGACTATTGCCACACACCTTATTTATTTTGGAGGTATAATTATTAACAATTAGTAGCCATTATACCCTTAATTAATCACTCCATTTATAATTCATCATTTGTTATTAACACTTCATTTTTTATAAATCATTTATACCCAATCATTAACTCTAAAACCCATAAAACTCCAAAACTCACAAAACCAACATGCTTTAATCCAACCTAAGACCATCCAATCGAGTAAATATGTACACCCTCGCTTCCATTTTCGTTTTGATTTTCAAAACCATTTTGAAGAATTGAAAGAACATAATCAAAACAGTATCAACATTGAGTGAAGACAAAAGGGAATGTGGGGTGAAATGAGTGTAAAGAGAGAGAATGAGATAGAAAAAGTTAAAGATAATGTAGCAATGAATGAAGATAAAGCTTATAAAAAAGAGGTAAGTTTTTCTCCATTCTTAGATCCGTATTTGTGTTTTATTTTAATTCCAATGATCTGAAAATGCACAAACCTCGAAAACAGAGGTTATATAGGTAGTTATAATTGTGCTCGGCCATAAGCAACCGAGTATGAGTGAACTGGGCGATTCATTAGACCCGAGCCAAATGATATGGGCCATTTGCTTTATGAAGGAGTACTCGGTTTTATAGGACCAAGTTTTTAGTTTGTCTTCAGTCTTGTATTGCCGATTTTGGGAAGTTTATTCGGTTGTTTATGGCCGAGTACGTGTGTTATTATGATATGGACCATTTTGCTTGATGAAGGATTACTCAGTTATGTTTGGCTGAGTTTTTTGTTTTTATTCGCTCTTGTATGGCTGAGTTTAGCTAGGTTTTTCGATTATTTATGGACGAGTAAATGCATTATTATACTGAACATATAATGCTTTGTACTTTTTGCAGGATAAAAGGTCATTTGACTCCTTTATATGGGCTGATTGTTCATTTATAGATGAAGTTGATTTAAATGCAATTATAGTAAATCAAACTCCGAAACACAATTTAGCTTACCAATATGTAGATCACCTTGTTGAGGAGCAGGCTCCTTGTAACCTCAATAGTGATGAGCAACCTATGAAAATAGAGGTTCTGACGCCAATAAAATGTATTGACCTCAATGTCGGTGGTTGTGACAAGGGACTGAATATAGAGAACATTATTGATCTTAATATCGACAATGGTGACGAGGGAGTCAACATAGAGAACTTTATTGACCTAAACTCCGATAGTGGTGATGACGTAGTGAACATAGAGTCTTCCAGCCAAATAAAGAGTTTTAACCTCAACTCCAATGTTGGTAACGATGCTAATAATACTAATTCTGGTTCTATCACTCTTCATCTTACCCATTCAAAATATATTAAGTTTGATAAAGCAAAAGTCGTTGATATGACATCAGTTTTTACAACCGATGAAGTAAGTACACACATGACTTTACTTTAATGTAGCAATATTGTCTAGAATACTTAAATAAAATAACGAAAGATTTGATTATTGTTTATTTTGCAGGTGTTCCATTCCTAGCATGCTTTAATTTATTGGTGTCAAAGTAAACCAAGATCGATCCAAACTATTATTGTTACTGCAAAATCTGACCAAGGGTGTGGTACCAAAAAGCCAAGGCTATATTTGGCTTGCGAAACAAGCGGCATCTATCGCGACCATTGCAATAAAAGAACAAATGTTAAGAATAAGAAGAGAGCTTGTGTGACAAGGAAATGCAATTGCCCATTCTCAATACGTGGTATAAATCTCGGTAGTGATCGATGGAAGGTAGAAGTAAGATGAGGACTTCATAACCATGACCTTCCTAATACGCTAGTTGGACATCCGTTTACTGGAAGATTGAGCAAAGAGGAGAAGAAGTTCGTTGCGGGGTTATCCGTTGCCGGGGTAAAACCTAAAGATATTTTTTTTGGACTCAAACGGCATTATCAAGATAATGCCTCCACGATGAAGACAATTTATAATGCTAAGTCCAAAATAAGAATACACGAGATGGAAGGGAGGACGGCAATGCAACAACTATTGAAGATTTTGGTGGAGAAACATTATGTGTATTGGTTTAGATCCGATGAAATAACTGACGAGTTGTTAGACCTATTCTGGGCACATCTTGATTCCGTTTTGTTGGCCAAGTGTTTTTCTTCCGTGGTCATTGTCAACTGCACTTACAAGACAAATAAGTATAGAATGCCGTTATTTGCAATGGTTGTTGACGCGCGTGGAATAGTGCAATCGTATATACCTAAGTGTAGGCGGTCAAGTTATAGTGTAGACTTATAGAAGTCCGAGTGTCGAACCACAAGGAGTGGGCGAAAGCTTTGTATATCACGAGCTTGTAATAAAGATTGATTGATTAACAGTTGTATTGTGAACTGTTTTGTGTAAGTTTAAAACAAACTTTAAAATTATGAGATTGTTCTTGTATTTAAAGAAAGAAAAAGCTTTGGGGGATCATTTGTTGTTTTATAATAACCATGTATTATGACTCTAGTTTGGCTCATTTATTCACTTTAATGTGATTTTTATTTACTTATCAAGAAGAGGCATAGACGTTGGCGGTAAGAGATTTCGAGGAAATACAACCAATACAACTTCACTAGGCCACCAAATGAGGAAAGACAAACATCACATTTAAAAGAATAAATAAGCAATTAGAAAGTACTCAAATATAGGCACAAAGTGTATTTAAGTGTTGCAGGTGATAAGAAAAAATAAAACCTTACTTTACACTTAACTACAAGATGTGACCATATTTGAAATAAACCTTTCCAATTTTATATGAATATCATAGTCATCTATTTACAATAATGGTTGTTGAATAATATATGCTCACTTGAGATGTTTTGTTTGTATATTAGTGATCCATATAGTACTCCTCAAACATGGCATGAAGCGTCTAAGTATCATTGATATATTAAACTTGTCCGTAAGTTACCAAAGAATTCCATATACTTAGCATAAGGAAGCAAATGAACTTTAAATGGAGGTTTCATAATCTTTATGGTATTTAAATCATCAAAGATTATGAAATATGTTCAATATTAGACAAGCATATTTATTTGACAACACTAGGCATAGAGCTTACAAGAATTGGAATTTAAACCATATTTATCCTTACAACAAATTCATCCCCTAGCCTAAGTTAGGTGATTTACTCCTCCATAAATGATGAAAACATGTTAAAGAATAAGTATAATCAAAAGAACACTTGTATTAATAGATATAAAAATGAGTCTATTACAAGTGTGGGAGAATACAAAAAGAATAAGAAAGTTTCTCTCTCTTAATTTTTTCCCAATTACAAGAAAATTAATCTCTCAAATCTAAAGGTTTAAAAGCTAAAAAAGAACTAGTAAATACTTGGCTCTTGATCTCTATTTATAGAAGTACAAAAGAGGGTGGAAAGCAAGTGGACAAGTTACACAAAAGATCTTTTAGCAAGTGGGTCCAAGTTGGTAACTTGCACAAGTAATTAAAAAAATATCTTCAAAGTTGTAGAACCGCCTTAGTAGGATTGATCTTACTAAGGGAATTTCATGTACTGGAGTGCATCTGGAACCAATGTTTGCTAACAAGGTGAAGGAGTAAGATCGATCTTACTCAGGGAATTTTTTGAACTGGAACAGAGCAGGTACAACACAGTTTGCAAACGGGGAATAGTATAATCGATCTTACTAGATCGATCATACTAAGGGACTGAATTTTCCTGGATTTTTGCAGTACTTTGGTAATGAAGAAATGAAGGCTAGTAAGATCGATCATACTATTTCACAAAATTAGCTATTTTGATAACTTTGTTTCTTGACCCAAGATCCTTTTTTTCATAAACATGTTCCTTGCTATTTCCCTTTGTATCTATTTATCATCAAGAGTAGCTTGCAAAAGTATGTTAGTACACTATTTTGCTATGAATTAACAAGTTGTAATTTGAGGTTTAATTTAGTGTGTTTAGCCATATAAACCCAAAAGAATGCTTACATGAGCACAATTACATAGTCATTATAATGTGTTTATCAGTTGTGATTACCTTAATTGTGAAAACTTTTTCCATAGCCTATTACTTTTTGTATAAGGAGATAAATGATAATTACCAATGTGCACTTTCTAAGTTGAGAATGTTGTTTGAGCCCTATGATATCCCTGACGTATCTGTAACAAATAGGGAGTTTGCTGTTGTAAATGTCAACCATAACATTTTCCTCGATACCCATCACATATTGTGCACTTTCTATATTGCCAAGAATGTTGAACAACATTGCAAGCCTCTATTTAAAACAGATGGTGTTTGGACAAAGTTTTTTGATGATTGGCAAGCTGCTACAAAGTCTGAATCAGAAAATAGTTCTTCATTAGATGGGAAGAATTGCGGAAGGATTAGAAGGAATTTTCAGACGCCATTGATTACATAGTACGAACATGGTTTAAGCATAGAGAGGCCTTTGTACTTGTACGGACAAATCGAATAAAGCACCACAGCAACCGAACAACGATTAGAGCCGAAAGGTCACACGGTAAGCTCAATAAACACCTTGACTATGGGATTATAACTTTTGTGACAGTATTTATGGGAATGGACAATATGTCGAGTCTATAAATTAACGAGGCGAAAGCCATTTTTAAGAGAAGTTTTTCTTCGATCAAGGAAATACACCAAGGAATGTTGTTCAAAGAAATAAGGGGGTGGCTTTCGCATTTTGCGTTAGATAAGATAAAAAATGAGAGAGATATGTCACTTGAGATTGGTTTAGATCCATCGACATGTAATCATGTACTGCGTATGGTGTATGGATTATTTTGTGCCCATGAGTTACTTTAATATAGTCGTGAGAATCGGCCTATAACTTTTGCGGATGTTGATGCACATTGGGCAAAACTCACAATCTTACCAAATAGAGAAGAGAAAAATGATTTTTTTCACATGGCCGAGATTAGATTACTAAGAAAATTGTATGATCAATCAACGGAGGACGAGAAGAAGGTTCTTTTGAGAAAAATAAAAGATATTGCTACGTCAAGTATGACATCATTTAAAGAGCATACTCCCATCATTCCAAAGGGTTCATGAAATCAGTTTTTGTTAATTTACCCTAAATCGGCTCAAAAGCACCACGTACATTGTCAAAATTCGGTTCTATGCAGCTGAGTAAGGGTTAGAACACCTACCTCAGCTTAATTACATCGAACCCACTCAATATATTCGGTTTCGTTTAGCCAAGTGTAAGTTTATAGAGAATCTCCTATGGGGTAAAGGTTCAATGAAACATTCGGCCCAAGAGGATCGACAAAATTACCCCAATTCGACAAAACATAATCAAGAAAATTGTCTAAATTCGGTTAAATGCAGCCGAGTACGGGTTGTATTTTGAAAAAAAATAACAGACCTAACTTAGCTCAATTGCAGCGAACCCAATCAACAGATTCGGTTACGTTTGGTTGAGTGGAATTTCAAAGAGAAACTTTTATGGCGTAAGGGTTCAATCATTCAATGAAATAAACAATAAAAAAAATAACAAATAATTAACCTAAATTTAACCCATCCATGGTCTACTATGTTCACTACATTTCCAACCTATAATGATAATAAATATGAAGAACTTACTTGGGGGGATTGAGCAGCGGCTTTGATTGAAGTAGAAGGGCCTTTGGTCACAACGATTCCACTATTTCCGTAGGTTGAGGAACCGGGGGAAAAAGGGGATTTGGGGGGAATAGTGCACAGGTTGAAATAGGTAAGGAAGAAGGGAAATAACGGGGGGAACGCGGCAATGTTTGAATGCTAAGAAGATGGAATGTTTGATATTATGTTATTATTATTATTAGGATTAATTATTATTAAGATTATAGATTATTATTATTATTAAATTATTAATTAGGGGGAAGTGTTCTTTAGATACTAAGAGGTGGAAGTAAGAAAAATAATGCCCTATGAGAGTGTTTAAGAGATTGAAAGTGTTATTGGGCAATTTAGGGTGTGGCAATAGCGCTACCCAAAAAAAGGGCCAGCTGTGATGACTATGATCTAAGTCCACCCCAACTTGCAGGGCTTTGCCTAATTCTAAGAAGGATTTCCCTCGAGTCCAATGGTCCAATTAAAACTCAATTTGTTTACTTTAGCATAAAACACTACTCTTAACTTAAGTAATCACTTCGGACAAAAATAAAAATAAAAAACTTAATTCATGATAAGTGGCAAAAACTTGATTAGAAGGAAGCTATGATACAAAGAGGGCAAAGATCGATAATCGAAAATTCATCCAATCCAAATTTAGGATATTTGTCTAAATAATTATCTAAAAAAGTATACGTGAATAATATTTGTAAATACCAAAAAATATGAATAAGAATGTGGATATCAAAGTATTAGTCACGAATAAATCGTATTAAAAAAAAATTTATTTTCAAATTTATTTAATTTAATTGCACTTATATATTCAGTATGTACATATATGTTGATGGTTTTATTGTTCAATTGAAGTGAGCACGTCCATTATCAATATAACATAATATAAAAGCCAAAATTCAGTCCTGACTTGCTCCATATCTACCACTGATACATAATATAAGTTGAAAAAACAATATATAACTAAGCAATTATAAATAAATACAATAAATTTAGATAGGTGGTCAGTTTTATCGCTTTAGATTTGGACTCTGGATACGTTTTAAAAATTTCTTAGCGAGGTTTTGGTTGGGGGTGGGGGGGGGGGGGGACTATATAGTATATATGTTCTATATTGTTATATTTTCTAGGAAGAGTTTTAACCATCATGTAAAGCTATGTTAAATTGACAATGTTTAAATATTCAGGGAAAAGTTAATGGTATACCTACTCACTTGACCACCATCATTTTTATTATACATTTTGCTTCAAATTAAATTTATTCGAATAACGCTTGTGCATGGTAATTTAATATTTTATAAATGCAATTGAACTTAACATATTTGGAGGTGTTTTTTCTTCAATGGACAATTGATGAATATAGGTACAAATAGAATATAATAATTCAATATATTATACATTGATTCTACATATATCTATATAAATCTCAATACATCACATTCACATTGTGAATTATACCAAATTTTCCTAATTTCTATTTGTACCCTTGCTACTATTATTTTAGACAAATATACATATGTTTAGCTTGTATATTAAATTCCTGCGTGCATGAAAATAAAGTTGTTGCACAATTATAACGTGTGCTTTCGCATGTAACATATTAATTGTTATCGTGGGTAACATTATACTTTTACCATTTTTGAGACTAATCTCACTTTAATAAAATTGTTTTTATTGAAAATCAAATTATTTAATGGATCACTTTATGAAAATATTTCTTCAAATTCAAATATAAGCAAAACCAAATATAATATTAGTATAATATTGCATCAAATCATTTTATCACGTATTTTAAACATTTAACAAAATAAAATGTGTCAAATATGTGTTCTAGTGTGTTTATAATTTTAATAATATACAAATTCAATAGGGCAAGTTAGAGAGAATCGCAGGTCCATCTTATGATCTATACGGCCGCACTCTTAAACCCTAAGACCCCTTCCCTTCCCCTTTCTCCCCTCCCTTCATCACTTTCTTTCCCCCCTCTCAAAAAACTGCTGCACAGAAAACTAGCACCAACCAAACTAGGGTTTCTCTGCTAAACCATTCATCACAAAACCCTAGCAACTTTGTACGTACTCTCTCTCTCTCTCGGTGATTCAACCTATTCGTATATAAAAACATCGTTTTTCTTGATTTGATTTCTTTTATCGTTGCTGTGCATGTTAATCTGGTGCTTAACAATGTGATTATTTCTGAGGTTTGATGATTGCTTGTTTCAGGTTTGATTTTAGGGTTTAAACAATGTTAGTGTTGTTCGAAACTCCGGCGGGCTTTGCCCTCTTCAAAGTATTGAATGAAGGAAAACTCTCCAAAGTTGAGGTATAAACTTTTTATTTTTTTTCTCTCTATATCTGTCTGTATTTATAGAAAAATATGTTAAGCAAGTCAAACTTGGGGTGTAGTTTATTGCATGTCTAAAATATACATATTTTTCTTTTTCTTTTTTTCCTTTGCGGCAGGATTTGTGGAAGGAGTTCAGCACCGCTGATACAGCTAGACAGGTCATTTCTATGCTTCATTATTATATATTTATTTTTTCTATTGTTAGTGATAATTTTGGTTCTTAATTTGTGTTTGATCGTATTTTGGGTTGTTTTGATTTGATTTGATAGAAGATGCTGCTATTGTTTTGAACAGTTGGAAATTTAGCCTGCTACTGGTAAAATAGATGTTGGTCTAACCACTAATATGTCTCCTTGGAATGTCATGGTAAATATTGTATATTCAAACACACGTTGAAGTTTATAATGTGAGAAGACAGGGAAGATTGACTAGGAATATAATTCTTATTCGTGTCATCGTGTGTTGACAACATTATTTAAATTGTTTTAGATTATTTTTGTCATTATTTTCTGAAGGTCTTACACATGGTTTATGTTTTAAATTTCAATGATGCTGTTAATTGGCTAGGCGCCTCTGCCTTTGTTCAAAACAATGGATTTATTCTTTCTGGGGTTTTTGGTTTCCTTACGTATAGGTTTGAATGATTCAGTTGGTACTTACTACAAGTTTTAGTTATTAGTTATAGGTCAGGTAATCTTATCACAGGGGAGACACTTATCACTTGATTGTCGATAGTACATTGTTATTATGTTTTGGTCAGTGAGTTGTTTTTGGTACTCATTGTATTCACTATGTGTATTCGCTATGTAATATATATTGCCTTGGTAGTGATTGTATGTCAAAATATTTTAACTATAGTTGACACAAATGAATAGCATTTAACGTTCCAACTTATTCTCCCTGTCCCAGTTTCCTGTTTTGTCTTTCCCCCTTGTCCGTGAATCTATCAACTTATTCTCTATATTCACATTAGGTGGTGAAATTAAAAGCATTCTCGAAGTTTGAGAACACATCAGAGGCTTTATCTGCAGCCACGCTGTTGATTGATAGCAAACCCAGCAAAGGTCTGCGTAAGTTCTTGCGTGCTCATTGCGATGGTGAAACATTAGCTGTGGCAGATTCTAAACTTGGCAATGCAATCAAGGAGAAACTGGTTAGTAAGTACTATGTTCAACATGTAGGCTCTGTTTGATAACACCATGGAAAATGGTAGAAAAATCAATGCATTTTTGTTAGAAGATGGAAAATAAGTTGAGAGATGTAGTGATATTAACTCTCATCTTTTGGCTTCTCCCATGGAAAAATTTTCTGGGGGGTTGGGGGGGGGGGTAGTGAAGATTTTTTTTCTGCAAAACATAAAGGAGGATGTACTCACAAAAATGAGTGAGATGGAGAGAATCTCATCACATTTCTCAACTTTTCAACTTATTTTTTTTCTTCTCATCAAAATTAGTTGTTTTTCATATCATTTTCCATGTTGTTATCAAATGGAGCCTTAATTTTTTTGTTTTTGTGCACTTTGTTGCTCAAGTTTAATCCATTTATACAATGCAGCAAATTGATTGTGTTCACAACAATGGTGTCATGGAACTGATGAGAGGGGTAAGAAGTCAGTTGACTGAACTCATATCTGGTCTAGGTGCTCAAGATTTGGCTCCAATGAGCTTGGGTTTATCTCATAGCCTGTCCAGATACAAGCTAAAATTCAGTCCTGATAAGGTGAATTTCTCCATTGCTGTGTTATTCTTTTTCTTTTTGTTGTATATTTATTCATAATGTAGAAATGTTCTTTTCATGGTTTCTTTGTGTTGTTTTTTGACATATCTACCACTGATACTTGTCTTCTTTTATATTCTACTAGTATATTGTGTAATTTGAATCTGTTCTCTTTATGAAGTTATTTGTGTTTTTGTAAATGATTAGAAGGCTAACAAAATGTTTTAGATTTTTTCTGGTTCATGATCATGCTACTGTTTGGGTCTTGTTCATTTCATTATTTAGATTTCTTAGTACAGTACTTAATATTTTGTTATTTTATTAGGTGGATACAATGATCATTCAGGCTATTGGCTTGTTGGATGATCTTGATAAAGAGCTTAACACATACGCAATGAGGGTTCGGGAATGGTATGGTTGGCATTTTCCGGAGCTTGCAAAGATTGTCCAAGACAACATTGTTTATGCCAAGGCCGTGAAACTAATGGGTGACCGTACAAATGCTGCAAAGCTTGATTTCTCCGAGGTAGAGCTTTTGTTTCTCGTTACACTGATATTCCTCTCTCTCCCCATCTCACACCCACACAAAAACTGGGGATATATATATATGTGTGTGTGGCCTCTTTGAAGGGTGCCAACTAAAGAACAGATTCGGGGTCTCCCTTTTAAGGGGTAAATGGTTGATTTTCTTGATAAAATTTGGTGGACATGATCCCCCACTGAATTTCATTAAAAAAATTCAATCAAGAAGTGGATAGATGAAAAATTGATATATGTGCAGTTTCTCGTTGCATTTTTTGATGGTCATGTGACCCGCTTTCTAAATGAAGTTTTCGAAATTTGATGGAGGTGAGCTTCATCATGGAGATCATTGTCACCAAATTTCATAAAAACATTCAATGATTTGCCCCTCTTTTGAGGGGAGTCCATTCTTTAGTTAAAAGGATACCCTTCAGAGTGACTCCCTATGTATATACATAAATTCCCCCCGACGCTTTTTTAGTGGTTTTGATTTTGATAGGTCGTAATTTGATGTTTACACAATGTTCACTTTGAATCTTATCACAGATATTGCCAGAAGAGATTGAGACAGAGCTAAAAGAGGCTTCAAATATTTCTATGGGAACTGAAGTTAGTGACCTTGATCTGATGAATATCAAAGATCTTTGCGACCAAGTTCTGTCTCTTTCAGAGTACAGAGCTCAACTTTATGATTATTTGAAGAGCAGGATGAACACCATTGCTCCAAATCTAACGGCTCTTGTTGGAGAACTCGTTGGGGCCCGCCTCATTGCCCATGGGGGCAGCTTGTTGAACCTTGCGAAGCAGCCAGGCAGCACTGTTCAGATTCTTGGTGCAGAAAAGGCTCTTTTCAGAGCTTTAAAAACTAAGCATGCAACCCCCAAATACGGGCTTATCTACCATGCTTCTTTGATTGGTCAGGCTGCACCAAAACATAAAGGGAAAATTTCAAGGTCTCTTGCTGCCAAAACTGCACTGGCGATTCGGTATGATGCTCTTGGAGATGGCCAAGATAATTCAATGGGTCTTGAGAATCGACTCAAGGTACTTTGAATAATTATTTGTTGAAATATTTTGTAGAACAAATTTCTTTTTCGTTCAGTTTAGTTGAATATATTTATGTATATATGTATATATATTTCTGGATTTTTTCCTGTAGCTTGAAGCAAGATTGAGAAATCTTGAAGGACGAGAGCTAGGTCGCTCTGCTGGGTCAGCGAAAGGCAAACCTAAGATAGAGTTCTATGATAAGGACCGCAAGAAGGGAGCTGGGGCACTCATAACTCCTGCTAAGGTGTGCAATATTTCTTAGTAGATGATTCTCTATTCTCGTTGGTATGCGTGTAGATTTCTCTCAAATTGGTCAAAAAATATTTTTGGGTAATTTTTTCTGTATTTGGAAAGTCCTTTTACGGTAAACCTCAAATTTCTCAAATCTGGGGAAATTATAGAGGTTCATTCTCTCAAATCATAGTTCTTTCTAATATAGGGACAAGTGGAAGGGCTTAAAATTCATTTTATAAATAAAAAAAAACAAATATGCCTCTTGGAGAAGATTTAGAAATCTTGTATCCGATCTGAATTTAGGGGAAATTATGGGAATTTATAAAATTCGGGGAGATGCTAGGAAACAGTTGGATTTTGTTTTTTATGTTCCCCCCCCTACTTCAAGTTTAGGGAGGTATTTGGGTAAAGGATTAATGTTTGCATTTGGGGCTGTAAATGAATTGAGCAGCAAGAGCCTGTCTCTTAAAGTTGTTTGAGCTCATTTGTTTTTATAGCGAGTTAACCTTGAGCCCACATATACATGCTTGTTTAGTAAACGAGCCAAGCTTGAATAGAACCCCCGCTCAGATTTAGTTTTTGCAGACTCTGCTCGATAAATTGCTTGATTAGTGTAGTCTTTTAAACCAAAGGCATATGCTTTATATGCCAGAGAGTTGCAACAGTTAGCTCGGTTAGTTATAGGCAAAGCTGAAGATAGCTTATGCTTCATTTAAGCTCAAGGATAGCACTCAATTTGAATTTATCCCCATCAACTGTTTTATTGACTTGATCTTTGTTTATCTAGACTTACAATCCCTCAGCTGATTCGGTTCTTGGACGGACTGAACCGGAAGCCGAGAAAGAGGAACAGAAGAAGAGGAAAATTGAAGAAGCTGAGCCTGAAGAGGAGGCTGCTCCTGCTGTTGAGGAGAAGAAAGAAAAGAAGAAGAAGAAAAAGAAGGTGGCTGAAGAAGAACCGGAAAGTGAAGAGGTGGCGGTGAAAAAGGAAAAGAAGAAGAAGAAGCATTCAGCTGACGAGGCTTTACAGAACGAAGGTGAAAAAGGCGAAGCCGAAGGAGGAAAGAAGAAAAAGAAGAGAAAGCATGCTGAAGCTGAAGAAGAAACTGAAACTCCGTCGAAGAAAGAGAAAAAGAAGAAGAAAAAGAAAAGTGAAGATTGATTGAGAATTTTGATTGATGGCAAGAATGAAAAAGGAAAAAGCTTACAATTTTGGGGCAATAGGTGTCGACTTTGTTCACTATTTTGTATAATTCGCACTATGTTGGTCTTTACCCTTTAAATTTAGTGTGGATTTTTTAAGTTATTTTAGGTGTACTTTTCAATTTCCTTGCTGGGTTTTTGTGTTCATGAGGGAATATTGTCATATTTCTTTGCTAGATTAGTTTATCTAATTTGGTGATTAAAAGATTAAGAGTTTGTAACCAAAAAAAAGAGAGGAGTTTGGTACATATATATATTGCTGTGAGGTAAAATAAGAGCAAAAATGAAACCTTCTAATAGAATTACTCAACTTTATTTTCCTACTTCTCACGAATTTGTTATTACATTGAGTTTTAAGTATTTTATATTATTTTATATTATTTTAACATTTGCGAAAACTGATTTGACAACTATTACCTTATTACATTTGATCATGTGAGAATTGTTTGTGCGTAGAATTATCCCTATAACTAGTAATGTGCTAGAAATTTGATTACTTTTTTACTTTTTATATAATCAATTTTAATGTATTAAATATTTTCAATTTTTGTCCATGATACCACATATGCCTAATGTGTTTTATAAAATATTTTGTCTACAACAAAACCGAGTACATCCCAAAGGATATAATTGTATCACTACCATAATAGAATCTTTGATGTGACAAATGAATCAGCCAAAATTTACTTTTCGTGTATTTTCATTCATAATGTAGAGAGTAAATCTAACCGCATTTTCCTGAGAAAGTGGTATAAAATTTCATACTTCCACGTTTAGTTGTGGTTGATTGCTTAATTGATCTTTAGCATACAACTTGTTTCACCTTATTTATCTTCATTTTATGTAATTCAAAATTTCAAATAACTTCATTTAAGTTTTGTTTTTGTAACTGCGAATTGGTGCATCCATTTGAATTTAGGAGAATTTTTTAGTTCGAATTGAAGGGAAGAGACTTAGGTCTTTATTTTTGTCTTTCTTAAGTTTTGTGCGGGTCTAGTCACTGAGGAACCCTTTGTTGTTGCAGACACCCCTTCCCCCGAAGTTATGAGGCTATTAATTTTCTCCGAGTCCCTTACAAAATTCAAAATTTTCTCTGTAAGTTAATCAAAAGATCATTAATTACGTAGCATGAAAAGAAAATGAGAACCAACAAAAAAAAAAATGAACTCCAGCAAGGTACATTATTCTTTCTCACACGTTCTTTTAACCTACTTCTAGTTTCAGTAGCTAGATCTCTTTCTAGTATGTAAATTCAAAAATGTTTCTTTTACTACATAATGCGGGTATTTCAGATTCTGTATTTTCGATGTGTATTGTTCGCTATTGTTGGTGTATCTGTTTCTCACGCATTAAGACAAAGAATAATGCATGCCGATATTTATTATTATTATTATAAAGTTCAAACTAAAAAGCTCAACCTTATTTAGGGGTGTTTTTGGTTCGATCAATCCGACTTTTTAACAATTTTCATATTAGACTAGATTAACATGGTCAATATTGAAATACTATAAATACAATACCATCCAAACTAGTCCAATTCTTTGTTTTCACAAATTGAATTCCGAACGTAAGTTTCAGTTCAAAATTTTAGATCAAACTTTCCTATAAACCAAAAAAGTTCGATTAGAGTTTGTCAATTTTGGTTGGTCTCATCAATTTTGTTTGTGCAATCAGTTTTCTACACACCTCTAGAAATATCATTGCTTAATCAAAATTCGTCGTGATTGAATATAGTCTCCCAACTCCGCTCATCATTTACTCCTTATTAGCTCCTTGCACATTCTCTTTTGTCTTAAGTGAAATATTATTCGTTTCAACATACCATCAACGTAATTAAGGATATTCCCTTGTAATCAATAAAAGTAATAACTGATTAAATCAACTACTTTTATATGTATATACATATATAAATCTATTTTCAAAGATCTAAATGAATGATAAAATAAAATATTTATTTTCATTTGTCACATCCATATATAAACTAATTTAGTAAACACGGTGACTCCTAATCCTAATCTCAAACATACAAAACTATAGATTACTACATTCATTTTCGTTCGCACTTCAAAGGCTGTGTACATTATTAGACCCTTTTCTGCCGGCCGTTACAAAAGGAGGTTATAAAATCTACTGAGATGGAGTGCGGTCACTAAAAAGAAGAATAAGTGGATTGCTTAACACAAACATTTGTGAAGCGAGGAAAGTAAATATTGCCAACTTGACAAAATTGCACTTTAAAATGGAGGTATCTGGGCGAAAGAAAGTATCTTCGAGATCTAAATGTTATCTTTCTTCATTTTTTTCAATTTTTTTTAATATAAAATCAGAAGTTATAACATTTACATTTTTCTAACCGCAAATTTTGAACACCTATCCTATCCAATTTTACAATTCCTTTTAAAATAAGCGAAAATTCAGAAAAACATCTAAAATCTAACTTTTTTTGAGTTGAGCATCCCATATTTGTTGACCAATCAGCTGCAGCGTTATTTTCTCTATATGTATGCCCCAACTGAACATTCAAATGACTCAACAAGGACATTAATCTTCGAACTTCGTACATCACCCCCCACCGAACCTCAACCTTTTTTTCCAAAATTGGCAGTAAAATCAAAGAATCCACTTCCACATCTAAACCTTGCACATTATCGACAAAACACCTTTCCAGACCTTGTAATAGAGGTCGAGCTTTCGCTACCATATTATACTGATATCCATAAAAATCCGCCTGAGCCCACAGTACTTCACCGAGCACGATTGAAGCAAACTACCTCCTCTATTCAATACCAGATTACCTCTCGAACAGTCATCCGCGTTCAATTTAACTCTACCAACCATCGGTTTGATCAATTTAGTAATTAAACAACTCACCAATGGTGCCACTGGACAAATAATACCCAACTCTTTTAACATCAATTCATCCTTATGACACCTTTTTGCCAACACATCCTCTCATTCAAAAACACATTTGACTGCCTGTTTTATTTTAAAAACCAACAACCTAGAATCCATAGATGCTCCTTAGAAACGACATTCATTTCTTTCTTTCCACAATTCCCAACAAATACATACCGGAATAAAGGATAAAATTTCTTTAAAACAAGGAGAGCGTACCTTTGTTAACCACCAGTCACTTAGTTTAAGTTGAAAAAGAGACGCATTGCTCCGAATATGCAAAATTTGCTCAAAGTGATCCCAAACTATTTTAGTCCCCTCATTAGTAACAAAAACGTGATTCACAGACTCCCTTTGAGGATTTGAACAACACACACACTTGGATGCCAATTGAATCCCCACCTTTTGAACTGCGTCATCAATCTGAAGCTGACCCCTAAGAGCCTTCCAAGTCACAATTGACCAATTCAATGATATATAACAACTCCATACCCAACTACCAGACCTAGAATAATTTTGCTTACTTCTCACTATATTCCAAGCAGAGCCCAAAGAAAATTTTCCATTAGCAACCGGAGTCCAAACGCAAACATCATCATCATCCGAGATCAAATGACACATGTTTTGAATTTTTAACAAAATAGAAAAATGTAAAAGGCCACTTAATTGAACACGAAAATTATCAAAATTTATTAATACCTTTCCAACCGTTAACGATTGTAAAGCTCTAGGCGGGAACACTTCTTCACAAAGTCGTACCCCCGGAAGCCAATTATCATACTAAAAACTAATCTCGCCTTTACCAATTATCCATGTAATATGATTGTAAGCTATATGCCTCACTTTTATTAACCTTTTCCACATATTAGAACCACCCCCAACCCGAATCCAATTGATTAATATGTTTCGAATATTTATCCATCATAAAGGAAGCCTATAATGATGATGAACACTTTAAAACCCACCAAGCTTTTAACGCAAAAACACGGCTCATATCTTGCAATCGCCTTATCCCCAACCTTCCCTCCTTAATTGGCATGCAACAATCCTCCCATTTCATCGAATGACGTTTGAAACCCTCTGACTTCCCCCCCCCCCCCCCCCCCCCACACACACACACACACACAAAAAGTTGGAAAACACCTTTTCAATTCTTTGAAGTACAACTGCATGTGGACCGAATGTAGCCAAAATATGTATAGGTAAACTGTGTAGAACATGTTTAATTAAGACTAGTCTGCCACCAAAAGATAAAAGATTACCTTTCCATCCAGACAGCTTATTTTCCACTTTGAAGAGAAGATCCCAAAAAAACTGAACTTTTTGCTTCCCAACAAACAAATTACACCCCAAATATTTAAGCGGCAAAGATTTCTGTATAAAACCAGTAATATTAGCCACTATTTGGGAACAACCACTTGAAGCTCGATCGTCTACCACAAAATAACTCTTTTGCCTATTTATAAGATGCCCAGATTGACTATCGTATTGCCCAATGAAATTCATCAAATTCACTAAAGAAGATGGACTGCCATTTGTAAAGATCATCACCTCATCTGCAAAAGCGAGGTGAGTAACCATGAGGTGAGTAACCATCGAAAATTTTTTAGGAACTGTATATGGAATAATTTGCTTTAAATGCGCCAACTAAATAAGTCATCTACTTAACACCTCTGATGCAAGAATGAAAAGAGTAGGGGATAACAGATCCCCTTGTGTAATACTCCGTAATGTAATTAGTGTAAATTAGACACATATTAATCTCGACTAAGTAAATTTTTTGAAGAATTTAGGAATCTTGGTTGGGTATGGACTAAATTATAAACTTGTAAAAGTTCAGGGTTAAATGCCGTAATTAAGCAAAAGTTATATTTTCTATCCTTAACACCACCGACCTGCCTTGCCTTCAAATTAAGCTTCTCCATTTTCTTTTTTTCAATTGTTGTTGCCGAGAGACAGAAGAAAATAATAAAATAGGTACGAAAGCTTTCTTTCTATAAATTGGTCATCAAAACTCCGTCGAATCAAGTTAAGCCTTAAAGGAAAGTTTTTCTATACATCGAGAGCTATGCAACGGTATAAGAATTTTAGAGTTGTGCTGATCGGGGTTTGGGTATCAACTCAAATTTCATTCTTTAAGGCTAAATATTTTGAGGTAGGGGTTTAATTATTTTTAAAATCCGATAGTATGATTTTATTATATATGAATCATCATATTTTAATTGTCTTTCTTTTAAGAATTATTATATGATGAGGATGATGATGTTTTATGATTTATTAAGCCATGGGCATGTGATTTAAAGCAATATATGCCATTATACTTGATATAGTTGTATTATTGATATACATGAGATATCCCTTGGATGTATAATTGTTGTATATTGATAAAATTGATTAATTGATAAATTATATACATCAAGGGGCATGTATAAAGATTTTTTGTAGTTATATGATATAAGTTGTTTCAAACATTCATTTATTAGCATGTTATGCATACTGTGCATCGTTATTGTGTAAATCGAATTTTGGAGACCTTTCGGCAAGCTCGGACTATTCTTATGGCCTATCATGTGAGCATATATCTTGTATCTATGGTGTCAAAAGCTTCTTATGTCTATTATATCATTCCGGGACGTAATATGATCATGTGACGGGTCTGATTATAATTTTTATTGTGACCCTTCGATGATGAAGGGGATATGTATTGACTAGTGATTGCCGATGTGAAAATAAGTAAGGCTCGATGCCCTTAGGTTAAAAATTCCTAAATCCTCGGGGGACATTAATGAGGTCGGCTGTTTATAGCCAGCGGTGAGTAGCCCGAAAATCTAGACCTCGACAAAGTACTTGTAATTCTGTGATATAATATGGATGGACATATGATCTAATTCTATTATGATATAATGATGATCTTTTATGAGCAGGATGATGTTATATTGTGATTATGTTCGATTTATTCTATGGAGCAGTGAGGTCCGTTCTTCTTCTCATGATTATGGTTCGGCCCAGCTTCGGGATCGCTTAGGAGTGGTCAGGCCCATTGTTATTGTTATTATTATGATTCGGTTCGGCATCGGTATTCTCTCGGTATAATGGTTGGTACAAGGGAGCTAACCTGCATATGCACATGCATGCATTGTTTTATCGGTTGAACCATAATTTATGATTAAATAATTAATTACGTTTTGTACGTAATATTTTCTGTTATATCCTCCCCATACTGAGCTGTGAGCTGATCCCGTTTTATGTAAACAAATTCAGGTATCCAGGAGACGGATAAGACAGAAGAAGCGACTGGGTCGGGAACGAAGTAGAGAACCTCTGATACTGACTCATTTTTGTTGTATAGGTGTGTATATGGCAAGCCACGGCTAGCCCGAATTGTTGTTTACTTTGTAATACATGTTGACATGGTGTCTATGCCTATCGGATTTCATGTATGTGTATAGATGTATATTATATTCGTGTTTTATATTATCACCCATAGCATGAGTATCAGAGTTCTTTGTTCCACGCTATGTGATTTTCTTGAATTTATTGTTTCATTATTTATTTTAGACTTACTTTAGCTCGTCTAAGATGGGTTAGTAACGCTCCAAATCTTAATTACAGGTGTTATCCTACTAAATTAAGTCGGGGGTGTTACACCCTGTCTCACACCCCGAGAAGACTGAAAAAAGCCTTCAACTTGACCATTTATGATAACTGAATACCAATAATTAGAAATAAGCCGCCAAACCATATTTATGAGCGGCTCACAAAACCAAAATTGCCGAAGAAATTTAGTGATATAGAGCCATGACATTCGATCATATGCTTTTATAAGATTCAGTTTCAACACAATATTACTCCCTCTCACCTTAAAATTCAACTTTTGAAACATCTCTTGTGCAAGCAAAATGTTATCTATTATTGATCTTGTTTTAGTGAAACCACTTTGCTCCAATGAAATTAAAGAATGAAGGGAGCCAATCTATTCGTAAGAATCTTCAAAATGACATTCACATTGAAATTACAAAGACTAATTGGCTTAAATTCACCAAAATTTTTTGAATTTTTAACCTTCGGAATTGTTACAAAAAATGTACTAGTCCACGATTTTGGTAAAGAACTACCATAAAAGAAACTATGTACAGCCTTCACAAAATTAGCCTTGATAATTGACCAGCAATTCCGATAAAAAAGACCTCCAAAACCATCTGGGCTTGACGCACTATCCGCATTCAGATCCTTAATAACATCAAAAATCTCTTCCTCACTAGACATTTGAACCAATCTTTGATTCATATATTCCGACACCAAACTAGGAATCAAACGATGAACCAATTCGAAATCAAAGTTGTCCGAACTACCTTTAAATTGTTGCTGATCAAAGCGAACACCCTCACTCATAATATCCTCTTGAGATGTCACCCAAATCCTTTCTACATTTTGAATACGATGAATCTTTACTTTTCGACACCGATGATTCGCCATAACATGAAATTTTTTTGAATTATGATAACCCTCTTTTAATCATTTGATTTTAGCTCACTGCCTCTAAAATAATTCCTCTTGAGCAAGAACATAATTCAATTGTTGCCTAGCATTATCCACTGCCTCAATCACCTCCTCAGAATCCTCAACTTGCAATCTAGATTCAACATCTAATAATTTTGCCTTTGCCTGAATAACTTTGTTGTCAATACGCCCGAAAGACTCCTTATTCCGCCGAATTAATTCATTCTTCAATTTATTGAGTTTGCAAGAAAATATCTGAAATGAATCTCCCACCACTGAACAGTTCCACACAGATTGAACAACTCGAAGAAAATCATGATGAAAATACCCACATACACTGAAATGTGAAACACCCACTCCGGCACTGCTTTTGTCAAACTGAACTACTAACGGAGAATGATCCGAATTTTCTTTATTCTAATAACTCAATTTAACTACTTGGAACTTGGATAACCAATCATGCGTGCATAAAACCCTATCTAAACGCTGCCACATCCTGCAATTCGGTTTTTTCCAAGTAAATTGACTCCCTGTATAATCCAAATCCGCTAGCCCACACTCTAAAACATAGTCGTTGAAGTCACTTGCAGCCCTAAAATCAATTGGATTCCCCCCAAGTCTTTCATTAGCAAAACGAACAATGTTAAAATCCCCTCCGACAAAACATGGAAAGACTATATTACAAATCTCACCTAAATTTCTCCATAATTCCCTCATCTCTACTCGGCAACATTTAGCATATATAGCAGTAAAAATGAAATCTTCCTCTACCTCACTATGCTTACATTTAACCGCTAAACACTGTTCGTAATCTCTAACCAAACTTAGCTTAATACTATCTTTCCACATCACCCATATTTTACTATTAACATTACTTAATGCTTTATCAAACCCAAGCTTTAATTTGAAATTATCTACTTGCACTGCTTCCACCATTGGCTCTAATAATCCAACCAAACAAATTTTATGAATTTGTAAAAGCTTATGCAGTCTTGAAATAGTTAGAGCATTTAAAATGCCCCGAAGATTCCATATAAGACAATTAATTATTGGAAAACAATTATACCTCCAGCTTTAGAACCCTTACCTTTCTTCCTACCCGGCCTCTTCTTACCCCCACGCTTCTTAAATGCCCCTTTTAAGTCAACTGTCGAATAAGCATCACTATCCACCACTAAATCTTTTTTAAGCTAGCTTTGTTTCATCTTTTGTTCAATCAAGAGCTTATCCCAGTTGAGAATTTCTTTAAGTTTTACTTTAGTGTACATAAAGTAAGCGATCTGCCGTTCAGCAATAATCCTTGGCGAGACGCCGAATGTCAATGGTACATTAAGTTTCGGCTTAAAATAATCCTTCACATCGTCAAGCTGCACTGATTTAGAATCAAATTTCCCATATATCTTGTCACTACTGATACTCAAACAATTTTCAGAGCTTTGATCATAATCCTCCTGAACCGGATCCACATTAATCGATTTAAGAAAACCATTGGATTATAACAACGTATTTAAATCAACTTGTTTCCGTGCCCGAATCTGGGCCCAATGAACTGCATCTGAATCCATTACTATACCAGATCAACTTGCTTCCCCTACAACAACATCCCCAACCTCAAACCCCATAACCACCCTCTCATCTGTGCTCTAAATTAGGAGCTTGTCTAACACCTCCCTGATCATCCTTAGATTACCTTAAATCACCTTCAAATTACCTTGATCTCCTTTAAGACCATTATCAAATCCGCATTCAGAAATCTCGTGACCTTGCTTGAGACATTTTGAACAGTGTTTAGGAACTTTTTCATATTAGACTCTTTACCAAAAGCCATTAGAACTGCACCCAATCCAGATTCTCTTTGGAAACTTTTTCAACAAATTCATTTCAATGCAGACTCTAGCCACATTAGGTCCGGTCAAATTTTCCGTAGCAGCATCCATCTTTAAAGGTTGACATAGAGTTTTCCAAATTGAAATACGTGAAAAAAGAGGAGTTATATATTTTGAATCGAAAGGTTTTGATTGGAAGTTAGGTATTCAAATTTCCCTTTTAGTTTGATGAAGGTTTTGGTAGATAATATTAAGAAGAACAAGATTTTATAGAATGCCAATGGTACCATTATAGTGGAGGGTATTATTATTATATGGAACATCACAAGTATCAGAACTGAAATACCTGATGGAAGTGGAAAATCAAATCTTTAATTGTTCTCAATGACGTTATACACCGTAATTTGGAATATACAATAATTTTTGAATTTAAAAAATATATATAAAAAAATAAAAATTCAATGTAACTAAAATTTAAAATATTTTTTGAATTAATAATATTTATATAATAAAGAACAATAATTTTTGAATTTTAAAAATATATATAAAAAATAAATAATTATATGAGTAAAATTTAAAATATATTTTAAATGAATAATTAATGCTTTTGGCACAATCTAGCTAGTCTATATGATATAAGACAATAATTTTTGAATTTTTAAAAAGCACACACATAAAATATCTTCTATTTTTTTCGGCTAACACTAATTAAAGTAGCCACAATGGGTGCCCAGTGACTGGTCATCCTAAATTTAGAAAATCGAATTCTATTAGGAGTTTCTTATATCAAGTTACAATAGATGTAAACTTCTTGACCACACACAAAAATATTAAAATCTAGGGATGTTTTTGATTTTGATCGGATAGAAATTAGAATACCCCAAACCCTCCCAAAATTTCATAGTTCAGTTTTCATACCTACGGAACCCAAACCCTCTCCAAATTATTCAATTTTCACACTTATGAAACTCAAACCACTCTAAATTATTTGGTTTCTAGCTGATTCGATCTGATTCAGTTTTAATTTAATGTACTCTTCTACTGCACTAATTTAATTTAATTTAATATATATACACTATAGGAACAAGCCTAAAAAATTATAATAATTGCATGTAAATCACAAATAATCCCTCTTATTATCACAAACTTACTTTTCCCATAAGATTGACCTTTTGGATTCATAAAAATAACCCTCCTATTACCACAATTACTTGTACACTCCCCTTGACAGTCCATGTCTTCCAATTGTATATATATACCTCATCAATGGGTTTATATGCATTAATTTCAAACTCAAAATTACCTTTATTTGTTGAATCCACCACAATTTTTCACATTCACTTTTTTTTTTCTTTTGCATTGGAACAAGCTGCCAACAATAAACAAAGAGTTCTTTTCCCCCAGAAAACTTGTAAGAATGACGTTCTAGTTCACTGGGAGGCCAAGAATATTAATTGGATTTGGTCCTTTCGGTGTAGTTCAGGTCTCTGACCTCCGAACTTAAATTGACCCAAATCAATCAGTTTCAATACTCCTATTAAAATATTTGAAAAAAGATTTAATCAAAGCAAACATAAAATATATATATACACATTACTCGAAGTTCGCGGCATAAAAAAATGAACGATCCGCAAAGAAAGAGCACTTAACAAATCTCTCTTGTATTTCAGTCAAAAGACACGTTTTGTTTGACTTTGAAATGGACATTTGATTTATGACTTAATTTTAGCATGTCTAACGTAGGAGGCGCGTGTTAACGACATAAACTGGTTCATAAGAAGGACGATAATTTAAGACATATATCAAATCAAATTGTTCCGTACGCGTTCCTTTTTTTCCCCCTCAACAGTCAACATACACAAATTACGTTCAAACCGTTCAAACTCGAACGAGAGGCAACGCAGAGAGATAAATCGTATAAAGGTTTGTGAGAGTAAACCTTGGAATTACAAGTGCTATCATTGAATCGGTGTAAAAACTACTAATCTACTCGTATGATAGTTATTATTATTATAGCTTTAGTTAATTAATATAGAAAAAAGGAGTTGAATTACAAGCACTTTGAAAAAACCCTGTAAAAATTCACTCTCAAATAGTAAAACCTAACATTTAGGGCCCGTTTGGTTGTCCTTCAAATTGCGAATTAGATAATTTACAATTAAGTAATTTATAAAATTTTCATTTATTAGTGTTTGGTTGTGTAAATTGAACAATTGTAAATATGATAATTCAAGTTGATTCACAAAAACTCAAATTAAGTCATTTCAATTAAAACTTGAAATTGCCTAATTATAGAATTAGATAATTCATTACAACTCTATTTTTTGAGAAGATTTAGTTTTTACCCGTGATGTTGATGCATCTAGACAAAATTTTAAATAACATAGAATAGTAGATAACATGTTTTTATTCTAACAATCGGAATTTCTCATTTAAGTTTTTCAAACACTACTTGAATTAGAATTGAATTATTCATAAATGAGCAAATTCACAATTCTTCAATCAAAAATTAACTAATTCTAAAATTAGGTAATTTACGCAACCAAACGGACCCTTATTAAATGCAATAATTTCTTTAGAACCATGATGGATCATGCCTCAACTAAAAACACTCCTACTGGAACTTTTGCCATGGACCATAAAAGGACTCCAAAAGAATCCTTAACTTGGAAGGGAATTCTCATTTCTACGGAATCTTTTCTTAAAATAATACAATTGCAATCAAACATTGAAATCTTTTAAGTAACGGAAATTGAAGATTTTATGAACAAACCAAACGGAACCAAAAAGTAAAATATTGATTCCTAAAATAATTACAAAAAAGTAACACACTGAATTCCTAAAATTAAATATGTCCTCTACAGTACATACACAAACATATTCACATCCAAATTTATTTATTTATTTAAAAAAAAAAAAAAAAAAGCCACAGTAATAAGTAAGATTGAGCGATGCTAGTATTGAAGGATTAAGCGTCGATTACAGATGGAGCAATAGTACTTGCGCTTGGTTTTGAAATAGAAAGGTAGAAAGCAAAACCTCCACTGGCTCTCCACATCCAGCGCCTGTATCATCCCTCCGCAGTAGGGACACGCTCCCGGTGCTGCTTGCCTTCCCACTACCCTCTCGTCTTCATCGCATACGAACACCAAACACATCTCTCTCTCTCTCAAACTAATTAATTTCTCGATTTAGTCCAATTTTGACAGGAATACTCAAGAAATTATTATTATTATTATTAAATCAGAACGAGAATAATATTGTTTTATCGAGTGACAAGTTTATGCGAATATTAATAATTTATAGACAGGAGTGAATTTTCGGGGATCGTCTCGATGTAATCTAGAAACTTCATAACCGACCTTCACGTTCAAAAGGGCATATTTGGTACTCCGACAAAATTTTAAAATTAGTCAAGGCAAATTTAATTAGAGCATCCACACCGAGACAAATTTAGGTGAATAGTAATTATGGTATATTTACAATAAAAAAATAGTATTAAACATATTGTAATAAAGTATCACATAATCTTAAAGTATTAAAGTATTTATAAAAAGTGTTAATATTATTATTTTTACTATATTTAATTATGTTTTAAAATAGTGGTATGATAAAGGATTTAAATAAATATTGTGACGCATTTTAAGAAAAATATAGTGGGAGTGATATTAGCCTAGTGGAATGAGTATTTTCTTTATTTTTAGTTAAAAAAGAAAAGATTTAGATATTTCTCTTTATAAGAAAAATGAGAGTGTGTATATAAACTAGAGAGAGTCAAACAATTCAACTAGTTATTAGGTAAGAGATTTAGTAAAACTCAATTTTAACATACTACTAATTTACATAATATTGTTTTTAACTTATTATATGTAACCGTTAATTTAATATACTTACTCTATTTATTATATTTACTTGAACCGCTATGTATGTTATTTTTAAAAACTAAGTAAGCAATTACTTTTCTTCTCTTTTACTCTAATCACCTATATATACTTTCAGGAATTTAGAAATGTTGGACTAGTATTTGTTGAAATTGTCTTTGGAAACAAGATTCAAAGTTGCATCTTATTCTTGCCTTGAAATTAACCACGACTTTGGCAAAACAATTCATTTTAAGTAACTCTCGTAGTCTTGTATGACCGAGTGAGCTAGTATAGTTGGTAAGACACTCACCTAAATTTAAAAGATACTGTAAGTTCGAATTCAGAGTAAAAAGATTTCTTTTATTATTGTAAATAGAAGTCACCCCTTATGAAACTCATGCCTTTGATTTTGAATCCACAACTGTGCCGTTAACATTAAATATTTGATGAGTTAGCAGTTGAATTTTAGCAATAAAAAACATTACAACTACAATATATATGTGATTTATCACTTGTTACATGGACCACATATTTACTCCTATTATGGTATATAATCCTATCTAAGCTATTCCAATTTCTCTTTGTTAGTGACGGACAGTGGCGAAGCTGTGTAGGGGCAGGGGGGCAGCTGCCCCTCCTTGGCTTGGGCCATGTATAAAAAAAGTTTAGGAATTTTTGTGCATAAAAATAAACTTGAGGGGACCTAATTGTAAGATACAAAAACTTAAGGAATAATTTGTAAATATTAAACCTAATTAATTAAAAAGGTACCGCTACTCATTTAACTTCTTCTTCTGCCTGCCACTGCTTCAGTGCTTTCCCATTCACCATTTTCATTTCTTCACTCACCTCTCAAACTTCTCTTTATCTACACCATTTTTCACCACCACCATTCGCCAATACTTCCAAAATATGAAAAACTGTAGAATGTTATCGTAATTTATCATAATTGTTCGCATTTGTTATTTAAGTTGAATGAACTTTTATTATTAATAGTATTATGTTTGCGTTCAAATTTTAGAGTTTTAAATATAATTTAGTATGTTTTGATTTTCGATCAAATTCGCCTTCCGTTGGTCAATTTCTTAACTTCGCCACTGGTTATAGATTCATACATTCAGTAGTTATATATATACTTTTAATGATGAATATAATTACTATAAAAGGCCAATAAGGTATGAAGCGTATAGTTTAAAAGTTTATAAGAATACAAAAAATAGTTGAAAGAAGACAAAGGAATAAATAAATATGATAGTTTACGGGTATGAAAGTTATTTAATCGATCAGAAGCATAATAACAATGTAGATGCATTTAATTTACAAATACATTTCCATTAATGCCCCGTTAAAAGCGTATTGGTGACGTGTGAATCTAACACGTACTTTGTACTTTTCCATTTCCATAAGCTGTGGACCAGCATAACATTTATATATATTAGGGTATCTATGTATTCGAGAGCATAAAATAGTAAATAAAATGATAATTATAAATAAAACAAAAATCTATAAGTAAAATGAACTTTTAGATATTTTTGAAACATTTGTGACCCGTAGATTATAAAAATTAATGATCAAAACAGTGAAAAATAGATTTCTTATTTATATTATAGATAATAACGTTGTGCTCATGCATTTGTCATAATATAATTTTTTATTCTTCTTTAGAAAAGTTTTAAGGTAGTTCCCGTCCCGATAAAATCATGAATTGAATTGTGTATCTGCGTTTATCTTACAAAATAGTAGGATCCCCCCGTTTAGGGTGGGAAAACTTGCAATATAATTTTTTTTCTTTTATATATATCTATATAACTTTATGTAATGTAAAGGGCTGCTTTATTATTTTAAACACCACTTTTAAATGAAATATATTGTATGTACGAAAAATATATACTTATGTTTCAATTTTTATAGACGATATTCACTTTATGTAAATATATTATACATAAAGTTAGAAAGTCTTTTGATATTAAAACTTCTATCTCTCCCCTTTCTTTTGATATAAAAACTTCTCTCCATATATATATATATATATATACAGAGCATTTTCTACGTGGATTACTGTTCACGGATGAACAGTACGGATTGGTCATTTTGGCTCGCTTCCCGATGAAATTTTTTGATGAAATTTTGTGGGGATGTTCTTCATCGTGTGTAGAACATCTCCACCAAATTTCATCAAAAAATTCAACCGGGAAGTGGGTTAACTATATGATTGAAAAATATTGGATTTTATAAATCCATTTTTGGACCAATATTTTTCAATCACGTAGTTAACCCACTTCCCGGTTGAATTTTTTGATGAAATTTGGTGGAGATGTTCTACACACGATAAAGAACATCCCCACAAAATTTCATCAAAAAATTCCATTGGGAAGCGTGCCAAAATGATCAATCTGTACTGTTCATCCGTGAACAGTAATCCGCGTAGGAAATTTTCCATATATATATATATGTCATGAGGTGTTTGAATTAATTTTTGTACATCTTGATTAATTTTTACTCATGAATCTGATTGAGCATGCCGCTAGTCATAATTATTTAACTACTACCAAGAATCAACATGAGGATCTCCCACTTAGCCTTGGAACTCGAATTCAATAGTACGTGGTTCTCTAATCAATTCAATATATACAAAGGTTAATAATATGTGCATAAAAACATGATGCCTTTCATACGAAATAACATTAGAAAGATCAATTTTTGTTTTGGTATTCTGTGATTATCCGGTGTTCGATATCTTGTTCACTTTTAATTTCTCTTGAGTTTTAATAATTAAGAACCTTGTTCTCGTTTCTAAAAGAAAAATAAAAATTATTAAATGTGGGTCATTATATTTGTTGTTCTAACTCGATCAGATATTGTCCCTCGAGTTTTTTTCTTCTACTTTGGACTTCCAGAAACAATCTAGCGGCTAGCATCGACATAAATATGTTAACAAAAATAAATTGAAGACATGGTCTCGTAAAACGCCCCCAAGTAGAATGATTTGATAATGTTGGTAGTTTTGTTAGACATATCTTCCTAATAAGGAGGTCATAGCCGGGTTCAATTCACATAAATGTGATATTGAACTTTTTATTGTGTTCACTTATTGTGGTGGTTGTGTGTCCACATTTTATTATGGTAGTTGTAGAATTATGAAGTGTGTATGAATAGAAAATGTTGTATTATTTAAATTATCGATTATATTAAAAAAAAAAAAAAAGACCCAAACGTACACTATTCTTGTTGTAAGCTCAAAACATTAGTTTTCTAAGACCAAAATTATGTAAATTCTAAAATCATGTAAATTGCATGATTATATATATAATCCATTTCAAAAAGTTTTGGATTTTGAGAATTCCTCCTCTTAAAAAACGTGGGATTTATTACATATTTACATATTATTTTCTGTATAACACGATCTCTTAATTTGGTTCCATATCTATATCTTTACATTGTAAAAAGAAATTCCCCATCAAACCCCTATATAATTAAGGCCATTCGGCATTGCGCTCTCCTCTAAGCAATAATAACCCTACAAAAAATCACCCAATGATAAAAAATAACTTGGATTTTAAAATCTTGAAAATTTGGTTTTAAAATCTCTAGACAGAAGAACAAAGAATTAATAAATCATGCAATTCTAAAATCTTGAAATTTTACAAGTCCGTGATTTATCAATTCCTGTCATTGTAAGATTTAGCAAAAAGAACGCAACCTTATACAATTTTAAAATTTAGGGAAAACAATGCAACCTTTTACAATTTATGATTCTACAACCATCACAACAATAAGTAGACGCACAAACAAGTGGACACAACAAAATGTTTAATACAACAATCATGTGAATCAAATCGTTGTTATGAAGACAAGGATGATGCCAATTATAACACAAGATCATGGACAATCCTTTTTATTTAAATAAATTATATACGTATCACGTGTGCTAAGTAGGTGAGTGAGTATAATATATACATACACAAAAAAATCTTATTAGATTAAAACGAAGTTTAAAATTACTTTTCATGCAACCAAACACAATTTTCATTAGGCAATACCACAATAATAGATACATACATTGAAATTTCTTACAAGCAAAGCTTATTTTTCTGCAAATACCAAAACACAAATTAACACCAAAAACATAGATAGATCATTTAGTAAAGCTTATTTTACTACAAACACACAATACCAAACTTTACCTTAAAACATTATTTCAACACAAAATTAGAAAGCCATATATAAGATCGTCACAACTCACAACCAACATTTGAAAATATATAATTTCAAGCTCCATATTTCATTATGGCACGAAGGTGCCGCCGTACTTATCAATAGCATCTTTACTGTTAATGGTACCATTGTAGGATTCTGATGATGTTTTAAATAGTGGTCGAGCATATCGCCGTTTAGCCTCGCTACTATCAATGGTCTCAACGTAACCATCATTGTACCTCGTGTGTGATGGTGCACCCGTTGTGATGGACGATGACTTGATAGCTTCCTTAAGGAAATTCACAGCATCGCCGATATCGTTTGTTGGTCCGGTCAAGGGGTGATTCGCGGGTTTAGTCCACCCTAAAGGAGCTGCTGGCCTTGACCAGCTAGTACCAGAGTTGCCCATAACCGGTTCGGTCAACCGCTGGTTACTACCAATGGTCTCATTGTTATCATTGTACCTCTTTTGTGGTGCACTTGTAGTGAAGGACGAAGACTTGTCCGCTTCCTTGTTGAAATTCTTAGGTTCACTGATATCATTGATCGGTCCGGTCAAGGGGCGACCCGCCGGTTTAGTCCACCCTAAAGGAGCTGGCCTTGACCAGCCACTGGAGTTGACCATAGCCGGTTCGGTCAACCGCTCATTGCGTACGGCATTAACAGTAGGCTTGTTCCAATCGCCATAACCAGTGGACTCGATGTGATCGGTTGGATTAGCTGGGTTACGCTTGTACGGGCCTGTCAATGGGCCGATTCGAGTAGGCTGGCTGACTTCAGTCTGAACTTTGGTAACAAACTCTTCAACGTCATCAGGGCGATCGTAAATTGGACTAGATGGCCTCTGCCAGTTGTCGTTGTTGACCTCGTATTTCGTGGGAGAGCCATACCTGTAATTAGGCCTTACAATTTGAGGCATGACACTATAAAATGACACGAAGCCAACAAGAAATATTAATTACCGGATATTGGTGAACCTTTAACGGGTTCAGATCCTTAAAGGGTGGGCCCTTTAGACCCCCCTTACTTAACGAATTGTTTTTTGTGTGTGTATTTTGCAAACCCAATAATCATTTGTTGGACCGTTAAAAAAATTATGAATACTTTGTATAGTTAAAAGTACCTATGTCATTTTAGCCGAAAAGAAACCTAACTATAAAACTCAAGATTTTTGCCAAGTTTTCCTTTGCCGGTTTGTGTTTAACTCTGTTCATTTATTTTTGATGATGTTTTAATTTTGTGACTCTAATTAGGCTCCGTTTGATTGCAAGGTAGAAAAAAGAAAATAAATTAAATTAGTTTTGGTGAAAAGATGAAAAATAAGTTGAGTGATAGATGTGACATACTCTTGATTTTTAAGTTTTTCATGAAGAAATTTTTTTTACTTGGGGGTGAATAAAAAATTTTCCACCAAAAATATTGAAAGACGGAGGATATATACTCATAAAATGAGTAACATTTCTCACCTTATTTTATATTTTTTAACACAAACTATTTAAATTTATTTTCCTTTCCCATCTTTGCAATCAAACGGAGCCTAAGTTAGTGGGTTAAACAAATTAGGTGGTGGTAACTAAAATTACAAAACCAACTCATTGTCAGGCCTACCTGTAATGCTCAACCATCATGCGAGGACGATCACGATCATAAATTGGACTCGAAGGCCTACGCCATTTGTCATTATTAGGAACACCGTAATTCTTGTACTCTGTCATAGGCGAGTGAACGCGCTCAACAATCGTCTCCCTTTTTATGACGTAGCTCTCGTTGGGCGTGTACCTAATTATAGGTTGTTTCCTCCCCTCAGCGTCGATAATGACTGGCTTGCAAACGTGGTCGGAGTGGCTATATCCTCCACCGTATCTTGGATTGATATGATCGTTTGCAAGTGGATCCATATCATTGTAGGTGGTGTAGCCGCGGTTCGCATAACCATAACTAGCCATTGCTTAATTAATAGAGGGAGGAAAATGTCTTCCTTATTTTGTTTTTTTTTGCACCTCTCAAAATGGCTCTGTCCTCAATTACAAAAGATGTTGTAATTTCTCTTTAAATAGACAAGAGAATAGGTTGATGTTTCACTTCAAGAATATAATGTTAAAGCTAGAGGACTATTATTCTTTAAAATAGCGCATCTTTGGATGTTTGAGTTCACTTCCTCTTGAAGATAGATTAAATGGAATCAAATTCTCATCTTAAATGGCTTGACCTCACTGTCCTGTCCATGATTGCCCAAATTCTGCACTGATAGGGAATGTCGCTCCACTTTTTAACTAATGTCTAATGCTATGTTTGGATCTTGAATTTTACGTTGCAAATTAAAAGACTGTTACTTATTTATACATCGTTTTCCATAATTTAATTTGATGCACATCCTGTAAACTAAAATAAAGTATAGTGGATTTTCTAATAGCAATGAAACTACTTAAGTTAAAATATTCTGCTATCTCGAAAAACATTTCCCATAGAAAATAGTTTCTATTGCATTGAGTTTTAATGAACCAAACTTACCTACCTAATATGTTAAAAATTATTTTACCCCCTATTCTTTTTCCTGACATTCTCTCAATATTTACCCCCTATTAAATTTTCAATAAACCAAACAGGCTTTACAAATATCACAAGAAGCGAGAACAGATATTTCACATCTAGGGCAAACTATATATATGACCCACATTACATAAGAACTTGTTTTTCATTACTTCAACCATGAAAACACATGGGTTGTAAAATTGTCAAAAGGCTTTAAATAACAGCCCAGGAGAGAGAGAGAATTATTGTTGGAACATGAGAAAGAATGGGAAGAATAAATTCATTTTCAACAAGTGAAGAATTGGAATAACCAATTAATGGAGATCAACAAAAATCAAAGGACGGACGGATATTTTATCTTGAGGAGAAAAAAAAAAAAGAGGTTATCTTCAATTACATCAACTTTAAATTTGAATTATTTAGCACTTGCACAGAATTCGAACAAATAAAATCTTTTCCTCTTTATTAAAGTTTCCACGGCCGACGTCCAATTTATCTGGATTTTTTTTAAGAACTATTTCAAGGGCCATTTGGGGTTTGACCCCCAAAGTTTATGCTACACTTGCATTTAACACTCACTATTTTTTTTATATGCGTTTGACACTCATTTTACATATTTCCGTCCAATGTCAACTGAACTCCGTTTGGTCAAAAAAATTTGTGTACAAAATACCCGAAATACCCCTCACTTCAATTAACTGAATGATTCCAACAGCTATATTCATTTGACCCTTGGAACCCACCTATTTAATACAATAAATAAGAAGAAACCAGCTTCACTTCCACCGTTGACACAACTTCACCATTGACAAATCAAACAATAACAACTCCAATTCATACAACTTCACAAACCAGCAAATGGGAGGGGGTAATCAACAAGAAGAACGTTCAACAATAACGGTATGATATTTACACAAATTTAAATTATATTCATCAAATAATTACTCAATTTTAACTACAATCAACAGGAGGAGAAATGTCAAAATTGTGAGCAACAAGGACATAAAGGTCTTGCATGCACATGGATTTATAAGCAATGCAATAATAGAACATGCAATGGGATAATGATCCTGTCAAAATCTAAAGAATAACAAACCAGAGGAAGAAGATTCATGCAATGCCAATTCAAAAGTTGTGGTTCATTCCAGTGGCTAGAAAACTCATCATCAATTGGTTCGTCATCATTTAACAATTGCTTTCAATATGCACAACCTGGGCATTGGGTTAAGAACTGTCATTGGAAAAAGATAGTTTGCTCAAATGGTTGTCCTGGTTCAAGAAAGTTATGGACATCTAAATAAGAAAGAAGCTGTGGTAGAAATTTTTTAAATGTGTAACATGTTCAAAGTTTGAGTGGCTAAAATAAAGCACAAGCACAAGGAAATCAAAATAATGCAAACTTGAAAGTTAAGATAAAAGTAAGCTTAGATGAGTTATGTAAGAGGTTTGAAACCAAATGTAAGCAAATATAGTATAGTTATATAATAAACATATTTCATTAGTTTTAACCCCATGTTTGTGTGCATTTACTAGTATTTCAAAGTCCAAAAACCCAAAAATATGCATGATAATACTGCAAATTACACATTGCAGTATTTCAGTATTTCTAAACATCAAAAAACCAACAAAAGGAGCATGTTTTTATGCAACAAATAATTATAACCCAAAAAATAAGTCATCATTTCATCATAAGCAATCTTTTAGTAGAAAAAGGGAACTCCATGCCTTGATCCTCCCTAGCTTGATCCTCCATGGTTGAGATTTATCTTGTTAAGTGTTGTGTTTAGGAAGAACAACCTCTTACTAGTACTGTTGTTCCCTTTACCCCTTGTTCATTTCACATGGCATGTGGTGCCATTAATTGGCCTAGGTGGAATAAAAATTTGTGGCCTAGTAGCAGTGGTTCCCCCTCCCCACAGCAGTGGTTCCTCATATCTCCCTAGTAGTGGTTTCTCTCCCCCTACCAATGTCATACATACATACAAGTAATATATCAATTCACAATAAAATATATACATACCATTAGTTGATGGTAACCCTTTGCAAGTAGCTTTATTGTGCCCTAAGATTCCACATTTACTACATCTTTTTTGGTGTCTTCTCTCCACATTGGGCTAATCAGCAAATCTATGCCTACCCTTCTTAGGTCTTTTTGGAGGTCTATACAATATTGGAGGATAGACTACTTCTTGGGGATATAAAATAATCATTAAGAAGAACAATTACATAAATAAATAGAACAATAAAATAATTAATAAATAACAGCGTAATGAACTAACCTTAGACCAATTCTTAGAATCATCAAGTGGTATAACATGGTTCTGATATGCAGCTTTATATGCTCCATTAGAGAAGAATGGGCTGTAAAATAATAAGAACTTTTCATATTATGTATTTTAAAGTTAAAGGTTACCTAGACAAATCTCATCTCATTGAGACAATAACACATGTGGCATGTATGCATGGAATCACTGAAATTTGTCATTCACAGCATGTGCAAGTCATATCTTGCAGGTTCACAGTCCATCTAACACCATGGTTGTTGATGGCAACATGCAACCAATCTATGGAGCCCTTAGTGGTGTAAAATTTATAATTCTTCTTATGGTTCTTTAATTTTGCTTTAACCTTAGGAACCAGGTCTAAAGCATCCATCCCAAGGGACCTTTGGTAAAGTAAAGTCATCACAAACAACTGAAATTTCTCTATAACCTTTACTAATGGCATTTCCCTCAACTCCATGATCATATTATTGAATGATTCAGAGAAATTATTAGTAATGTGTTCACAGTGAGATATTGAGTCAAAATAAGACTTTGCCCAATTCTTTCTACTTTCATGATCAAGCCAGTCAAATGCAGCACTGTCATCAGTTTGAATTTGATTCATGAACTCTTCATGATCAACAACATTATAAGCTTTAGCTTCTCCCCAACTAAGGTGTTTCATCTGTGTCCCCTTATACAATTTCTTGAATTTTTTGTATATGTGTCTGAAACAGAACCTATGATAACTAGATGGAAACACATCCTTAACAGCTTCAATAATGCCCTTGCTCATGTCTGACATGAATGTCAAAGGTTGGCTATGTTTAATCAGGTGTGGTTTTGGGATTCTAATAAATGTTTCCCAGTTTTCCCTTGTCTCCCTCTACACAAATAGATACCAATAAGAAATAACCCATTATTCCTATCTATAGCAATAGTAGAAAGAGTTATACCCCCAAACTTACCTTTCATATGGCACCCATCTAAACCAATAATAAGCCTACAACCGACAAGAAACCCATCCAGTGATGCATTGAATGCAACACAAACACCGACAAAAGTACTATCAACTGGACTTCTTAACCACTGTGTTACACTGCCTAGGTTCTTTAACAAGACTTGCCTACAAACTTCTGGTACAATCCTATACCTATCTTCATATTTACCATGAATTCTTCCATGGCAAATAGTTTTAGCAGTGTATGTAATGGAATATGAAACTTTAACTCCAAACTTCAGCCAAATTTTAGCTTGAATGTCTTTGGGTTTAAATTCTTTATGGTTCCTAATTTGTTCCTCTATAACATTGGCAACCCAACCTGCACGTGTTAAATAATTATTGCATTTCTCATCACTCTTAAATGTGTGTTTTGGTACATATGCTCTCAATAAGGTAGTTTGTTCATAGGGCACTCTTCTTATATACACTCTCCACTTACAATTTGGGTCCTTGCATACCAATTCAATTATTAAGTTATCATTCTTCTTCTGTTTATACTCAAATTTGTATTGGATAGCATGCTTTCTCATGAAAATCCTACATGCTTTCATTGTTCTCCACTCCATTCTATCATATATGTTTAGATCATTTACCCCAGCCTTACCATCACCCCCATTTTCACCATCATAATAGTTTTCAGTTTGCTCAACAAACTCATCGTATTCCCCTCTATACTCCCCCTTACTTCTATTTAAAAACTTTTCTATGTCATCAATTGTGACATCCTGAGTGATGAGTACTCCCTTGTGTGGAGGAATGGTAGCTCGAGCGATGAGTACTCCCTTGTGTGGAAGAATGGTAGCTCAAAGGGGGCATCCCACACCGAAAGTTGGGGGATCTTTGGAGACCCATATAAGTAAGATATGGTCGCTAATTAAGTACGAGGCCTTTTGGGTAGCTCACTGGCTTCGGATCCCATAAGAACTCCGAAGTTAGGCGAGTAGTGGACCAGAGCAATCCCAGGATGGGTGACCCCCTGAGAAGCTGGTCGTGAGCTCCCAGAAACAAAGCCGTGAGGGTAGATGTCCTGGGGCTGAGGCCTGGCTAGGACGCTACCCAAAGCGGACAACATCGTACTGAGGTGGGACTGGGTCGTTACATCAACATCCACATTAGTTTCAGTTGGACTATTCCAATCCCCTTATCACCCTTATCCCCTTCATCCCATCATTCCCTTCACTATCCTCATATCCTTCATCCTCACTCTCAACAACAAAACCTACTCCACTATGATAACCCTATTCAGCATCTAAGTTTTTAAAGCATTGAGTTTTGTTAATTTAGTCAAGTTGTGGGGGTGGAGGAGCTACTACATTCAAAGGGTAATTTACACCCTCATTTTTCACAATTAATGTGTGATTTTTTTCATAGTCAAACCTACTAAGTGAATTATCATGTGTCAACACAAACTCTTTTTCTTCAACCCTAGAAAAATTATCCCTAAGTTCAAAGTTAGGCAAACCCAACCTATCATATTCATCATCTTCTACATTTTCAAATGTCCTAGAAACTATATATTCTTCATCATCAGACAAAACCACAGGTTTTTTAGATAAAAAAATTTGTTGTCTTTTGTTTAAAAGCATATGTGATCTTCTAACCGGTGAGTTAACAATTAAAACCCTACCTCTTTTTTCTATTTGGTGTACTATTTGAGACACTGGTATCTATTTCCTTGAAATTACATCAATATATATGCACAATAAAAAACACTATTTATACATTCAGATTTTAGTTTACAACCACACTCATATAAACATAAGCTTTATATAAATGATCAGAAACAAAAAACAATTAAGGCTCAAACATAAGTTTTCTCATGAATTCAAACTAAATAAAATTAGGGTTTAGAAATAAACAAAAATCAAACACAGTAGAAATTAAACTAAAAAAAATTAGGGTTTACGGTTATGAGTAGGAATCGGAGCATATTTAAGTAAAAATCAAAAGAGAAAGATTTATATTACACCAACATTATCTTAAGATACAAATTGAAGAAAAAAAAATAGGGTTTTTACGTATAACATACTTATCAGAGCATATTTGACTAAAAAAAATTAGGGTTTTCAACCATCTTCGCTTTCTGCCCTTGTTTTCATCGTACCCACCGTCGTTCTCCTTTGATCGTATTTGGGTTTTCAGCGTTTTGGTGTTGTTTATGTGTGGGTGTTGTTTAATCTAGATAGAGGGTGACGTGATGATGAATGAAATATAAAGAGATAATTGAAGAAGCGAGAAAACGTGGTTATATGAAAGGTATTTTGGGTATTTTGTACACAAATTTTATTGACCAAATGGAGTTCAGTTGACATTGGACGAAAATGTGTAAAATGAGTGTCAAATGCATATAAAAAAAATAGTGAGTGTTAAATCCAATTTTAGCATAAACTTTGGGGGTCAAACCCCAAATAGTCCATATTTCAAAGAGTATACCTGACAGATAATGAGACATTTTTTTTGTATTTTAATGCTTGATAACTATATAGCATTGTTCTAAAAATTGCCGATTTATCGCCGATTAATCGACAATCAGCCATGACCCGATACGATCATGCATGATCGGCTGAAAAAATCGGGCTAGGAAGAAATCGACCTTCACTCAACCTCGCCTCTCTCCTTCACTCGACCTCGAAACAAAGAGAGAGAGCTTCAATGACCAACAACGATCTTAGGCTCAAAGAAATGATGGTGGAACTCGGAAGAAGCCTAAGAACAAAACATGAGAGAGAAAGAGAGAAAAAGGGGCAAAGTGAAGGCAGATGAAAAGAGATGGAAGGAGGAGATGAAGATTTTTGCAAGTGGTTGAGCAGTGCTGGAAAAGGCCGTATACTGGAAATCCTCTCCAAATTTTTTTTAGAAAACTCAAAAGGCTTAAATAAACACTAAGGGCTTGGAACAAAAGTCAATTTGGGTACCTAGATAAAAATATTAAAGATGCGGAAGCAACAGTGATGGATGCTGAGGCTAAAATGGAGATTGATATTTCTGTAGAAGCTAAAGAACAGTTAGAGCAAGCCACTAGTAGACTGCGTCATATGCTAGAATGCGAGGAGTTATTTTGGAAACAACAAGCGAAGGTGAAATGGCTGAAAGAAGGCGATAAAAATACTAAATTCTTCCATGCAATTACCAATCAGAAGAGGCGTAAGGCAAAAGTTCATCGAATTCAATCTTTGAATGGCGAATGGGTTACAGAAACAAAAGATATTTGTTTGGCTGGAATTCAATTTTTTCAACAACAATTCAGTTCTGAATCTAACAATGAGGAATTTGAATTGGTTGACAAGTATATTCCCCGACTAATTTCTCAGCAAATGAATGATGCGCTGATACAGGTACATCTGACTCAAGAAATTCATAGTATTATATCTGAAATGGATTCTGAGAGTGCTGCTGGCCCGGATGGTTTCGGGGGAGTTTTTTATAAATCATGTTGGGATATAATCAAGCAAGATATGAGTAATGCTATTGCTTCCTTTTTTCACGGCTACTGTTTGCCCAAAGCTTGGACAAGTACTCTACTTGTTGCGATTCCCAAAGTTGACGATCCAAAAAGTTTCAGTGATATGAAACCAATCAGCTTATGAAACTTTTGTGTGAAGGTTCTGTCTAAGATTATTACTAGAAGGATGACGCCTATTCTTCCATTAATCATTTCCCCGGAGCAAAGCGCATTTACAAGCCAAAATATCACTGATAACATCTTACTGGCACAGGAACTGATGCAAAAATTAGACCGAAGGTGTGGGGTTCTAATGTAGTACTCAAACTGGATTTAGCGAAGGCCTATGATCGAATTTCGTGGCTGTTTATCACAAAAGTACTGAGGAATTTGGTTTTTGTGAACAATTGATTGATATGGTTTGGCGACTAATTTTAAACTGTTGGTATTCTCTTGCTATAAATGGTCAAGCTGATGGTTTCTTACAATCCTCTCGTGGAGTGAGACAGGGTGACCCACTATCGCCTAGTCTTTTTGTGATTGCTTCAAAAGTATTTAGTAGAGATCTGAAGAGTTTAATTGAAACTAAAAACATCATGGCCTTTTCAGTTCCGAGAAATTGCAACCCTGTTTCACATCTGGCATTTGCGGATGATAATTTGATTTTTACTAGGGGTGATAAGCGCTCTTTATCTACTCTCTTGAACTTTCTTACTGCATTTGAGAGGGAGTCTGGTCATGCTATTAATAAGCGTAAAAGCTGTTTTGTGGTTGGTAAAAACACTTCAATTAGTAGGATTCAAGCCATTGCAGATTTGACGGGTATACCCAAACATGAACTGCCTATCAAATACCTGGGATGTCAATTGTTTACAGGGAGGAATCAATGTTCATATTATGGGGATTTGATTGCTAAAATGGAAACGAAGTTAGCCGGGTGGAAAGGAAAATTAATATCTCAAGGAGGTCGGTTAATTCTAATTAAGCACGTTCTTCAAAGTATTCCTATACATATATTTGCAGCATTTGGTCCTCCAAAATCAGTGATTACTAGACTTGAACATATAATTTCCAATTTTTTTTGGGGAGAGAATAATGAAAGACAGAAGTTTCATTGGGTTAGTTGGAGAAAATGTTGTGTACCAATTAATGAAAAAGGACTTGGAATTCGCAGTCTATGGGATATCTGCACAGCGTTTGCCATGAAAAATTGGTGGAATATTCGAACAGCTTCATCTCTTTAGGCAAGCTTTATGAGGTAAAAATACTGCAATAATACTCATCCATCTGATTGCGCAATAAGCCGATTGGGTTCTAATACATGGAAAAGAATGATGAAGGTTAAACATCTGGTTGAAGGCAATATATATTGGATAATTGGTAAAGGAAACATTCATTTCTGGAAGGAAAGATGGTACGGTGGAATTCGATTTGCTGACTTCAGCGACCCCGCAGATTCGATTCAACAACTATTGGTCAAAGATGGGATTAAAAATACTGGAAATTGTTTAGAACTTTGCAAAGTCCTAATTCAATCTCAGATCTTGAATAATATCCAACACATGGACTCACTGCTAAACTCGGATGAAGATATATGTGTTTGGGTAGTGTCCGCAAATGGTAAATTCTCTGTTTCTTCGGCTTGGCAACTGTGCAGACATACGCAAGTGATCCTACCACTGAGATCTTTCATGTGGGCTTCATATGTTCCTCTGACATGGTCTATCTTAATTTGGAGATCTATTCAAGGAAAATTACCGTTTGATCAAAATCTACAATATAAAGGCGTTAATCTTGCATCAAAATGTAATTGCTGTAGATCCCCCCAAACTGAAACCGGTGAGCATGTATTTGTACGAAGCCAGGATGCCCAACAAGCTTGGAGGCATTTTGAAGATCTGCTGGACTTATCTAGCAAGGCTAACTCGGTAAAACAGAAGTTATTTGATTGGTGGTTGATCAAATTCCGTTCCCCGTGCTTCAAGGTATTGCTTGTCATAATTTCGATTTGCATCTGTTGGGAAATATGGAAGATTAGGAATAAAGCAAGATTTGAGGGAGAGATTGGCAATGCAGATTTGATTATCCATAATGTTGTTACAAGTTTAAAAAATCTGCTTTGCAATGTGAAATTGATGTCGAAACAATGCATGCAAGACTCTAAGTTGCTTAGTCAAATTGGTTTGAAGATAGAGCCGGTTACTGGCCAACAACATTTAATTACCAGATGGATGGGCCCTAAGAACGGCAGATTTAAGCTAAACTCTGATGGATGTTCAAAAGGGAACCCAGGAGAGAGTGGAGGGGGAAGTGTTCTTCGTTCGTGGGATGGATCTGTTCGGTGGGCTCAAGCTGAATATTATGGTATACAATCCAATATGGTGGTTGAAGCTAGGGCGCTATTACAAGGTATTCTCAGATGCAAGGAAGAGGGAATTATGAAGCTCGATATTGAAGCAGACTCTTTAGTTTTAATTCAAGTTCTGCAGAGGAAAATTGAAGCTCCTTGGGTTATTAGCTATGAAGCTCGTATGATGATGAATATACTTGAGAAGATTGATCATTTGCTGCGACATACATTTAGGGAGAACAACAGGTGTGCAGATTTTTTAGCTAATTTAGGATGTGCTGGCAAGAAGAAATTTTCTTTTGAAAGTGTTGAAAGTTTTCTAAAAAAAATTGAGAGGATTGTATAGAATGGATAGGATGGGAATTCCGAATGTGAGGATTCGTAAATTGTAAGTATTAAGTGATCTAATAAAATCTATCTGATATAAAAAAAGTATATGGTTCTTGCAAAAAAAAATGAGGAGATGAAGATGGCGGCTGTGTGGGAGTCATTATGTGGTATGAGAAAGAGGGGTAAAGAAGAGGGGGTAGGGTTTTAATTTTAGTAAGGGACGAATTACCTATTTACCCTTGTGTGTATTGCAATTTACATAATTACTAACTGGTCTAGTAAATAGGTGAAAAGCTTTTTTTTTAATGTTTACAAAAAAAAAGTTATTTTTATTTAGCATTTTACTCTATTAATGACCATTTTGTTACTATTATGTTTTATTTAGCATATTGTTATATAATATATTATTTAAAATATTATTTATAGGTGAACAGTGCATATCCAATTTTTTCCAATTTATCCCCGATAAATCCCGGATAAAATAAAAAATCCCCACTCCCCACCTTGCCGATCGATTTTCGATTCACGATTTTTAGAACATTGCTATATAGTAACATATTGTTGAGTAGTATGATATTATTATTAGTCCGCTACTTAATAGCTTAAAATTTTTAAGAGTAAACTATGTAAATGGTCTCTAAACTATTGATATTGTCCTACTTTGGCCCTCAAACAAAAAATTGCCGAGTTTCAAATTGGCCCTTCCATCCAATTTGGGCATTAACTTAGACAAAATCAAGGGCAAAATTGTCATTTCAATTAGATATTTTTTTAAAAATAATTTTAATTAGATTTAAAAAATATTATAAAAGAAAAAAAAAGAAAGGAAAAGCAACAGAGAGAGAAAAACACCCACCAAGCCACCCCAGACACACCCCCCATCCCCCTTCTCTAGCGAGAACACAACTGTGGTAGCCGTTGGATTTTTCTCATAGAGGAGGTATATATGTACATAGGGGTGCTTTGGTACAATATTATATCATATTGAGTGTACCGTACCAAAAATTTGGTAAGCCAAAATTCATTACCATACCAAATTTTCGGTATAATACGGTGTGGTACGATACATTACCAAAAAATCAATCCTTAAAATAAAACTGAGAGTGGACGATCAAAAGTAAGCATTTTTGGCTAAAACAAAACAATTAAGTTATTTATCCTTGTCTTGAATTAAGTTTTTGCAATCAATTGTTCCAAAAACAGTAAACCATGTATAAATATTATTGCATCATAAATTATAATCAACACATACACATCTATTAAATACTTGGAAACCAGATTATTGAAGTTTAACACGATTAAAAAAATAAAGATAAATATTTGATATTTAAAATTTGATAGGATTAGCCTTTGATTAATTAAGAAAAACTCAATGATAGATAGATATGAAAGAGAGATATGAGAAATTAACCTCAAGCGGATTAAAATATGTCCGGTAAAATTGGAAAGGGCAGGTGTAGATAAAGTGATTAAAATTAGATATTGTGTATGACGGTGGTGGGGTGATAGTGCCACATAGGTATTTGGCAATTTCAGATCTAAAGAGAATAATAGACGAAAAAGTGTAAAAGAAAGAGATATGGCGGCGTGTTTGTGACTAAGACGGTGAAACTTTAAAATAGTGTGAAAGTGAAACCTTAATTAGCTTAAATTTGAACTTTTGATTTAAATGTTATTGGTAAATATTATGATATATTAGTATTATTTTGGTATTTGGTATTAAAATATAAACAAAATACTATTTGGTATTAATGGTACAATTGGTATAGTACAATACAGTATACCATGGTACGTACCAAAATTTTAGTATGGTACGGTATACCATCGGTATTGATTTTTAGTACCAGTACCGTACTATATTATTTTGGTACGGTACAATATCAATCAATACTGTACCATTACCAAAATTTGGTACACTTTGGTAATGGTACGGTATAATATGATAATAATGGTATAAAAATACACCCTTATATGTACATATCTACACATGTATTATAAAGAATATAGTATGTTTCTTTGTTGATTTTGAAATTCATACTAAATTTATTTAGATCTCTCGTTTCTTTGAAGGACTTTTAAGTTAAAAGAAATTGGAAACCTTCACCGCTGAATCACTACCTCAACACTGCCGCCGTTGTCCACCGCACCTACGTCACCACAGTTCATCGATCACCACAAACCGCCCTGCCATTGTAAAACCGCCACTGTACTATCACCGAGGCAACTTGAAGTGTAAATCCTAAAGAGATAAACATTAGAGAAGCAACCGGTGACTCTGGTGTGAAGGCAAACGTACGTAAGAAATTCGATGGTGGTTCAGTGGATTCAAATCCGATGGTGGTTCAACCATTACTACGAGAATATGAAATTGTTTATTTGGCTTACTAGCTAAGGGGGAGGTAAAACTTAGGGTTTCTTTTAGGGAAGATGAAGATGATGATGAAAAATGGAATAATGGATGATGAAGAAGAAGAATGAAAGATGAATGAACGGAAAAATGGAGGGGAGGCAGGGAGGAGGTGGTGGTGGCCTAGTGGGTGTCTGTCTCTCTATCTCTATCTCTCTTTGTTGCTTTTCCTTTCAGTTTTTTAAAAATTTTTCTTTTATAATATTTTTTAAATCGAATTAAAATTATTTTTTAAAAAATATCTAATTGAAATGACAATTTTTCCCTTAATTCTGTCCAAGTTAACGTCCAAATTGGATGGAAAGGTCAATTTGAAACTCGGTGAACAGTTCAAATATTTAAATGAAGCAATTTTTTGTTTGAAGACCAAAGTGGGACAATATCAGTAATTTATAGGTCATTTGCATAGTTTACTGAATTTAGGCATATGTTTCATAACATAATAACGAGTTTTGGCATTTACCTTAGTATTACATGTGCACTTTTAATTTATTTCTTTTTATGTACAAGTGAAAATTGTACGTGAAGGGGTATGTTAAAGATTTCTTTTTATGCACAAGTGAAAATTGTACGTGAAGGGGTATGTTAAAGAGCCTAATATACATGTTTGGCACACTACTTGACAGTTTAAACTTTTGGGGCAAATAGTTCCTAACATATACTATGGGTTGGTATCAAGTATAATTAGTTAAGTATCACTATAAGTTCAAGTTGTGTTAGAACATCCACAACAGCTGTAGTGAGTAGGAAAAAATGATAAATAGGACAAATTCATCTAATATGCAAATGCAAAATAGCCCACTCTAGTAAAATAAAACATAATTTTGTACTCAAAATATAAAAATATTTAATAACGTAATAATATTACTTAATCACGTAGTAAGATTAGTGCGACTCTATTTGACGAGAGCCCACCAACTTAGATTCTATATTTTTTACACTACAGAATGCAAAAGATGGGACCCACACTCATTCTTAAAATAGAGTTATATAATATAAATTTGTTTGCACTCTTAAATATCGAGTCCACTTTAATGATTGTTTTATACGAGCACAGAAGGGAATCCCAACCTTTACTTCACAAATCCAACGAGGAATATCATCAAGTCCAGTACGCCAAAGTTCCTCACAAGACAAGTTACATCAACTCACCGTTCGTAAACGAATGGGAAAATTACACAAACCTCCCCTCTTGTTTTCAAAAACTAGAAGTTATTATGGCACCCCTATTGTTTCCAACTTTGAATTCACTACTAATACAACAGAGGTAAAGTAGTAGTATTCGATAGAAAATGAGAGCTAAATGTACTTCTATCAAACAAAGTTGCATGTAGTCTTTTAGGCTCCGTTTGATTGCAAAGATGCAAAAAGAAAATAAATTTAGCTAGTATGTGTGAAAAGATAAAAAATAAAGTGAGAGATGTTTCTCATTTTATGAGTATATATCCTCCATCCTTCAATGTTTTTGGTGGAAAATTTTTACTTACCACCAAGGAAAGAAAATTTCTTCATGGAAAAACTTAAAAAATAAGAGAATATCACCTCTATCGCTCAATTTATTTTCCATCTTTTCACCAAAACTAAGTCAATTTATTTTCCTTTTCCACCTTGCAATCAAACGGAGCCTTATTGTTCATTTTTGGTTCGACCTCCTGTGCTTTCCCGTAATTATAAATTGATAGTTCCACTTATAAAATGTGGAATTATATCATAAGAGCTAACATCACGTGATTCGAATTGTGCAAATTTACCAATTTAGAGTTCCTGAAAAGCGCCTAAAATAAAAGGAAAGAACTAATCAAATAAAATCAATTGATGAATGAATGCTAAAAACCGATTCCATTTGGTATTAACACAACTTCCTTGCATTTTCTAACAATATAACATTATAAGCCCGTGATACCTCATGGTTTGAATGTTGGGATTTGATCTAGTGGAGTAGAAGTGGCGCGATAAAGGGTCCGGTCAAAGACATCTCTATAAGGATCCTCTTCTCTCTTCTTAATCAAATAAGACATACAATTTTCGACTTCGGATTTTATCTTCAAGTAGAGTTCTTTTGCTTTCTCTCTGTCTTTCACCACCACTTCCTTTCCTTTTGTTTCTATAGGCTTACCAAACAAGTAGTAGAATCGGCCCGGTATCTTTGGCAAAAGCCCCGGGAGATAGAAATCTTGGTTTGCAACCTCCCCACTCTTGTCGGTCCTACAATTGGAGCAAATTAATTAAATGTAAAATACCTAGAGATATGTTTGGTCTATTGATAATAGATAGTTGACGGGCCCACTCGAGCTCGGATCCAGTTTTCCTACAGTGATTTCAATCACTCTAGAGTGGAACAATAAATCAAGACCGTTTGTTTAAAATTGAATGGCTTAGATTTTGATAGATAGTGTTTGCCTCTGGGGAGAACTCATTTAGATAGAAACTACCTCTCAAAATCTTAAACCATCTAATTTTAAATTAACGGTCTATATTTCTAGAAGAGCCCGATATGTTGGGGATCTTACTCTTTGAGTAGATTTAGCATATCTGGACTGTTAGTTTTAAAATATACTAGAAATTAGGTAGAAGATCTTACTACACATTGATTTTTACTAAAACTCCAATGAATAATATTTTTTTGAATGAAGGGCCTATTTTTAATTGGTAATTAGTGTAAGAGGCCTATTTTATTTTATATTTTAAAAGAAGGTATTTGAATAAATTTAAATATCATTTAATTAATATAAACATGTTATATATTACCTAAATTACCCCCTCTTTATAAAATTTGCACAAAAAATATGAATATTGCAATGAAATATGGACTGCAATATGAACTTTGCACTATAAATATGGACTGCAAAGTTCACATTGCAGTAAAATATGGACTACAATATGAACTTTGCACCAAAAATATGGACTGCAAAGTTCATATTGCAGTGAAATATAAACTGTAAAGTTCATATTGCAATCCATATTTTAATGCATATTGGTATTTTTTAGTTTATTTTAAGGGTTGGGATGTCATTTTATAATGGAAAAAAAAACACATTTCATATTATTAATAAAATAAAAAATAAGCCCTTTATTTACAAAAAAATTATTCATTGGCTTTAGTGTGAAAATCTTTCTCTAATAAGACCTTTTTTTTAATTGTCCCTAAAATATATGGCTCAAATAGCTTTTATTTAAATTGAGTCATCGCCTAAGGGATTTGCTAGTACTACTCTAGAGTGATTTTCATCATTCTAGAGGAGTCGGATCCAAAAGTAAAATGGTGAAATTATTTTCACCTATACGGAACTTGTGTACGTTTACTATTTTTGTTCAAGACTGCAAAATTATAGTGTATTATATGCAAAATTATTTCTTCTGATTTTTGTTCATGATCTTATATGCTTAGAAATATTTTGCCCATTAATTCTTCACTGGGGTAAAAACTATTTCAAGCCGAACTATAAGGGCCCTGAAAAAGCGAGTTAAATTATATAATGTTGAATGACCAGAGATAATACCTCAATCTTGTGCCTTCATTATTAATTTTTCTTAAGTAGTCATTAAGCACAGGGATTGACATCACGTCGTTGTAATCAAGAACCAACTGCTAAATCAGAAGAAATAACATCATCAATTAGTAATCCGTAAGACAACAGAGATGATTGAGATTGATGTGTGTGTGTGTGTGTGTGAGACAGAGAGAGAGAGAGAGAGGGAACTAAAAAAACCTTTACTAGTGTCAACAGTTACAAGGTGATTACTTTTCTCACAAGTATCATATTTGCTCCTTGTACTAGATTACTAGTAGTGCATGGTAAGCTTGATTGCAATTATAAAATGCTCCACATAGCATATTTATCATCTTTAGTGAGGTTCCATTGCATGAACTTTCCAGTCAATTTCCATGGTACAACTTGGTTTACCCTGATTTTCTCATGTTCCATGATATTAAAAAACATCCACTGCACTCATAAGGGTCCTTTTGATTGCAAAGCTGGAAAATGACTAGGAAAACAACTCATTTTTATGCATAGTTGGAAAAAGAGAGGAGTGATTTACTGAGACATTCTCAATATTTTACTCAATTCTCGTGGAAAAGTTTTCTTAGCCACTGCCCAGGAAGTAGATTTGATGGAACACCAAAAAAATAACAGAACATTCGCCAAATCATCCGAATTATTTCCAACCCCTGGAAATTAACTGTATTTCCAATCATTTCATAACTTTGCAATCAAACACACCCTAAGTCTTTGTTTTCCGTGGAAAGTTTTTCCATGTAAAATGATTGCATGGAATTCAATTCCTTTTCACGTAAGACAGCCAAACGCACCCAACAAGGAAAAAGGAAAAAAGCACATATGCTTACATCTACTATATCATCTTCTCCAACAACTCCAAATGGTACAATTGTGGCCCCAAACTTCGCAGCCATTCTTACAAATTCTGGTTCATCAGGCCAAAATAACGTATACTGTTCACCCTGCAAATGAACAATAGAACCAACATAATTTTTTCGGTAATTTTTTTTAAAGTATTATCAGAAGAACAAATAAAGTAGAAATAAAAGACAAATCATGCAGTTCATTTTATATAAAAGTTATGCGGCAGTAACCCATCTGTTGCCGCAACTACAAGCAGAAAGAACTTAGCAATTTGACTGTCAAAATTCTTAAGAAATCACTAATGTCAAAATCGGACTTAACCCCTATTTGATAATTATTATGTAGTCTAATTTCAATATTAAAACATGGGTAAAAATAAAAGAAAAATATAGTACTCGCTCTATCTCAAATTAAAAGTAACATTTTCGTTTTGGGATGTAACTGATGTAAAGGTAGTGATATATTGCATTCTTGATGACTGACTAGGTTGCCGTTAGTGCTTTTCTTGAGTGGACAAAGGGATAATGTTAATTAAGAACAAAATGATGCACTCAATTCAGAAAATGACTAAAATAATGGCTTTATGGTTTTAGTCACTTCTTCAGTCCCACGAATAATGCGGAGACACGTGTAGCACTAGAAATGGACAAAAATGTGCCAAAATTACAATAATAATCCATGCCTGCAATGACAGTCGTCTATAAAAAGGGTCACATTGGAATAAACAGATGACAATTTTTTTAATGAATAGTACATTGACACGTAAGCAGATTATTATTAAAGTTTTTAGTCCCTCTTTTTCAATGAATAGCATGTTGACATGTGTACACAATAAAATTTTATGTTTTTTTAATCTCTCTTTCTTAGCAAATAGCATGTTGACACGTATATAAACATAAAAATGTAGGGACTAAATTATTGTCCTAAAAACAGAACAAAGTAAAGAAAACCAGGGACTAGAAGCCTAAGACAACTATGGCGTGTTCTAAACGCAAAGACAAGCAAAAAAATAAATTAAGTACTAGCAATCAATTTTCAAGTACAAAAGTTACAGTAAAACTTTTAATTCGAGACCAAGGGAATAACCAAAAAGATTATTTTCTCTATGATCATGGTCAAAATAAAAAACTTTAACTATCAAGAGACTCAAAAAATTGATTTCCTGAATGCAATTCTTAACTTGAAATTAAAAAAAAAAATAGTTACAGTGGTTCTTAATTTGGTTGAGAGAAGTGCACATACAGTGCCCAGGTTCGAGCCTTGTCCCCTACCTCGAACCACTTGGATCTACCCACCACTTGTATCAAGAAAGAATTGGTAGAGCAGTTATATCAACCAAGTATTTTGACTCACCTTACGATGGAGAGCCTCGCGTGCACCACCAGGATAAAGAAGTGTGTGTGATTTCGCCGAGAGCAAGTTGAAAAGGTTAGTTGGAGTGACGGGCACCGCACCGAAAACCTTCATTGACTCAATGATAGATAACTCATGAGACTGACTCTCGGACGCTGCCGCAAACAGAGCCGGGTGGGCCAGTCCACGAACCATAAGATTTTTCTCTCTCAAGAATTCTAAAACGAGTGGAGGAAGTTCCAGTCCCAACAGCATGTGGTAGCCAACTAACAATACCGGACCGTCATTTGGAACCCCCGATAGACCCCTCACTACGGTTTCATCTTCCATGGTCGACAGCATTACTGGGCTTGTAGCAACACGAAACCACCTGCATTTCATTACATTCTAATATCAGCCTCGGCCGGCTCTAATGATGTTAGTGTGAATTTGTAGAGCAAAAAAGTCCCCATGATAGAAGTTATTTGAATCCAGACCGCACCTTAAAAGACTTTATAACAAGGCCCAATTTTGATTTGTAACATAACTGATCAACTATTTGACTATCTAACTGCTACAATTAGTTCATCACACACTCGCACTGTTGCAATCTATTCATATACAATCAAACGCTTGAAAGAACATCAATGATTAACAGTTGAATCACAAAAATGTCCGATGAAATACACATTGTAACAAACAATTCACAATGATTAGCAGTATAAAAATAAATGATCATAATGCTCTATTACGTTAACAATTGTTTCTATTACAATAATTGTTGTCTAATTGTAACTGTTACAGTAACTTCCTCTAATTATTTCTCAAATATTTGGACGAATCTCTAACGACTTTTGTTACTATGACCAAAATCTAAATATTTTGTATTGGGGGGGTGGGGGGGAAGACCTATTTCAAAATTTCTATATTAAGCAATGTTTCGATCAGGTAGATATGGAAATAGATGCATCATACTATATAAATGTAGTCACTCTGCTACAGGATAGTGGTAAAAGTATTAGGCACGTTGCTTTAGTTTTACATGGTGTATTGGGAGAAGACTTGAATTGCTAGTTTGGACCACGGAAGGTGAGTTAGAACTCTTGGAAAATGCTTTGGTACCACAAGTATATTACATGTATGTATATATATGATAACTTGAGGTACCCAGGCCTCTTAGTTCACAGGCAATGGTACGCGCTAGGAGAGGTGGCCCCAAGAAGGTACTACAAGTATATTTTTCTGATGATTTACTAACAATTGTTTGGAAATCAAGTTGAGTATATGTGTGTGTGTGTGTGTGAGAGAGAGAGAGAGAGAGGAATCACCACGTTGCACCGCACTCGAGATGTTCCTAAAAAATGAAGTATTGCGCACTAATTTAAAATTACCTATGTTCTTCAAGTGCCTGTTTGTATTCCGACATACTAGGAGGCAAAAAGTCCTTGACGAAATCAATTTTCCTTGAGTGACGGTATTTGCAAGTACCTTTAATAATCGTCAACAAATTAACACCATCTTCCTGCAACAACAAAAAAAAATATCAATTTAATTTTAACCTCCATCATGCTTTTAAAACAATGCGCTTCATAAGATATTCTCTTAAAATGGAAAGAGAAAGAAGTCCTCACATACCAATAAGATAGTATGACCGTTGCCGCTGAAGAAATAATATTTGCAGTTCTTCAATGAACTTGAAAGTCTCTGAGCTTCATCTCTACTGGGAAGCATATTATCCTGCCCACTATGATGCAAAATACATCATCAACCCTAAAATTCTATGAAGGAGGGCAAACAAACTTATATAAATGAATCTACAACTATCTTGAATGTAGATGTATTATGTGATATGCATGTTCCTCCCTCATGTACTTTTTTGAAAAAGAAAATCTAATCAACAATGTTATAAAAGCCTAAAAGGTGCTGGGCGGACGTAGGTAGGCCATAGAGTGCCTATCTAATGCCCAAAGCGCCTATGCGGGGACTAGTCATCTAGGCTAGGCAGCTGATTTTTTTATTTATATTTTAAAAAATATAATATTGCAAGATTCTGACTTTACTTCTAAAAAGGACATTAATTGTGAAACAAATATTTTTCACAATTCAAATATAAAAACAAGAATTCTTAAAACAAAAACGAGTGAAAAACTCCCTTAGTCCTGCCAAAGCGCCATGTCCACAGACTAGGCTGGCGCCTAGCTAGGCTAAGTGGCAGACCACCGCCTAGTGCCTAGGTGGCACATAATCGGCCTTAGGCATGGATAAAACACTGCTAGTCAAGGACTAGAGTGATAGTTTACTGATAAATGTAAATGAGCTGCACAACCGGGTTACCCCCTCCCCTATTAAATGTCCTTAAAAGCATTCTTCGAAGTATTGGCCAAAAACACCTCCCTCCCGTGCAAAGTTTTAGAACCCAATCAAAAGCCCAAAAAAAAAAAGATACTGGGATGTGAAGCAAGGAGAAATGTGTTTATGCAAGAAAAAACAGAAGAAAGAACTGCACGATTATTAGAGTTGGAGAGAAAGAAACCTAGCAAGCACTAATACTTCAGCAGTAACGGCATGCAGGCGGGAATTAGCATAAGAAGCAGCAGATCTAAGCAGCTTCAGCTTCCAAAGAAGGGTGTCTTTTGGTATAATATCAGCCAAGACCTGACAAGAAAAAGGAAAACATTTAGGGTGTATTTGTTTAAAAAAATAAAAGAGTTAGAAAATGATTAAAAATAGTTATTAATATTTATGAGAAGCTGGAAAAAGGGATGAGTGATTTGGTGATATGTTCTTTACCAACTTCTTGTAGATATTGGTAGTGTTTTTATTTTCCAACTTTTTTATCAAACGGCCCTTAGAATGCATAATACATCATACAAGGAGAGGAGCTAAAAAAAAGCAGCTGACCATAATTTTTAATAGCATCAAAAACTCCTTAAATCTTAGGATACTAGGGTATCCAAAAAAATACTCCCCCGTCTCAAATAGATAGTCACACTTTCTCTTTTAGGATGTCTCAGATTGACAGTCCCATTTCTTTTTTGGGACACAATCAATGTACTAAATCCCACAATATAAAATAAGTTGGTATTCGTCATCATTGATTAGGTTGAAATTAGAATTTTTTTAGAAGTACCAAAGTCAAAGTGGGACTATCAATTCAGATGGAGGGAGTAGAACCTAATGTCACCATTCAGCAAAAGCGACACTCACATCACATCTTAACATAAATAATTATAGGCAGTTCAAAAACCGTGTTCTACTATGAAAAGGGCACGAAAGAAAGGGTTAGCAAATGGCCCATGGGCTTGTTGGACCTACCAGGCTTGTCCAGCCCATTGAGCTTTGGCCCAACCTGACCTACTAGCCAGGAGGATCATCTGCCTATTTTTGAACCCGTCTTGGACTCTCAGCCCTTCTCATTTACTGTCAACATGGGGCTTGGCCAACTTGAAGCCCTAGATTTTTATAAAAAATAATGACAATCCAAGACTAGCTCCGAGCTGATGTTATGTGGTCAATGTGCATTAATGCGTTATCTTTCCATATTCACACAAATTGAAATGAAAAGGTGGGAGGCAAGTTGAACCCACCATAGGCCAGGAGAGGAGCTGGCCTCAAAGCTAACCCTTCAGTTAATAGGCACTTCACCTTTTATTCGAATTCCTTACTAAGAAATGTAAATGAACTAGCTACAATAACGGGAGTAGCCTTAGTACCTCACCGGGATTTGAAACTACCCCTTGAAGGACTTGAAGCCTACCTTCTCCTTAGTAAAGTGGGTAGTTTTTAATGTGTACACTTGGTTAGTCTGTTTTCTTTCATGTAATCCTTCTTCAAAGTTTCCAACACTCATCGCACTTGGTTACGTATTTTTTTGATTTAGACTGAAAAAGAGGTTAGAGGTTTCGCACTTGGTTACGTATTACTAAAGCTTCTTCTGGTAAATAAAATTTTGATAACAACTATTATTCTTTTCTTCTTTTTCTCCTTTCATGTGTGTGAGGGAGGAGATAGGTATAGATATATGATTGATGAAAGCAGAGTGTACATACTCAAAGATGAGAGGAGTCCTCAATCAGAAAAAAAAACCTTAGAAGGCATAAATGTCAACAAACTAGAACCTAAAACAGCTTGCCACCTTGGTGTTAACGAAAGGTTTCATAAAGCATATGAAAATGTACAAAATTTAAGTAAAAGCACAAGTAAAACAAGCACTTCTTACAGAAAGACGCGGTAGCAAAGCAGTAAGGTTGCCAGAAAGTTGATTAAGAACCAAGGCAGGAGGAAGCGTACTTTCGATGCTGACTGTTGCCATCTTCAATGGATCACCTGATGTTAAGAGAGAGAGAGAGGTAAACTGTTTCAAGTGAGACACTTTCTCAAAAGCTAACCCTCCATGGTCCAACATAGTCTTTTTGCTTAAATACAGCATAGAAAGAACATTGTAAAGGCCATCAGACTTTTTTTTTGGTAAGAAACAGAAATTTTACTGCCACTATAGAAAGAGAACATCACAGAAGCAACATGAAAATAAACAAACTAGTGGAAGAGAATTCCACTAGACTGACTACAACCCTGCCTACTAGAAAGGGGCATACTACACAGTACACAGAAGACACACTTAGCTAAATAAAAAAAACTAGCACAATCAATACTGAACAGAAAGTATTCTGAACTATCAAAAACATTAGACGCCCTGGCCCACAATCCTGTACGAAAAAAAATATGCTCCCACAAATCCTCGACCTAGCTAGATTTCCCTTCAAAGAAACGTTTGTTTCTCTCCATCCAAACACCCCAAGCTGCCGCTAGCAACGCAAATCTCCAGAGAATTCTAGCTTTGCTCTGACCTTTATCAAAGTGCCATTTGAATTCCACAAATTCTGACCACTTCCTGGGAATAGCACCAACCATTCCGAACACCTCAAATAACCCTGCTCAAATCCTCCTTACAAACCCACAATGAAGAAGAATATGATCAATGTTCTCATCAAACTGTTTGCACATCACACACCAAGAGGGGGACAAGCACCAAAAAGGCCTCCTCTTTTGAACCACATCACGTGTTAACTCTCCCCTTAAGAGCAACCCAAGCGAACACTTTAATTTTGGTAGGAACCCCATGCTTCCAGATAAAACTAGATAATGAAGCTGAAGTTGACTGAGAAGATTGAGTTAGAACATTGAAAAAGGATTTACATGAAAAGGTACCGGATGAATGAGTCACCCAAGATCTTTTATCAAAATAATTCTGATTTAACGAAATACTCTGGATCAGTTCCATCATGGCTGTGAACTCGACAATCTCCCTATCATTTAGATTTCTACGAAAAGACAAATCCCAAAAGAAGTTGGGACGCCAGGGGGAAACCATTTGAATAGACATGTTCTAATTACAAAATAATATGAAAATCCTAGGAAATAGATCCTACAAAGGCCTAGTCCCTGCCCATATATCCTCCCAGAAACAGATTTTGTCCCCCACACCCACCACTAATTTAATGTTTTGCATAAAGTCAATCCATACTCTAGAAATCGACTTTCACGGAGCACGAGAAGTGCCACTGATCCCGATGCCTGCATCCCACCCATTAGAATGGGACCCATGCTTACTCTCTGTGACCGCATGCCAAAGTGAATCTCTCTCCAAAGGAAATCTCCATAACCACTTCCCTAACAAAGCCATGTTTCTCTTTATAATGTTCCCCACACCTAACCCCCATTCAATTTAGACTTTGAAACCTCTTCCCAATTAACTAGGTAGTTTCTCTCCCCTTCCCTGAGCCCTTCCCAAAAAAAATCTCTCATCAGTTTTTCCAATATTCTCGCCAGCTTTTTTGGAATTTTAAAAACTAAAAGATAGTAAATTGGTATGCTCCCAAGAACCGATTGTAAAAAAAACAATTTCCCCCTTCTCGACAAACAACTTTTATGCCACCCTCCAATCCTCTTCGAAACCCTTTCGATAACGGGGTCCCAAAATGCCATACTATTATGGTTCTCGCCCAACGGCAACCCTAGATAGATAAAAGGCCACTCACCACTAACACACCCCAAATCTAAAGCTATGTTGGAAAGCCTATCAGGCTCCAGATTCAGTCCTACTACCACACTTTTTGACAAGTTAATATTCAATCCAGAAACAAGAGAAAATATCTTAAGGATTACCTTCAAATTTTTAATGTACCGATCCTCATTTGGGACGAAAAAAATGATATTGTCCGCAAACTGTAAATGAGATACTTCTACCTTTGCCCAACCTCAAATCCCCTTACCACCTTATTCTCACTCGCTCTCTTCATAAGCCTACTAAGGACATCTGCCACCAGAATGAATAAAAATGGAGATAGCGGATCTCTTTGTTGCAATCCCCTAGACGCTCCAAAATGGCCATCAGACATGAATCTCAATGGACAAACAATCCTAGTTTTGCAATGGCTTGCCATCTTGTGATAAGGACATAAATAAACACATGTTGTAATAAAAGGGGCAAACTTTTAATAAATATTAAAAAGTGAAACAAATAAGTTGAGTAGATTTTTCGTTGACTCAATGTTCTGTTTGGTTCGTTCTTTATACCGTTCCTGGAAACCTAAATTCTTGTTCATTTGAGATTCCAACTTTTGGTTGGAGTTTTGGAAAGGAACCCAGAATTCCTGGGAAAAGAGAATTCCCCGCATCCATTCCCATATTCATTGGGGGAAGCAAAAAGAATTACAGGGAATCCTTTTCTGGTTTTTGTTTTTGACAATATTACCCCCATTCTTAAATATTAACTAATAACTACATGTGTCTCTTTTCCATTTCAAAGAAGTAATATTTAATAATATATTATGAAATGGTAATTTTATGCTTAATAATATATTTGCAAGATATTCTCAAAATGAGGAAAGGAGGGTTTCATTCCTAACCAAACATTGGCAAGGAATCTCACATGCAAAGAGAGGAGCTTTCTTGGAATCTACAGTGTCAATTCCTTTCCTAAAACTTGAACCAAACAAGCCCTTCACATTACAAGGTCATTATAATGTAACAAGGAATTCGACGGTTTGGTATCTTAAGGGTCCATTCTGAATAACAACTGACGGGAAACAGAAAGGAAAATCCATCTTCCCCCGGAAAGAATATAGAAAGAGCATTTGAGAAATACAAGATGAAGGACCCCTAGTGATGGAAACTTGTTGGAGTCGAGACCTCCAAATTATATTGAAATCACCGAGAGCATATTAGAGATCATCACAAACGACTAGAGATCAAGAAAGCTTCAAGATATATAAATGTTCAGATATCACAATCTTTATGGGTTCGTCTGATAAAAAAAAGATTAAGAAGTATATGTTTAGTTGGAAGAAGAGATGAGTTATTTGGTAAGATATTTTTTATCTTTTTCTCTATCTCCATGGAAAAAAAAATTACCCGTTGCCCAAAGAATTGGAATCCACCAAAAACCCGAAAAAGTAATATGACATCTCACCAAATCGTTCATCTCTTTTCCAACTTCTCTCAAAAACTAATAGCTTTTTCAATCATTTTCCAAGTTTTTTTTTTTTAATCAAACACAACTTTAGATTCAATTTCTTTTCCACGTAAACGAATCAAAAAATTCTCATATTCTACCAAAATGTTCTAAGAGCAAATATAATTTTTTTTGAACCAGAAGATCACATACCCATAACAAAGCTAAGAAGATATGGGACTGTGTAATGAAGTTTGTTGGGCATAGCCTCCAAGAGAGGAAGCAAAGGTTGCAGTTGCGACCTCCCAAATGAAGTTGCTGAAATGAATAGTTTGAAAACACCATTAATACCAAAGATTATCAATTCTGCAAGATAATTTTTAAAAAATATAATAGAAAAAATTAATAAATTGTGCACGTGAAAGCTAACCTGGATTTGATAGTACTACTACTAGGTCGAGGTCAGGAACACGAGCAGCAACTGCAAGTGCTAAACATCCTCCCAACGAATCTCCGACAATATATATGGGCTTATTTGGAGATGAAGCATGTTCAAGCCTCACAGTTTCTTCAACTAGTTTCACCAAATCTTCATAAAATGACATTAAATCATATTAAACTAAATTACTTCAGCATGTGCATTTTCATATGAATGGAAACTAGGGAGTGTGCACACAGGTAATATAAAATGGTGAAAAGTATAAAACTACAAATAATCACATACACTATATATATATATATGTTTGTAAACAGACATAGCGAAGGAAGTTCAACCCTGAATGGTGAAAATATGTACACTATTTAATTTCACGTAGGTGAAATTTATTTCACCCTGAACCAAATTGGCCCTTAATTACAACAGTAATATGATTTCTAAGCTAGTAGAATTCAAAGCTTAGCACTATTTATGTTAAATCACTAGATGTCTTAAGTTTCCACTAATGTGTTCTATACACACTATCTGAAATTAAAAGTCTCATCTTCTTTTTGGGACATAATCAATCCACCGCATCTCATCATAATAAATAATGTTTATTCTTACCAATGACGGAGTTGAAATTAGTGTTTTTCTTAAAAAGTGAAAAACTCTGTGGAACTCTTATTTCAAGATGGAGGGTGTATGTACTAGAACAGTTTCAAAGCATGCACGTGAATTCATTCACGCCATTCTTCATTTAACAAATTACAGGAATCGCAATTAGAAACTTCTATTTCGGACTTGATGTTCAACAAACATAATTACCCAAATTAATCAAACATAGGAAAAAATTACAATGAGCACAAGGCAGAACATATTAATAAAAAAATTCTAGAACTAGAGAACTTTTGAATATCAAGAGCACAAATGATCTTTATATACAACAAACGAAACTATTAACAATCAATGAGGAAGTTCATACCGCTGAACGGTGTTCGATCACAAACAGGAATGTGCAAGCATCGAACCTCAAAAGCTCTGCATTCACACCAATCCTATATTAAAAATAGTAATTCTAGCATAATAGTAATTCTTTGAACAAAATATTGTATCAATCAGAAACATTATTTAGATATATATATATATACATTTTCTTTGGATCGTGTGTAGATTGAGACCTTTTTCTAAGGGTGACACACAATAAAGTGTAGGAGTTGTGAGAGGGAAAAGGAGAGTAGTTGGGATAGTTTTTTTTGGTAAGAAACAAGCTTGTATTGATAGAAAAATCAAGTACAAGCAACGGAGAACTAGAAGTGGATGAGGAATCCACTACCCGGCAAACCAAGACAAAAAAGATACGAAGAAAAGCATCCTTAGGCACTAAAGAAAGCTGCCCCAAGACAAAAGCCAAAAACTGACTGACTATCTCCAACTAAAGCAAGCAAATAGCATCACCAGAATAAGAACCCAAAAAAAAACTCGGTCTATCCTAGACCATAGCAGCTGCCCAATCTCTCTGAATCTCATAAATAGACATGAACCCAAAACTGTTTGAGGTATAGGCTGACAAAGAAGCCGATGCTTTGATTCTGACCCAAATTTTCATGGTATCTTCCTCCTTGTTCTCAAAAATTCTACTATTCCTTTCCTTCCAAATACACCAAAGCAAGGCCTTACAACAACATCTCCACAACATAAAAGATCTAGCTTTGTCTCCCTTGAATGTCCATCCGATTGATAAAAAGTCAAACTATGATCTTGGAAATACTACATGAATCCCAAATTCCTTACAAATATTGCCCCAAAATGAACTGATAAATGGGCAATTAATTGCTAGATGATCAATACTTTCAGAGTCCCTCTTACACATAATGCATCAAGAAGGAGAAATCATCAAATACAGTCTTCTAATTTGTAACAAATCCGCTGTATTGACTCTTCTCAACGATGCAAGCCAAGAAAGGACTCTAACTTCAGACGGAATTCCTGATTTCCAAACCATCTTGAAAGGAGTGAATTTAGAACCTGCATTAGAACTTGTTAGAAAAACAAAAAAAGACTTCGCTGTGAACATTCCTGATTTCTCTCCCGACCACACTCTGCTATCATCCCCAAGCCTGGAACTTTCCGGATTATGGATCACCCCCATCAAAGCCATGTACTCTCCCTCCTCCTCCTCCCTTACATTCCTTCTCAACCCAATGTCCCAAGAAAAACTTGAATCTAAGACCCAATTTGTATAATCTGCCACTTTCACTTTCAACTCACGAGTAATCCGAAACAAAGCTGACCTTAGAACCATTCCGCGCCCTATATCTTATATTCTTTCTGAAATTTTCGATACCTTGTGCAATTGCTTTCCAAGGGTTCCGATACGTACCCCTTCTCACCTTCGCCGAATCCCAACCATTATCACTCAACCCGTACTAACTCCTTATTATCCTGTGCCACATAGACTTTTTTTCAAACGGAAATCTCCAAAGCCACTTCCCCAATAATGCCTCATTTCTTTTAACCATATTACCGATGCCAAGGCCGCCCATTTCGTTGCTTTTCGAAACAATTTTCCAGACAACCAAGTGTTGTCCCTTTCCTTTATCCATCCCCTCCCACAAAAAGTTTCTCATCAATTTCTCGATAATCTTAGCTATCGTTAATTGGAATACTATCGAGTACCGAGTGAATAAGAGTTAACTTGCCCCCTCTAGATATACACCCCTTGTACCACCCTTTAAGACGCTTCCCAATTTTTTCGACAATTGGATTCCAAAAACAAACTTTCATCGGATTATCGCCTAATGGGAGCCCTAAGTAGGACATAGGCCAACAAACCGTACTACACCCTATTCTCCTAGCTAACACTCGCATATCCTCTTTCTCCACGTTGATACCTACAATCTCCGACTTGGACATAGGGTGTGGCTTCCACTCAGAAGTGACATTTGGCCTAGATGGTGAAAGCTATTATGGAATACGGACTCAAATCAAGCTCTCATATTTGGTAGAGACATAGAGTTTTCATCGGAAAACCTATGAATACACTGATATTATAATGCTTGAATACATCACAAATATCACACAACTTAATAACCACTAACTTTATACATCTTAGGCTCACAAATGCATGAAAAACATCCAAGGGAAACTAATTAATACAGCTAATATCTCTTTCTCTCTATATATATACATTTCCTTAATTCTCTCTCAATACATGAAAACACATCCAAGGGGCACTATTAGGGATTTGTTGTTCGTGCGTAGCCAACATGCCATAGGCACAAGCTAACTGTAATGGGTCATATTAAAGATCTCCACAGAGAATATCCCTTTCAAGTTAATTTGGTCAAATATAGTAATAGGCAATATAATTAGCCATAGAAATTGAACAAGTTAAAATTTAAAAAGAAATTTCATCATGATATGGAAATGGGATACCAAATACTATGCAACAAATTGGAATTTGGAAGAATTGATTTCTTTAGCTAATGTTTACTTAAAATGCACTGATTCGTTTCTTAGGATAATGTCGAAGATCATCATTTGTGACAATGGCCAGGTCACAACAAAGACGCTGAAAAAGTTGAAAAGTATGCCCGTAAATGAACAATTACCCAAACTGGGAAAAACTAAAAAAAATCTTCTTTTCTGAAATAGCATGAAATCTAGCTTGGATAATCGGACCAAGAAGAAAGAGGAGCATGGAAAATGTAGAGAGAAAGAGAGTGTGTGTGAAGTCCCATCTGACAGAAGCGGTTCAAACCTATACTAACAAATCTCGAAGCATAACGACGATATACACAAAGTTGCAAAAAAAATCAGACTAATAAACAGTGTAAATCTGAACCAATCACAGGTAGATCAGATAGAAGAGCACTCACAAACGCATTTATAAACAAAAAACATTCTTGACAGAATAGATAGTTCTCTATTAAAACAAAGACAACTGTTACTCACTTCCCAAGAGCTTTGTGATGCAAAATGAGGCCCAAACCAAGACCATCCATCCCTGTAAGCATCAATACCTCAAAAGTTCACATAAATAATAACTTAAATTTTAAAACCAGAGAAAACAAACATTTCATTCCCATGCAAATATATATATAAGTTAGATATCATAGACAAAAGTTACCACTCAAAAACTAATAAACACACTCAAAGTCAGCATGTCATTTATACAAACAGTGAGCAGGCAAAAATTACATTAAGTGCTCGTTTGTAAAACAAACATTTCATTCCCATGCAAATATATATATATAAAAGTTAGATATCATAGACAAAAGTCACCACTCAAAAACTAATAAACACACATACTCAAATTCAGCATGTCATTTATACAAACAGCAAGCTCTTTTGGTTCCAGTTTTCGTTCGTTTGGAATTTTTAATTGGTAAATACCCACTAGGAGCCTCTTATAATTCATGTCAAGAGGTTAAATCATAAATTGACGACAGTGAAATTACCATTTCAGGTTTCAGGACCAAACAAAATCTGGAACCCAATGAACACTAAGAGCTAAACAAGTTCTTGAGCATAGATTACCGGGCAAAAACAGAAGTATGGGTGAATCTTTCAAAGGAGGACCGCACGGGACAGGGCAAAACCACCGGGGAGGTCCACCGTCCGGCTTAATTATATCCTTAGCTAAATCAAGATAATCCTTCACTGTTTGATCCCCATATCCATCATCCCAAAGTGGCTCCAACTTCTTCAAAACAACATTTTCCCCATTCTTTTTCTTCTTCTCCCCAACACTAGAAACCAACCCACCGTTCCCTCTATCAACCAAACCCCCAATTCTCTCCTCTCCAACAAACGAAACACCGTTAACTTTAATGGGTTCCGAAGATAATACTGCAGAATCCTCACTTCCTACACTCCTAACTTTAACTCGAGACTGAGGCCTAATATCTGAATTTAAAGCAGGAAAAGGGCTAACCCATAAACTATTCACAATTGAGGCCATGGCTTTCTATAAATAGCTTGGAAAGCAGTTCAATCCTAAACCCTTCTCCAAGATTCAACAAATTTCACCATGAACAATGAATCAATGGGCTCTAAGCCAAAGAATTAAGTGCACTTGTGTCTGTGAACAAAAATCAACTATATTACGACCAAAACAAATCATGGCATATAATGTGTATATATATATATGAATAGTATCAAAACTGAAGAAGAAAGAATGAAGGGGCTGTCAATTCAAAAAGATGAGAGAAACCCAGAAAAATTTTGGGGTTTTCTTGTAACTTTGTAAGAATGAATACGTATATAAATGTGCACAACAAGTCTTAACCGTTCATGTGTTTAACTTGTGAACATACATAAAATGGGTAATGAATTAATGGATGGCAAAAAGAGAAGGAAAGTTCGGAAGAAGACAAAGTGGGGGGGAAATTACAAGTGTGTGGTTGGAATCTGAGAGCATTTATTTAATTGGAAGAAGATGAAATTAGGTAATTACCAGATAGTAATTGTGGGGTTTTGGAGGGAGATCTGGCGCTGGTTTTTGTCACTTTCCATTGTCCTTTTTCGGCTCCTTTTGTCTCAGTTTTCTCTTCAGCCAAACACACTGTTGTGTTTCTAACTAGTGAAAGCTGGGATCAATTGCTGGCCGAAGTTTTGGTGTAATTTACGCTACAAGCCAATCGTGAAAAAGGTGCGGCACTGGTTTTTTTTTGTCCATTCTTTCATCTACTTATTAAGCAAACCATGTGATATTAATGCTCTACACTCCGGATTAATACTCGTTTGATATGAGTTTTTCTTAATTCTTCAAAATAATTTCGCATGAAAAATTTAAATTTCATCTGACATATGATTCCAGTTCCTGGTAAATTTACTATTTTAAAATTTTAGAAACAAATTAAAATTCAAGCCAAATTAATGTGGAGATTAAAATTCAACATTTTAATGAAATTTCATTCCGGTTATTCACAATTCTTTCTATTCATTAGATATTGATGTATATCAAAACAATAAGAATAAATTTATAAAATGTAACGTATTCAGTATTTAAAGTTAAATAAAATCAAAAATGTTTTCTAGATGTTTCATTCGGTCTTGAAATTTGCTACACGCGGTGATTAAAGAGAGTACCATTACTATATTACTATATGCGGTTGGTCACTGTTCTACGAATAAAGATTAGTCGAGACTAGTGGTTAATCTAAATACTCTGTGATATTAAAAAGTATACTAATCAAAAAAAGTCAAATTCAATAAAGTTTTTTACCACATGCCATATTGTGTGGCCTCATTTAGGGTGGGGATCCCACAAAGCATATTTTTTAGAATGTTAGGGCTTGTTTGGTTAATGTTTCTAGATAAGTTTTCTAGATAAGTTTTTAAAAATTTGGTGTTTGGTTGAATGTTTTGAGTTAGAGTTTTTATGTTGAAAAGTGAATTTGGTTTTGTTTGACTTTTTTTCAACCAATGAAAAAAACGCATAAAAAATTTCAAAAAATAGTTACAATGGATCTTATTTTATAGATCTCGATGAATAGGTTTTAAATATATATTTTTTATTATTTTTTTATTTTTGAATTTAAAGTTATGGCGTTTTAAAAAAAAAATTAGAGAGAGAAAGTATAGTGAAATAAATTTTGGAAAGTGTGAAAGTAGAGTTGGTTTTGAGTTGTGTTTTTAAAATTTTGAGACAAAAAAAAAAAAAATAGAGCAACCAAACAAGCCCTTAATCTTCACATTTTTATACTCACTATCCTACTTTTATCTTATCTCTCTACAATTTTTTTTTTAAAATATCTTATAATATTATTTTTTTTCCTCTCATTTTTTACCATAAAAATACTATACAAATATTTTAACACCTAAATAAATAAAATTAGTATTACTTTACTTACCGTATCATTAAGGGTGTGTTTGACTACCATAATTTTCTATGAAAAATAGGGATTTTTCACCCAAGTTGTCACTTTTTGTGTGTTTGATTGTCAAAATTTTATATGAATCAAATTCCATCTTTTGGCAATCATGAGCTTGTTTTCCACCAAAACCTTGAAAACATTTTCTTAGGAGCATTGGATTTTTATTTTTAGGCTAAATTGCACAAATTTCAAGACAAATTTTATCCATTTTCTACATTAAAAATACCATAACTTAAAATAATAAATTCAAAATTTAATATTTAAAATCTACTAATCAAAATCAATTAAACAAGATCCATCATGACTATAAAATTATGTAAAAAAAATAAGACCAATAATTTTTTCTACATTAAAAATGCCATATTTTTTCGGGTTGAAAATTAAGGCAATCAAACACATTTAGTTGATATTTTTTATGCAACTCAATTATATGCAATTCAATTGCTTAGAACTTATTTTTTTCTATACAAATTTTATACTTGCAATCAAACGCACTCTAAGTTTTTTAAGAGCAGTTGGTTGCCTTGGTGGTGAAAATTATTTACTTATTTAATGGGAAGAATGAAAGTGAATTTTATTTTATTTTTTCTTTTGAAAATGAGAAGATTGAAAGTTAGAAAGAAGACAAAGTGTGGGAAAAAATACAAGTGATGTGGAATCTGAAATTATTTAATTAGAAGATGAAACTGGGTATTTACCAGAGAGTAATTTGAGCAGGTTTTGGAAGGAGATCTGGTGCTGGTTTTTGTCACTTTCCATTGTCCTTTTTGGTTTTATTTCTTTAATTTTTTCCTTCACCCAAACACACGTAATGTTCCTAACTCAAAGATTTCGCCCTTGTGAAAGCTGGGAATTATATGTCAAATCAGAAAAAGGAAAAGCTGGGGAATTAAAATGCCTCTGTGCTGGCCGAAGTTTACTGTAATTCACGCTAAAAGCCAACATATAAAATAGTGTTGCGTGTGTTTCTTTTTTTTTTCCTTCTTGAACAAAATAAGATAAAATTATTCTATTTTATATTTAGTGTTGATTGACAATAAATATCGAAATAAATTATTCTACTAAAATTTTTTTTGATTATTTTATCTTATTCGGGTGAAATTAAAGAATCATATTCGACTTGAAGATTAAAAAACTAAATGTTGAATTTTGAATTCTTAGGTGTTGTTTGGTTAATATTTTAAAATCTAATTTTTAGTGTATTTTTGAAAAAAAATATGTTTGGTATTAAAGTTTTAAAATAAGAGGGAAAAAATTGAGAGAAAAAAACAGCTTGATTTGTGTGAGAAGTTGAAAAATAATTAAGTTGATGGATGATAATATTGCCAAAATCTTACAAGAAAAAGAGCGAGTGGACCGTCCTAATTCGAAGAGGTATCTACTTTGACCTAAGAGAATTTCTTGGTTTGAGTCTCACCAAGAGGTTTGAGAGAGATTTTTTGTGTTGTAGTTACGGGCCGGAGAAAGGCTTAGACCTCTATTTTTTTAAAATCTCACAACAAAAAATAAGTGGGATCTTTAACCATAGATAGAGTTGAGTTTAATATTGACCTTCAAAGTAAAAATAACAATTTTTGGATGGAGTTATTAAAAATATAGAAATATATATATATATATATTGAAGTCTAAACCCTCAATCATGTTAAAGCCTTGAAGGCATATTGATGTTGAACGCAATTTAAATTAATTAGAAGATATTAATTAAAGGCTGCGTTATTCACACTCTTTATATTTGTCACAAACAACCTTATCATAAACACCCCTTTACAGTTCGCTTGAGAAGTGAGTGCAACAATATACACTCGGCCCATATGAGAAGAGTTTGTTGGTAAAAACTCGCTTTATATCATGGTATTGAAGTGCTAATTATATTATAGTGTTTTTCAAATAAGACCAGCCTAATGAGAGATGAGTGCACTTACATAAACTCAGGCCAATTGGAAAGAGTATGTTGTTAAGTACTAACATAACATTAGGTAATAGAGGAGGGTGTTTGTGATAAATAAGAGATTGTTGAAATGTATTTTTAGTTAAATTTTAAATAAGGTATTTATGACACATTTGAAAATGTAAATAACTCCTCCTTAACTAATGGTCATTCGTAAAGAATTGCATACCTACGGTTAGCTACATCTAATTTTAATACGAACAAATTGAGAAGATATTCAAATGAGAGAAGAGTAGGAAAAAAACAAGAATAAGCAAAGGCGGAGTAGGAATTATCGTTAATGAGGTTGATAAAATAATAAATAAAATTAATAAAATTTGTAAATTTTGAGAGAGAATTGAGGACATCTCCGGTGTCGTATATATTGATAAAAAAATTATTATTATAAGCATTCGGGAGGGGGGGGGGTCATCTCGGTTTTGGATCTAAGATAAATAGGTTCAAGAGATGAGAGAATTAAGAATACCTACCAAAAAGACTAATAAAAAAAATGCAAAATAGTGTTTATATGATATGACAAGTAAGTTAAGGATACTTACCAAAAAGACTAATCTAAAAAAAGGTAAAATAATGTTTATATGATATGACAAATAAGTTAAGGATACCTACCAAAAAGACTAATCCAAAAAAATGCAAAATAATGTTTATATGATATGACAAGTTATGTGAAAATTTTCTATCAGCTAATCTATGGGAGGGATAGATAAAAAAGAATTTGCATTCAAAAAACTTTTCAAACTCAAGGACTAGATCCTAAAAGTTCGTTTATAAACCATATAAAGACATTAACCTTTTCATTCATTTTATTTGATTTTATACAAAGTTTTCACTCCTCTAAATCTCAAAACCAACCATGTGATAACAAGCAAGAGAATCACCATTCTATGATAAAAAAGAAAAAAAAAAGTTGGACATAACAACAAAAAACCCTTTTTCCCTTAATTATTTTTAGAAATTACTATATAAATTTATTCAATTTTTATACAACTAACCTATCATTTCAAAATTAAGACAACGTTGTATAATATGTACTTTCATTTTTCCCTCTTTTTGCATGGGGACATTAAATTATGTATTTGACAAAATAATTAAGGAACAAAAATAGATTGAAAAGAGCGAACTAAATCTGACATATTTTCTTGTTGTGTGCTTACCATGAATTCAAAGCAACTCTAGCTCCAAGTTCATGAAATCTTTATTATTACATTCATTTTGGCACCAACTATCATGACTAATAAATACAAACCCCTAACGTACGTGGGAAAGAAAAGTAAATCCTTTTTAGGCCAAGTTTTTAAAATTAGCCTTTTCTGGTACCAGAAAATTTTATGAAAAAAATACTAAAAACCCCAAAAGATTCTTCTATCCAAAAAGTACACAAAATATTTTATCCATACAAAAAATCCCAAAGGCAACTCTGCACTATCAAAATGTTCGATCTGTGTGTTAAATACTTAATACCATTAGAAAAGTCAGCAATTGCTGCCCTTTAATTTAATTTTAATATTAAAACTGTTGTCAAACATTAAAAACTTGTGCGGTTTATGTAGGTCGGAAAATACCCTAGAGGGGGGGTGAATAGGGTTTTTAAAACTTAATGCGGAATTTAAAACTTTTCTAACAATGTTTAAGTAAAACAAATTTACAAAACAAATTATCAAGGAATGCAATCAAATAAACAATCAAGAAAATAAACAATCTCAAGCAAACAATAATATAGCAAGTAAATAAAGAGATTGAGTAAGAAAGATTAAACCAATCGAAGTCCAAGATTTTTTGTCCACACGGTTCGGCTTGTTCCCCCTACTCCGCGCTCGGTTAGTTCCCCGAGAACTTCCACTATAACCGATCTCCTTCCGGGTGAAGATCAAACCTCTACAAGTGTTGTCTCACACACTCTACAAGTATTGCTACACCACAATACTCTCACAAGATACCCTCTTGCTAACCTTGTGAAATTTACCTTTCACAATTTCTAAACAAGAATTTACCTTCTTGTTTTTCCTATGAGATTTTCCTCTCACAATTGAATACAAAATTGTTTGGTGATTCACACCAATTTACAATAACTCTCTCAAGTGTGTAAAGAATACAATTTGAAGCTCACACTAGAGATATCAAAATTGATCAAAATATATAGCTCAAAAATGAAGCATATGATCAATAAAATGAATTGAATACTTGAATAACTTTGTATATATGTAAAATAAGTTTGTAGAATGATTCAAGTGTGTTAAAACATGTCTAAGACATCATATTTATAACTTACAAATTCATATGGCCGTTGGGGATGATTAAGAGAGGTTTTGGCTCCAAGGTGTACATTTTCAAACTTTCCAACAGCTAGTTTTGACAAAGAAATTCAAACTTGTTTTGTTAATGTCTCCCAATTTGACCGTTGGATCATGCTCAAATTTTAGTCAAAATTGCCAGGAGATGTTGTCTAACTACTGTAAAAATTTCAAAATGATCGGAGTTCGGGAAGGCATCCATTTTACCGTTAGATCAAAACTGGGCAAAAATTGAGCGAATTTTAAACAAAAAATAAAAATATTTTTCCAATTTAATAATTTAGTTCCAAATAAAATTCTAATGATTTTTGAACCTCAAATATATGTTTCTAAGATACCTATTTTTATTATAGCTTAAAATATGATCATTAAAATTAATATGAATTTATTTCAAAACCGATTTTTGCAAGAATAATGTTTTGAAATGATTTTGATTCAAACTTGGTTTTGATCAATCTAACAATGATGCAAGTTTATGTTTGAGCTATATAATCAATCAATTAAGAAACTTTACATTAATCCTAAGCAAACACTCAATTACCGAATAGATGAGTCTTCGAATGCTTCAATTTGTTTCTTCAAATTGATTCTTCACTTGAAGCTTTTCCCTTGAAACTTTTGCATATAATTCTTGATCTTTGTGCTTCATGGATTTGCATTGCTAGTTTGTGGGTGATGAGATTGATCTTCTTGTCTTGTCCAACGCTTGTAGAAGAATGATCTAAATTCGGGTAGATAGGTTTTAGTCGAATACTTCGTTGACTTGATCGGATATTGATTGAATGATCCTTGACAAATTTCCTTTGAGCAATCATGCTATTCTTGATTTTCCAAATAAGAAATCTATAATCTTATATCAAGAACATGTTAAATTACACATGATTAATTTATTGTTATTATCAAAATAAGATTAAGACCTTCAAGGTCAACAGTTTAGTTAAATTTACTCCCTTTTAATTTCTGAAGAAGAAAAAAAACAGCCCGTAAAGCTAATTTTCCTCCCTTCAATTTTTTATTAGCAAAAGTTTGGCCCTTTTTGAATAAATGGTTAGTACATACCGCCTAAAGCCGACTCTAGCTATAGGCATAGGCTCCCGATTTTTTTGAACCTTATATATATATATATATATATATATATATATATATTATAATCGTAAAAATGATTTAATATTAATTAAAACTAATGGAAACACCCTTTGGCCTAACGAGAATTAGTGACTATGGTGAAAATACATTATAAGAGTTCCAACCTTGGCAGTGTAAAGTAGCTCTCCACTTTTTTTTTTCCATTTTAAATGCTTATTAAGCCTAATTCTTATTAAGCCTAATTAAGTTTGCTTTCTTTTTTGTTTTTCTAGAACAAATTAAAAATATATATTTTTGTCTAAGAACTCCCGAAATCTTGTAATTTTTCAAATTTTTTTTTGTGAGTTGTAATTAATATTACCTAAATATACAAAATTACATAAGGAAATCAAAACAAAATGTTCTTATTAGCTTTATTAAATGAGGTCGTCAGTTAATTTCTTTTCTTTTCTTTTTTTCCTATAAAGTCTTCATATTTTTTTTGTTTTTCTTGAACAAAAGCTATATCTTTTTGCTTAAGAACTTCCATACGCTATATGATTAAGAAATTTTAATTATTCTTTTTATAATTTTTCAAATGTCATTAGTATATGGCTTTTTTTTTAGTTTATTGTACTTATATTACATGAATATACAAAATTACAAAAGGGCGCCGAAACAATTTTTCTTTTTATTAGCTTTCTCAAATGAGGTCTTCAGTTTTTTATTTTTTAATAAAGTCTTCATATTCTTTAATACGCATTTATGTATTCACAATATAAAATATTTTCTATATTTCTTTCTTTATCTAATTTTTCTATATTTTTAGTTATTTTGGTTCATGAAAATTTCTCTCCATAATGAGTTCATTTTTGTAAAAAAATATAAAACTCTATCTTTTATTTGTTGTTTTGACTAAATTCTATATGATTGAAAAATTTAATTACTCTTTTTATAATTTTCTCTAATGTCATTGCTATGTGATTTTATTTTATTTTTTGCCGGTCTGTAAGTGTAGTTATACTATATAAAAATACAAAACAAGAATTTAAACAAGAATTTAAATAAGACCTCTCAAAACTCAGGGCTGGCCTAATACCGCCCCGGCCAGAAGTAGTGGGGATATAGAGTGGTTCCACCAGGTTAGGTCACATTGAAGACCCACATTAATTAGACATAATTTGTTAGCGGCGACATTCCAGTCACTGATTCTTGAAAATTCATCTCATCCAGTAGTTGAAAGAAACTTTCCCCACCAATTTCGGCCAGTGCAGTGTTAATGCATGTACATGTACATGAAATTTTATTTTTTTTCCTACATCGACATAATGACATGTGTAATATTAAAATCTAATGTTTTTAGTCCCTCGTTTGCTGCAAATAACTTTTAGACACATGCGTATACACGTTTTTTAAGAAAAAAAAAATACTCCTAAGGATTAAAAACAAAATGTATTTATTGTTGTCCTAAACACATAACAAAGTCGAAAGCTAGAGACTAGCATGCTTTCAACACAAAATTTAACAAATTTTCTGGCTACATTTATAAACTCCATTTGTGAAAAAAAATAAAATTAATATAATTATGGCTGGACTCTTACAAAAACAAATATAAAAGTTGCAAGTGAAATTTATTCTAAACTTTAAGCCACATTTTGAAGTTAATTTAGTACATATTTTTGAAGTGTGAAGGTACTTATTATGTTCTTGAACTCTTCCTCCCTCCTTGCTCTTTTTTGAATGTTAACTAATACATTTACATTTACCCCTCTTTAAGGCTATTGGCGTTAAATGTTCATATATTATATCTACACAAGCATATATTGTACTATATGTAGTGATGTTATGCAAGACAGTTTTTTCTAACCGGCTATTATAGATTGACATAAATATAAGACAAGCTATTATGACGGCCATAAACCGTCACAAATACGTACGTAAGTTACAAATACAATTACTAATTGTTGTAAAAAATTGTGACGGTCAACAAGTTGTATGATAACACATACCAGCAGTTCCGGCAGTCACCAAAAATCTGCAGCAAAAATAACATACATGATACATATACATATATGGCGGCAGAGAAAACCCATCACAAATCTACCATCCCACAAGATTTAATTTTTGTGCGGCCTTATGCATGGGGAGCGGCTCCTCTAGAGTGGGGCTTCCCACTCTAGAGGTAAAGTGGCATTAATTGAGTGGGGCTTTTCTTCCTAATTAATATTTTTGTTTAGTGCGCGTATATGTAGCAGCTTTATTTTTCAATACCATTATTTATTTTTGTTGAGTTAATGTAATACCATTCTCTATTTTTCATTTCTTCAAAATTGCATAAGTTAAATCTCAATGAAGAGTGAGGGAAAATTTTGATAACCAAAAATTCAATGCTAGTGTTCTTGATTGAGGAATCAGCTTCTCCATCAAACTAAAAATTGATGGATTTGTTGCATCAAACAATATATACCGATATCTCTCATTAAAAAAAAATTAGTAAATCACAAATTAATTCTATTCCTTAGATAATTCTTTTGATCGTGTCGGGTGTACCCAAGATTTTCCCTTCTGCCAACTTGTCTACCCAAGAGCGTTGATTTTATTTTTCAAACGGCGTTAAACCCCTAATAAAATTAAACGACACAGTATTTAAGTTTTAAAACAAGTAATTTTTTAAGATAAAATCTGGAGCGTTAAATAAAATCTGACTACCTCTAGAGTGGGAAGCCCCACTCTAGAGGAGCCGCTCCCCTTATGCATGTGCGTTGTCCCCTGGGGAATTGCGACAAAAAACCCAAAAACCATCTCAAATAACGGTCTATATATTTTATATATATTGAACTTAGTAACGATTTTTCCTCTAGCTGCTGTTGTAAACTTACAAATAACATGTTTTCTTGTAATTTAATTTTTGTTACTTATACGTGTGCATCTCATATGCTATGTACAAAACAACCTAAATTTAAGATTTTTAAAAAAAAAAATTCATAGCGCGAGAATTTTAATATTATATAATTATAACCTACAAGTAAAAATCCGCAACAAAACTAGTAAAATATAGGGGCAATTAAAAAAAAGGGCTTATTAGAGAAAGATTTTCACACTAAGGCCAAGGAATAATTTTTTTTTAAATAAAGGGCCTATTTTTTATTTTATTGATAATATGACACGTGTCTTTTTTTTTCATTATAAAATGACATCCCAACCCTTAAAATAAACTAAAAAAATATCAATATGCATTAAAATATGGACTGCAATATGAACTTTGCAATCTATATTTCACTGCAATATGAACTTTGCAGTCCATATTTCACTGCAATGTGAACTTTGCAGTCGATATTTTTAGTGCAAAGTTCATATTGCAGTCCATATTTTACTGCAATGTGAACTTTGCAGTCCATATTTTTAGTGCAAAGTTCATATTGCAGTACATATTTCACTGCAATATGAACTTTGCAGTTCATATTTTATTGCAATATGAACTTTGCAGTCCATATTTTTTGTGAAAATTTCATAAAAAGGGGTAATTTAGGTAATATATAACATGTTTTTATTAATTAAATGATATTTAAATTTATTCAAATACATTCATTTAAAATATAAAACAAAATAGGCCTCTTACACTAATTACCAATTAAAAATAGGCCCTTTATTCAAATTACCAATTAAAAATAGGCCCTTTATTCAAAAAAATATTATTCATTGAATTTTTGGTAAAAATCAATATATAATAAGCCCTTCTACCTAATTTCTAGTAAAATATATATACAATACCTTAATTAGCATGTACGTTACATTTTCTTCCAAACTTTACTAATCACTTTACTAAATTCGAGAAAAACACAAATAAGAAAGTGAAACTATTTCCATCTTTCCTTTCAAATTATTTCCGTCTCAACAAATTTTCCAAACTAAACAGAGAAATTAATTAGAGAAACTCCGATTATGTTATTCCATTAATTTTTTCTTAAGGAAAAGGAAATCGAAAATAGTCATCGACTCACTCGAATTGAAAATGAAAGTAGAAAGGAAAATAAAAGAAAAGAGAATCTTTATTTCACTGTCAAAGTACATTTTGAAAAGTAAATTTTGTAATTTTCCTTCCATTAGCAATCTATATGCTTATACTTGGCCATATGCTTGCCAGCATTATTTGTGGAGACATTGGATCATTATTTTTGTCTTCTTTTTGTGGATATTTCTTCTTTATCTGATTAAAATAATTAGCACTCAAATACAAAATTCATATTATTTGGAAGGCAAAATCTTCTAGAGACAAATATTTACATGATATAATAAAGTACATTCTCACACTGTAGAAGCTCCACTTCCTCCAACTTTGTAGAGTAGGCTAGATTATCGTTTGTATATAAAAAAAAATAAAGTCCTCCCCGGAGGAATCACTTCTTTTAGTAAGAACTCGAAATTTAAACTATTCCATTTAAAATTAGTGATATCATAATTTTACCTATAAAAGATTTTTTTAATCTTAAGGAACCAGATCCATCCATAATGGATTTGGCTCCTCTAAATTCATGAAATAAAAATCAGTTAAAGTTATGATCTGAATTGTTAATTTTTAATTGAATAGTTTGAATTATCTATGCTATTAATTAAGCTAGAGTAGAGAGTTTTGTATGTATGTGAAATGACAAAATTACCCTCCTCATGCCAAAAACTTCAAAAAAGTATTCTCAATGCAAGAACTTAAACACAAGACTTTTACCCAGAAAACCTCATATATCTAGCTACCACATAACCAAAGGCGAAGAATTAATAATCATATTATACACATGTAGTGTGTATGTGAAGCCATTTCTAATGATCAATTCCATCCATACAAATTTCTATGATAGAAATAAGAAATATAAAAAATATGCTATAATGGGGTTTTCTATAATCATTTTTATATGACGTGGAAGGTGAATCATATAAGAAATTTACATCACCATTTCTACATGTAGAAATGGTAATATAAATTACCAATATGACTTGGCACATTCTCATTGGATATTATAAAATCCACTAATTCTCTCTCTTCCTGAATAAATGCAAAGTGAGAAAGAAATCAAGTATATGTCATTAATGAAAACCAATTTTTGTATACTTTTTTTACCTATAAAAAAAACTTGCCAATTAGATATAGAAGTACTCTAAAAAAGTATTCCACATAGGAAAAAATAGAAATTACGAGAAATCACTTACAAAAAAAATCAAAATATGGGATCTCTCAAATTCTAACAAATATACAGCAACCATGTTAAATAAGTCATTCTCTTTCTACGAAATGCATATGTTTTATACACTGCTTACTCCACATTCATTGTCTATATACGTCTCCACTCTCCAATAAAAGCCAGCCTAATAATCCATATGGGGAGTGGATGGTAGTAAACTCTTTTCAATTATATATAAAAAACTAATGCTAAACTTACTTCATTTTCTAATTATTTATATCGAATATATTGGTGGGTTATATATTTTTAAAATATACAATTAATTAATGGACTAGGTATAATTATTCAGCAAATAAAATCTATAAAAATATCATTCCTATGTAAAATTCAGTTTTGCTCCTATTTTTTATTTTTTTTTATTTTGTTTCATCAATCTTTATTTTCTTAAAAGCTCAATAAAAGGCACTACAAATCAATTTTTTTTTAAAATAATCAAAATTCATTGCTATTTTCTGAAACTATCCCGAATTATTTAAAAGTTGGAAACTACCAAAATTTTTCAGAAAAGTATGTTTTTCTCCAAATAGTACAATAAATTTAATTTATATAAAAACTGAAAGTTGCTTATGAAAGGAGGAAGGAAAAAAGAGTCACGTGTATGGCACGTGGTAGTCCACTAGTTTAAATTCAATTAAAAAAAATGCATGTGCCTGATAAAATAATGAGTGGTTCAACCACCAAATCTACAAAAATAAAATAAAAATTATTTAAGCACCAAAAACTAAGGAAATAAGAGATCGGGGCCAAATACTAGGAAGAAATAATTCTACTATGATATAAAAAATTGATATATTAATGTGTGAATTATAGGTGGTGATGTTGGCACCCCCACAATCACTTGGTAACATTCCCACTAAAAAAAAGAACATAAATTATTATTTTCACCCCACTTGTTTTAATTTAACACAAAAGTTAATTAACTCATTAATCATGTAATTAATTCTTATATATCTAGCAACAAATTTTGGTTGGACCAAAACACCAACAAAACTTCCATTAATATTGCCAAAGCTCTAAGTTTAAGAAGAATAGTATAAATTAAAAAGAGAAACTTTGGAACAAGGGAAACAAAACAAGCAAAAAAGAGTTACCGAAAGAGAAGAAATGTTTTTATTTTGTTTCATTATTAATATTATTTTCATAACATACACAACAAATATAATAACAAAAAACATTAAAAAAAAATAAAAAATTAAAGCACGAAGAATGTATACTCGGTTTCCCATAACGGAGTTGCATGCTTGTACACTCGGCTACCTTTAATCGAGTATGAAATCTTATAAAATGTTAAACTTATATGCTCTCGGGACCTTCATTTGGTTGAGAACAACTGAGTGTAATTACTGTCAATCACTCTGCTACTCACAGCCGAGTATGATATCGCAACACTCAGCTGCTCTCAACCGAGTATGATATCGCAACACTCAGCTGCTATCAATCGAATGAAGGTCACAAGAGTATATCAATTTGACATTTTATGGGATTTCATACTCGGTTGAAAGCAACCGAGTGTACAAGCCCACAACTCAGTTACGGGGAACCGAGTAAACCTTCTTCGTATTTTAAACTGAAAATTGTGTTTTTTGTTTATATATTTGATGTGTATGTTATGAAAATAATATAAACAATGAAATAGGAACCGAATAAACCTCCAGCTGCTCTCTTTCATTAATACTTGCAAGACGGAGGTGTGTGAGAGATGGATTGTTTGGGGTTATTTGTTTTATGTTACTATGTACTTAATGATATTGTTAATTAATTAAGTATGGGATTTATTCCTAAAAATAAGTGGGAGTGGTGGGAGTGGTAAGAATAAAATGAAAATGTTATTAAGATAAAAGTGTAAAAGTTGGAGTGTTAGCAAGAGTTTTATGGGGTACCAATATCACCACCCGTCAATTATTTAAGGCCGTGATATAATTTTTTTAATCAATACATGGTGATCACATTTGATATGTCAATTTTTATGTTAGATATTTATGTCAACCTAAAATTATTGGGTAATTATTTTATCAGTAAAGTAATTGATTCTCTTTAGAGTACTCCAAATATATATAGCTATATACGATAATTTAAGTGAAAATAATTTTTTACTTGATAATTTTGTCGCATATTCTTACTAAATGTATTATATACTTTGTTCCTTATGAATAAAGAGCTTGTGCAATGCACATTGGCAAGCATACCAGATAATAATAGCACTGCTCTAATTTAAAAGTGCTTTATTTATTTAACCGAATGCCTAAAATACCCTTTCATTTTGTATTATCATGTTGATTTTCTCCATTCAATTTTTCATAAACCTTTAAAATGTTTTATCATTCGATATAAAAGCCAAATTGTGATAAAGTTTATACATATTCAGATGATGGTTGTCTAGATCCATAAAAGCATGATCCTTTGTAATCGGTGGTGCCAAAATTGGGTTTTAATATTAAAGGTTGCAAAACTAACAATAAGTGTATCAATTTGAAATATGTGGAATTTTCTACTTTTAAAATTGGTATTTTAGTTTTTAAAAAGTTGGTATTTTCGATTTTCAAAAAGTGCAAGCGGGAATCAACCGAAAAAAAAAAGTACATATTTTCAATTTCCGGTGTTTTTAGTTTTAATTATTTAAATTGTGAGATTAAAACTACAAATTTTCGAACTGATTTTGGTTGATTTTATTTTTGCCGTATTAATTCTCACCCATAGTATAAACCCTAGAATTTGTTTTATGCGAATGTACTTGGGCCTAGGGATGGCAAAAATAACCGCGAGTTCGGGTACCAGCTGGTTTTTACCCGAATGGGTCTATTTCGGGTAGTTTATTTCGGGTCCGGGTCCGGGGCGGGGAGAGAAAGAAAATAAGCAGGTCTGGTTCGGGTATTTAAGTACCCATCCCCGAAGACCCAGCCCAAAATATATATATATAATTATTTTTAGTACATATATATTTGTGTTTTGAATTTGTTTATTTTGTATACTTCGGACTTATTTTTAATATATATATATATAATTATTTTTAATATATATATATATATATATATTTGTGTTTTGGTTGTTTATTTTGTATACTTTGAACTTGGTACATAGTTTATTTGGTAAATGATGAATTTGTTTGAAAATTTATTTTGTGAATAGTGGGTTTTTGTTTGAAAACTTGATAGTTTATTTAGTGAAACAGTAAATGATTTTCAAAATCAAGTTAAAAAATAGTAATTTTCATGTAAATAAAGTGGCATTTCTTAAAAAAAAATGGTGGGTACCCATGGAGTACCCAGACCCGAACTCGCCGGTTCCGGGCACTACCCAAACCAATTTTAATGGTTCTGGGGCTGGTTCTGATCCGGGGTTCTAAGGATGGGTAATGCCTACCCGGCCCTAAACCACCCTGTTTCCATCCCTACTTGGGCCCTAAACACAAACACAAAAGCAAAGTTGGGCCCTGCACACTTTTTCAAAAAAGTCTTACTTATTCTTAAGAGCATCTTTCGGGACTCGTTTAATTCACGGAAGGAAAATTAATTTCCTTATTTTTTTCATGGAGGTGGAAAACTAAAGTCCCTATGAAGTTTCTTTTCTTATGTTTGGTAAAGTATGGAAAGTAGTTAAGTATGGATATTGTTGTCTAAATTTTTTGTAATAAATGCTAGAAAATCACAAAAGAAAATCAATACAATGGGTTTTGAGAGGAATGGTTTTACCCCTTACTTTCCCCTCTATTAAGAAAGTGTTTCCAAAATTTGTGCTTACCAAACAAATGAAATGAAAGACTTTTCTTTCCTGAGTGCTCAAATCCATAAAATAATCATTTTTTTATTTTCTATAAATTATTTACTAATTTATTTATTTATTATTGAATACTCCATGTTCAAAAAAATAGAAGGCTAGCATTTTTTCTTCCTGCATGAGATTTTTTTGTAATTTTAAAAAAAAATCTACAAGAAGGAAAGAGAATAGAACCATTAACATATAATTGTTGATATATAATTTTTATTTTAATAAAAGAATAATAAGTAGAGAGCCAAATTGACTCTCCAAATCTAAAGAGCCTAACAACACTCTCTACTAGGGGTGTTTTCGGTTTCGGTCGGGGTAGAAAGCAAGGCACCCCAAACCCAAACCAAATATAAAAAAATCTTCGAAACCCAAACTCGAACCAAAATTCGGTTTTTACAAATCAATTTAACATAAAAATATAATACTAATAGTAATGTAATAATGATTTATATTCAAATTAAAGTGATTATTTTTTAGAAACAAGGAGCAACATATAAATACCATATTTTCTATTTATTACAATTTTATTTGTACATTTATAAGAATGAAACACATTAAATAAAATGATGAATTATTTTTCTATCATGTATGTGATAAAAAAATCTTAGCATTATGTAGTTAATTAAATAATAAATAATGACCATTTTTTAAGATTATCATAATATGCAACTAATAAGCTATAAAAATGTCATATTTTTTGTATTATAGTATAATTAACGTGTGCCATTAAAGTATATATTAACATTTATTTTTTCTTATACATAATTCGGTTCGGTTCAGTTCGGTTTTAGACTAGCTTACCCCAAACCCGAACCAAAATCGGTCCTGATCGGTTCGGTTCGTTCGGTCGGTTTTCGGATTGACTTTAACACCCCTACTCTCTACTCTATTTTAAAATTTTAAATAATTTTAAAACACACAAAGTAAAGAGTCTCTTGGAGATGCTAGCAATGTCCATCACAAAGGAAAATTTTCAAATTATTTTTGTTTAACGAAAGCAAATTTTTGTTTTTTTGTTGGTTAAAGTATAATCCTATTTTTAAAAATTATATACAGTTATACAATAAGGATAATTATTTTGATAATAATACCACCTTTTTTATAGATTGTTTGAACTTTGTGGTCCATAATTTTAAGTTTATTTAATTAGAAAGTACACAATTTTGAATTCTTAAATTTTGGGGTCTAAAATGAACATTTTTCTAGAGAATTCTTAAATAAACCCACCAAAATGTTCTTTTCACCCCATTAAAGAAAACTTTCAATTCACCCGACTAAATTTTTAAATTTGTTTCTTCTCACCCTACTTTCTTTTGCACTGCCAAATAAGGAATAAAAAAACTTGAAGGCATTCTTATTCATACACCCATGACAACCTGCACCATGTTCACCCCTATAATCACAACCTTCGATGAAGCATCATACCAGACATTTCAACAATTATATTCAAAGACTAAAAGTAGTTGGTTGCTTATGTGAAAATTAATTTAATTGCTAAATTCATAACGGTTGAAACAATGGAGAAGAAAAAGATTTGATGTAATTAAGATCTAAGATTCGTAGATCTAGAAGCCAAGCCTACTTTTTGATATTCATGGCTTCCATTAATTTTATACCCTCAAAATTTATTATTAATTTCTTGTCTTTTCCGGCAACAACAGCGGTCCCCTTTACAAAAATTGAAAAATCGTACTGTCAAAGTAGCAAATCGTTTTGACCGGAGGATATTGAAAGAGGGCGTCGGTGAGCAATCGTATTTTATGAAGTGAAATTTGCTTGCCAACAAAACAAATGGGGATGATAATTGGAAGACATCAAAATCACCGAATTGTTTATGGTTAGAAGAGAAGGGCTGTTTGGCTTGTAATTTTTGCTTTTTTCTGTATTTTTAAAAAAATGAAGTGGGGTCAAAAGATAAATTTTGTGGGTGTAAATAATATTAGCCTTTTTCTATTGATCAACACAAGAGGCCAAATACCGACAATGCCCCTTATCATTCAGAGACGCATATCATACGGAAGACTTCGTGGTATAATCAAACAAACTAGTTATTATATAATTAATAGATATGGGAAGTAACCAAAAATAAAAATAAAAATGTGAGGATAACAAAAAAAAAATTCTTTTGTAGTTGAGTAAGAAAAAAATTTCACAAAAAATAATAAATGATGGAAGACATATTCTCATAAAAATAATCATAAGATGAAATACATTTCATCATATATCTCAACTTTTTATCATTTTCTATATTTTTATCAAACAAAACCTTAATCCTCTTATAAAAATAAAATAAAATAAAACTCACATAGTGGCGAAACCACATATAGGCTGGGGGCATGGGATGGCCCTCTCAACTTTTGACAAACTCTTGTACTAATGTGCACAGTTATTTACACACAAATATATATAAATATAAGGATTAATTTTTTAATCCTTAAATACAAATCAATTATTTTGAGGTGGTAAATGAATAAATTTTTTAATAAAATTTAATGAGACGATCACCATAATTGGTAAATTTTCTCCACCAGATCTTAGCCAGAATTGTAGATATATATTAATTTTATAATTAACCTACTTACTGGTTAAATTTTTTGATGAAATTTGACAAATATAATCTATATTAATTATGGATATCATTTTCACGTTTTATTAAAAAAATTGTCTATTTACCCCCTCAAAATTGTTGATTTGTATTTAAAAAAAAAAAGTTGGTGAACTAGACTATATATATATTATATTATATTGAATAAAGCATATTGAAAGTTTTTGGTTCTTTTATTTAATTACTAAAATATCCTTCATAAACTATAAAATAAATAAAACTTTCCTCACCACAAGTTAGTAGATAATAAAAAAAGGATTATATATATATATATATATATATATTATTGATTTATTATACTTAATAAAGCACATTGGGAGGGGAAATGGCCCCCCAGCCCATAAGTGGTTTCGCCACATAGTGGCATAGGTTCTCATATTATAGGTCCTCATATTGGATGATTACTTTCATTGACCAATAGAACAACTTAACAAATAATGAGCCTATTTGATTGTCTTCTGATTTACAAAATGTACAACTTAAATTTTTTTGATTAATGAATTATCTAATTTAAATATTTGATTGTAAAAATGAATTATTATATAAGGTCATAAATTTAGATGATATTTTAAGACATTATATAAAAAATAGAAAGACATAGTTAAAATTAAATAACTTATAACTATCATATAAGTTTATGTGGAAAAAATCACACCACCAATTTTTTTTGTTAAAATGAAAAGATTTAAAATTTGTTAATTTACGATGAAACAATTATAAATGAAATAATTTACGCAACCAAAAATATTTGAACTACTCTCCACTTTTAGATTAAAATGACATATATACCCATATTATACTTGCACAATTTATCTTTTCTCATCTTATTTTTTTGTCTCTAAGTTAAATTTTGTGAAGACATATAGGAGGCAAACATTATTTTCTGTTTGCAATATTTTTTCATTATTTATACAATTAGATTGGTAAAATATTTCCGTTTATTGTTATGTTATAACAAGAAGAAAATCTTTAATTGCGGACTAAAAATGGAGTTGATTATTGAATTTGAATTTATGAAGTCTAACTCAACTAAGAAGCTAGCTTTATACCTAAAGACAATTGCATAAAATATATGTATTCTTTAGGATATCTTATAAGATTACCTCAAAAATTTATGAGTTTTTAGGGAGAAAATGCATTAACGTAATTATATATATATATATATAAACAAAACCTCTTAACACTGAGAAATACATTAACGATTATAAAAAATGAAAACTTCTTTCAGCGTTTTCAAGATATGAAGGTTCGCATATGATTTTTGTAATTGTACATCTCTTTATGTAATAAATGTTTTATATTATTTTTTTTGTCATGTTATTATTTTTTATAATTAAAAAAATTATTTAGAGTTAATTAAATCACCATAAAACTAAAATCTTGCCTCCATCATTGATGTATAGGGGAGTTGATCATCGCGTTACAAACATGAAATCCCCTCAATAAGCAATGGGCACATCAGCATATGAACACTTTTTTATTTCTTGCATTAGAAAATTCATTTATGGACTCGTCAAGTTTTTTGTTATAAATATTGTTTTCTCTCTTGTCGTAAAATTGAGTCTAACCATATTTACTAAAACAAATTAAGAAATTTTGTTTGGTAGGTCTCATTCTTGACAGAAGGGAAAGTTTAAAATGACACTGATTTATAATATTATGATGTACGTAGTCACATATATATGTTTCAGAAAAAATATAATACGGGAAAGTATAAGGATAAGGTTAAAATTTCGTAAATATAAATAAGAGATAATTTTATATATTCGCAAATACACAAAATATTTTGCATTTCTCTAACTCTATATTCAATTATAAAGTTGACATGTAAAAATAGAAATCGTATTAGCAGCATAAGTTTTGGAAAATAATTTCCTTATCAAATTACTATTGCCAAAATAGTTTGATTTTTGTCAAAACATACTTAACTATGAGTACATTTTATGTGTTTTCACCATCTAAATAATGTAATGATTGATATTACTCTCTTAATCCGAGTATTTAATCAATTTGATACCTTAACTAGTAACACTTTTTGATGTGGCACGTAAATTATTACTTTTAGTAAATTGATACTTAAACTATTAGTTTGTGTCAGTCTAACACCTTCGCATTCCGTTAATAAAACTAACAGATGAGGTGCCAAAATAACATTTTTTACTCAACTTTCATTTTCTCTATTTTTATTAATTAACTTTGCAGGTGTGTAACTATCTAATGCGATATCTAAATTAGTCACCACTGGAACTATTAATTAGAATATGTATCACTATACAACTATATTTTTTTGGCTTAATTCCGAATCATGCGTTCTTATAGTCTAATTAGCGGCTGAAGTTAAGGGTCTGCATGAATTAAAACAGTGGCACTTGCGTATGTAAAGCCCCAACTTTAGCAGCTGATTAGACCCTAGAGATGTATGATTCGGAATTCTGCAAAAGTACGAAAGTTTTAGAGGCCAATGTGGTATAAAATTCAAACGGTGAGTCATTTGGATATCATATAAAAGAGTAACATGTCCACAAAGATTGTAAAAAAGTCGTTTGTTTTCAATTCACCTAAAAATTTTTTTTGTTCTTTTCTTTCCCTCAAAAAATTAACGATTTAGTTGGATTGAAGGAATAGGAAGGAAAGGAAAAGAGGAGGGATTACAAATCACTTGTTTGTTTAGAATTATGAAGGGAATAGAAAAGAAATAGAGGGATGGGAGGAATTCCAATATTGGAAGGATTATGAGGGAAATGGAAAGATTTTAATGAATCATTATCCATAACTCCAAATTTAATCATAATTTGTTAACAATATATTAAATCACATTCTTTTTATTTCTTTTCTCCTTTCTATCCAAGCAAGAGTTAATTCCATTACTTTCTTCTCTATCCTTGCCCATTTAAACAACAATAAAATTAAACTAATTCATTTTCATTCATTCCCCTCTTAATTAACTATGTCCTTCCATTCTCTCATCTCAATCCAAACGGACTATAAGTTAAGGAAAGCAAAAAGGGAAAGAAAAGAAAGGAAAAAAAAATACATAAAAATAATTAAAGTGAAAATACCTTTAATCTTATGAAGAAAAAGTTTTTATACAAAATGATGATGTACTAATAAGATATTGTTTTAAAACCCCTTTAGAAGTAGAGGTGACATTGACATTGACAATGTCTTCCTTATTTTTACCACATCACCGTGTAAGTAACTCCTCAGGGCTGTCTAGGGCCTCAATTTGATACATAGATGTATGATTCATATTAATCGGGAAGGGATCAATCCTATACGAGGTCGGGTTCTTAACCACTGTATTGAGACTTAGGTCTTAGGGTCTTCGATTTTTGTTCCAAAAGTAAGAATTTCTTTTACGAAATATTTATGATAACATATGAGTAGAATGCTCTAGCAGTAAAAATAATAAAATGCATTGAAGTTGGGAGTCGTATGTCACTAACTGCCACCCGAAAAAAAAAATTTAACTGCAACAAATTGTAATGGCTAGGTTGCTCTCGCAGGAGCTTCTTTTCAACACTTTCAAAATTGAGTTACTTTTTATTTATAAGATTCACTCGGCTCAAGATTAAAACGGCTTCTTACTATTGAACGACTTATTTTTTTTGAAAATTCTCATAGTATTAATTGTCAAAGGCTGAGTTTTTATATAGTCCATCACAAATTTAAAGTCAAATTCGATATTTAACTTAAGTAGTTTTTAAACAAAACCTTAATATCCACATAACCAATGGCCAAAAATAACACTTGTTACAATCTTGAGACGGGGTACATTAGTTACATGCAAAAGGTAAATAAAACTTCACTTTGGAGGCGACCAAAAATTAAAGACAGACTCAACTTGAGATGCCGAATAATATTACAATTAAAATAGTGCTTGCGGGACAATTTGAAGTCATGTTTTGAGGACATAGTGACGCGTTAAATATTCACTGAACCTAGTAATGGACCCAATTAATAGACCACTATATTTAAGTATTCACAAACTTCAAAAAACCAGAAGTTTCAATTACCCAAGTGTACAAAAAGTTGTGATAAAAAAAATAAGTGTACAAAGAGTCCAAGTTACAAATAAGATATGATTAAAAACCAGCAACAAAAAAAGTCCCCATTTAGTCGAAGATAAAAATTGAATGTACAAACCCTCCGAGTTCTGAAGAAATTCAGAAAGCTGCAATACATACATAATCTGAGACTAATTGGCACAGTGCAAACTGTTTTTTATTTCTAGGGTAAAATAAATCACCTTCACAACAGTGTGGTTTTTTCTTCTCTCTTCTTTCATTTAAATAACTGTAACCCCATAAATATAAAATCTACAAATATTTGTAACATCGTATAACCAGGGATTGGCTCCTCTAAGAAAGTTCCCTATTCCACTCCTCTATTCCTTCAAAGTGCATATGAGCAAACAAGCGACTTCTATGCATAAATATACAATCAGTCATTAAACCAAGCTAGCTCTCGGGCAACAACAATTCCCGGCAAATATGCGTGAAGTTTTCCAGATTTAAGGGGACAAATTGAGTGAATGTGATCATGGCAACTGTCCCAAGTATCTTACGCGCACAAAAGCTCCAGCTCAAATCTACAACCCAGAGAGAGAGATTATAGCATAAACACAACAGTGTCTGTCTACTTCTTTACTTAATATTTGGCTTCTGGCAAAGCAAGTGGTGCGTTGGATGATATGTACATCATGCTTCAAAACTAATATATTGCTCTGGCAAAAGCCAAAAGTACGTTGGTAATAGGGCTACTCCACATGTGCTTTGGCAACAGCCACTCTAGAGAGGACAGTCCTCTCTTCAAGAAAAAAAGATCGCCCATTTTGAGTGGTAAATGGATGTTAATCTTTTTATGACATTTGGTTGTCCAAGGAATCTCTTCAAAAAATTCAACATAGAAGTGAGGGATAGATCATCAACAATTTCAACAGCCAAATCACTTGTAAATCAAATTTTCACTACATCACTTCCAAATTGAATTTTTCAGTGCAATTTTGTCGAGGTGATCCACTCATTATAGATATCATAAAATTGCTTACAAGATAAAACATTGCAAATCAACAAGAAATAAAATAAAAGGAAATGGAAAAGAAGTAATACGCATCAAAACAAGTCGGTACTCACCTTAACGATGTCATCTTCCCTGTAAAACTCGGTAATTGAGGACAAGGTCTTCGGATTTCTTCCATATATAAGCCCGTACAGTGGCTAAGCTCATCTCAGGGGATAAGATCTGGAAAACAAACCAGACCCTTTGTTTATAACAAATGTGAAAAAGAAAATTCTTATTCGATCATGCTAATAATCCTATTCAATCAATAGACTAGAAGAAAGCTTGACTGAAAATGGTGCTGTTAAGGTCAGCAACTACTAATAATAGTTTTGCATTTTAGGGTTGTGAATCTTTTTCAAATGAAAATTCGAGGACTAGATTGAAATTGGCAAAACTAGAAAAAAGGTTACAAATTTTGCAATGATAACAGTAGATTCTACCAGCTTCATACATTTTTTTTTTGGCTTGTGAACTTGTATAAAAAAATTGTCGAGCTGTGAAACGTGGTCTAGACAACTGACAACATGAAGGAACATAGAAGAAGGCTGTAAGAGAAACACTAGGTGATTGCACCTTTTTTTAATGAAAAAATGGAAATTCTCAGGGCGGGTTTGATAAAATAGTTGGGAAATACTAACAATTTTATGATAAGCAGGAAAAGCAATTACTGATTCAGTAAGATGTATTTCTTTTTCCAGCTTTTCCATGGAATCCAATTCTTCAGGAAACGGGTAAGAAGAATTTTCCATGAAAAAAAAGTGGAAGAGATGTAGACCATTTTACCAAATTACTCAACTCTCTTCCAACTTTACATAAAACTCAATTCTATTTCCAATCGTTTTCCAACTTTTTTATCAAATGGGCCCTCAAGTTTTTGTATTTTGCATCGTTAGTGGCGTTTAATTGCATACTTTTCTGGGAAAAAGTTTAAACTGGACAACTCGGTTTTCATTTTATTCGGAAATCACCTCCCCTACGTTATTGTTTTCTATGAAAAACAATTTCCAGGAATCATTTATTTTCCCATCGAAACACTACTGCACCCTAATTGAACATAACATATATGGAGAGAGAAAGCACTACTGACGCTGGGATTGTATGAACAAAAGCCAAAATTACTGTTTCATGTTTGAGCATGAATAATATCAAACATCAACTTGCCTGATTATTGCACAAGATCTCTATAGACGGCTTAAGCTTTTGCCAAGGTTTTGATCCAGACCGGAAAGAACCATCTCCTCCAGGACCAAAAGCTGAATCCAAATTTATACCATCCAATGGCTTGTCAAGTACCATCTTTTCCACAACATAGTTAACAACCTACAAAAGTAAATGGTACAATTTACATTTGAAACAATCTTCATATCTCTATTCATAATCATTATTTAGATGTAAAGAACTACGTAATAAATTGAAGGGCTTTTTTGACTTTGCCCCTGCTATTAAGGTGAAACTAGACTCCCCCCCCCCCCCCACTGTTTTCATAATTAGAAGACTTTGCCTCCTGCATGGCTTGGGCGGGGGCTTGGGCAAAGTCAGAAAAACCCTAAATTGAAATGTCTAAAAATACACAGAAATGGGGCTCCGAGGGATCATGGGCATGAATGCAGAACTTAGTAGTGTAATCAGGCCCATATAGTTATTTTAACCATCTGCACTTGTAATCCCTACACGTTCATATCTATTTTCAACTTAGAAATATGACTATCCTCAAAAGTTACATAATAAATTGAAACCCCTCAAAAGCTTACTTTATGTATTCTCAATATACGAGGCGCACTCAGTTTCCCTTGAGTAAGGATTTGAAAAGCTGAGCCTTCACATGCTTGTAGATAAAAGCTGCACCTGTGCAAAATTACTGAGAAAGCTACTTACATTGATAAGAGCTATACAACAAGTTAATCACTGAAATCTCTTTACCCTAGTGAATTCTTAGTCTGTCATAACTAAAAGTAAAAGGTTTGCTCAAAAATTTGATTTTTGTCTTTCGTTTCTCTACCCTCTACAATCATTTCAAATATACAAAAATGAGAGAGAGAGGCATATACAAGTAACAAAAAGGCAGCTACAAGTTTCAAAAACAAGAAGAAACATTTCCCCCCTAATAGGCAACAAGAAATAATTACATATATTTTCAACAAAACTAAGAACTTGTAAAATGTAATCAGTGAGTATGCATTTTCTAAAAAACTTGGAAAATGATTGGAAAACAGTTGTGTTTTATGAGAAGTTGGAAAAAGATATAGTGGTGAGATGTTCTATTACTTTTTTGGTTTGTCAATAGAATTCAATTCCTTCGGGAATGGATAAACTTTTTCCATGAAAAAAGAGGAATACATGGAGAACATTTCACAAAATCACTCATTTCTCTTTTCCCAATTTCTCATAAAAATTGTTTCCAATCATTTCCAGCCTTTTTATGAAGCTGACCCTGAATTTTCAGAAGATTCGACAAAACGCACAAGGCACCTTTCAAGCATCAGCCAACAGATTGTTCTGGTTCCTCAAAAGTTGCATTTATTGCAAGCCAAGGGACAAAATATTTAAAGAAAGACAGTAATATCAGAAAATTTACTTGGTATTTTCCCGGGGAGGCAGGCGATTATTCAACACACAGTCCAAAACCCACCAAGGAAAGTCCTTCTCATCTTCGGTTCCATCCAACTCCGTAACTTTCTTTCTCCACGGACCACTTTGAGAGCCCTCAGTAATAACCGAAGGAGGGGAATCTGATGAAAATTCAAAAGGAGGATATACCAAAGAATCGTTTTCAGCATTACCATCTACCTCAACTCTTGAATGGGTAATAAAGCTCCTAGCAGATATATCCTTCACAGAAGAAACGTCCCCATTGGATGGAGCATGGGACCCAAATCTCTGTTTTCTCTTCGTTAACCAATGAGCCAATAACCCTTTAAGCGTTTCTCGTGCCAAATTAACCTTCAGAAACATATAGGTAAATGGAACTAATGAATTAGATCATTTACAAAAATATGGAATATAAAGATTGTGCAGTTCAGGGCCAATTTTTTGTATAAATGCCACTCTACTAACCACTGTTGAAACTAATCCAGAGCCAACTCTGTAAAGTAACTTCAACATCTAACTAAAACCATCCAATTTGAAGATATGAGTGTTCTCCAGATATTTTTCTCAGAAATTTCTAAACATCGCTAGGCGGTCCTAGATCGGCGACGTGGGTACTAGTCTAGGGGACTAATTGGACAAACGATTTTTCACTATAAATATTATTTTAAATTACATAATACTAAAACCACAAGAAATCCTACAATACTTCTCAAACTGACATTAATTCTCCTACATACAACCAACTAAAATGCATATCCAAAACAAAAGAAACAAGTTTAAACCCCATAATACCTAAAGTAAACATCCCAAAATACAATTTCAAACTTCAAAAGCATTAATAAGTTAATGACTTAACATAAGAACCTAAAAGGCAAATGACTAAATTAAACTAAACGGCTAGAGTTCCTACTGAAATCGAGAGAAAGAGAGTGCGATTTGAGGGAGGGAGAGTGAAGTCAACTGTAGACAGGGGGAAGGGTTAAGATGACTGTATAGAAGGAGAGGGAATCGTATTACGTATCCAACCTAAGGAAAAGGGAGAAAAAGCCCCAAATGGCATTGTTTTTTGTGCACAACAAAAAAAAGACAAAAAATTCCCTGATCAGCCAACTAATCCCTGAGTTCCTTCAAAAAACTAGTCCTAGTCTCCAAGGTGGAGTGCCGACTAGAGATTAATCGCAATTTTAAGAACACTGGTTCAAAAGAGGTCAACAAATTTAGTTTTATATCTGGCTTGATAAACAAACACACCATAGGCTTTTCTTATGTTAAATATATTTTCTAAATCTTTCTTCCAGTACTCCCTCCAGCCCACATTAAGAGTTCACTATTATTCCTTTTTGGGCTTTCCGAAACTAAGAGCCCACTTTCTTTTGTAGAACGTAATCAACGTACCAAAACTCATAATAGGAAACAAGTTTTGTTCAAAACCATTGATTGTGCTGAAACTAGTGCATTCTTAAAAAAATAAGAAAGCCAAGCTGGTATTCCCACAAAAGTGAAGGTGTTCTCTAGGTTAGTTGCTCACGGGAGGGTTAATACTTATGATCTGTTGCAAAAGAGAAGACCAAATTATTGTCACTCCCCATCTTGGTGTGTACTTTGCAAGAGAGATGTGGAATCTTTGAATCATTTGTTGTTACACTGCCCTTACTCATACTTCACATGGAACAAAGTTTGTGCAGAAATTGGGTTAGTTGCGCCATTCCCAAAGATAGCGTGAGACTTCTTCTCTTGGAAATCAATAGCTACAGCAGGGAGTAATGGAGATGTGTCAAAGTCGCTTCCTTTTGGCTATTATGGATGGAGAGGAAATGTAGAATTTTCGAAGGAAAGGTAGAAGAAAAGGAGTGGTTGTGGGAAAGAGTCAAATTCAAGGCTTCGTTGTTGGCTTCCAACACCAAGCCTTTCAAAAACTATAGAGTGGAAGACATCAAGAACAATTGGAGAGCTTGGATTTTTGAATAGTGTTCCATTGTATAATCTGTTCTAGGGATGTGTTGTTGGCTTGTTATTTTTCCTTTCTTTTCTTTCTTTCTTTTTTCTTTGGGTTATATGATTTGTTGGTGGACTCCTTGTCCCCTCTCAGTTTGTACTTTTTATTTATTAATGAAATCTTGTTTCTTATCAAAAAAGAAAAAAACTAGGGACGGAGTACTTTAATACTAATATTGGTAAGTGTTGAACCCCAGTGTTTTCCTTAAATCAGATTCACAGGAAGCTTCATTTACTTGTGTTATAGGTTTATCAAAAGAAGAAACTGAGGGATTTCAAATTAAATTTTAAAATTAATATGGGTAGGTGTTGAACCCTAGTGTTTATCCTCGAATCAGATTCATAGGAAGCTTAATTTACCTATATTATAGTTTCATCAAAATAAAAAATTGAGGGATCTCAAAGCTCAAAAAATTGAGGGATCTCAAAGCAAGTGGTTTTTGCGTAGACTACGGTATTAGCTTGAAACATTCACATTATATATCATGGGTGTTCCCTATTTGCTTAATTAAGTTGGTAATGGATTATATCTTAGATTAGTGCATTGGTGTAGGAATCTTAAAATACACAATATGAATTGCGAGTCATATCTCAATCAATATGAACCATGCGAATCTAAAGTGTACGGGTTATACTGATTCTTACGATTCATAAATTTCAACTCGAGATAGGTACCGTACATAGATTCTTGAGTCATGTATCTAAAGTAAACACAAACATAATGAATTGTACGATGTTAGCAATTAAATTGGAAATGAAGGATTTCACTAATGACTCATTGTTGTCTTAAACTTCTATAAATTCTATTACTTTGGAAATTGTTTCTATTAAAGTTTACTTCAATTTTAATTTGGGCCAATGTCATTTCAATCATCTTATTCTCTTTCGCTCTTTATTCATAACTAGCGCGGATACTTGTTATAAGTTTGTATTTTATATGGGTATCGTATTTAAGTTATGACTTGTGAACTCAAAATTGAGATTACATAGAGATTCAAACTCACTTTTTTTAAGTCAGGAAGGCAAGTGACCTTTAATTAGATGAATTGAGTAAATCCTAAAACTGATTTTACATGATAATTACCTGATGTCTTATTATTTACACACTTGCTTTTTTAAAGATATTTGTAAATTGTTTATCATTTCTGTCAATTTTGTACATAATACTAAAATTTTGATTGAAGATACAGTTCACAATTCATACATTTTCAATACGCAATAGATTTTACGATTCGATAAATAGGGGCAAGTGAATTTCATATTGCATATGTGCATGCAATGATATTGTTCTCTAAATTTGAAAAATAAATGGTGGTCATTGGTGGATTCTTAACCCTTTATCCTCTAATGTTAGCATGTTACTCATTTCTTAATTAGTTTTTTCCTTCTTAGTTTAATATAGATTTTTTTTTTACTTTAAATTATACAAAATCAAACGAAAAGTTAGCTTTTAGCTTTTAGCTTTTGAATCTAAATCTTCACATAATACTAGTCACACTTACCATTTTCTTAATATTTTTTAGGTTCAAGGGAACTGCCATTATAATGGCTGCATATGCGACAATAAGGGTCTGTTTGATAAAAAAGTTGAAAAAGGATTGAAAAAACAATTTTAGTTTCATGAGAAGTTGAAAAAGTGGTTTGGTAAGATGCTGTCTTTTTTTCCTTTTTCATGGAAAACTTTTCTTACCTATCAGGCTATCATTCAAAGAATTGGATTCCAGGGAAAAACCAAAAAAAAAGTAATAGAGCCTGAGTTCATTCAGTCTTTCATTTCTTTTACATTTTGTTCTGTAAATTTGTGTATTTACGGAGTCGGCCTCTATTTTGGCATCTTTTCAATATATTTACTTCCAGAATTGATTATATTAGTGGAAAGAAATTATCATACTTGTAATGAAAAAATTCATACCTTGTCATCCTCGGGTTTCCCATTGATGTTAAGGTCAGCAGAATACATCTCAGCAGAAAAGCATTGTGGGGTATCCAAATGTACAGACAAGTTTCCAAGCCTCGAATCTAGAGTGAACCACGAAGGAATGCTTACCTGAACAAGTAAAATAGAAGTCAAAAGGAAAATAGACCATAATATTTAACCAAAAAAAAATACACTCATTTGTATGACCCATCAATCCCTACCATCTCAAACAGCTCTTCTTTCTTCTTCTCAAATGACACCTAAATCAACAAAGATAAATAATTAAACGAATATAATGGTAAAAAACAAAATAGCAATGGCTTCAGATACATTATACCCAGAAAGAAAATGCTTATATTACTATCTCAGTATAACTACTACACTTCCTCAAGCCAGGTGGAACATCCCCAACAAATATGTAACACTCTAGTCACATATGAAGTATTAAGTCCTATGGGTATAGATACGCCAATGCAGATGTTTCAAGAAAAATAGGATATGGATAAATTTGGGGATTCATTGAATATTATATATGTTTATATGCATGTATAATAGTACATAAAATAATAAAAATAATATGCTATTGCCATTGTTATTACTATTATTATCATATTGTACGTGTACAAATGCAAGCTCTCTTGGGGGTTCTGCTAAAGCATTGTGAGAAATAGGTTTGATATTTTGAACAACTGATAATTTACGATATTATTTCCTTCTCAGTAAGTCCAAAAGTTTTATAATGCTTAATGTTGGCCTCCCTATAATTTAAAAAAGAAATGGCACTTGGATTTTAGGGTTATAATTACAAATTAACCCCCAAAAAGTATCCCCTGGTGTATACAGCGTATCCCCACGTATCGGAATTTCCACAGATTAAAGAAAAAATAAGGATATTCTAAAATTCATATCCAATATATATCGGATATGGATTTGTGGCCCTTTGAGAAGTATCCATGCTGCATAGATTAAGTCGAGAAAAAAAGGAATAGTTACCTGTCCATAGTCCTCAACCACAATGCCCCTCGTGATCTCCCACAGCTTCACGGACTCGGCAGCATCCTAGCAAAGGCAAATCCCACACAGGAGTTTATAGATCACATTCGACAACCGATTTGTCGTGTAACGGGAGATCCTTGGCTTATATGTGGGTTCACTGAACCTAAAATACAACTTGGGCTAGCCATTTTGGGAAGAATCCAGGTTGTTGCATATGGTATTAGGGAGGACCCAGGCTCACTACCATGTGGACGTGTGGTCACTGTGTGTTGTGTGTGCAAGGCTAACAAAGATCCAGAATTGTTGGTGTGTGACCCCGCCCTAACGCGGACATTAGGGCCATAACAGGGGCAGTTTGTAAAGACACACATACCACGGCAGTGGTGCAATGGGGAGATCCTTGGCTTATATGTTGGTTCAATGAACCAAAATTACAACTTAGGCTAGCCGTTTTAGGTGAGAACCCAGTTTGTTACACATGCACACTTGGATTCACAAGATAAGAGAAGTATTAACCAAGAAGAAAAGGAAATATTGTTTGTCGGGATTTACAAAGAGTCAGCAAAGTATGTATTACCTTAGTCAAAACATGCCTCTTATTGTTTAAAATTTCATGCTGTACAATTCCTGGAATTCCAGGGATGCTAAACGATGGTTCTCTATAAACGGGAACCTGCAACATTGTCGAAATTCAGTTAGTTAATTGAGAAAACTTAATTACATAAACAGAACTGACCACACATTTGTGAAGAATGTAAATAAACTGACAAGTACTTGACTCAAACACGATAAAAGATATATATAACGTCACATGGTCAATTCATTGAAAGTTTTCAAGACGAATTGAGCAATATTCTACTCCTACAAACTGAAAGTTGCTCCTATGTTTGTTGCAGAAATAAGTAATTAAAAGATGGGGTAGCTAATAGACCAGGGTTCAAGTCTATTCAGCAATCAATAGACCAGATAGTTCCACTCTTACTCTAGATGACATAGGTCCCACTTCTTAACCTTTCCGCCACCTGCTACCCATGTGGGTAACTAGGTCTAAGGGGTCGCAATCAGACCCTCTGAATTTTTCCAAAAACATTATACATACATATATATAATGAATAATAAGTAGTTAGGGGACCTAGATAAGGTGACTTCTCTTTCCCTCTTTCTCCATCCATCTATCTACAGACGGTTACAACCTATATGTACCTATACTCATGCATGCTGTTATTTTTCCCCCCTTTCTAAAGGAGGGGGGCTTCAACTTCTGCACTATGCGATAGCAATACCAGAGAAAGAGAGTCGAGAGAGAGATACAAAGAGGGAGGACTATTCCTTGTATTGTTCATCAATCGAGTGCAAGTACTCTAAGTGACTGACTGCATTTCAAAACCAACATAGATAAAGCATATCCTGTGCCAAAGAAGCAATGTCGCTCGACCATAATTTCATGTGTGGAAGTAGGTCACTTGTGGACCAAACACCTAAATCTACTTGCAATCTTAGTTTTCAGCATGCTACTAACTAGTTTATCATTTCTATTATAGCGTCTTCATTCTCCAGTCCTCATACTTTGGCTAAAGCAGAAACATGGCATCAACAAAGGTCATAAAAGCACTTTAATAAACAGCATAGTTATTCATAATGGAAGGAGCCAACACTTCACTAGCTACTTATCTGTCACCTATTGATACTTTCAGTTGCTCAACATAACAAGAATTGAAACAATAACAGAAGGTCAGAAGCAACTAGGATGAAGAAAAGAAGATGAAAGCCAAAATTTCAAACAGAGATCTTTCTTTGAATTAGTCTAACAACTCCTTGAAAAACTATTAGGATTATGTGTCAATTAACATTTGGGTGTCTAGTTGGAACATGCTATACGTCATATAAATCTTGAATCATACTCGATGGTGTTTGTTAACCATGATATTCATTATGATTCCTTCTCCTAACAGCTTAAGCTTTTGGGAGAGATGGTTCATAACAAGGTATCAGACGTTGGTTTTCTGGGAAGTCCAAGGTTCAAGCCTTGGCACCTCCATTTCCCATTTGTTAATCCGAAATTCGAAATTCGTTTGCTCTCCACGTGCGAGTATGGGGTTGCACGTGAGGGAGGGTGTTAACCATGATATTCATTATGATTCCTTCTCCTAACAACTTAAGCTTTTGGGAGAGATGGTTCATAACAGTGTTCAATGTAACTATAAACAAATTCCTGTAATCCATAACATTATCTTTTACTCACAACAAAATAAGAACCTTGGAATTTTTCAATGTTAATGTTAGATTTAAGGCATGGATAAACAATCTATATAGGAGAATAAGAGAAGGAGAGGACATGGAGAAATTGGGTTTGTACTTCTTGAGATAGATAGATGAGGCAATTACTTAGAAGTATATTTTGTGCTACAGCTCTTCCTATCTGAATTAGTTAACCTAGTTCATCACCCCTTTCTATTTAGACTATCATAAGTATCAATAACTACACTATGGCCCAACATTACATAATAATCCCAAACTAACCACATAAAATAAATAACTCTCAAACACTCACAACAATTAATAGGCACGAAATCAAAGATTTTACATACATCATCATATGATATTATGATCCTACTCTTTCCAAATTATGAGGCATATATACATATGTGCATTTGTAGTTGCATGGGTATAGTGAGTATGGATTTTATCCTCCACTGAAATTAACTTCTGTCGTGATGGTCTTCGCATGTAACTTATCAATTTCTCAAATTACAAACAGAATATACATTTTCATAAAGAAACACAAAGCTTTACCATGAGAAACTAACGGAACTAAAGTAGTTACAAGAAAGGAGAAACAAAAACCTTAATACTTGGATGTAGTCACAAACATTTTAATTTAATCCTCAAAGAAATCTATACAAAATAATTGCGAGAGCCGAAATATATACAACCAAGGATGTATATTGTTTGATAAAAAAAGCTGGAAAATGATTTTAAAAAAGACTAATTTTATGAGTTGGAAAAAGAGATACGTGAATTGAAATGTTATATTACTTTTGGGTTTTCCATGGAATAAAATTCTTGGGGTGGTGGGTAAGAAAAAATATCCATGGGAAATAAGGAAAAATGGAGAACATCTCACCAAATCACTCCATCTTTCCAACTTCTCATGAAAATTAGTAGTGTCTTCAAGCAATTTCAACTTTTTTATCAAACGCGTCGTATGGGTCAAACTATTTTTAGAGAAAGTTGCAACAAAGGAATAAACATGACTCACAGGTGTAGATCCTTCTAAGGAAGCCCTTGCCCTTGAAAACGACAAGTTTCCAGCCAAGAAAGAACCACCTCTTTGGAAAACCTTCTGAGGATTACGGCCTTCAGCAGGCCATCTATGTACAGAAGAATCCGTAGTTGCAACCCATATACCATCATTATGCAAAGCCAACTGCAGAATAGGATGTTCCTTCGTGCAAAGCAATATACTCTCCCTTGTTGCCAAGTCTGTCAAATACAACTGCACATATAAACAGAACTCAACTTAGAAAAGAGGACTGTGATTATCAGAAAACTATACCAGATGCTGAAAAGATGAAAGGGCTTTTCTGAATTTGCTATATGCAAAACTAGACTGAACCCCCCCCCCCCCCCCCCCAAAAAAAAAAAAAACACAACCCAACGTTTTCATTATCGTAGACTTTGCCCCCTGTATGCAAGGGAATCTCAAAGAATTACGGCCAAAAAGGGGGTTAAGTCAAAGGACTACGTTAAGACCATTACAGATCCCCCCCCCCCCAAACACACACACAAAAATAAAATGTAATTCTTTGAGATTCCTATGCACGCACTAGGCAAAGTCTAATGACTATGAAAACAGAGGGGTTAAGTCTAAATTTGCATTAAGAACAAGGGGCAAAGTCAAAAACGCCTGAAAAATTCAGGGAAAAGCTGTATTGTTGACTTGTAGAACTGAAACTCACAGAAAGGTCTCTTCCACCGCTATAAACATGACTAAACGTGGGGGTACTGGCAAGTGCCCACACAGAATCTGTATGAACGGCATAAGAATGTACACACCGCTGCTGGCCAAGATCCCAGAGTCTACAAATGGAAAAATACGATAAAAGGTGGTCAACTAGATGCAGAACAACAAGAAACAACTTAACTGAACCCATTATATTATATCCTTCGATGATGAAAAAAAAGCACAGGGAACAATCTTTACTAGTTTAGTGCAAAATTGCGAAACTTGAATTGGGTTGGTTTCAGATTTTATGGCAGGATTAGATTTCAGGAAGCTTTTCCCTTGGGTTTTTACATGGTGTTTGGATTTATGATATTTGAACAGGCAAGGCTGGAGCTGTCTTTGGCCACTACAAAGAAATTCACTAATTGCTGTTGAAATTTCAGTTCAGTGGCTAATTTGGATCTAGGTTTAAGAGTAATGGTTACATAGAATAGGTGAAGGATGACAATGGAGGCAGGCTTCTGGGAAGTGGAAGCACAATACTTTTTTTGATAAGAAACAAGAATTTATTGCAACAAAACAAGAGAATGTACAAAGGAGAGCAGGTAAAGCCCAATGGATGAGGAATCCATTGAGACTAGACCATCTACCGACTGCTAAAAACCAATTGCATCATACTTAAGCACTCTTAGAACCACTTTTGCATCTCATCCTGAATTCAATTGCATCATAGTTGTGGGATAAGACAAACTAGCGACTGGATGATGCAATCAATGTAGAAAATATTTGAAATTTGCATAGGGTGGCTGGTTATGCCAGGAAAATATAAAACAAAGGCCTATATTTTTATTTTCCGGTACATCATCAAATAGATGCCCTGGTTCGAGGGGATGGGAAGGGGGTTCAAAACTTGGAGCAACTGCTTTCAAGGGGGTCATTTTAACACTCAGCTAAAGCAAGGCCATTCTGCTTACTTCAATTTTAGTGGCAGTGGTTTAGTAATTTGGGGCAGCAGTGATGCACTATTGATCTCGGCGGCTTGGAACACTATTCAGTGGATGTTGTTGAAGGTGATGGGAGAATCTTAGAACATTAGTTATGGGTAACAAGAAAAACAATTTGAGACAAAGCTAATCTTAGTCCAACAAACTCTCAAGAAAGACAAAGGTAAATTGCATTTAACAAGACACAAGTACTTGTTAATCGTAACAATTTGAGACAGTGATACAAATCAAGATTGACCAATTAACAGAAAAGAGAATACAAAAAGATCAAGGTCTGGTTCTAAAACCATTCATTGCATATTTTCTGCAACTTCGCACTTGTTTTGTTCAAACCATCAATTGTTAATTTACATTCACAATTGTCTTCATCTGTTCTCTATCCATCTCTAGTGCAGCCCTCTCCCTCTCTACCTATTTTGTCTCTGTTTCAATTTTTCTAGGGAATTCTTTATTGCACCAACTAAACATGATTCCAAAGATGGCCTAAATTTATAAAATAACTTTCTTGGGTTGTCATTTTAGCAAATCCAGATATCAATATAGATATAGAATGCCTCTCAAATGATTTACTTTGAACATTAGTTATTTAGATTAATTCAACAGGCCAATTCCCCACGGATTTTGAAGCTGCAAGTCTTGATTTGTTTTTCGTTAGAGAAATTAATTTTGGCAGTAATTGGTTTTTGTCTGATTTAAGTGATTGTTTACAAAACCATTGTGATCATACATAGTGTTCACACAAAAAAAAATTACATAGAATATGCAATGAAAACCAAACCTTGATCTTTTTGTTTTCTCTTTTATGTTAATTGGTATTTGTATTGTTGTCTCAAATTGTTACGAATAACAAGTTCTTGTGTCTTTAACCCAATTTAGTAAAACAAATAACACGAGTTTTGTTACGAAATAATAGTATTCACCTACTATTAGGTACTCCTAATCATACAAAATACAGCAGACACAATTATGAGCATATTCCAAGCTAAGTCACCCTGACATTCCATAAAACCCCAGGTTTTATAAAGTCAGAAAGTGATTAGTGTAAAGAAAAGGTGCACGATATCTACCTGATCATGGAATCGGAGGATCCTGATAAGCAGAACCTGCAATAATGAAAGTCAAAATTTGTTACCATACAAATCGTCACGTTATAACTATAGTTAACTAGCCACGCATCCTCAGCTTGAATGATAATCGGTAGGCTAATAAATAGTTCCCACAAGAAATGATAATTGGTAGGCTAATAAATAGTTCCACTCAAAACGCATTTCAAGCATCCAGCAAGGTTCATCTTACGAAAAATATTTTGGATTGGGGGCAACTCCCATAGCGTGTCCAATTGTAAACTGATTGGAGGATCAAAACATGCACTTGGGAATTAATCAAGTGCCCTAGATTCCCAGATACCTCTAGTTATCCTATATATATATATATACGAATAAAATGAAAGTGTTAGTGGATCAAGACTTCTGATTCTACAAAAGGAATACTACACGCCAAAGTTCCATTCGTTTCGCTCTTTGGATCATTCCAGTTTATCCTAGATTCCAACGTCTTGTTGAAATTTTGAAGGGAATCCAAGATTCCTAGGAAAGGAGAATTCCATACATCCATTCCCATATTCAATGGGGGAAAACAAAGAGGATTCCTGGGAATCCTTTTCTATTTTTTATCTTTGACAAAACTACCCTTCTTTCTAACAAATAACCAAACATTTTTCATTTGCGATATGATAAGGTAATATTTAATGATATATTATAATACGGTAACTAATTTTTTTTTTGGATCAGAAACTAAGATTATAGATATAAAAAGAAGATTACAAGCAAAAGGGAGACTGAGAGTGGACAAGATGTCCACAGCCAGCCCCAAAAAACAGAGAAAAAACATAAAAATCACAGAAGACATCCACCACCTCAACACACAACAAAAAGACAACCTACCCAAACCTACACTAAAACCAACCAACAGAAATAACTATAGAACCGGGCTAAAAATACTACTTTCCACCACTCTGCTACACCAAAGCAGCTTTCCAATCTCTAGCTATATCAGAGACCGAAAGACCTCCAAACCCATTTGAAGAAAACGCCCACAAAGATGCCAATGCCTTGATTCTGAGCCAAATCTCTACCACATTTTCCTCCTTGCCTTCAAAGATTCTGGAATTCCTCTCTCTCCACACACACCATAAAACCGCCAGACAACTACTTCTCCATAACTTTTTAGACTTCTTCTTATCACCCTTAAAATACCATCTCTCTATAAGAAGATTGTGCCACGAACTTGGAAGAGCATCAACCATGTCAAAGTCACTACGGATATTGCACCAGATAGAGTGCACAAAAGAGCAATGCAAAAGCAAATGATCTAAGCTTTCCCCACTCCTCTTGCACATAACACACCACGAGGGAGATAATTGTAGATACAACCTTCTGATCTGCAACGAATCTGCCGTACTTACCTTCTTGTGCGCAGCAAGCCAGGCCAGAACTTTCACTTTTGACGGTACTCCATTCTTCCAAACTATGTCATGAAGCTCAAAATCCCCTGCTACAGTGGAACGTGTAATAATCTCAAAGAATGACTTTGTTGTGAACTGACCAGATTTATCTCCCACCCACACTCTGGAGTCCCTTCCACTTCTAGAAATATTACAATTCCCAATAAACCCCAACATTTCCACATACTCAAATTCCTCTTCTACCGTGAGATTTCTTCGAAGAAGAATGTTCCACACAACATCATTATTTGAACCCCAACTCATATTAGACGCAATTGACGCCTCCGGATGGATAGCCAATCTAGCTATTCTAGGGAATTTAACAGACAGAGTTACTTCACCCACCCATTTATCACTCCAAAACCAGATCTTAGCACCATTGCCTACTTTATATCGGATATTTCCCATAAATTTCTCTAACCCTCCAGAAATTGCCTTCCAAGGATTGCGATGTGTCCCCCTAGACACCGCATTAGAATCCCACCCATTTTCTTGAAACCCATATTTACTTTTAATAATAAAGTGCCAAAAAGTGTTTTGTTCTTCCGGGAACCTCCATAACCACTTCCCCAACAGTGCTTCATTTCTATTTATCAATTTTCCAATGCCTAACCCTCCCGCCTTCTTGCTACGACCAACCTTCCCCCAGCTCACTAAATGCTCCCCCTTCCCCCGATCAAACCCCTCCCATAGAAAATCTCTCATTAATTTTTCAATGCTTTTGGCTACTGTGACTGGAATTCTAAAGAGAGAGAGATAATAAAGTGGAATACTCTCTAAAACCGATTGAATGAGAGTTAACTTCCCACCCTTCGAGATACAACCCTTCGCCCAACCCTTAAGTCTCTTACCAATTCTTTCAATGACCGGACTCCAAAAACCTAATCTCTTCGGGTTGTCCCCCAATGGCATCCCTAAGTAAGACATAGGCCAGCTCCTTATCCCACACCCCACTTCATTGGCTAACGCTCTCAATTCCTCCTCTTCAATATTTATACCCACTAACTCACTTTTGGACATGTTTATTCTCAAACCCGACGCATACCCAAAAATGTCTAAAATGCCAACAAGGTTACCGATTTTTACTACATCCTTAGAAAGGAAAAAAACGGTATCATCGGCGAATTGTAAGTGTGGCAAGTTCACCCTATCCCTCCCAATAGCGAACCCCTCCACCATGCCTCTACTCTTTGCCCTCTCCACCAATAAATTTAAAACATCCGAGACTAACACAAAAAGAAAAGGAGAAAGAGGGTCCCCTTGCCGAAGCCCTCTCGACACCTTGAAATTCCCTCTTGGTCTCCCGTTCATCATCACAAAAAAATTAATCGACAACAAACATCCTCGGATCCACCTCCTCCACCTACTACCAAACCCTTTCTTTTCTAACACATGGTCAACAAAGTTCTATTCTATATGATCATATGCTTTTTCAAAATCAATTTTCATCACCACCCCCTCCCTCTTTCTATCCCTATACTCCTCCACTCCCTCATTAGCAATAAGACTAAATCGAGAATTTGTCTACCTTTTACGAAAGCCCCTTGCATCAAACCCACCGTCTCACCCAAAACTTCCCTCAACCTTAAGGATAGCACCTTGGCCATTACCTTGTAAAGGCTGGTGACAAGGCTAATAGGTCTAAAATCTTTAAGTTTGAAAAAGGCAGCCTTCTTCGGAATAAGACAAATGTAAGTGGAATTTGAGCACGCATTCACCACCCCATTGTCATAAAATTCCCTCAAAACTTCCATAACATCCTTCTTAATCACTTCCCATCCCATCTTGAAAACCTCCAACGTGTACCCATCCGGACCTGGTGATTTACTACCTTCACTAAGAGTCTATCGCAGCTTTAACTTCTTCTTCCTCAAAAGGTCTCTCAAGCCATTCTTTACTTTCGGAACTGATCGGACTCCACTCCAATCCATCAAATCCCACGTTAGACCTCTCCTTTTTAGTGTACAACCGCTTGAAAAACTCCACTAGTTCTTTCTCAATCTCATTCTCACTCTCATCCGTCACCACCAACCCATCCTCCTTTTCCAGCTTACTAATTAGATTATTTTCATACAGAATAATATATTAGCAAGTGATTCTCAATATGAGCAAAGAAGAGTTCTGTCCAAGTCAAACATTGACTAGGAATCTCAAATGCCAGGAAAGGAGCTTCCTGGAATCTAGAATGTCAATTACTTGCCTAAAACTCAAACGGCCATCTTATCAGAAGGGGTGTTTCAAAGAAGTACGGGCTAGAGCAAATATGTTGTTGCCCGAATAAAATAAACATACTTCGTCACATGTTTAAAAACTCGAAAATACTAGTCCGTGTGTTCATGCATATTTATGCATTACGCTAAACCACATAAACCTTTTCCTTGCTAAGTTATAAAAATTATAGAGTTCAAATACAGCAAGGATACACTCACAAAACAATATCTTTGAGAATATCTGGATTCCAAAATAGGATAGTAAATGATAGCTTTTAAATCCAAAGATGGAAAGAACAAAATTAACAACTTACATTCTAAAGATTTTTGATGGTTTTATCTTTTAAACCCTAACTTTTTAAAATTCCCCTCATACCCCCTTTTAAGATTAAAAAATTGCAAAATTAAGTCCAGCCATATCTATGCCACACATTTGTATTATATAGAAGTCAAATTTGTCAAATAACACGACTGTTAATTAATTATAGTATTGGATACACATCAAGGTATCGATGCAATATAAAAACTATACCCATATCCAATGCTCCATTTTTGCACTTTTTGGAGTATTTATGCTTCATGGACTAAGTTTTGAACAAAGCACTAACCGCTATCTAGTTAAACCTAAGAAATCAACTTCGTCTAGACCAGTAATTACAAACATTATTGACAAATGGAAGCAACTTCAAGTTCACTCAATATCACCAGAAAGCAAACTAAGCCCAACAAACCTCCCAGTAGAATCCAGCAGCAAGGCCCTAACATTATCAGTATGGCCTCTAAGCTTCATGGTCTTAGAACCACTTCTTGGGTCCCAAACACGCACAACCTACAGGAAACCAAAACACTGTGATGAAATCCACTTAAAATAATGAAGCCAACCATTCCCAAGACATTAAGGGTCCATTTCATAAAAAAAGGTTGAAAGATGATAGAAAATATACTAACTTTTATGAGAACTTCGAAAAAGAGATGAGAGGTTTGGTAAAATAATTTACTATGTTTTGGGTTTTCCATGGAGAAATTCTTCTGGTGGCGGCAAGAAATATTTTCCATGCAAAATAAGTAAAGAATGGAGAACATAAGTCAAATCACTCATCTCATTTCCCATCTTCTCATAAAAATTTAGTAGCTTTTTCAACCATTTTCCAACTTTTTTATCAAACGGACCCTAAATGATCATAACAATACACACAAGTAAACAAAGAAAGGAATCAACAAACAAGTCTTTAAACTACTCATCCTGCATTAGGTAATTAACAAAAATAACTAACCTAACTAACAGAGTTTACCTTCTCAGTTCCGCCAGAAACAAGAAGGGTCCCACTATCATTCATTGCCAAAGCATAAACCGACTCCTTATGGCCTTTAGCAGCAATAGGAACATATCCTGGAGACTGAGTTGTGTGTAAAGAAATGTTGTTGCTTGAGCCAATAGTGCGTAGACTAGTAATGGGTAGTGAATTCCCCGAACCGATGGTACCATTTGAACAATCATCTTCCATTGCATCACCTGACTTAGAGAGTGGAGCAAGAGCAGCTTCAAGATCCCATACGAAGACCTCACCACCAAGGCCACCAGATGCAACGATATTGCTCTACAATGATGATACCATAAAAGGATAAGAAACTAATCGCAGTAAGGCCTCGTTTGGTTTTTGAGTTTTGGGAAAGGAATTGATGTCCTTTCTTGGCATTTGAGATTCCTTTCCAATGTTAGGTTGAGACTGGAAATCTCATTTACACGAATTGAGACTAACTTTCACATATAGTAATTAAATATAAAATCAGTTTCATAAAATTAGCTACTACTCCCTCCGTCCCAAATTACTGGTCCCTTTTGGGGAACTCAACTTATTAAGGACCCAACATCATCATTACACTTTTTGGCTTAATTTACATGGACTTTCCCTTTTTACCCTTTACTTTATTCAAAACTTTTACTTTAAAAGTGAAAGTACAAAAGGGCAAAATAGGTATGCATTTACTTTTTATGGAAAGTGGACATTTATTTTGGGACATCCAAAAAAGGAAAGAGGGACTAGCAATTTGGGACAGAGGGAGTATATGATAATATATTTTTAAATATTCTTTAGTATAATTCAAAAGAAAAAATTTAGTTAATTGTTAAAAATAGGGTAATTTTGTCAAACATGAAAAAAAGGCGAAGGATTCCCAGGAATCCTCTTAGCTTCCTCCCATTGAATATGGTAATGGATGAAGGGAATTCTCCTTTTCTGGGGATTTTGAATTCCCTTCTAGAACTCCAACCAAGCATTGGAATCTTGAATGAATGGGAATTTAGGATTTCAGGAACAATCCAAAGAACAACCAAACGGAACCTAACAGTAAAACATATGCCTTTCACTTGCATGATCAAATCAAATATGAAATTAGCAAAGACTAACCTCAAAGGGACATTTCTTGATTCAGGTAAAAGGATATAGGAAATTGCCAGAGAACTTACATTTTTTTCTGCGGTAGCCAGACAAGTTACATAATCTGAATGTTGACGGAGAGTCCTGACGCATGTTCCATCAGACAAGCAATTCCATGCCTAGTACATCTCAACAGAAAATTAAATAAACTAACAAATGAGTGGAGAGGTTAATGAACAGATTGAAAAGTCAACTATAGCTTTTAATATAGGCAAACCTTGACTGTAGTGTCTGATGAGCATGAAACAAGGGTATTACCACCTGCAAGGACAGCATCATTGACCTGAAAAACCCAAACTTCATTCAATGTTAACAGAATCACTAAACATGAGAAATTATACTGCTGTGACTTAAAATTTGTTCAAATGAAGATAAAAATCTCTCATACTTCAATTCACAAGGTGTTTCATCAGAGTTTCGGTTGGTGTTTCAATTCGCATGTACATGGGTTGAGCCCATTTAGCTATTTATCAGATACACTTATGACTCGTTAAAAATAATATATTCTAAGTCTATAACGAGGTTTGAGGGTAATACCCAATCAACATGTGATTCAAATGTAGCAGAACAGGTTGCACTATCTTCAGCCAATTCCCATCTCTTTAACCTGCCATCACGGCTTCCAGTGAAGAGGAAATCTTGCCCATCTGGTGCCGATGACTTCAATACAGCCAAACAATTTATACCTGCACAATGCTGAAAATAGAGGGAGATTCAAAAGGGAGCAACGTGGAATTTTTCAGTCAAAGGTCTGCTACCAAAGGAATAGCAAAATAATACAATTTCTTGATAAATGTCGAGAGTTCCATAATTGTCTGACTAGAATTTGACTTATTTCACTTGGAAACATGGCAAGGGAAGGCTAAAATTTTACTTTGAACATAACAAATGACTACCAGCAATTCCAACAATTATATAGAAGTTTTTCCTAAAAAAATAAGGAAATAAAATAAATAAATAAATAACTATAGCCAAGGACTAGAGTTGAATTTTTATTAAGAAATTGTGGGCAACACAAATGGAGGTAACTCTCTCCAGTCAACCATCCGTTGCAAGGATTCTGAACCTGCCCCTGACAAGGCACGGGCCTGCATGCCTGCCGCCATTGAGCTCTTCTCTGAAGACTTGCTTTCGCTCTGGATCTGCCAGCTACTGTGGGATACTGCATTTTTAACCATGTAATGAAACCCACCTCCTCAATTTAGAAATCATAACTTCTCAATTCTGAGATGGGTGCACTTGCCATTGAGCAAGAAGCTCATGTGCAATAAGAATATAGTTCATTTTCCATCATCCATAAAACACAACAACCATATTTATATGACTTGCAACAAATAACTGAAAAAAATAGTAACGGAAATGCTGCTTACATTCCTCGAGGCAATAATAATAAAAGTATTGGTGACAAAGCACATTCAACTACCTTGTCCCTATGTTAGGAATTAGGATCCAATAAATTTGACTTCACTAATAACTATTTAATTGATGATATACCAGAGGAGCTAAGTAGCCAACCATTGAGTTCAACATCAAGGACATGGTATTGAATTGATTTTCAAACAATATTACGGAAACAGATATCTGCAACCACCTTAGGGATAAATACATATATTGTTTAAATTTAGCAGCCAAAAGATAGTAGAAAGTGGTTTGTCATGATAACTATTAAAACCAAATCTTACCCCTTTTTGCCCACTCCAACAGCAATAGGGACATATATTAACAGATTTTCACCACCCGTGGTTGGTAAAAAGAAAAAAAGAAGCAGCAAAACAAGGGTTCCAGGTGGAACGGTCCGCAAGGAATTTACATGAAAATACCCTACGTTAAACAAGGTGATTTATTTTAAAAAAACAAAATAATCAAAATGAGAAGTATCAATAGATATTGAAAATGAAGCCTCACCTTTGTGTCATAAGCATCATTCAACACATAAGTCAACCTCTTCTCCTTGCGGGGGCGAACTGAATTGCCCGTGTTCCCTGCACTTGCTACGCGATGCATTGCACAAACCCCTAAAGGACATACTAACGAGTTAGCTATAAACAAAATAAGATTCAACGTTGATATGTGCTTGAGGATGAAAGGTACATGAGGATTGAATGCTAAAATGGTGCATTTTTGTGGGGCTTTTCTATGCCCTATAAAGTCCTAAGATGCTAACAAAATAGTCAACGTCTTCTATCCTGTTTCTTTTTGGAATTATTTATCATATATTTGCTTTTCAGAATCTTACACTAAGGATACATAAAAGATCATTTCTTTCAAATAAGAGTTCGGTAATCTACTGATATACATGTGACAAGTGTGAGCATGTATAACTAGAAAGTCATTTATCTAGTTAAAATACCATTTTCTATGCAACCCCTTGAGGCCTTGATCCATCATTGGAACCATAGATGGACACCAATTTAATTTGGTCAAATTTCAAGGCTGAAACTATTATATATAATGATTGATTAAAATATAGAAACACACTTCACAGAAAAAATGGCTGGCATTATTATAGAAGCAAGCTGAAAAGATCAGTACAGCTAGAATAAGAGTTCTAAGATGGCAGTTGCTCCATGAAAAAGGATAAAAGAGAAATCAATATTGCTTTAAAAAGCTTAGATGTAACAAATCAATAAACATGGATAATCTCCTTTTTTTGCCAGGGTTGATAAATACTAGATTAAGAATCCCACGATACTGAGAGATATAGCCTTTTTTTCTTCCAGGAGACATTGAAGCTCTGTTATGGCCATCAATACAATCGCTTGTAAAAAAACAAAAATAAATAAAAGAACTAAATCTACAATATTTCAAGTAAATTATGTCATTCCAAAACCATCTCCTCGTTTTCTACATTCAAAAACTTCTCTATCCATAATTTTCTAATAAATTATTGAAAATTAACTTAAAGTAATATAGTTCCTTTCTTTAGTTACTCATTGGGCCAGATTTGAATACTTATGGGTTATGGGTTGGGAAGCAAAACCACCGCACCCCCAATAGAGATACGCACTTACCAATAACTAACCTTCACACCTAAACCTGCTAACCAGTTCCCAAATGATCAATCTTCCCTCCCATAAACTTGACCAAAGGAATCCCTCATCATTCTCTCATCCAATCTGTCACAAAAAAGAAGCGCAAAAGGGAAAATGCAAAGAGAAATGTATGTAATGTCACCCCCAAAAAGGAAAGTATGTTGCTTCCATCATTGGTCACTTACACTGCAAACTGAGCTAACGCTCAATCTGAGGCTCCTCATTAACACCTGTTACATTGCTCTTACCCCACGTTAATCCTCAATTAAAGAATTAACTAAGGGCCTATTTGGTTGTGTAAATTGCCTAATTTTAAAATTAATTCACTTTCAGTTAATGAATTGTAAATTTGTGCATCTATAAATAATTCAATTCGAATTCACATGGAGTGTTTGGAAGACTTACAAGAGAAATTGCAAATGTTAGAATAAAAAACATGTTTTAAATTTCTCTCTGTTATTTAAAATATTGTATAAAGGCATCAACATCAAGGGTAGACACTAGAGAAAATATAGAGTTGGAGTGAATTCCCTAGCTCTAGAGCTAGGCAATTTCAAGTTTTGCTTGAAATGACTTAATTTGAGTATTCATGAATCAAGTTGAATTGTCAAATTAACAAATTTACAATTGTTCAATTTTCACAACCAAACACATATAAATGTAAAAATTATAATTGACAATTTGAGGGAGAACCGAACAGGCCCTAAAGAAACTGCGATAATAACAATATGTTCCTAAAACCCTCTCAACATTCCTCTGACAAATCTGATGTCATCTGAATACTAGAGATAAGACACCCTAACACCCTATTTCACTACTACACAGCTCCAAACCAAATCGACCACACATATTCACATTTGTTAATCAACTTCCTCAAGATGTCAACTACAACTTAAGTAGAAATCGGGAAGAATGACCTTGTCTTAATCCTCTCAAAGCCTAAAACCAAAGGCTTATGTTCCAATAACACGGAGTTAAATAGTAATTAAAACAGCCAAAAGCTCTTCGTCATATAAGCTTGTCCAATAAACCTCAATTCACCATATCATAAGCCTTCTCTTAGTATCACCTAATACCACACTTGCAACAAATGCAGCACAAAAACTGTCTTCCTCAAATGAAAAGCAATGTGTTAGGGGGATATAGTCTTTGAATCGGATAGTTACTAAAATATAGATTGAATTTGTAGCTGAGACAAATGGGTTAATATGATTTGTGATATTATAAATCTTCTTTATATTCAATCAGTTAGCATCCACTGACACATATGGACTTAATTAAATCAATAGATCCAGCAACAGAAACCGTAAACTGAAAGTAAATTTTTCATTTAATCAAAATCAATCTAGATTTTGTCATATAATTCAAGATCCAGAATGGAATTTGATGAATCAACACTTTAGGCAATCAATGTTCAACGATATACGATATCATGGATGAATAGAGGAAATATTTATCAAATACACAATTTGCTGTAAATATCCCAGCAGCCTCCTCAGTGGATCAACTCAAACTTCCTCAGTATCATATTATTTCACATTCTGCACTTGGGTAAATACAAAATTTAAGTTAGGAGCAAATTTTCGGCTTAAAGCCTTAAAATCATTTGAGTCATAAAACCAATACTAAGTTCACCAGCCAAATACAACCATGGACCACCACCGGTGCAGCTCATGTTCGAAAATTTGAGAAATTGTCTGCCATCTTTTCTTGTAGCATAAAGGAAATATATAAAATCAAGCCAGCAGCAGAGGAACTTAAAAGCATTAAATAAGACCGAAGTACACTTCAATTTAACTGTGCAGGCTCCCAAGCAAACCGCCATCATTGAACATTATTAGCAAATCTGGAAATAAGTTTTGCAGTAGCCTATTTGTCTATATTGATATATGGTGGTAATAAGGGAGATTGATTTTCTAATCTGAAAATTGTTTAGGGGATAAAAGATTGGAGAAGCTGAGATGGAAGATGCCCTTTAATAGTTGTGATGCTAGATGTATGAAGGGTAAATTAGACCTACAGTGCCTTTGGCATGGGTTACCACTAGTATCATATATGGTGGTAAAGATTCCCCAATCCGTACCCTCCAACCAGTTAGTGGTTCTTAAATCTACCAAAAGGTATCACCCAAGGTCGATGGAAGGCCTCTCTCCAAGGAACACTTATACTAAACATTTTGCATCAATTAATGCGTATTATTGCCACTTACGTTTTTATAGGAAAACAAAATGAACTTTGATACATGGTCAACAAATCCAAATCCTATAGTTTCTGCTAAGTTGTGTAATTGTGTTATGGGCAGACCACATAATTGTACAGATAACACAAAAACATTATCAGAACTAATATAATTAGAGAAGTTTTTTATTCCAAAATGGGAAAAAGTTTCAAACTTGTAACATTGTTCTTCAAAAAACAAAAAAGGCCAAGTCTATGCTTTAGTTTGTTTTCTTTTTTACATTCTAAACAAATTACACATTTCCATCCCTTTGACTTAATTTATTTTCTTTCTGTCTCTGTTTTTTCTAAGTTGGGGTATCGTATATAAGCTATTTTCATAATAACTAACACATGTGACTATGTAAATGATGTTGCATTGGTAGTAACAAACTAACATGGTAAGGGTTAACACCCAGTACTACTAGAGGCCCTAACTCTCAAATATGCAACTCACAATTATCTCATAATGTAACACAATTTATGCATGGCATTTTACCAACCATAAAAACATTTTTGCTTGTAGATGAAGAGAAGACACCAATTCTTTGATGCAATTCCTTTCCCACTAAAACCACATACCACGGAAGAACAAACAACAAAGTACTCCCCATATAAAACATCAGTAGAATCAGTCCTTAATACTGAACAGCAGTCTATTGTTCATTAAGCGGATGAAATAGTGTCTGCTTTCTCACCTCTTGATTAAAATTCAGCATTCAGCGTTAAGAACCAAGTCCTATGATGAATTCTTAATTTAACTGCGATAAAAATTTATTCTAGCAGTGTCTCGATTATTGTCCTTCCAGAGCTATAGATATAACATATATATATATACACGCTTGTTATTCTGATATAACATATATATATACACGCTTGTTATTCTGATATAAATAAATATATAATAAGGGTAAAATTGTACATTTTCATCAATTCAACATTCAAGCCAAATAAAACTACACCCATTTTCAAAGAAGCACTTAGAGTTCAGCGTTCAGCAATCGTGAATTTTGAAAACAAAGTAAAAAGTACAATTCTCATTACACAAACTAAACGAAGATAGTAGCTAAAATAAAAAAGCAAAGTGAAAAGTACAAAACTAAGCAAATTATAATACCCTACAACTCAACTATCTTGAATTTTGAAACTTTCAAAGTCAATCCCATATATTCAGATATACTAGGTAGATGGATAATTGGATGTTCAGAAAGAATGAAAGAGAAAAAGTGCTTACTATATACTGATCTGATCGGAGTTCAACCTTCAAATTCTTGCAGTGGAGTGAAATTTTGCATTCAACTGACACTCATGTTTTGATCGAAGTGGGGCTGGAAAAGGAGTAATTAGAGGAGGGTGTATAAATCAAAGTTTTGAACCCTAGAATTTGAGAAAAAAAAAATGGCCAAGTCTTTTGCTTTGGGTGTATCTTCGCTGCCGAAATTCGAAATTAATGGTAAGACTGTAAGAGAGAGAGATGCAAGGAAAAGCCACGCAAAATAAGCCGCACGAAGGAAAAAATATATATTATATTTCTTGGAGTACTCTAACAAAAAATTCTTGTATTTTTATTTTTTATTTAAATATTTTTATAGTCTTATATCTGTTAGAGCATTTAAGTCGGGTATTGTAAATATTAGGCCAAATTTACTAATCAGTAATTAAGTTTTAGTTTTGTACACAGAGAAAATAATAAAAATATACTTATACAAGCATTCTTCATTCGTATAAAATTTTGTACTTAAAAAATATATATATATTAAAAAAATTGTCATACGAATGTTGCTTACTCGTATGACCAAAATAAGAAAATGGTCATACGAGTGTCGCTTATTTGCATGGGCTCATACAAATAAGTCACACTCGTATGACTATTTTTTTATTTTTTTTTAAACACAAAATTTCATATAAATGAAAGACGCTCGTATGAGTAAAATTTAGTGGTATATTAAATTTATCCATTCTCTACCATATATTCCTATTTTTTATCTGTTTACTTTCTTTGCTGTGACGAGGGGTATGGTAAATTTATCAATTTACCCTACCGATGTGGATGCTCTTACCAAATCAAGTATAACTTTATAAAATACAGTTAATAACATATTCATCCCAATTTTGTACTTACAACTAAATCTCTTGATATAGTGGTATAAAATTATATTACTTACACAATCTTAAAGTCGATTTGCAATTTTCAAAGTCAAATTTTAATATTGTTAAAATAATATTTAGTCAGCAACAACCACACACCTCAATTAAAAAATAACATAAAATTTAATATAATTCAATTGAGATAGTGATCAACAATGCGTGATATTATCGACACTAAATTTGATGATTAAATTGGAATGTTTTATATGAACACCATGATTAATAATACCAATCAATAACATAAATGGGCTCAAGCAAAGCGCAATACAACCACCCGACTCAAGTATGAAGTGAGCCAGCCTCATTTCACTAATTTAGTGATATGTTCACCTCTTATATGAGTGGTGAAGTGGTTTGTCCACCCTTTTGTGGGTGGTTGTTGATGATGATGTATATGGTATTGTTCGTGGCGGATCGCATGGTTGGTGACACAGAAAGAAGTTAAAGCTGCTCTCTCGGCTCGGTTGGAAAACTTTCATGAGAGTGACGCGAAGTAAAGTTTGCTTATTCACTATTTGACCAGTGAATTATGTAGTTCATAGTATAGTTATGGCGACAAACTTCTATGTCTGACTCCATGTAAGTCATTTTGATTTTAATAATCAATAAAAAAAATCGTATGGCCCAATTTTCATAGTGGTTAAAGTAAATAAAATTACTATTAAAAGTAAATCACTCGATGGTTCACTGTTAACAAATGATTGATGATTTGATTCATAAAGATTAAACTCATATCCTCCTTTTACAAGAAATTAGGTGTTCATCATTAGTTTATTTTTTCAATGAATTATTTATATTTGCGGTAAAACAAATGTGTTATAGGGTTCGAAGAATAACAAATTTTAGATGTTTGAAATTAATTACTTTAAATTTTATTTAGGATGCTGGTAAAAGCACCCTTAACAATCAGTTTTAACTCCCTTTTTAAAAAAAGTCACTAGTTATATCATACCTTAAAGGCATACATATGTTTTTTTTTTCTGTTAATAACAAACTTGAATATAATTTGAGACATATTGAAAATAATTAATTTTAATGTTGAGGGAGTTATGCCGTTTGTTTAGTCCATTGTTGTTGTTATTTCCTATATATTAAAAATTTAATTATAATCCTTTATTAGAGTTTTTTTGAAAGGAAGCTAAAATTTACTTTTAAAATTAGTTTTTTTATTTAAAATATGCAATTGTGTTAGTTGTTTTCAAGCCAAAAGTTGCAAATTATGTTCAGATTTACAATTTTTTTTTGGCTTTTTTATTTTCTATATGCCATCTCCTTATTTATGTTATTGATATTCGAAACATATATTAATTTGCAAGCACTCAGATTCAACCCAACCATTTATAAGTATTTTGCAATATGTAGCCCTATATACATAAAGAATAATGGGTGGCATTTTTAAAAACAACACGTAAATATATCATGAAAAGAAACGAAATTGGCCCAAAATTTTGTAATTGTGTATGTTGGGTTGTGTCATGTTCTCGTATCATGTCGTGATCATGTTTTTGGTTTTCTAGTCATGTCGAGTTTAGTTAGACAAAACATGACCAAAAAACACAAATTGCAGCCCCATTAAAGATCCAACAAAAACACAAATGATTCTGACAATATCTTGCCTAGAAATTTATAAAATCCAAGTTTTGTGTTTTTTACATTGAAATTAAGTTAGCGGCCGAGCTTCACTTAAGTTAATTGATTACAATAGTATTATATATACTGCAATTTAAGTATATAACTTTTGGTGGTTTCTTGCTAAAGAAATAAAGAAAATAAAAAATGCATTTTTTTGGTGCTCTAATTACTAAGGGTGCTTTTACAAATTTAAAAATTTAGTATGGGTGCTTAAATAATGGGTGTTTAAATTGATTTTTTAGAGTGCCTATACTAACATCGGTCTTTAATTGTTGGCATTTGATATGGAAGGTTAATGATATTTGACTTTGCATGAATAAATTATAAATAGAGGATAAAGTTATTTAGGTTTGATTTATGTATTTATTATACTACCTGCACATGTTATGCATGTGTGCTACTAAGATATATATAATTCAAATCAAAATATTACACAAAGATGTTAGCTGTAATAATTAAGTAATAGATTACTTTGTTAAAAGTCCAAGATTCAAACCTTCTTACTAGCATATCTTTTAATGAAAAAACAGATCGTGGGGGTACAAAAGGAATTACAAAAGTTTCGACACAGTTTCAAAAATTATAATGGTCAAAGATTAACATATGTATCAATTTTTTGTTACATCTACTTCCGGTTTAAATTTATTGATGAAATTTTGTAAAATGGTCATGTCCACCAAGTTTCATAAAAAGATTTATCTGTTTAGCCTCAAATTATATCCCATGAACGAAATTAGACTAAAAGGGCAATAGATATTAGCCTAAGTCTAGTTATTCGGGTTTTATCTATGTATATATAAACCAAAAGGTTTGCATTTAGCTATGACATTTTTATTTTATTTTTGTCTATTTTGTTATTTTGTTCAAGCGTTTATCATTTTTAATAAAAAGTTATTAGACATAACTAAATTCCCTGAGCTTTAGGTTAAAAGGAAATGCACATTGCCATTTGACTAATGCTTCATTTATTAAATATTTTCATTTTAACTTAATTATCTGTATACATAAAAAGAACACGTAAGCATATATCTCATGTGCTGAGTATCTAGTTTATAGGATGAATTTTGATTTTTTATATTATAAGAAAATTCTAGAATATACAGAGTTATATTTTTATGAGTATACAAACATATAGTTGTGTAAAGCACGGGCTTTTTAAAATGCAATTTAGTTATACATTTAACTTATATGCCTTATGTTACATGAAAAATAATGAGACTTATAATAATTCACCAATGATGTAGCAATGTAGCTAGTGTATTAGTTGATTCGAAGGTTACAACTAAGTCATTCACCCTTGAATCCATTTGATGCATCATCGGCCCCTCAAGAATTATGTCATTCGCCTGTGATGTGCTGTCGCCAGAGTCATAAATACTCAAAGTAAAATCTAGATCACCCCTATCTTTAAAGGGGCTTAATGCTTACACTCTTTTATAGATAGGGGTGAGGACGGCTTTGATGAGAGTTTAGTCCCCAATATACATAAATAGGATATTCCCCTAATTCTTGATATGCAATATCTCTTTATCTTTCAATCTATCATAATAAATTAGACTATCTATTAATCAATTTGTAAATACCATGTTTATATTGTTTTTCTTTCATTTTGGCCATGCTAACATAGTTGCCATAATAAAAAGCAGGTGAAGGGTACTTGCCAAACTTCGGCTTTCCTAATAAAAAAAAAAACAACAAAGAACTTATCGCTCGTTCGGTTCAAGATTTAAACCATTCTGGGAATGTTAAATTCCATTCCAAAACGATTCCCGCGTTTGGTTCAAGTTTTAAGTCCGGAATAAATGATTCAAAGAACAAACCTTTCCCCCCAAGTTCTTTCATTTAAATCATAAGGAATAAACCATTACCAATGGGCATATTTTTTAATTTTTCATGTTAGGACTAAAATAACATTCTTCCTTATGAATAAATAATTCTTTTTCCATCCGTGTATGAAAATATTGTTTGAAACTTTTTTTTTTAGTTATGCTGCTATACAAAAATGAAAAAAAAATTGGAACTTTTTTCTATTCTTTTTTTATGTTGTAATTTTTTTTTCAATTACAAAAATTGTAATTTTTGTAGGATAGTTATTAGCTAGGCGTGTGTAATTTATTATAGTAATTGTCTCTTTTGAAAAATTAGTAGGTGATGTCTTCTCATCTTATGAAAAGAATGGTATTTTTGTAATTGATACTTTATTCCATTCTTATTCCCAGTTGAACCAAACATTGGCATGGCATCCTAGATGCCTGAAATTTTTTTTTCCAGGAATCAAGTATGCCCATTCCATTTCCAGAACTTGAACCAAACGAGCCCTTAATGTAAGCCAACCGGGGAAATCAATAAGTTGCTACCATGATGAAGTGATAATGTTACACTTCGATAAGGAGACTTCAGTTCAAGAAAATAAAATTATTTGGGATGGATGCGAAGATCTTGAAGATAAATATAGCAAAATTTAATTTTTATCATAAAACTCGTAATATAAATCGATTCAATTAATGATTGTAACAACATTCATTCATAAAAGAGACAACCCATCCATGTAAATGGATCAAAAAAGAGAGAGATAGTTGATGTAGGCGCATTAATCATCCACCAAACACCCTGGTGTCCTTCTGCTTTGGTGCTAAAATTTACCACCTGCAATCGTATACAATTTCCTTGAATTTTTTAAAATCATAATTAAATTAATAAAAATTATTTATGATAAAAGGGAGTGCCTAGCCATAGTTTCGTAGTACCATTTACATTAGGGATATTGAGCACTATGTCATTTATTACTTTTCTAACATTTTTTTATTTAATTTGTATATAGTTGAAACGCTCACATATTAGTTATGCACAAAAACCTAATATATATATATATATATATTGAGGGTGTTGAAATAAGCCATGTGTAACTTTAAATCATGCAAATTAAAGGAATGCAAGATCAAAAATTGTTCTAAAATAAAATCAATTTAACAACATCCATAATGATTAATGTAAGCAGGGTAATTTGTACGCTAAGTATATGTACAATTGTACAAAGTGATTATGATAAGTAGAGTATATAAAAGATTGTCTCGTAATATAAGAATACAAAGGATAACCTATGCCAAAGGCAATGTGGTGCAACTCATAATCATGAAAGTTTAGTTAATGCCAGAAGCACTTGTAGCTAGGACATTCACGATGACCACAAAACTTACTATCCCTAGGACATAGACCATAATCGACAATGTGGTTACTCTTAAATCTATTGCTAATTCGAGATCTAATGTATAAGCGAGCTAAAGTCAGTCATAATGTATTACAACTAATCTGAACTCAACTAACATCGTAGGTATTTTGCATCATCAGAAGAACAATGAACTTGAATTATACTATTACCAAATTACCAAACTAATAAATCACTCACTTATAATTCACCCACCCATACACACAATCAAACACTTAGTTTATTTCATGTATGGTTATTTGCTCTCCCAAAAGATATATATAAGACGTCTGGTGTCGCTGTAGATTAACAACAAAAAGTGGAGGCCATTACATGGTAAGAAAAACTTGCAAAGGCTAAACTTAAGTTCCTTCAAAGGCTCATTTGGTTCAAGTTTTGGGAATGGAATGGGCATCTTAGATTTCTGAAAAGCTTTACTCCTGGTATCTTGGATGCTTTGTCAGTGTTTGGTTCGGATAGGAATGCTTATTTCCTGAAACGTTAAATAATCTCTCTATATTTTGTTCAAACGAGAATAAGAATGAAATACAAAGGTATTTTAAGATTTTATTGTTAAAACTTATGAAAAGTTGTTGCATGTATTTAATAATAATAATAAAAATAAAAAGTTTAAAAACAAAACTTTTTTTCTTTCAAAGAGAATATAAATGAAAAAAAGAACTTGTCTTGGCACGTAAAAAGGATATTTTGTTTTTAAGAGAAATTCTTAAGAGAAAATATAATAGAGAATATCTAGAGTAATCATCTATTTTCATCTATTTAAGAGGGAAAACTTTGAAAGAATACTCCGTTTCTAGAATGTTGCATTCCTAACCCAATACTCGAACCAAACATCATAATCTTTCTAGAATGAAATGTAATATTCCAAGAATAATTTAAAACTCGAACCAAACAAACCCTAAGTTCAATGCTATACGCCAACCATATTGGCGAGGAGAGTGGAACACCCGTCTCTGTTTGGCTTTTGGTATCCTCTCTACCCCATTTTTGCCGAAACTACATATCTCACATTAAAAAAATAAAATCTTCACAAAATAATATTTTAAGTTGAATGCTCCGAACTTTTAATAGTTTTATCTTTCTCCACTATCTTTTTTGTTTTACTTTATCTTTTAAAATAGTGCATAATAGTTGTGTTTTTTTTTTAACACTACTATTTTAATACTTGAGTAAAGAGGGGCTAAATTAGTTACCTACATTTGAAGTTGTACGTTATTATGGACTGTGGATGCTGTAAAAAGAATAATAACATTATTACTGTATAAAAGTTTGCTTAAATATTATATAACAAAACTTTTTCTAAAAGATGAATCTGACATTGGCACCAGCTGATTTCTGAGCTCAACATTATTCTGATAAAATTCCTTCAAGTCAAAGTTTCCTTCAAATACACCCCATTAATTCTTCTGCAAACTCTGAGCTCCCAAAAAGGCTGTTTTTGATATTTCAATTTCACTCTTAGGGGAAGTTGCCCCTTCCCCCACGTGAAAAAAGGGTATAGTCAGATGGGCAGACAAGCTTTACAAAATTGGGAGCGGGGCAACTCGTTGAGCTGATTCGTATGCTAATATGCTATGCTTGTTCTTCCGTTGGAGATCATCGAAGATTTAAAAGGCACGCCCTTTATTAGGGGCTCTTTGTTTTTTTTTTCTTTCATGTGTAACAAGAAAAAGTCACTCCAAATTAGTATTTTAATACTTTAAAATTAATTTTTTTATGTAAAAGCAAATTTATCTCAATTATTTTTAAAGTGTGCTTGATTGATAAAGTTTTTCATAAAAAACTTTCATAAAAAATTACGGGAGTAAAAGTATAAACTTAATTTCTTAACCTAATTCCTGATGAAATGGGTGAAAAATAGTTCAAAATCAAAAGAAACTAATTTTAAGCAAAAAGTGGGCAATCATCAAACGCTAATAAAAAATGTTTCAACGTTGCATAGTAAAAATATACATTTTTACCTATAAAATAATTAAAATAATAAATCTCAACTATTTTTTTAAGAAATTCAATTATCAAGAAAAAAAAAATACTTTTGATTATTTTTTGATATTGCTTTTATGAATTTGCACGTGCATGGACAAAGCAATATAGCCCTTGTGTTGAGCTATTAGTGTGCGGCTGTGGTAAATCACCACAGTCAAACTAGTCTAGTCTTTATGGAAAATGAAATAGAGAAAATCCTCTCCAAAGACTTTTTTATGGTATCTTTTTATCTCTGACGCAAGGACACCTATTCTCAACCCAAAAAATATAAAATAAATTCAAGGACACAGCCTAACTTTTATCTAGCAAATGTAATATTTTTATTTATAATTTGTTTTAATCGGAAGGAAAATTTATCGCGAGTAACAATTTTAAAACGGACACGATAATGCGTTTAAGAACATTAAACAAAAAGCAGGCATGAATTTATCAGTAAAAGTCGTGTTTGTGTCCTAGTTTGTTTTAGGAGTGTTATCGATTTTGGTCTGAATAAAAAATTATGAGATCAAACTCAAAATAAATTTGAAAGTTTGGTTTCAATTCGGTTCGGTTCGGTTCGATTCAGTTTCGATTTCTAAATTTTCCAAACCCAAAACAAACTTTTCAGTTTGGCTCAGTTTATTTTGATTTTCATATATATATATATATATATTTTAAAATTAAATAAATTATAAAACGACACTTATTTTTGTTAGAAAAATACTTATTTATGATCAAAAAATATTAAGTTTTACAATTATAATATATCTTTAATATTAATGATAGCCCGACAAGTGAATTTCTCACTAGAATTTTGTAAATTTTAGGAATATAAAATTTTAAACAGTGAAATAATATTATTTTCGAGTCATGTATTCAATGATTCGGTTTACTTCTGTTCAGTTGGATTTTACAATGTCACGCCCCAAACCCGAACCAAACATATTCGATTTTGATTCGGTTTCTTTCTTTTTTTTTCTTTTTACGAATTGATTCAGCTCAGTACGGTTTGACCGTTTGATTTTCGGGTTTGCCACAACACCCCTAGTTTGTCTTGTTTAATTTTTAACACAAAATTGATACGAAAATATAATTATATTGTGGATTTATCACATTTAAATGAGAGAATAACATTCACATACTCGTGTTGCAATGTGTCTATTATGATGCAAAAATTATAATCGGGATTGTCGTATTGTGTTACTTCTAAGTGGCTCATTTTTGTCTAAAATAAAAATAACACATAATGTATTTTTAAGCTAAAATATGACCCAAAAACAAGAATTGCCAACCTAATATATATATATATATATATTGATTATAACTTTAATTATGTGCGAGTGGGTTAACATTGTGATAAAAACACCCACACATATTCGAGAGATCTCGAATTTGAGTCACATTTACGGTTCGTATGGATTGAAGGAATAGGGTGGAAAGGAAAGGAGAATGAGTGATCAAAAAATCACTTGTTTGGATAGATTTATAAGGGATACTAGAAAGGAAATGAAAGGAATGTGACGGATTGCCAATCTCTTCTATTCATTCGTATTGTTTTCTTTTAATATTTGGAGGATTATGAGAGAAAAGAAAAGATATTAATGAAATATCTATCATCTTTTAAATTTAATTGAATAAATTACACGACAGGCCATTGAACTATTGTATTGTTTCAATTGACCCACTAAACTATTAATTGTTCCAATTCACCCACTGAAAACCATAAGTGATTTCGATTTACCCACTAAACTATTCATTTGCACATGCATGCATGCACACACACACATGCATATATATATATATATATATACACTATATATATATAAAGTATGAGGTAAAATTGAAACAAATGAATAGTTTGGTGAGTAAATTGAAATAATCATAGTTTAGTGGATAAATCGAAACAATTTATAGTTTAATGGCTAATTTGAAACAATTGAATAGCCAGGTGGATGAATTTGAACAATTAATAGTCCAGTAGGTTAATTGAAACAACTCAATAGTTCAGTGACCTTTGGTGTAATTTACTAAATTTAATTATAATTTATTAACAATATATTAATCCAAATTCATTTATTTTATTCCAAATAAGACTTTATTTCATTCATTTCATTTCTACCGTTAATTATCTAAATAATAATAAAATTAAAAATATTCATTCATCTTGTAATTAACTATTTCCTTTCCATTCACCTCACAGTCCAAACGGGTTGTTAGGGGTAGTGGGAGGTATTGCTTGTTATTGTTAAAAAAAGGGTGAGACTATTTACAACCTCCATTTCTCTCACAAACACCCCCTATTTACCTCTCCTATTTACCTTAAGTAATTTATATAAAGTATGTAATTAAAAATATAATTAACCTTAACTAAAATTAATAACACACTTTTAAAATATAATTAACCTTAACTAAAAAAAATTAATCTATTAATTTATTCATGAGTAATAAATTAATCTTAAACTCTCTTGATGTGGGGAGAACATGTGATATTTACTCTCCTGATATGGGGAGAGTAAATGGAATAAATTCGGCTGAAGTGGGGAGACTGTCTTTTAAACCCACTGAAAAAATTTAAAGTTAAACTTTTCTCATGTGGGGAGAACATATGCTATTTACTCTCCTGATGTGGGGTGAGTAAATGGAATAAATTCGGTCAAAGTGGAGAGATAGTGAGATATAATGGGAGTGTTTATATAAGGGGAGTGTTTAAAGTGTGTGATTAATTTATTACCCATAGATAAATTGATATATTAACTTTTTTACCTTAGAGTAAATATGTTAATTGAGGGGGGTGTTTGTGAGATATAAGGGGGGTGTTTAAAAGTAGATATATTCAAAATTAAATGGGGGGTATTTGTAAGAGAAATGTAGGTTGTAAATAGTCTCACCCTAAAAAAAAGAGAATTATACTTTCTCTTTTTGTTTTAAAAGAAAATTGTATTATTATATGTATCTACTATTACATGTATATACTATAACATTTATATTTTTTATAAAAAATGTTTTAGTTTTAGGTAAGAAGAATAAGATTTTTTAAAAATCTGAATTTGTACAAGCCGTAAAAACGCTTGTTTAATTAAGAAAATTCTATTTAAATCTTAGTGGTATTTTTTAATTTAGTGGAATACACTAATAAAATCTCCAACTCTTCTTTTGAATTTAATTTAGGTGGATTTCATAAATATGCCCAAACAAAAAAATTCCTCACCCCCCCTCCCCCCCCCCCCCCCCCCCCCCCCCCCCCCAAAATACTATTTTTGGTGCACAAAACTCCAACCAATGAAGTGGGACCAAATGGCCATTGTCCATTGGTACACTTCAATTGACACATTTGCCCACCCGCTCCCTCCGCTCCTCCACCTCAAAGAAAGCACTTTTTTTTTTTCATTTTCCTTCTTAGATCTCCATCCAAGAAAATAAAACAATGGCCAAAAAGATTCTCCATTATTTTTACCTCATTATTCAATGGTCACTCTGACCTCCTAACTGTCCAAAAAAGCTTTATCAGCACCTCCTAATCAGGGTCTCTTCATGGATTGATCAATCATAAAGTGAGAAAACAAAATTACCCTTATTTTCCACTGGTTTCCACTTTCTCTCTCTACCCTTGTTTTTTCTTCCCATTAAACTGAAAATTTCGTCAAGCCCATGAAATATCTTTGTCAATGTGATGACTTTTTTATTCTTGTTTTCCTTTTCTCATTTTTCAAGAGGGTGTTTGAAAATAAAAAAAAATCACCACCTATGCCCATTTTGTTCTTTTCCTTGCAAGAAATCTAGGGTTTCTGAATTTCTTTAATGAGATATAGCTTCACTTTTACTCCATACTATTTAAATCTGTCTCCCTCACACACACACATGCTTGTGTAGATATTGTATTTAATTTGTCCTCTTGAGTTATCATGTTCTTTGTCTGCTAATCCTGCATTTTCCTGATACGGGTCTTTTAGATTGCAGCTAGAAAATGACCGTTTCTTTGAGACAGAATTGTTCTTGAGTTTTTCTTGTATGAATGAGAAGAACTAAGTTTTGGGTTTATTTTCGAGTAGAAGATTCTTGCCTTCATTTCCATCCCCCCCTAGTGAGCCTAGTGAAAGGGTATTGTTGAGTCAAATCTTTTGAAGGAAAAAGATTCATTTGGTTGGGAAATGTTAATTTCCACTGTGGAAGAGCAGATCTCATTTGAAAATGGGGAAGAATCGGTGAAAGAATCCCCTTTGGGATCAAATCCAAATTCCATGAATGGGGGAGAGACAATGAAAAAAGAATTCCCTTTGGATTCAAAGGAAATTTCCATAAATGGGGCAGAGTCGGTGGAAAAAGAATCCCTTGGATCAACTGCGGATTTCGTTGGTGTTGAAGAATTAGTGGAAAAAGTTGTTGGGTTTAAACCAGATTCCATTAATGGAGGAGACTCTAGAAAAGAATCACCCATTGGATCAAACCCAAATTTCATTGATGGGGAAGAGTTGGTGGAAAAAGAAATCTCCATTAATGGGAGAGAGGTAAGGGTAAAAGAATCCACCATTGTATCAAACCCAATTACCATTAATGGCGGAGAGTTAATGAAAAAAGAATCCCCCATTGGATCATCAAATCCAAATTCATTTGATGTGGGAGAATTAGTGAGGGAAAAGTCCCCCACTGGATCAAATCCAAATTCGATTAATGGGGGAGAGTCCTCTAAAGAAGAATCCCCCATTGGATCAAATCAAAATTCCGAATCCCCTAAATCTACCTCGGAAACCGCCTCTTTTGCCGATGCACTAAATTTAGCCCGGGAACGCGAAAAGGAACAGCTCGAGCAAATCGTATCGAGTCTAGAAGGTATAAAAATTTAACACCACTGATGTGATAGTGTGTGTCAATTTTTTCTTGATCTAATTGTGTATTTCATTTTTCAGAAGAAGTTGCTTGTTTGAGGCAGAGGCATAAATCTTTTGATGATAAGCGAAGAGAAGCCTTGAATAAGATATTGGACCTCAAAGGTAAACATTTCTTGCTCACATTTTGACTTGAAATGGGTCATTTTGAATTTTGGTGCTTGAACAACTAGTTTCAAATTTTTAGGTTCCATTCGAGTGTTTTGTCGTGTTCGACCCTTTTTCCCAACGGACAAGAGATCAACTCACCAACCCATTATGGTTGAGTCCGAGAAAATTGTGGTTAAATCCGGTGGGAGCAAGAAAGAATTCGGATTTGATAAAGTCTTCACTGAAGAAGCAGCACAAGGTTAGTATTTTCTTTCATAAAATTTACTTTAGTTTGATTCTAACTTGGTTTTGGGGTAAATTGTATTAAAAAATTAATCTTACTTGAATATATACTCTGTAGAACATGTTTATGTTGAGGTTCAACCTATTCTCCGGTCAGCACTAGATGGTTGTAATGTATGTATATTAGCTTATGGACAATCCGGCACTGGCAAAACCTTCACAATGGTTAGTTTTTCCTCAAAAAATATGTTATTTTAGGGTGTGTTTGATATAAGTGTGGGAAAATGATTGAAACCACTGCTACTTCGTATGGGAAATTGGAAAAAAAAAGAAGTGATTTACTAAGATGCTCTATCACGTTTCCGGCTTTTCCATGGAATTCAATCTTTGGGAGATGGGTAAAAAAAAATTTCCCTGAAAAAATAAGTAAACACGGGGATCGTCTCATCAAATCACTCATCCCTTTTTCCATCATCTCATACATATTAGTTGTGTTTTCAATAATTTTCCAACTTTTTTTTTATCTAACGGACCCTTAGGGTATGTTTGGGTACCTCAGGAACAAATTTAGTTCAATTTTGTTCCAATTCCAATTCTAGAGTTTAGAGTTCGGGGTTCCCAAACACACCTCTATGGTCATCTTGTTGGAAGTATCATTAATGTTTGGTGTGTTTGATATACAATTCTTTAGGACGGTACAAGTGATTCGCCAGGGATCCTTCCTCGGGCACTTGAAGAGCTTTTTCGCCAAGCTTCTATTGATAAAACCACTTCATTTACCTTTTCAATTAGTATGTTGGAAGTGTACTTGGGCTATCTCAGGGATTTGCTTGCTCAAAAACCTTCCCGCAGAGTGTATGCTGTATCAAAATGGTAAGGCTCCGCTTGGATACCAATGATATAGTACCCTTTTGGGTTTATATATAGTAGCGTTGAGCTGAAGTTCATGTTTGGCGTCGATATTTACATAAAAAAGGTATTAAGACTGAATTCCAAAGCTGGTTTTAAAACCAAAAAGTCCAACACTAGTTTTTGTTGTCTCACATTGTTTTGAGTTTTGACAACCAAACGCAATTTAAAAAACTAGGCGAGTTTAAAATAAGTAATTAGTATATGCATTCTTGGTATTTCTGCATCTTAAAATGAACTTACCACCACAACTTGAGCTTAAGAAAACAAAGAGAACTTTTTTACAGAACTGAAATAAAAAGGGTAGTTTTGAAAATGTAACCAAGCTGTCTTCAGTGGTTTGTCAAGTGTGTAAATGAAAAGACTGTTTTACTTTTACACATTTTCTCACAGTTTGATACAAACTACGCACCAGAAAATAGTGCAGTTGATTAGTATCATATCTGGTACTATCCAAATAGGCGCACACATCTAATTTGCATGAAAAACTTTTGACATTGAAAATAGTTTCCCCTGCAGTGAGTTTTTTGCGAACCAAACACACCCTTAGGCATGGTGTTTGTTTTGTTGAAAATTTCATTGTGGTGGAAATTATTATCAATGTAAAAGAGTGTTTCTTGCAAATGAAATGTGTGGTAAGTGCCTGTTTGATTGATATCTGAACAGATAAAATCAACTACATTACTTTCTGGTGTGTAGTTGATTTGCATAATTTTGTGCAAAACAGTGTAAAACCAAATCATAATCTTTTTATTCACAATGCCCAGCCAAACACCCACCCCCAAAAAGAAATATATACATACACACACATAAATCCAAAAATGTATATGTGTTTATATATAGAGAGAATTGATATTTGGGCAGTTGTTAGATCGCATAATTCGCTAACTGTACTACAGCAATCTCAACATTCAAACAGATTCGAAGGGATCAGTGGAAATTGATGGCCTTACAGAAGTGGAAGTCTCGAATTTCACAAAAGCACGGTGGTGGTACAATAAGGGAAGGCGGGCTCGATCTACATCATGGACTAATGTCAACGAGGCATCGAGCAGATCACATTGGTGGGTACTCTCGATCCCCTTTTATAACATTTTTACCTTTTTCAATGGATTCATTTGGCTTGGCAATTACATTATGTGTTTAGTTCCATATATCTAGCTTAACGAGGATCACCATTTATCGGTCCTCGGATGATATGGGAGGCAAATCAGAAGTAAGTAAATTGTGGCTGGTTGATCTTGGAGGAAGCGAGCGCTTGTTGAAAACGGGAGCTACTGGTCAAACACTCGATGAAGGGCGGGCCATAAATCTCTCTCTTTCGGCTTTGGGTGATGTTATTGCGGCCCTTAGAAGAAAGAAGGGCCATGTTCCATATAGGTGAGTTTGTACTTGGATTCGATTCAATTTGTTTTCCAACTAGCAAGTGAGGTGCATGTTTGTATTTGTAAAATAAAATAAAATACGACAATATCTGGCAAACACAGAATCTGCTAAAACTAGTATCTGTAAACTCATTTTCTTCTTTCTAGCATCATTGAACCACCTCATTGAGTTCATGCCACATCAAACAAAGTAAAAGTTACTTCTGATAGTTTTTAATAACAAACAGGCGGCCATAAACCATTTTATTTACTTGGATAACTCTATACAGTTGAAACATTTTACACTACATTGAGTTTTCAACAAACAAGAGATAGCCATAAAGTTTGAGGTTTAGCAAGAGAATTGGTGTCTTGTGATTCAATCATTTGACACGAAGTGCGTGACTTCATATGCTAATACTCCAATTTAGGATAACCTGAACGAGGGAAAAAAGTTGAATGTAAGTATGTAACGTGCACTGATGGTGTGTTTGGGAACCCCATTTTGTGCTTTGGAATTGTTTACTATTTCTTGCTCCAATTCCAATTCCGAAGTTCGGAATTGGGTTCCCAAACACACCATAAGGGTAATTCATATTTCAAAGTGGCAGTGTTTTCTCTAGCTGATGGAAAGTGTACTACCTTTGTTTGCAGAAATAGCAAGCTAACTCAAATTCTCCGAGATTCCCTTGGTATAATATTCTTGTACTTTTCTGTTAATTATGCTTGTTATCTCTCATTTACTCAACCTTTATGAATTCAACTTATGATGGCATTTACTCTTTTTTTTGGTTCGAGTTTTTGTACTTAATTCTTTGAATCCGAAATTGGTCATTTCACAGTCAAACTTTTAGCTTTATCATGTTGTGATTCAAACAAACGTGAATTGTCAGTTCTATATGCGAATTTACCAATTTAAGATTCCTATGAAGTACAAAAACACAAATAAAAAGAGTGATCATTTGAACCTTGAATTGTAGAATAAAGGGTTGTGATTTAGCCAAGTACTAACTCTACATTATTTGGTTGAAGCACAACCGCTTACCATTCAAGGGATGATTGAGATTTTTAATACTCTACACGGTAGAGTTATTTCGCAACTGCAGAGTAGAATTTTTTGGCAATCCAAATGTTTAATGTGTTTGAATTCAACTAACTGGTTTAGGTGACGGATCAAAAGTACTAATGCTAGTGCACATAAGCCCATGTGAAGAAGATGTTGGAGAGACAACTCATTCATCTACTTTTGCAAAAAGAGCAAGAGCAGTAGAATCTTTTAAAGAACTGCCCGAGGTACTTCTCTTACAGTATATATATATATATTTTTTATAATTGCGTTATGATACACACATATATGCTAGTTTAACTTGTACCCGCAATGAATTTGCAATTCAGATATATATGTAATTTTAAAAAAAAGTTAAGCAAAAGTGATTAGCGGCCCTGTGGTTTAGTGTAATTGAAACCTACCAGCACATGTTCAAATCTTGTTGCAAGCATATTATCTCTTATGAAAAATAATACTGCAAGGGTCAAAAAGGCAATTCTAATATGACGGGCTTCACTGACAGTAGAAATGCCTCTGAGAAATGTGATTTCAAAACACGACCCACACTTTATGCACTCTTCCAACACCACTCCAATCCTCTCTCAGACAAGTCACAACTCCCACACTTTATCTCCATGTAATAAAGGTCATAGTCACACAATCCATAGCCGTGCATGTATAAGGAAAAAAAATTGTTCTATACATCATACAAAATGTAACGCATCCATAAATTCTTACAAATTAGAAAATGACAAAGGGCCGAGCAACAAGCATGGTGTGGTGTAAAGGGAATGCTGTAGGCACAACCAAAATTTTTAGATTAAGCTAGTATCTTTTATACTATTTATGAATCTCACATGCGGGGTGTAATTAAGATGGCAAAGGGTTGGCTTCATGCCCACTTCACCAAAGTTCAAACGTTGGGAACTCAAGTTCCCTCCTCCCCTGTGTACCACCTGTATCAAAATACCCCTCCCCTCAAAGTTGAACACAGTGTATCTATGTATTGCTTTTATCAAGATTATTTATGAATCTCTATTTAATTTTTCAGGACACGAGGAAGCAAAAGGAGGACAAGATTGCCGAGTTTGAGGGAGAGATGAAGGAAGCTGAGGAAGAATGCCTAAAACTAACGAATCAAATACAAAAGGTCGAATTAGTTTTAAGCGAAAACAAAAGGTTGTTGACAATGAACAACCAACGTCTTGAAGATGACGCAAAATCCCCACCATTAAGCCCCATAGAGAATAAAAATAATCATGAACAAGCCCCATTAACCCCTCGAATAACTGACAAAGCCATTAGAAGAAATAGTAATAATTCTTTACCGCGGTTTATGAACCCCACGGTGGCCAGCCTCGAGAGGCGGACCGCTGCAGAAAGAGAAATGGACGGTCGGATTAGAAACTTGAGATCGGGGACACGCAGTTCGATGCAAACATCGGCTTCTCAGTCTTTTAGTTATCCGGATTCTAGGTTCAAGTCTATGTTGAAGAACCCGAGTAGGAAATCAAGATATGCAGAGAGTACTACTACTGAAGTTTGTCCACCTATAGAGAGTAGTTTTAACACCGACTCAAATTCGAAGCCAACTACTACGGTGCCGCGTGGCAAGGCTGCCACCACTGCATCGGATTCGAACTTGAGGTTCCCCATTATTCGCCACAAAAGAAGGATGTCTGATCTGATTTAAAGTGATTGAAGAATCCCTATTTTTTTTTTCTCGAGTTTGTTATAACATGTGTCTGTTTTCTAGAGGTTCTGTTATAAGGTGTGGGGTTTGTTTATTTTTCTTTTACAGTAAATGTTGTGGTACATGGCATATGGTTTGTTTTAGTTTGTAGAGGTTTTGCTAAATTCTCATTTGGCATGTTGTAAGTAATGGTTTTTTTTAATTGATATTTGAATTGCGGGGAATTGTTCATGATAATGAAAAGAAAAAACAAGCATGGCTTTCTATTTGTTTTTATAGTGATAATTCTAAGTGCATGATTGCAAAATTGGAAGATGATTGGAAAAAAAATAAATTTTTATGAGAAATTGAATATAAGATGTTTCTTTTTTCCATTTCCCCATATAAGTTAAAAAAAAATAAAAAATCCGACATTTTTTCAACTTTTCAATCAAACGGATCTCAAGTTATTGTTTGGTTCAAGATTTTGCACTTTCTAAATTGATAAATTTATGCATGAAGTTCAAAAGTTTAAATCTCCGGAAGTTCGGATGTCATTTCCTTTGCTAAAATGCACACTTTTTGTCTGAAGTTGGCAATTTATGATCTTAGGAGCCAAAAATTCCAACCAGACGTGCACTAAAAGCACTGGTAGAAAATTAGATTTCAGTTTAGAAGAGCAATAACAATAGTTTATCTTCGTAGAATAAATTTTTTCTATAACACTTCGTTGTACGATACTAAAAGATAAAGCTAAGTTCGACTATGTTTTGTTTTAGATTGTTTAAATCATGAATAAAATAACTTTTGTTCTAAAAGCCTAGCTAGTTAAGCAAGTTTATACGGACAATTCAACAGGATAAGTGGAACCCAATATAACTCTTGCCCACTTCGATTTAATGGACTAGTTATTTTTTAAGTGTTCAACCAAATAATGCTTAATAATTTGAGTTAAATTTATGCTACATGACTACACAAACACTTTAACTAAATAAAATAAATTTATCCTATCACACTTTAATTAAAAATAGACGTACTATATATATAATGATTATGTTCTCAAACTACAACTATATTTCTTTCACGCTTCTTTGTCTTTTGTGCTTGTTTGATCTCTCTCACTGACGCAGAAACACTAACCAAAGGCAAACTAGAGCAGCACCATCAGTGGCTGAAAATTGAGGCTGCAAACTAGTCATGGTCTCATGGATCAATGGCTACATGAAGTTTTGGAAAAGTTATAGTACCCTCACCTGTATTTTATAATATAAGACCATCCACAATGAGTATGATAAATTTTAAAAAATAAATAAATATGTATGGTAAACTAACTATAAATTTATTATACGATATACACTTAATATAAGTCGTGCATCTATTATATGTTCTATGTGGGACGTTTCATGAAGTGTACTCTTCCCATAAGATAAGTGTATCATTTACAAGCTTGACTACATATTTTTAGTTTTTAATTTTACCATATATTCAATGTGAATTTAGTGGAATGTTATTTGGTTTATTTGTACGGTGTGGGTCCAATACAAAAGCACCCACTGAGGGAGGAAACAAGTGGGAGCAAAATGCATTTGACATGTCGCGCAAAATGTACTCTAACTTCTACAAGTTAGAGATGCCAAAAATCATGGTGGAAACGGATTTTAAGGACGCGGTAGAGTTGTTAATTGACAATTCTAATGCAGTGGCAGATTAACAATATCTACGAGGCCGGAGTCTACATGTTACTGTTACTCACATTAATTAATGTTCTAGTGGTAATTAAATATATTTATAATGCTTAAGATCACAGTTTTAAATTGTTATAATAATATTATTTTTATTATAATTTATGACTCAAAAAAGATAATTTCTTCATTTCATATATCTACCAAAATCCGTTTAATACTATAACTAAACATTTAACTAATTTAGCATCTACTATTATTTACTATAATATGAGGTCAAAAGACAACTTGATAGTTATCGAAATCGTCTCAACTTTTTGGATTTTCAATTTTGTCCCTGTAGGTTTTCATTTTACAAAAAATTGATTTCCTCAGTAGTATAAGCAACGGGGCTCAAGCCAATGTTACTCACAAGAGTAATAAGGTTCTTGATTGCTATGGTACTTTTTAATTTATTTTTAAGTTTGTTTCTTTAAATTAAATATTACATGTATCATGTGAACATGAAAATCTTATTAAAACAAACATTGTTTTTATTAGAATTTATCGACTTAGGTTATAAAGAGGGATACCATTTTTTTTAACAAAAAGAAGGGATCTATTTATAGGATTAAATATGATATATATAATAAATAGATAACCTTCACCAAATTTCATAAAAATTTTAACCTAGATGACAGGTGAGATAATCCGAAAAAATTTAAATTGCCGAAAATGCACACATATATTAAATATTTAGGACACTCACTTCTACATTAAATATTTAATTGAAATTTAGTGGAGATGATCTACTCGACAAATAAATCACCTCTATAAATTTCATCCATTTCCCACTTTTAATAGGCATCCATTTTTTTAATGTTAGAATCCTCTTTATAGCCTCCTTCCTCCCCCATTGTTTTTTCCCTTTATGTAAATTTTATAAGAAAAGTTCAACTTACACTTCATATAATACAAAGAAGTTTTACGCCCGCCAATAATTTTATTACAACTTCATAATTCATCAATCTAATCGTTAAATTAACTAATCACTTTATATTAAAAATGGATATGAAAAATTAAATTAGTTAGAGACATAGAAATCCCTCATTGTAATTATATTATTATTAAATTATAAGCCTTTTAAAGTTTATGTAAAATTAAATATAACAAAAAAATAATTACGTAATTGAAGAAAAAATTTAAATAATTAATAAAACATTGTAAAAATAACTTATTCAACAATAAAATAAATGAATTAAGAATTTATAAAAACTTATGACTATATGTAAATTTTTTTAATCAAATACGGATAAATTGAACCTTCCCCAAATTTCATTATAATATTTTTAGTATTTCTAAAAGGAACCGACATTCGGCTCGTGCCCTCGAGGCCCCATTCTTTTTTCCCCGACTATCTTCCTCGATCAAATTTTCCTCCTGGTAGTAGTAACATAATAATACAAACAAACCCAAACTTGGAGATCCAATCTTCTCCTTAAAATCGAAACCCTTAATAACAATGGCAATAATATCTACATCTTCATATTCATCCCCAAAAGGTATAGTAGTAAGTGTACATGTTCTTGTTCTCTCAGTTACAGCCACTGCTGTGTTTCTCTTCTTGTTATTCTCCTCTTTTTATTCTTCATCTACGACAACTCCTCGTTTTTGTTCTTGCCCCGAGCCTGAGGGCAGAGTTAGAGGAGAGGGGCGGCGGATCTCGTCGAGGATTGAAGATGTGGAGTGGGTGAAGGAACAGATCAAAATCAATGGGATTCATATGCAGGATAATGTGCTTCGTAAGGGGATTAATCCTCGGACTCGTGAACAGCAGCTACAGGATTTGATCCAGTAAGTATTAAGTATAACACCCCCCATCTCTCTCTATATATACATACTAGACTTGGTGGTGCAATATCATATCCAGTGATTTCTCACGTATGCATAGGCAGCATAGCTACATCTATTGGTATTGGTCAAAGTGGTAATAGTCTGTGTTTTTATGGTAAGGTTATTGAAATCCTTGTATTAGCATTATTTTTATTGTAATTTTTAAGAGTGAAGGGTAATTTCGTAATTTCACATACGCACCAAACTCACGCTGGGAATGTTCAACTGAAGCTTTGTATACACTAAGAAGTTTTACAACTGTTAATAACTTTTTCGTCGCTTCATATTTCATTGATCCAATCGTTTAATTAGATGATTATACTCTATGCACTCATTACATTATTTTCATTTCTAGGTCCTGTATTCTGTGGATAGGTTGGATGCTTCAAATTTCTTGATATTGGAGTGTCCAATCCTAAAATTTTGAGAAACAGATTTTTTTTTTTTTTTTTTGCGGAATTCTAGCATTTCATTTTCTGCATAGCCACCAGTAAATCTGTGTCTGTTTATGCCTTTACATCTACCTTTTGATTTAGTTTCTTTCCTTTCTAAGACATAGAATAGAATTACCTCACTTAAGTGTAATGACCACACATTTTGGTTTTGAGGTTGTGGGACTTCACTTTGGTATATGTGTATTTTGTTGGGAATTTTTGTTCGACAGCAGAACACAAAAAATTCCGTGGCATGTATCACAGCCCATTACATACATATATGTCATGGAGGGAAGCTAAAATGCATTGCAAGATAAAATTAATGAAGCACACCAAGAATAATGAGGTATTGGTGAATCCTTGAGCCCAGTTCCACTATAGAGATGGTAACTGTACAATGTAAGGAGTAGAAGAAATACACACTTCTACACATAACCGTGTCCTCTCAATATATACAAGAAATCCACAAGTTTGCACAAAACTCTCTCAAAAAATAAAAATAAAAAAAATTAACCTCTGAAAGAGTTCACCAATCTCTCTCTATATTTTCCTTTTCTCTCTCTGAACCGGTACCAACCGCCAACAAGTGATAAACACATCACTACTGAGAGGGTTTTGCACCCTTGTGGATTTTCTTCTTCTATCTCCTTACCTTTCTTCCCCAAATACCGCTTGTATATATAATACAAGTGAGTGGAATGGTTCCATGGACACATGGCTGAGATGGAGAAGTCTAAAGGCCCAAAAACATTATCCATGTTTTATTGCTTTATCCTTTTTCTTTTGTCAAGAATGGCCACTACATTTGCAGGCTACTTTTGTGGCTTTAGTTCAATTGAGTAAGGGCCACTACATTTGCTGGCTACGTTTGCCACACCACATACCCAACAATGTTTACCTTGACAACAAGCCATTCAATTTGTAGGAAGGTAGTGCTTGGCAGGGTTACCTGGGACACCGGGGAGAGATTCTAGGTTCTAGGGTTGAGGCATTACACACAATAACGATGGACACCAGAGGATAGAAGGTTGAGGGCGGAAGTTCAAGGCAATCCTACGAAGAGTGACCCAGTGAGCGCAGAGAGAAGACGTTGGGGTTGAGTTGATTGATTGATGATTATTCACGCTACTTGGGAGGTTATGCCAATAGAATGGATAAATATGTTATTGTATGAATTTTGAATGCTCCCTCAGACGTAGGAAAGACCAAAAATACCACCCGGTTGGGGGGGTTTGTATAATGACGAGGTCCCTGAAGGGTTGTAGGAGGCGCGTAGTAGTGCGTATCACGAAGCTTGTGGCTTCCCTGGAGTTTGTCCTGACCCAGGCCGGTATAAGGTACCGGGTTATAAAGGTGTAGGACATAGTCCTTAGAGTGTTGGCTTGCCCTCTAGTTGGGGGTGGTGCTCCCAGCCTAGGTAGGTTGTGGGCCTGTAAGTCTAACAGTACCACCCGGTGACACCGGTGTGAAGCGGCTCAAGTATGGTAGATATTGTAGACACAGAGTTTTGGTTCAAGGTGGAGCTTTGTTGGAAGCATGGTTATTTGGCTTGTTGCCAAGGTGGAAATTGTTGGGTATGTGGTCTGGCAAACATTCTACATAGATACTTAGATAGCTGTTGCTCTATAGCACTAAAGTCCCAAAAGTAGTCCTGCTACAAAGCAAATGTAGCTGCTATTCTTGACAAAAGAAAAAGGAGAAACCAATAATACATGCATCATGTTTTTTGGGCATTTTGATAACACTCAGCCTGTGTCTGGAAATATTCCACTACTGTATTATATATACTAGGGGTATATGGTGAAGAATGGGGATGTAAATGGAGGTAGAGGGAGGGGGTGTCTCGATGGTAGTGATATGATGAATCACTTGTCACTTAGTGGCGTGTGTACTGCTAGAGAGAGAGTAAAATAAGTAAATTACTGCGAGTTTCTCTTTTCTTGTCTGAGAGTGTATTGTAAACTTGTTGATTTCTTGTGTAGATTTGGGTGTATCTCCAGAAATAGCTTGCAGAATTCTCTTCTATTGTCGTGCTGTACTTCTTCTTGAGCCATCACCATTTTGTTCAACTACCAAGCAAAGATTCACTTGTTCGTATCACTTCTAGAATCGCCCCACGTCCCTGAATTTAGAGTTGCTAAGACTAGATACTGACAAGAAAATTAATCTTTTCCTTGGGTAAGCTTAAACCGCACCAGTAGACCTTGGCTGTCATAACCTCTGTCTATATTCTTCATTAGCTATCCAGTACTCTCAATTCAAGAGTTAAGTCCATCATTCCATCAAATCTCTTCACCTAAAGCAATATTAGCGTCCATGATTCTAACAAGTGCCCAAGCAGAACAACAATTGTGTTATGAATAAAACATCTAGCTAAGACTTTCATCAAACACTTGTGCATCTCAACCCTCTAATACCAGTTTTCGGGATTTTTTTCAGCAATAGTGAATTGCAAAAGTCCCCCGGCATGTACCACGACCTATCATCACGTGTACAAATGTGATGGAATGAAGCTAAAATGTGTTATAAGATAAAAAAATTAATATAGACCACCAGAAATTTTGTGGTATCAGTTGAATTGCCACTACTCCATGGAGAGTCCTATTTCACTATAGAGGCTCTGTAACATTACCGTGTAAGGCTTACAGGAAATACACTCTTCTACTCTTAAACCAAGTCAATCGAATCTATACAAGAATCTACAAGTTTAAACAAAACACTCTCACACAAGAAAAATTAACCTCACAGGAGTTCACCAATTTTTCTCTCTCAAGTGGTACACACACCACAAGTGATAAATCACATCACTACCATGGAGACTCCCTTTTCATGGAGAGGGTTTCCATCCTTGCTGCATTTTCTTCTCCATCTCCACACCTTCTTCACCAAATGCCACTTTTACATATAATAAAAAGTGTGTGGAATATTTCTACAAAAATGGCTTAGAGATAGAACTAAAAAGGTCCTAAAACATGATCCATGTTTTATGGCATTCACCTTTTCTATTGTCAAGCATTGCTGCTACAGTTGCTGTCAACTTTTGGGAGTCATACAATAGAGGAAGGGGCTATGAAGCATAGACCCGACACGCAACTCGCGTTTCAACACGAAACGCGACACGCAATTTTTCCAAAAAGTAGGACACGACACATTGGGGGGGGGGGGACACGTTCTAATTAATTAATTATATATATATATGCAATAAACATTATAAATATTTAAGAATTCAATAAAATGAAACTAGATTGCATTAATAACCCAAATACTCAAAACATGATCACTAAATTGTTCAATAATTAAAGTATCAAAAAACATACATAGACTAAATTGTTCCATATAATGATAGAAAACAAAAGGGGAATATAAAAAGCGGCTTAGTTGCCTCATCCTCAGTTGATGTTGCATTGAAGAGACACTAGGAGTAGTAGCCATCTAAATCAATTATCAAGTATTAGAAACTATAATTAAATCCAAGTTTCACGTGTCGGAGTGTCCGACAAGTGTCGAGCCCGACACGTGGCCTCCAAGAGAGTGTCCATGCTTCATATGTAAGGGATGTGGATTGTTCGCCACACCACATACCCAGCACATTCATCAATTAGGTTTCGTAAAGGGTAATTCTATTGGCAAAACAAAGATGCTTCTGCCAAAGCAATGTAGTGTTTTTAAAGCATAATGTGCAATTATGCAAGACATCACTTGCTTTGGCCGAAACCAAAACTTCTTTGTTAATAGCATTGGCCTTTTCTAAGTATAAAAAATGTTCCCGATATCTTATGAAATATACATCTCTCTCTCTCTCAAAGCCCCTATGGAGATATGGCGTTCTAAATCTGGAGTTTGTCTGTTTATCTAACAATGGTTCATCCAAAAGTAATTAATTATGTTTTTTTCTCCTTACTTGCAGATACAAGGGGATATCCCACTACGAAGGGGAAGAATCAAACAACCATACTGCTTTTCCCTGCCCTGGTGAACTGCTTGTAGAACAACACCACAGCAACTACGGGGAGCCCTGGGCCGGAGGGCGAGATGTATATGAATTCCTAGCAGATTCCATCCACCTATCACCAAACTCTCGTGTCCTCGAGATTGGATGTGGCACTCTTCGAGTTGGCTTGCATTTCATCAGGTACTTAAACCCTGAACACTTCCACTGCCTTGAAAGGGACGAGCTCTCTTTAATGGCCGCTTTTAGGTACGAACTTCCATCCCAAGGCTTATTACACAAGCGTCCTTTGATTGTGAGAGGTGAAGATATGGATTTTACGAAGTTTGGATCTGATGTTACGTATGATTTGATATATGCAAGTGCTGTTTTCCTTCATATGCCTGATAAGCTTGTTTGGATTGGATTAGGGAGGTTAGCTGGTAAATTGAAACCTTTAGAAGGTCGAATCTTTGTGTCGCATAATGTAAAGTTCTGTTCACGTCTGGGAGGAGAGGAGTGTACAAAGAGGCTAAATGATCTAGGGCTTGAGTATCTTGGGAAGCATACACATGATAGTTTACTCTTCAATCACTATGAGATCTGGTTTGAGTTTAGGAGATTTAAGTCTTAAGTCTTCTTGATTCTCTTCTTGGGTTTTCATCATCTATAATTCTGAGGCGAGCAGGGACAAGACAAATGGAATCGAACTTCTTCAGCGGTTGCCTGTTGCCTCTAAACATTTTTGGACTGTTTCGTGCCAAACTGTGGTGATTTTGTACAGTTCCACTATATTTTGTTCATTTTTCCCTTGGAGGAAACAAGTGTAGCTTCGATTCTTTAGGTATTCAATACCGATTGTGAAGATGTGAGAGTGGTGTAATGGGGTTGTCGGTTATGTAATTTCTGGTCATTCACAAGAAAACAAGCAGGAAAAAATGTAATTTCTACTTTAGATTAAGAAATGCTAATGGCTCCACAGAATTGCCAATATCTGCTGTTTATTGATTCCTAGATGGATGAATGGAACTAACTTGAAAATTTCATGACTACGAGTAGATTTTTTCCCTCCTTTTTGTTGTTCGTGCTATGATGATATATATATGTAGTATACACCTATGTGTGTGTCAAGGCTACTGCAAGAAACTTGTGAAGGTATTGTTATGCTGCTGTTCTTTTTAAATTCAATTATGCTGTTGAGCTGTTCTCTGTCTGCGATTTTGATTTTGTGATAAAACATCTGCCCAAAAGCTTAAGTTGTTAGGTAGTGGCCCAGTGGGTAATAATGTATATCGTGCTCTTCCGCACATCCCCTCAAGTGCAGCCCCTGCTCAAACGTAAAGAGACAAAGCAAGGTGCACCAAGTGCACATGTAATTTTTTCCGATGCAAAGCAGAAACAAAGGCAAATGCAAGGACTCTAGTTTGAGACATGTTATGCTACTTTATTTTTAAAATGTTATCCTTATGAGCATTTTATTTGCATCTCCACCTTATTCTGAACCTTTTTTTTTTTTTTTTGCTTATTTCCTTACACTGGTTGCAAGTTGAATTTCTTTTGTGCTAGTTTAGAACTTCAGTTTTTTTTTTTGTTTCAATTTCATTACATAATTACAAGGGCCGAAAGTGTGGTAGTTGGGAGAAATGAGGAGATGGAAAAGATGGAGCTAGTACGTTGTGAGATTGGAGCATGGGTGATAATCTATTTGGGGACTCGTTTGGCTGGTTATCCAGTATTGAACATATATAGTTAGATGCCAGATTCAATATTGTGAAAGTGAAGTAAAAAGTAGCAATAATTGTGAAATAAAAGTAGGTGCTCTATTTTTGTCTTCACATGTTAGCTAGTATATATCAATTACGAATCTAATTTTTAAAAAATAGTTGTATAGTGCATTACATTAGAAATGTTTATTTAGTGCTCCAAATCAAGTATATATCAATCACAAAAGGGAGTATTATATTATAAACTCTTTAGGCTAACTCAGATGAATCTCTCTCATTAAGCAGTTATAAAATCACCTTACAACTAGTTACAAACCCGTGCGATACACGGGATAGTATTTAAATTATTATTAAAAAAAATTATGTAATAATGAACAAAAATTGAATAAAATCACTACAAATTCATGTAAAATATAGCTTTAACTATACAATAAAACACACAATTAATTCAAATAATAAAAATAGTAAAAGCTCAAAATAACGCGGGTAAAATGATGCATTTTTGCTATAATAATAATAATAATAATAATTCAGTTCTTGCTTAAAAAAATAATTTCAAAAAAGAAAAATAAAAAAGAAACATTAAAGAGTACAATAAATAGGGCAACCTCTTCTTATTCCTTCCATAATACTAAAATATACTAAGTATAGATGTAAATATGAAAAATGAAATTTTTTTAAAAATAAGTAAATAAATGTTTCATAATAAAAATTATTTATCACTAAATATAATTATTACAATTCCTAGATTTTACTATGATAATAATAATAATAATTATTATTATTATAACAATAATAAATAATATAGATTATTATAGCAATTATTAAGAGAGAGTGTATTGGTATTAAATGTGTTATTATTATGGCAATTATAATAACAATTAATAAGAGATAAGATAATATATAATTATTACAAAGGAAGTGGATTAGTATTATTAAGGAAGAAGTGAATTATTGAAAAGCAGGAAAGGACACTATAATTAAATAGAAATTAAATAGGAGAGAGAAAACTTATTACGGAGGACTTCCTCCGTAATACTATTATACTATTAGATAACATTTTGAGTGTAGCAAAATTGGTAAAGAGGGCATGTTCTCTCCTAAGTTCGAGCCTTGAGATTTCTTTTTCTTGTCCTTGAAATTTGGAGTTTGTTACAACTTAATTTAATTTAGCAACGTGTACCCTCCGTAATGGAGGATTATGTGGCTGGCTTATGTGGATTCAATGCGGACAAATGAGTTCACGAAATTAGGGTTCAAAATATGCTAGAAAATTCGGCATCTCCGGCTTCTAAATGAGATGGATCAGTCATATTACGATTATTGAATTCCTCTATGTTCTTCATATTGATAGAAATTCGGATTTAATATTCTTGAGCATTAACTAAGTTAAAATAAGTGTTTGATTAAAATTTACCATGATAAAAAATATTTAAAACGGATTGAGGGACAAATATAACTGAAATTTACTAAATAAATTTATAACCCACTTCACCGTTTTGAAGTTAGCTTGAGCACCATATAGTTGGTACAAACATCCTAACAAATATTAAGTAAATGTTATTTATTGATGATATCATATATATATATAATTATTATATATTATTCCTTGTTACTAAACCCATGCATTTTGACCCACTATATAAAAGCATTTCAAACCGTCTTGTATCATTTTTGTTTCTGTAAAATTTACACGTTTTGGAAAAAAAATGGTTTTTAGCAGTATTTTAAAAAACTTTGACACATGAGATTTGTGTAAAACGGTTGTGTAAAATATAAACACAATTTACTCATCCACGTCATCTTTTTATCCCCTTATTTTTTTTTATAAAAACTTTAAAATGATATAACTAAAAATTAGTTTTTAATATAATTTATATATTTGAAGTCCATCAAGTATTACAAAATAAGATCCATTATAACTATGTAATTATGTATAAATTTTTTTCATATAAAACTATTAAAAATTATATATAATGATACATTTTATTTGTATGGTTTTTATTAATCCATTTAAATTTTAAACATGAGAATCATTGTAACACAAAATTAATCTATATAACAAGGAAAGGTTTTTTTTTGACTAAAGAGCTTTTGAAATTCTACCTAATCAAAAGTCTAGATTTAGTTTGATAAATTTATTTTTTCTTACACACATTTTAGACCCTAGGATGTGGTTTATCTTCAAGAAGCATTGTCCACCTTAGATTTGTTTATTTCTACTCACTTTGCACTTTTAGATTAAAATACTCCACCCATTAATATACTCCACTCACACACAAGCAAAACAAACCCAATTTTTCTCTCCTTTTTTCTTTAAACATATAATAACTTTTAATCAAAGTGTATATTTTTAATAAATGATATATATTTGAAACCTACTCATGAATACCTATAAAATAAGATCCATTATTATTATAAAATTATGTATAAAAAAAATTTGTTTACCTATATAAGTTAACATTTTGGTGATTTTAAATTTATGTTACTTTCATATTATGATTTAAGTAGAAACTTCTTAAAAAAAGAATTCTCACTTTCATAACAAATAAATTATTTTAGACTTTCGTTTTTTTATATAATTTTTAAATTAATTTTTTTCTTTTGATGTGTAATCAATATACCTCACAACAGCACTTATCTATTATCTAGCTTTACATTTTCACTTATTGTTAAATTAATTATGTTTTTGCCAGAGTACAATATAGTTTTGATAATGATACCGCCCATTATCTAACTTAGATTATGTTAATAGATATGAATATTAATGTTGTTATTATATATTTGGTTATAGACTAAATTTAATTAATTTTAATTATCATTCTTGCGTTGTACAGAACAAAAAATATCATTCTAGCAAAATAATATATAACAACAATTTATATGTTTGAAATATCTAACGATCAAAAACTATTCGCATAAATCTAATGATTTAAATAGGTTGCGGCAATTATGTAATATTCACTAGCACTAAATATTAAATTTAATATATTTCTTAAAAGACAACAATTCACAAACTATCGTTATTGTCTTCCTTTTTAAAAAAAATGGTATTCTCTAAAATAATAAAAAAACAAAAGTATTATTTTTAACAAAAATGTTATTTTGTTAGATTATTAATGTTTTATACTTTTTATTGAAGAAATTGAAGATATTTGTATTGCAAAAAAAAATGTTATTTTGTTAGATTATTAATGTTTTATACTTTTTTTTGAAGAATTTGAAGATATTTCTATTGCAAAAAAATGGTGTTTTGATTTAATTTGGACCAAATACGAACAATCATATATCTATATTTTTTATAAACTATATCGTCCATCTAATACTTTTAAATGAAAATATTTGCTATTTAAACTTTTTCATAATTTTGTTTGTAAATAATTTATTAAGTTAACTTTGCTTTTATTCTATCTATATAATAAAAGAAAGGTTTTTTTTGACTAAAGAGGACGAAATAGTGAAAATGAAATTTTTACTTTTACGCGTAAGTTTTTTGAATACGTCTTAAATTGGATGATGCATCCTAAACGTCTTTGATTAAAAAAAAATTGACGCACCGTACCGAATGGTACATGCATACCCTAGTATATATATAATTTTTTATGCATTAAACTTCCTTGCACATAAGATTTTACGGTCGGAAATGCTCTAAGGGAGATGGACCGGAAGGGTAGTTAAAGGAAAGACTCAAGGCTAAAGCTAGCTTGAAGCGATGGTGGAAAGTTTGGAAAATACACATATAGACAGACAGAGACATAGACACAGAGAACATATACCTACCAATTAGTTTTATCTAATTTTCTTCCCCCAATTAGCATACTGACACAACTTTTGATGGTTTGCTGCCTTTTAATAGTCAGACATAGATACAGATACAGATACAGACATAGACATATAGATACATATATGTACCAATTAGTTTTATCTAATTTTCTTGAATGGTAGTTGAATTTTATAGTTGTAAACGTACGTCAAAATTTATACACTCATTATATAAGCCAAACACTAATGACTAACCGATCTATATATGATCCTTAAACTTAGCACCAAGTAGAAATGGACTTGGCCGCCGAGCACCAACCTTTGCTTCTAGGGCAAGTCCTCGATTCTCGTGCACCGGTAAAAGACCTCTCGTCCGAGGTGATTGAGGAGCTTTTGGCAAGCAGATCAGTTCCAGTCCCAGTCCGGTGGTACCCACGCCTTGTGGTGTGGGAATCGAGGCTCCTCTGGATCCTTTCGGGGGCCTCGATCTTGGTTTCGGTTTTCAATTATATGTTGAGTTTCGTTACTTTGATGTTTACCGGTCATTTAAGTGCCATGGAGCTGGCTGGTGCATCCATTGCCTGCGTGGGAATTCAAGGGCTTGCTTACGGGATCATGGTATATATGCATATATTATATATATAGTACAGTATTAATTATAAGTATCAAAATTTGGGTCCAGATTTAGTTAATTATCACATAAATAAATTAAATGTAATACAACACACATATAAATTCCATTTTTCTTCCCTTTTGATTTGTAATATTAATGTAAATTACATTTCCAATTTCAAGATTATTATTATTATTTTTTTTCATTTTCAACATATGAGAAAAAAGAAACACCTTTTTTTTTTTTAAAAATAAAAATTTCTGCAAAAATATATGAGTGGATAAAATAAATAAAATGTTTACAAAAAAAAGAAGGTAAAAAAAGAAAAAATACAAAAGTTGTCCATAAAAGCTGCCTTTATTTTATTTTGATTTTTCACAAGGCGTTCGGACTACCTTTTGCGCTCCTCAACCAATCTCTTCTTGTATGGGAACACAAACACTGACCACCAAGAATTTTTGCAGTTGCCGAAACTCGACTTGAAAAACTTATAGTGAATTAATGATACTTTAATTTGTATGTATATATTTTTGTTTATTTTTTCATGTAGTTTTATTTCAGTAAAACTAAACATACATAACTTTCTCATTTATCTAAGTTAAGTTAGGTGAGAGTAACATCCTCCAAGTTTACTTTTATCTCACAACGTCCCTAAAAGCAAGTTGGCCTTTGTATTCAATATGTTTAAAAATTTGTACGGTACAATTTCATGGTTATAATCTCAGACTGAGATTCTCAGTGTGCACTATTTTTATCTATAGTTAGGCATGGCAAGTGCTGTTCAAACAGTATGCGGCCAAGCTTACGGAGCAAAAAAATACGCGGCAATGGGAATAATTTGCCAGAGAGCGATAGTTCTGCATGTGGGAGCGGCCGTCCTCCTGACGTTCCTGTACTGGTACTCGGCGGCAGTCCTCAGAGCCATCGGTACGTCAGATAGCATAGCCAAACCGGGACAAATATTTTCTCGCGGATTGATCCTTCAACTTTATGCATTTGCAATTTGCTGCCCTCAACAAAGATTCCTACAAGCACAAAATATTGTGAACCCTTTGGCTTACATTGCAATTGGGGTGCTAATTTTGCACATTATTCTCACATGGATTGTGGTTTATGCGTTGGATTATGGGCTTCTTGGGGCTGCTCTTACACTTAGTCTGTCTTGGTGGTTGCTAGTAATTATACAAGGGCTTTACATTTATTTTAGCCCATCTTGTAAGGACACTTGGACCGGTTTCTCTATTAAGGCTTTTAAAGGGATTTGGCCTTATTTCAAGCTTACTCTTGCATCTGCGGTTATGTTGTGGTCTGCGCTCTCTCTCTCTCTCTCTTCGTACATATCGTCTATATGCTGACTGAGCTTTTTAGCAATAACATACATTTAGCGACGAGAAACGGAATTAATTGTTCCAAATCTGAAACTGAAATAGCTAGGCCTAATCTAAACAAAACAGATCGAATCATGCATATCATATCTTATGTAATCCGTACGTGTTACTATCCCGTTTTGTCATTTCATTTAGCATGCCAAATGCAACCACGTTAATTAATAATCTCTTAATTTTAGTTTTAATTTCTTGTACTAACTTTATTATTTCTTTAATGTAGTTTAGAGATATGGTACTTCCAGGGGCTCGTCCTTATATCAGGTCTTCTCCCCAACCCCACAATCTCACTGGACTCCATTTCAGTTTGGTAAATTAATTCAATGCAACTTTTTTTTTTTCTTCTTTTTAAACAATTCAATATATATATATACTACCTCTCCCTCTCTATTTGGGGCATTTTTAACAAATATTGGATTTTTTTTCATCACAATTTTCACTGTTAAACTTCTACACGTTATACATTTAGAAAAAAATAAGTAAAAATTCAATACAAGGAAGCATATTGATCAATTAAATTATTCAGGTACAAATGTCATTTTTCTCATAATTTTTTCACGTACTCCCGTTGCTCCAAATACTGACAATTTTAGTTTAATTACAATTTCAGCATGAATTACTGGAACTGGGACATGACATTTATGCTAGGACTAGCTGCAGCAGCAAGGTATGCAAACATAATTTTATTTTTTCAAAAAATTTTGTAGAAAATTTTCATCTAATTTATTGTAACTGCATATCATTACTTATGCTATAAATTAATTCCGACATCTAATATATTTATTTACTTTTTACTTATTTTGGGGGATAATTACAGCGTTCGAGTTAGTAATGAGTTAGGGGCAGGACATCCAATGGTGGCAAAATTATCAGTGATAGTAGTGACTTCAACAAGTACCCTAATTAGTATAGTTTTCATGGCAATTGTGCTTATTTTTAGTGTTGGATTGAGCCAAGTATTTACAAGCGACTCTCAAGTCATTGAAGCAGTCAAGAACTTGACTCCATTGCTTGCCATCTCCGTTTTCTTGAATGGGATTCAACCCATACTTTCAGGTAATTAATCTTATCTTATAATATTAAATCTGTCCCAAATTAACAGTCAGAGGGTAATTAACCTCTTTAACCCCAGAAGTTTACCTGTACTCACTTTGGTCCCTAAGTTTCATTTGCTACATTTTCGTCTTCAAAGTTCTAGCCGAGTCCCACTTTCATCCAAACTTGGATGCTACATCAATTTTTTAGACAGAAAATCAACTCGGCTCAAAGTTTGAGGAGCAAAATGTAAAAAATGAAATATTAGGGAGAATAGAGATAAAAATTTAGGGGTAAAAGGTCAATTACCATATCGGCTAATATTTCACTTTCTTTTAATTTATAACTAAAATATTTCTTATACTAAGGTAACTGTCATTAGCAAGAGGAGGCTAATATATATGGGGGCTGAATTTGCAGGGGTGGCAATTGGGAGTGGATGGCAAGGAGTAGTGGCATATGTTAATTTGGGCACTTACTATGTAATTGGTCTTCCCATAGGTTGTTTTCTTGGCTTCAAAACTAGTTTAGGAGCTGCGGTAAGACCATTCAATCAATGGCTCTATGTATATTGTCAGGTTCTCAACCAGATTGATACAATTGAAATAGCTTTTAACGACGAATTTTCATCAATACATATATATTTTTCTTCTTCAGCCATGCATTAATTTTCGGATGATTGTCGCTGAAAGTTAATCTTCAAATGAACAATCGGTTTGAAAGTATTGATATAAAAAAGAACTAGCTAGATTTATTTGAAATTATTAGAACGGATGTTGGATTTTGTAGGGGATTTGGTGGGGTCTGATAATTGGAGTTCTTTTACAAACAATTGCTATATTTAGCCTCACTGTCAGAACAGACTGGAAGACCGAGGTAATCCTATATCATTCCTTTTTCAATTTATTTTTACTCTTTTATTTTCTAAACATGGAGTTGCTGGTGTATTTCCACATATCCATATGCATACATACATATGGACAAGTTTGGGACATATACACATTATCCGATCTGGTAGGGGTCGGTCTTTAATTAGCGACAAATTTGTTGCCAAAACACGGCTGTTTTCAACGCTGAAAGTTCATGGCTAAAGGTGCGGCCTGCATACGGACATTCCGCACTTGATCCTGGCCATATATACATATAACATACTATATAAAATGACATTAGGCATTGATGATTGTATAGTTATGGATCAGGTTGTAAAAGCTGCTGACAGATTGAAGAAATCTGCGGAAGAAGATGCATTAGTAATTGTTGAGAGCGCATTATGAAGAGGACCTTTTCATCTTTGAAGAAATGCCAACATTTTCTTTCTTTCATCTTTGATTTTGAGTATCTATAGATATACGTAATGAGCAATGTAAAAGAGTGTGACTCCGGTATGTTTTTTTTTGGGCATATTCTTCCTCGAGAAGGTATAAGTTAGAGTGGAGCAAAACAATTGGACCCATTTCTTTGAATTTTGGTTTTCTAGAGTCAAGTATGTTGGGCAAATTATGGCTCCATTTGATAATAAAATACTCATTTCAAGCTCATTTTTTTGAATAGATATGCTTCATATCTTTCATTATTTTTTTGTGGGAAATTTTTCTTACTAACTACTAAAGAAAATTTCTTCATGGAAAAAGTCATAAAGTAAGAAGAATCTCACCGCACCACAAATCTCAACTTATTTTAACTTTTCACAACAATTTATTGTTTTTATTTTCTTTTTCCATATTGTTATAAAATGGATCATAAATGTAGATCATTCTCCTAACTCCCAATTTTACCTTCAAAATTTTGGCATATAACATGAAATATGAAGAAGAATAAAAAGAATGGGTCATAATTCAGCAGCTTGTTTTATGGGTGATTGAACTTTTATGACCTTGAAGTTTAGTTGTCTCACTTTGGTCCCTAATGGTTCATTTCCTGCATTTTTATCCTCAAAGTTTGAGTCAAGTTTCACTTTCATCTACAATTGGACGCCTTGTCAATTTTTTGAACAAAATATTAAGTGCCACATGGATTTTTCATTGAAACAAATACAATGATGAAAGTACAACAGTTCAAACTTTGAGGACCAAAAGGTAAAAAATAAAATATTAGGGATCAAAGTGAAATAACATGTACTGTTAAACTTTATGAGATAAGAAAAGGTCAATTACCCTTGTTTTATCCTATTTGGCTTTATTTTCTTGGGTTTAGTTAATTGATAGACCATGACTGAATTCTTGCACGAAATTAAAGTTTTATATGTATCGTGTTAATTCTATCGCAAACACCACGGAAACTCGATCGATCACCTTTGTGTATATTTTTTGATTAACACAATAAATATAAAACTCTAATTTCGTGCAAGAATTTGGTTATAAACATGACACAATTGAAGATATATAGTGTAGAAAATTCTATCACAAACACCAAAGAAACTTGATCACCTTTGTGTATTAATTTTGATTTTTTTTTCTTGTTATATATTTTCTTGTTTAAAAAATTGCCACACTAGTACGTTAATTAAGGGCTCACCATCATAAATCTAAAACAAAAATATGAATGCTAGAATTGAATTTTATGACAAAGAAGTAATAAAATGTTACTATATTAGACATATATATAACTATGTAATCGATCGATCAATACATGCATGACCAAAAGATGAACAACTGAATTAGAAAAAAATAAAACCCGATCACTGAACCCTCACCCACATACCACTGCTAGGTATACCTGCATGTACAATAAACAACAGATAGTAACCCGGTGGTGCAATCTCAGCTGTCGATGGCCCGATCCCTGATAATCTATACGCATCAAAATCCAGCGGCGAAACCCTAATCCCCTTCAGCACTACCATTCTCTGATTCATCCCCAACGAGTGTGTATTAAACGGAGGCCTAATTAATCTCACTGATAAAACACCCATTTTTAGATAGTTTGGAACAGTGAACACTAAGAAAAATGGCTGATTATAAGTAATAATCTCATCTATATCCATAAGTTTAGGTCGTAACGAATCATACTCAGGCGCCAAGTACGGTGGCAAAAAGGCCTCTAGGCTTAGGTCTGTCGGGTATTTGCAGCCAGTGAAGTTATAGGTCACGTGTGGGTTGCTTCCTCCTACTAAGATCCGGCCATCGGTTAGTAGCACTGCGGTTGAATGGTACAATCTCGGCCTTTGTGATGGTTGCATGACTGAAAAACGGTAATTATCTGGCCCATTGGGATGATAGATCACCGGTCTGGTGACCGGGTCCTGTGCGTTCTCCCATCCTGACGTGCCTGATGTTGCACCATTGATAATAAGTACATCACCATTCGGCACTAGTATCATGTCACCCATCACGCGGGGAGTGGGCATGTCTTCCATAACCCAACTTGGATTTTCGTCTGTTACTCTCAGACGTCCGCATGTGGAAATGGCTCGTATGAAGACTCTTTGCATTGCACTTGGAAACGCACCGGGTGGTGCACCACCACATACCATGACCTCAACTTGAACGGGTTCAATACTTTCGTCCAGTGGAAACATAACTGACGAGCCTGAGCTAGGGTAGTTCCGAGGATCACAGCCAGTGATCCTCGGAAACTCTCTAACTACTATATTTTGTTTATAGTCAAATAAAATAGATCTTACGTTTGCGAAAATGAACAAATTCCCGTCCGGTAACAAGTGAACGAATGGGTACAAATTGTTCTCGCTTTCGTCCGCTGTTTCCCTAAGAAAACTAAGCCATACTGGTTGAGGGGATAGTTTTGGGTAAAACTCGTAGTTGAATTGCCTTCTCCCTCCCATGATAATTATATCTCCATTGGGAAGTATTTGATTCGTCGCGTACCATCTACGAACTGACAGGTACCTGGGGTACTCGACCCAATCACATTCATAGTCAACGCAGGATGCTAACGTGCGGACCACGCGGTCCCCATCGTTGTAGCCGCCAGTTTGAACTAGGGTTCCATCCCTCATAACGGAGCCGGAAGAGCACCATGTGTCTGTTTGTATTGTCAATGGCCGGTACGTGTTGGTGCCAAAGTCGTAAAAAATGGAGTGGGCCGTGCAGTCAGTTGGGAGCACGGTGTCGGACGGGTCAAAACGACACCGACCGTTGGAAAGAGAGAGGTTAGAAGGGCCGAAATCAGTCCGGTCGAAGATGACTACTTTGTTGTTGGGTAGTAGTTGCATGTGCATGGCAGATATACCGACGCTGGCCTGTAAGAGTCGCCACTCGCCTTGAAGGCCGGCAGTGGTATTCGCAATTGTTTGGGATAGTGATGGAGTAAAATGGAGGAGGGGGAAAAGGAAGAATAGGAGGAAGAAGGTGATCATTTTGGTGGCCATGGTTGTAGGGTAAGAAAGAGCTAGAGATGGGGGAGTTAAGAGTTTTGTTGAAGTTATTGGTTTAAGTGTTGGTGTAGTGAAGTTGAGATCTATACTTAATTAGTTATGAACCTCATTATATATGTATGACCTCATAATTAATTCATTTCCCTGAACATTTGTCGCCCTGATCTACACAACCAAAAATAATAACACATTTGTCCCTGCCTAGGGCTGAAAAGGCATCAAATTTTTTTTATTTTATTATTGCGGACAAAATCTTTATTTTTTTTAAAATAAAGTTACATACAAGGATCTAGCTACTACATGCATAAAAATTTGTCTATTTATCAATGTATTTTGTGACTAATAAAATATGTTTTGTGAACTAATAATCTTATAATACTATTGTCCACATAGTTTGGGAGCGGGGGGGATAGAAGTTCAATTCACGTATATAACTCTCAAAAAAAGTGTTTATTAAAAAGTGTTTATTAAAATGTACATGATGAATATATATAATTTTAATAATACACGAAAAAAAGTGATCCAAATAAAATGTAGTACCATCTCATTAGTTGTTATTTTATTTTTATTTACGTGCAGGCCCACAAATCAAAACAACACACCCTAGCTAGTCTCCACATAAATCAACCATGGATCTCCAAATTAGACCAAGTCATAGGATTTTGTGTGTTTGGTGCACCTTTTATCTCTCATCTCCATCTAAAACATAGAAAATATTTGAAGATTCTAAGTGAACCACCACTAGAATTATTAATCCATGGACGCAAAAATATGTCTGGTTCAGAACAAATCCAAGAACTTATATGAATCTCCATACAAACAATTGATCGCTTCCATTTTTATATTACATTTTTTCTCCAATATTCATCCAATCAATTTGTGAGTCATTTAGTTTTACAAAATTTAAAAGCCAAAAAAAAATAAAAAAAATGAGCCAGGAGCAGCTAATGAGGCCTGAATCCCAGGACAAGGAAGAGCCTATCAACATTCAAGAGGCCATTGATGCTCAAATTGACAAGGTTTCTCCTCTCTATATTTACCACCTTTCTATGCGTACGATCTTTCCGGTGGAAGTTGGTTCGAGTTTCGTTTGTAGAAGAGACGAATCAAGCTTGAACACATTTACAACCTGACATATTATTTAGCTTAGATAGCTAGTACAGCAAATTAACTCTTTACTGATAAAAGAATTGTCATTAACTTCGTCATAACGTGGTCATTGCAATTACACCACTTGTGTCTCTTGTGACAAAAAATAATTATTGTCACAAAATGATATGGTTGGTTCGTAAAAGTCCCCGCGTCAGTAAAATTTTTGTTTTATGAATGTCCATACAAACAATTGATCACTTCCATTAACCTGTCAAACGTACAAGATTTTGAGCCAATATATAATAATTGAGCTTTGGTTAATGTCATATATATAAGTGTGATTATCTCTTATCTTATTTGTTTATTGGTGCCCCTCCTGAAATAAATTTTTGGATCCGCCACAACGAAGACTAGTGGTGGCCGCCGTTGATTCAACCAATCACATGGTTAACACATTCGACTACCATTTTAAGTACAACCTTTTTGCACATCTTTGTATTGATTTGATACTGCATATGGTAAACAATAATTGCAAGGCTGCAAGGCAAAGTAGCCCAGTTCCAATGGCATCAAACTCCGTATTCGAAAAGTGCAATATAACAATAGGGGAAGCGCTTGAAGCTACAGCCCTGACCGCGGGGCAAAGGCCGGTGGATTATAGTGACGCAGCGGCTATACAGGCGGCGGAGGTGCGAGCAACTGGCCGCACAAATATTGTCCCTGGCGGCGTTGCAGCTGCCGCTCAGTCTGCTGCCACTCGCAATGCACGCGCCACACGCGATGAGGATAAGACCAAGTTGGGTGACATTTTAGCGGTACAACATATAACTTAGAAAAAAAACTTTTCTTACTGGGTATCCTTACCGTCTATTCTTAGTGGCTTGCATTAATAAGCGGTAAGAATATCTGGCTTAATTTTCCAAAATCAATTCTTTTAGATTTAATTGTTGATACTACTGTCTATTTTAATTGGTTGATCCGTTAAACAAGTAAATGAATAGTTAGTGCATATAATTATTAGTTTAATACATCCCGCAATTAAAGTGGAGGATCATCTTTATCCTCGTTTGAGGAGGGTCAAAGAATATTAGAAACTCTCACCACCAACCCAAAATAGTCCAAGATTTGTTTGCCCTAATGTGAAGAACGAAGAGACATGTACGACGACGTAATGATTTTTTATATGTGCATTGGTCAACGATAAGCATTTTGTAAAGTATACCCACAATAAATAAAGTTCGCCGATCAATGTATTGACAGTAAATTACTATGTCGTCTATATGCTATTAACGCATGATCTTCCATAAGTGCTTACACAAATTAAAAGATCAATAAACGTACTCTAGCACGATGATGGTCAAGCAATCTGCACTCGGCCAAAACTTAAAAACAAACTTTTGTCAATTAAGAATTACAAAACATCCTTTATTGGATATCTCAAGTTAAAAACTTTTGTCGAACATCTTTTAATTTTAATTTTTTTTGTTTTGTTTTTACTGAATAAATTTTTTGAATGTATATTTTTGACTTTGGTTTGGCAGGAAGCAACATCAAAGTTGCCAGCGGATAAGCCAGTGACACGCAGAGATGCTGAGGGAGTTATAGGCGCGGAGCTCAGGAATGACCCTAACTTGAGCACACACCCGGGTGGCGTCGCTGCCTCTTTGGCTGCAGCCGCTAGGCTTAACCAGAAGAACCAAAGTATATAGTTAATTGACCCGGCCGGCCCCACTCCCACCAAAATTGTAATCATTGTAGGTTACAATCTCTCTCCCTATATATATATATATACACATACACTAACTGTGCACGGGATTGTTCAAGTAGAAGCTCGTTCATGATTTGTTTCTAGAACAGACGTATCAAGTTCGAACACATCTTGGAAGCTGACTTATAACTGTACTCAGCTAGAGCAAAATAACTCTTTAGTTATGAATTTTTTTTTGTCACTAAAATTATGGTTTTTCAATCACATTAGTTGTCACAACATGGTAATTAAAATTACTTCACTAAAAGCTTCTGGTGACAAAAATGACTATTGTCACCAGCGGCGGAGCCAGGTGGGGCCACCTGGACTTTTTGTAAATTTTTAGAGAGTTTGGGGGGTTTTGTGTGAGAAGAGAAAGTTGAGGGGCCAGTGTGCAATTTTGAGAGATGGTGCTGTGTGCTATTAAAACTCATATGTTGACGGGCCAGCATTAGGTAAAGAATGTTTGTTTTGGTACGGTATTTTGTGGGGCGGGTTCTGCTTATTTTTTAGGAGTTTGGTAAGTTTTTCTCGGCAGGGGGTTTTGCATTAGCAGGTGTGCAAGCATAGGTGTAGGTATGTAATAAATATTAGATTGTATATTATAAGTTAAAATATTTTTCAGTTTTAATAATAAGTAGAGTTTTTTATTTTTCATTTGTTTTGGTATTTTAGATTATATTTTTTTTAATAATCTTATACATTTTATTTTAAAATTTTGAATATTAAGAATTAGGTGTTTTAATGTTGATTTGCTTCTTAGATTGTTAAATATTGATATTAAATTTGATTATTGAGGTTGATTTGCTTATTGAATTGTTATTTGATAAATTAATATTTAGATTAATATATGTGTTTGTTAGTTATAGTAGGTTGAATATTGAGTTGATAAAAATATATCAAAATAATAATTAATTTTAGTATATCATTTTTAACTTTTCTAAAATATCGAAATAGAATGGAGAAGTATTTTAACAAAAATTTGGCCTAGAAACATAATTATTGAATTTGATTTGGTTTAAAAAAAAATTTGGCCCCATCTAAAATTTATTCTTGGCTCCGCCACTGATTGTCACGGAAGGTTTGTCTACTAAAAGTCGAGCACTAAAATTTTGGGCCACATGCCCACATTTATGAAATCCTCTTAAGTGACAAATTTTGAGCTATCAAAACGTTTGTGACGCATTCTAAGTTTTGTAGCTAAAGGAAAACGTTAGTCGATGAGACGCAAATTTTCGGCACTAAAATGAATTTTGTGATGACAATGGGTTTAGTCACAAATAATCGCTAAAGGTGCAAATTTTGTCACAAAAATACGTTTTTATCAGGAATATTTCCTCACTAATTAAGCAATTTGTTGTTCGAGAAACTCCAAAATATTGTAGGACCACATTAAAAGTCAAGCAACTTGAGTTCTGGTTGACAATTAAAGCAATGAAGGTTGCAACTTGAGTTCTGGTTGACAATTAAAGCAATGAAGGTTGAAAAAATTTTAAACTCAAAGTATTTTACGAACCATAGTTGACATATTGTTGTTCTACTTGATTCAGCTCGTTTATTCCCCTACTAATTAACTCCTTTTATATCTTGAAGTAGTAAAAATATTTTTTTAATATTAGAAGGGCATTTTTTTTGTAGGTTTCAAAGACAGAGAATGAGCTCAAAAACTAAAATATTCGGATGGATCGATTATCTATTTGCATAATGCAATTTAATTTCCAATGTAATTAAGAGTATGTTTTTATTTTAATTGTGATGTATCTACCTGTAAATGCAATTAATTAATGTACATTATGTAATGTACATGTGTAGTAAAACAATGTAGTATATTTATTTATAATAATATAATTTCCTATTTCAAGTTTTTGTGATTTTGAAGTTAATAGTTAAGTTCAATATTTGCTTGAATGAATTTTAGTCTCTTTCGAAGTTAAAGTTTCACATTTTTGAATTCTTAGCAATTGAATTACTTGGACTATTGATAGTGGGAGCAGTGACGGAGCCATAATCTATTTTTGAGTGGGGGACTCTTATAAAAATCTTACATAAATAAAAGGTAAATTATATAATAAATACTGAAGTTTGGGGTCATTTTTTAAATTTCACCCGAAGTTTCAATTGTTTCAAATTGAACCTTGTAGCATAATTAGTGACTCAATTGAAATCCTTCGTTAACATATGCTTAAAACTACTAATGGTGATTCTACGTGGGTATTCACATGGGATCTGACCTAGATCATTTTGGGGCAAATTTTTCCCTATATTTTGCCTAAACTATAGGGTTAACAATGAAACACGCAAATATGTGGGTGTCGTTTGGCATGCATGTTTACTTCTAATAGTTTTACTTCTAACATGTTTACTTCTAAGTTTTAAAGAATTTTTTAATAGTAGTATTAACTGTTTTAAAATTTGAAGTGGTAAAGGTACTCACATTATTTTTCCAAAATCAAAGGATTTTTTTTAGTTATTTAAATAATTGTTTTATCAAAATGATACCTTTTTAAAAATTTGGACAATTTATTTTAAAGGGTTAATTAATACAAACTATTTTTCTAAAAATCTATATAAATGTATATTACAACAAAAGACGCATAGCACTCACAATTAAATCAAAATGATATACCCTACTCAAAATTTTACTTTCACCCGTAGATACTTTGTGAATATAATTTATTGCCTCTTTCATATTTAGCAACAAATATGTCTTGTAAAAATTTAGGTATTGCAAAAAATAATTTTAGGGTGGGGCTATTCCCACTCCACTCCACTCCACTCCAATACTCTTAACTCTCCAAAATCTATCACAAAGTCAAAAAAGTATCCCAAAATATACAAGAAAAGTGCCACTGAAAAATCATATTAGATTGCTATATTACTATTTTGGCGTGCGGAGTGTCAATGATTATAACCTAATTTTTTACACAAAAATTACAAATTGTATAAAAAGTTAGTACACAAACAAGGAGAAAATATTACATGTTGATTCTTAAACATATATATCTAGTTAAGCACTGAACCATTATGAAGAATAAAAAAAGATAAATAAAGACATGCATATATGTGTGTATACGGAACATTTCACTTAAGGACCAAACTTTACGGAGTCCCAGCCTTATTTCCGCAACCAAACAACGGCTATCGCTTTAAGTGAATATCCCACAAACTGAGAGTGAAATATTCACTCTTAGTATCCTTTTTCTCCCTCCCTTTCTCCCCTGTCTCTCACGCTCTTAATATCCCTCTCTTTCTTCCTCACGACTCTCTTCCACGCAGCTCGTCGCAGCACTCACTCACTCACTCCCTCACGCACTCCGTCGCAGGTCTCTGTCACTCATCCCACTTAGCTTGTCGCAGCAGCTCTAAGCATCGAGGTAAGGGATTTCGAAAAAAAGTCTTCCATTTTCTTTTTCTAGGGCTTATTTGATTGTGGGTATAGAGGCACTTCTCCCCTCTATCTATTATGTATTTCCATTTCGAGAGTTAGGGCTCAGCAGATTTCGAAGGAGAGCAATGGCCTTCCATTTTCGTTTCCTGTGTATGTGTTTTCCCACGACATATATACTTAATTTTCGAAATCTACTGAGAGAGCAATGAGCTGTTGGTATATATGCCTGTGTATGTGTTTTTTCCCATTGAATATGTACTTAATAAAAAATGAGCTGTTAGTTGGTTGAATTTTTCCATTGAAATTTCACTTAATTTTCGAATGAGAAAGATAGAGCAATGAGCTGTTGGTATATATGCCTATGTATGTGTTTTTCCTACTGAATATGTACTTAATAGAAAATGGGATGTTGGTTGGTTGAATTTTCCCACTGAAATTTCACTTAATTTTCGAAATCTGCTGAGAGAGCAATGAGTTGTTAGTATATATGCCTGTGTATGTGTTTTTTCCCACTGAATATGTACTTAATAGAAAATGGGCTGTTGGTTGGTTAAATTTTCCCACCGAAATTTCACTTAATTTTCGAAATCTGCTGAGAGAGCAATGAGATGTTGGTATATATGCCTGTGTGTGTGTTTTTTCCCACTGAATATGTACTTAATAGAAAATGGGCTATTGGTTGGTTGAATTTTTCCATTGAAATTTCATTTAATTTTCGAATGAGAAAGAGAGAGAGCAATGAGCTGTTGGTATATATGCATGTGTATGTGTTTTTTCCCACTGAATATGTACTTAATAGAAAATAGGCTGTTGGTTGCCTGTGTATGTGTTTTTCCTACTGAGTAATCTTTTTAATTGGTAGCCATGTTGGTTGGTTGGTTGAATTCATACTTAAAGTGGTGGTGGTTGATTAATTACGCAGAGAGATCAAAAATTGTCAGTCATCAACCACCACATACACAGAGAGATCAAAAATTGGCCCAAGCTATTGGGATAATTTCGAGTTTGGGATTATTAGAGGACCATTGAATCTGATTTGTTATGCTTAGCACTACTGGGATCATTCAAAGCACTCCAATTCACATAACCATAATCAAAGACACACCTGTTGTAATGCCATTCCCACCTCACCTCTTACAGGGCAGATACTAAAAACTGCATTTTTTTTTGTAACATATGTTTTGCTAATTGGTTCACTGTCCAGTTTGCTTCTTTTACTGTTTTGCTAATTGGTTCACTGTCCAGAAGTTATGCAGATTTATTTCGGGAAATTTCTTTTACTGTTTTGCTAATTGGTTCACTGTCCAGAAGTTATGCTAATTTGAATCTGTGTTTTGGGTTGAATAGTTATATGGTTTTCCATTGTTTGATAATTTATGTATATTGTTTATTTCTTTGTGTAGATAAAAATGGGTTCTTCATCAACCATAGAAACTGATATTCGATTCGTGGTCAAAAATTGTTTATGCGGAGAAATAGCTGATGTAAAAATAACACTTTCAAATAAAAACAAAAATCGTGGAAGGTTTTATTACGCGTGCAAAAGGCAAATGTGCGGTAGTTTCTTGGGTTTGTGCAAGATCTCTTCCATTGAACAAGCATCGAATACCATTGGTGCATTTTCAGAATGTGGTACATCAGCTGAGTCGATTGTTCGTGAAGTCGACCCGAAGCAAAAATTTCTTTTGTGGAAGAAAATAGTTGTTATAATCTTAATATTGGCAATTTATGTAGCGATAAAACCATGATGTGATGTAGTATTTGTAATGTAATTTAATGGATTTTCTATTGTTATTCGTAACTTTTTGAAATAAAATAGAACCATTTTCTATTGTTTTATACTCACTTGTTATAATGGCATTGATCAACAATCCCATAATTTCCTCAAAAAATCCACAAAATGCAACATTTCTCACAAATGAAAAATACACAAAGTACAAGCAATTCTCATACAAAATTTCATAGTTTCATCCAAAATCCCACAAAATACAACAATTTCTCACTAATGAAAAATACACAAAGTACAAGCAATTCTCATACAAAATTCCATAGTTTCATCCAAAATTTCACAAAATACAACCATTTCTCACTAATGAAAAATACACAAAGTACAAGTAATTCTCATACAAAATTCCATAGTTTCATTGAAAATTCCACAAAATACAACCGTTTCTCACTAATGAAAAATACACAAAGTACAAGCAATTCTCATACAAAATTCCATAGTTTCATCCAAAATTCCATAAAATACAACCATTTCTCACTAATGAAAAATACATAAAGTACAAGCATTTCTCATACAAAATTTCATACTTTCATCCAAAATTCCACAAAATACAAACTACAAAGCTCCACACTCTTGTTCATCCTCATTTTCCGTTGACGAATCATTATCATCTTCCAAATTTGCATCATTCTTACTAGGGGATAACCTACATTCATAAAAAAAAACATAAAGCATTATTCATACTTGTAAGCACAAAATATAGTTAAACAATAAATAATTAATAAAATATTATTTACCCATTCGTAAGTGCCGGGCAATTTCTCTTATCATGTGACTGGCCAACTTTACCACACCCATGACAACGTCTGACTTTCTAATTTTTGGCCCTTGCCAGTGCCTTCTCTTTTCCTCATTTGAGCCTTTTTTCACACCCTTTTGCTCGTACTAGATCAGGTTCATTATAAGTAGAAGGAGCATTACAAGAATTATGCGCACTAATAGTACCACCACCAATTTTATTAGTTTTCTCTGTAGCAACCTCAGCACTTGCGCATGTAGTAACAAATTCGTCAATTTGCTCGTTAATGTTATGCAATCCATCGGCATATATCTTCGTTGTTTCTTCACATATTAAGGCCTTCTCAATTGCATTCAAACTCAATTGGATAAGTCAAATTTTCTTTGCGAGATACGAACTATCATCGACTACTTCCACGCCATTATGATCCATAACTGTCCCATCTTTTGCAGACTTAGTCCACCTCTTCAAAATGTATTTATCGGGCAACTTACCAAGATCATCATATCTACACAAATATGATATAATATACCTACATGGTATTCTTGCACTATCGAACATTTTACAAGCACAAGAAGCAAAATCTAAGTCCTTGTCATAAATTATTTCACGGAGTTGACTTGTTTGGACATTCCTTCTTTGAATATGATAAACATGATCATTGTCACTTTCCCTAATACACTGGAAGTTACAGTTAAAACTCTTACATAATTCATCCTCAAATTTGTAAAACACTTCATTGGTGTAAATGTCAACCATTTGAACCAAAAAGTCACGCTCTACTTTAATTTTCGGTATCTCGATTAAATCTTTATGATCGGCCATCAACTCCTCATGATGTTGGCGTACAAGTCCCCTCTCAAACTGTACCATGAAATATACTAATGAATTGCCTTTGGAAACAAATTTCTTGAAAAATGCATGACCACTTTCTGCTTTTTGGCTACTTGACATGTCAGCTGAGAAAACGTGATTAACGTAGGCGGGAATCCATCTTGAACGAATTTGGTATATGTCATTCAACCACCCATTTCTTCCTAACTCACTTTTCTTCATAAGATTCTCTCATTGCAGCTCAAATTTTTCAGGAATCTCTTATTTTCAAATACAATCCGACAACTCATTTTTGTAAATACCATACTTGCATGCATCAATCTTTTATGAGAACTTCATTAATATATGCCAACTACAATACCCGTGAAAAGAATTAAACAAAGTCTAAGTATATGCCAGCAATGAATAAACATATTTGGAAGTATTTGGAAGAACAGGAATTATAATACTTGCGAAAAATGCTTGGAAGAATAATAGGAAATGTTGTAGTCATAGCCGGTCTTGATCATTAATAATCATTTTTGGAGGACCACTAGGCATACTTTTCAAAAATTGAGTAAAGAGCCATACAAAATCATCAATACTCTCATGACTTAAAAATTCACAACAAAAAATGATTGTTTGACCATGATTATTAACCCCCATTATTGGAGCAAATATCAAACCGTACCGATTAGTATTATAAATAGTATCAAAGATAATCACATCACCATAATACTTGTAAGCCCGCCTTGAAGTTGCATCAGACCAAAAACAACGAGTAATCTTTTTTTCATCGTCCGCCTCAATTTTAAAAGTAAACGAATGATTCTTTTTTTGTTCTAATTTTAAATACTCAAAAAATATTTCACCGTCATGACCCTTCGTATTCGCACGTATATCTCATTCATGATTGTACAAATCTCTTTGTGTGCACCCAACATTTTTTATGCCTCCAGATTGCACTTCCAGAAAACTAAATTGTTTATGCTGGGCTATATTTACCATGGATAACTGTTTAGTTAAGGACTTTGTCGCGGCTGAAACATTACGATGCGACCTTAAAAGGTGAGTCTTTGTTGGGGTTGATAACGGGTGGGAGTGGCCCTCGTTGAAAACAGAAACAATGAATTTCTCGGAGTTTTCTTTTAAAACGGCGAGTTTGGCATTACAACCCTCACCTAAGCTTCCCCAACGTCTTTTCCTTTTAACATCAGCAAGTGCCGAACTTATTCCTTGTTTGAAACAAACATATTCCTTCCTCCTAACCTCATCACTTTCGGATCTTTCTTAGTAGTCCAACTCCGTACATTAAACCCACATTCTTTAGTATAAGCATTATAAAATAAGAGAACATCATCTAAGGTATCAAATTGTTACCCTTTTTTTGGCTTTAATGAATCCGATACTTAAGGAGTATATATCCTACTAGTAGAACCACTATTTTCATCCAATCATAACTCTAAATTAGCTTGATTATCAATTTCGAAACTTAATTTTCCACCACTTCCCCTACTTCATTGTTCAAATTTTCCATTTCTCACAAACGATCGTAGTGAACATATATATATTACACAAAATACACTTTAAGTATATATTCAACCAACCAACCAACCAACAAGCCAACCAATTAAGTATATATTCAGTGGGAAAATACATACACAGTCATATAATGAATACATGCATATAATGAATTCAACCAACCAACCAATAGGGCAACCAATTAAAAAGATTACTCAGTGGGAAAAACTTATACACATGCATATAATGAATTCAACCAACCAACAACCCATTTTCTATTAAGTACATATTTAGTGGCAAAAACACATACACGTGCATATATACCAACAACTCATTGCTCTCTCTTTCTCATTCGAAAATTAAGTGAAATTTCAGTGGGAAAACAGATACACAACCATGTGGGAAAACACATACACAGTCATGTAATGAATTCAAGGATATAAGAACAGCTCATTGCTCTCTCAGTAGATTTCAAAAATTAAGTATATATGTCGTGGGAAAACACATACATATGAAACGAAAATGGAAGGACATTGTTCTCCTTCGAAATATGCTGAGCCCTAGCTCTCGAAATAAAAATACATAATAGATAGAGGGGAGAAGTTCATCCATACCCACAATCAAATAAGCCCTAAAAAAAGAAAATGGAAGGATTGTTTTCGAAATCCCTTACCTCGGTGCTTGGAGCTGCTGCGACGAGCTGAATAGGATGAGTGAGAGAGACCCGCGACGGAATGCGTGAGGGAGTGAGTGAGTGAGTGCTGTGATGAGCTGCGTGGAGGAAAGTCATGAGGAAGAAAGATAATGATACTGAGAGCGTGTGAGACATGGGAGAAAGGGAGGGAAAAGAATGATACTGAAAGTGAATATTTCACTCTCAGTTTGTGGATATTCACTTAAAGCGGTAGCCGTTGTTTGGTTGCGAAAATAAGGCTGGGAGTCCGTAAGGTTTGGTCCTTAAGTGAAATGTTCCGTGTGTGTGTGTATATATATATATCTTACCTTAGTTCCTTTCCACACTTGTTCTAAATTGTTATTACGCACATCAAGAGCAACCAGTTTCTCCATAGGGAAATCATCATGTAGATAATTTAAGTAAAAACCATGCCAATACAACCATTGCAATCCTTCGATCGGGAAATACCTCGATCATAATTAAGTTCTGGTAAGTTTAAGGTAACTGAGCTTTAGTAGTCTTAATTTACGCATTCTTTCAAATGCTTTAGTTTCTAACTGTTGGGAACAAACTAGATACTACTAGTTTCCAAGTAGAATCTTGGGATATAAATAACAAAAGAAAATTGCACAATAAAAATTATTTGGCACAGCAACACACCAATCTCACAACACAAAGAATTACGTAGTATCGGCAAATTGCCACTGGTCTACGGAGCGCACCAAATTCACTATATCAAAAAAAGGAGTGGTTTACAAGACTGATCAGCAGACCTATACATGCACATTATGTATCTCACAATACTAAAAAATAGACACTACAATTTTTTCACATAAAATATTGCTTATATTTTTTTCATTCAACACTCTGAAAAATTAGACACTGTAAAGCTCTCACCTAGACACTTCGCTTCTAATTTTTCTCTCAGCTCTCTTAATATTTTTGGCTCTCTACTCTATCTTTTTTTGCTCTCTTCTTTCTTTAGAGCTCTTGTTGTTGATGCCTAAATACATACAAGTACACCCCTATTTATACACCGACAAGCATTCTACCAACTTTAAAATTTTACATCCTTAGTTGGCATATTTTGAAAATTTTCACCAAACCATTTAAAAAATCAACATTTTCTAGAATGTGTAAAAAATTGGCCATTGAATTTTTCTCCCATTCTAAAAAATATTAACCATTGAATATTTGTCTATTTTTTTTCTTTATTATCTAACAATTTCCCACTTGGAGAAAAATAATAGAACCAACTCTGTCAATGATTAGTGTGTAATGGTACGCTTATATTTGTCATTAGTCTTGAAGACTTATTGAAGCTGTGCACAACTCCAGTTTATCTTTGGTCATTGCCTTGGTTAACATGTCGGCTGAATTTTTACTGCCTTGAATCTTTTAAAGTGTCAATACCTCATCATCTAAGAATGATCTGACGAAGTGATACTGAAGTCCTATGTGCTTAGTCCTCAAATGAAATGCCGAATTCTTTGCTAGATGTATAGCACTTTGACTGTCACAGTGCAATGCATTCTTCATATGTCTGAAACCCAATTCTGCTAACAAACCCTTTAACCAAATCATTTTTTTGCTTGCCTCAGTCATAGCTACATACTCTGTTTCTGTAGTGGATAAGGCAACTATCTTTTGTAATTGTGAGACCCAACTGACTGCAGTAGCACCTATTGTAAAGACATAACCAATAGTGCTTCTTCTGTGGTCTATCTCAGTAGCAAAATCTGAATCTACAAATCTTTGAAATTTTAGCTCGCCTCTGCTGAAACATAAGCATTTGTTGGTGGTACCTCGTAGATATCGCAATATCCACTTAACAGCATCCCAGTGCTTCTTGCTAAGATTTGTCATGAACCTGCTCACAGCTCCCACTGCATGAATAATATCTGGTCTCGTGCAAACCATAGCATACATCAGATTTCCAATGGTTGAGGCATATGGTACCTTAGCCATGAAGTTTTCTTCTTCATTATTCTTGGGAGATTGATCTTTGGATAATCGAAAATGACTAGCCAAGGTTGTGCTAACTGGCTTAGCATCACTCATGCTGAACCTCTTTAGAACACGGCTAATATACTCAGCCTAAGACAACTGCAAAACGCCCATTTGCTTATCTCTATTGATCCTCATCCCAAGAATCTGCTTCGCTGCACCCAAGACTTTCATGTCGAACTCATTCGACAACTGTTTCTTCAACCTTCTGATTTCATCCATATTTGAGCCTACTACTAACATGTCATCAACATAAAGTAACAAAATGATGTAACTGGATTGAAACCTTTTAAAGTAACAACAATGGTCAGCGTTACACTTGTAATAGCCATTCATTTACATAAACCCATCAAACTTTTTGTACCACTGTCTTGGAGCTTGTTTTAAGCCATACAAGCCTTTTTGTAATTTGTAAACAAGTTTCTCATTTCCCTTCACTGAGAAACCTTCAGGTTGCTGCATGTATATTTCCTTTTCTAGATCACCATGGAGAAATGCAGTTTTCAAATCTAACTACTCAAAGTGTAGATCTTCTGCCGTAACAATACTCAAAATTGACCGAATAGTAGTCAACTTTACAACTGGCGAGAAGATATCAGTGTAGTCAATTCCTTCTTTTTGCTGAAAGCCTTTCACCACCAATCTTCCTTGTACCTCTTGGAGCCATTGTGATCCTCTTTGACTCGATACACCCATTTGTTATATAAAGCTTTTTTCCCTTTTGGTAGCTCGGCTAGCTCCCACGTCTTATTCGAGATAAGGGACTTGATTTCATCTTTCATTGCAAGCTCTCACTTGCTCGCATCCTGTACCTGACATGCTTCATCATAACATTCAGGTTCACCTCCATCAGCAAGCAACAAGTAATTTAAGTATCTCCTGTTTGGTACATGAGGTTGGGAAGACCGCCTAAGTACAGAAGTATGAGCTGAAGGTTCTTCTGCCTCCGTCTGTTGCGTATTATCTTGTTGTATTGTTTCCTCTGTCTGAGAACTTTCTTGTGTCTGTTCTGTCTGACTGCTTTCTGGAATCTCACCAATATCGGCATACACATGATTATGCTGCACTAAATTACTTGAATCTGCCGCGTTTCTGTCCTTGTACATCACATTCTCATTGAATACTACATCTTTGTTTCTAATGATTTTTCGTTTCTTGTCATCCCACAATTTATAACCGAAATCATCGCTACCGTATCCAAGAAAAGTACACTTCTGTGATTTAGGATTCAACTTGCTTCTAGCTTGATCACTAATATGTACATATGCGACACAACCAAAAATTTTAAGATGAGAAAGTTTTATTTCTTTGCCACTCCAGACATCTTCTGGTATTCTGTGCTCCAACGGTACTGATGGTCCTTTGTTGATTAGGTAAGCTGCAGTGATGACTGCCTCTGCCTAGAATTCCTTAGGTAAGCCTGCTTGTAAACGCATACTTCTGGCTCCTCAGTCAGTGTTCGGTTCATTCTTTCTGCCACGCCATTCTGTTGTGGGGTCCCCAGAACTGTCCTCTCCAACTTGATTCCATTTATGTAACAGAATATTTTGAACTCGCCATCTCATATTCCCCACCATTTTCGAATCTCAATTTCTTGACCCTCATGCCTGTTTTTTTCTCCATCATGGCTTTCCATTTCTTGAACACTTCGAACACCTCAGATTTGTGCCTCAAGAAGTAAACCCACACCTTCCTGGAATGGTCGTTAATAAAAGTCACAAAGTATGACTTCCCGCCAATGGATGAAACTGGAGCTGGTCCCCATACATTTATGTGTACTAACTCAAGCTTCTCTTGCTTTGGAGTTCTGCCACCTATACTGAAGCTAACTCGTTTTTGTTTCTCGTAGATGCAACTTTCACATAAGTCAATATTAGTTGACTAAAGCCCTGCTAGCTTCCTTTTTGTGTGCATGACCTTGAGTCCCTTTTCACTCATATGACCAAGTCTTTAGTGCCATATGTTGGGATCGTCATTGCTTGCGGCAACTGCAATTGACCTAAGCGCACCTGCCGTCATATAGAGAGTGCCTAACATACTGCCACGTGCAAATACCATTGCACCTTTGGAAACCTTCCATGTATCTCGGCTGAAAGTTGTGACGTAACCTTCATTTGATAACTGGCTCACCGAGATTAAATTCTTCCTCAAGTCAGGGATGTGACGAACATCATTCAGCTTTCACACGAACCCATTTTACTTGATATTTACTTCACCCTTGAGGTGGCGTGAAAAGATGCTCCGAAATCTAACACCCATGACTCCGTCTTGCTCTCCATAGAGCATATCAATGCATCTTCTGACTGTTTTTGAATAACCTTTGCTTCAGTCCTCTTTTCTATAGCCTTTTCTGGTGCTCGACATTGATTTTTGTAATGTCCGGTTTTGCCACAATTCCAACACTCAATAACCTTTTGATTATTTTGGTTTTGAAATTTGTTGTAATTGTTTGGAGCCCTTGACTTTGACCTGCCGTTCCTTGATCTATTTATGTAGCCATCATTTTCTCTTGTTAAATTTCTGCCTCTTGATTCAACATTCAAGGCTGAGCCAGAAATGGACGATTCACCGGAATCTTTTTGGCGAATATCCTAGTTCAGAATCAAATCTCTGATGTCATTGTATTTGAGCTTTTCTTTTCCAGTAGAATTGCTCACTGAAGTTCTCATAACCTCCCAGCTATTCGGTAGCGAGGCTGAAATTATCAAGGCTTGAACTTCATCATCGAACTTGATTTCAACGGTAGACAACTGGCTGATGATGATGTTGAAATTATTCGGGTGTTCTGCCGTTAAAGAATTTTCTGCCATCTTCAGATTAAATAATTTCTTCATCAAATGCACTTTGTTGTTTGCTGATGGCTTTTGATACATGCCACATAACACTGTCATCATGTCAGCGGTAGTCTTCGCATTTGCGACGTTAAACGCCACAGTTCTTGATAATGACAAACTAATGACTTTTAACACTTGCCTGTCAAGTAGTGCCCATTCGTCATCTTTCATATCTTCCGGTTTGGTGCCAAGTAGAGGAAGTTGCAGCTTCTTCCCATACAAATAATTTTCAATTTGTTTTCGCCAGAAACCGAAATCTTGGCCGTTGAATTTTTCAATTCATTTTCCTTCTTCCGCCATAACTCCCACTATAACCTGACCCTCTGATACTAGTTGTTGGGAACAAACTAGATGCTACTAGTTTCCAAGTAGGATCTTGGGATATAAATGACAAAGAAAATTGCATAATAAAATTATTTGGCACAACAATACATCAATCTCATAACACAAAGAATTACGTAGTATCGGCAAATTGCCACTAGTCCAAGGATCGCACCAAATTCACTATATCATAAAAAAGAGTGGTTTACAAGACTGGTCAGCAGACCTATACACGCACACTGTGTATCTCTCAATACTAAAAAATAGACATTGCAATTTTTTACCTAGAAAATTGCTTCTATTTTTCTCACTCAACACTCTGAAAAATTAGACAATGCAAAGCTCTGACCTAGACACTTCGCTTCTAATTTTTCTCTCTGCTCTCTTAATATTTTTAACTCTCTACTCTCTTTTTTTTTTGCTCTCTTCTTTCTTTAGAGCTCTTGTTGTTGATGCCTAAATGCTTACAAGTACACCCCTATTTATACACCAACAAGCATCCACCAACTTTGAAATTTTACATCCTTAGTTAACATATTTTGAAAAATTTCACCAAAACATTCTAAAATTCAACATTTTTTAGAATGTGTAAAAAATTGGCCATTGAATTTTTCTCTCATTCTATAAAATATTGACCATTGAATATTTGTCTATTTTTTTTCTTCATTATCTAACACCAACGAACACATTAATTATTTGAATTTTCCAACGTACATATTCATGTCAAGGATGACGCCTTCTATGTTTCTGGTGCCCTTCAAAAAATAAATATGAGAACAATTAGAAAAACATTAACAAACTGGGAAAAGAGTATATTATGTAAAGATAAGTAACGATTTTTCTTACAATTTTATCATGCAGAATATCAAAGGATTCCATATGATTCCATACTTTGCTGCGCTCCTCTGGATTCCAGGAAGTAAAGACAAGCACCTTAAGAATGATGGAGGATATCTACTCATACAAATGAGCACGTAAATATACGATAGAAAATATCTCACCATATTACTCAACTTATTTTTCAATTGTTTTTTTTTATTATTATTTTCTATCTTATTATCAAACGTAGCCTACTCTTAATCAACATGTCATTTCTTTTGAAGTCTCAAACAATAACGTGCATACTGCACAAACACAAAGGGGGGGATTCTAACTCAAGACCTTACAGAATCTGAGCTCTAATACCATTTTAGAAACTATATCTCCTAAAAGCTTAAGCTATTAGGTAGTGGGCCAACAATGTATATCATCCTTTTCAACAGTCTCTTCTTCAAAAAGGCATGCATTAGAAGAAACGTATTTTTTGAGAAAACAATTATAGACATGCTCGAATTCTTGATCGCTTTCTCTGGTTCTAAGTAAATATTCTCTCCTCTATCAATCAAATCATCTCTATACGTTTCAAATACAGCATAATTCAAAATTGTATAGAGATGATAAGTGAATTCTAAACGCGTATCAGCGCCTCTAAAGCTCAAGAATATGTCATGAGAAAATTGTAAATTTGAATTAGAAGGGAATGGGAATTGGGCTTTCACAATGGCCATTGTAAATAGCAAAAAGAACAATGAGATGTGGATTATTATAGATATGATCGCAAGGCAAAGGAAGAAGAATATATGTGGTTGTTATCTATAGAGACTAGGGTAAATTGTATCCGCAATATACACAATGTGTGAGCGGCATAATTATATTTAATTTGAATTAAAGAATAAAGTAAACCGGATATGTAAGTGGGTTAATGAGTATGTATGTATAAGTTTATTTTGCTTTAAGTCAAATATTCAAATTTTGTTGTAAGTATATTTTTTATTAAAAGAAAATAATACAGGAGTAAAATATGTAATTTAAAATTTTGATATGGCAGTTAAAATTCGTCTTCGAATATAAGAGTATAGCTAGATGTATGAAGGGACCTACATGGTGGTGAAATAATGCCAATGGGCAACTTGGTGCATAAAAAAATAATTTCATTTTAGTGGTCCATACCTACACGAAGACGTTTTCAGTGTCACCAAAAGCGTAAAATTTTACGTTGACTTCCGTCCAACGTTTAGAAAAACTCAATTACTTGCCCTGTAGTAAGATATAGTCACACATTAGTCCCCTTAGGTTTTAATACTTTGTCTTACAACAGACGAGGTTTGTATGATTTGGGGTCTGTTTATTTTTACCCTTAGTAAGCTTGACTCAAGCTTGCTAAAATTCAGACTTCAGAGGTGAGCAAGGCCAATCTAAAGAGTGTGTAGGGTGAACAACTGCATAGATCTCAAGTTCTAAATAGTGACGAGATATATTAAAATTAAGGGCCCAAATTTAAGTATTATTATACCGTTTGTTTATTGTACATAAAGGGACCAAATTCAAAGAAAGAAATATAAGGGTCCATAGGCTATAACCTATGCAACTAAAGAGCTGCTGAAATCTATTAACTCCACGTGATGCATTGATGCTAGTTGTATTTTATTAAAAAAAGTTAATCTTTCAATAAAAGCTATTCCACTTTCCCATACACACTCTATTTTGTTTACGAGACGTTCGAGAATTCTTAGAAATCTTGCAACTTGGAAAAAGTGCATTCAACAAAAATTGTGTTATTTTGTTTATGAGAGGCATGGTTATGTTGTTGTTTTTTTTTTTTTGTTCTAATTATTGTTTTTTCTTTTTCAATCTTCAAAGAAAGTGATAGTTGGGTGTTAGTAGAAGCACCCATATTTTACTGTTTTGGCACCCTTTAGTAGGCACCAATACTAAAATTTTAGTATTAGCAATGCACCCTAACAATAAAAGCACCCAAAGTCCTAAAGTATAATTATTATAAATGGGTGAATATTTCTTAAACTATATAGCATTCTTTGAGTTATATTTTTACGTTCTTTCTAAAGCTATAAACTCAATAGGTGCAACGTGGGCCCAATTCAACAACAAACTAATCTAAACATTCTTTTATGATGATCACAAAAGAAAGCTTCAATTTGCGAATTGGGTTTGTTATTGAAGGAGTTTTTTTTTATGTTATTCATTGTTTACCCACTAGAGTTTGATATCAATATATATAGAATGAATATAAAAATCTAAGATAAAAGACTTCATATGGTATATGCACAAGGTACAAGTGATTGAAAGATCAAAGTAATTAATGAAAATTTTACATTTTTTAGTTTTGGTTAAGAGAGATGCTAACGAGTCCGCTAATTATAAGCTTGCTATATGGGGGCATATATATAATTTGTCTTGATTCATCCCTAATAAGGAGGAACCTGGAGGTGAATTAAGATATTTATTTTGGTTAAAAATCTAGATTCAATCTATTAATATGTATAATATTATTTATAACTATTTTTGTTCTCACCCAAACTCTTTTTCTGCTAAAAGATAAAAAAACAGTAAAGTAATCAAAGTTATGTGTTTAATGTTTATTCGGAGTTTACATTAAGACAAAAACCAAACAAAGTTTTCTGGTTCAGATATAAGAATTTAGATTTGGGGTTTATATTCTAGATTCAGAAATTAGATTCAAACAATAAAATAAATACCCCCATAATCTGGTTTTATATATATATATATATCAAGTTCATTGCCTTTCTAATCCTTTAAATTTCACGAAGAAAAAGGATATATGTATCGATTAATTAACAAACAAAATTTTCCAAGTGCATTAATAATCGAAATTCGATCTAAAACTGAATACCGTTCAACCACACAAAACAAATCATTTGTAGTGTTAAGCCATCTCCACCAATGAAGCTAATAAGGTATATTTAGCTTATTTAGCTTTGCAGCAACACATTTAAAAAGTTAAGAAGGGATGCTAAATATTAAAGCCAAGTTAAATATAACAACTGACCAAGTTTTATCTTGAGCGACACATTTTGTGTTGCCCCACTCTAACATGCTTGGGCGATACACAGTGCATCGTCTAATATTAATTTTACCATTTATCATCGTAGATTTTATCAAATTGATAGACTAAATACCTACTCTTACGTTACACTTTTAACATTGTTTGTGAAAATGGCCTCGTAAAAATGAAATGACCAATAGACATAATAATAATGGAATAATGCAAATTGGCAACTTGGTGCATGACAAAACAATTTAAGGTTGGTGTTTGCTTAGGCGACTATACATTATTTCTAGCTTAACATCATATAGATGCTTAAAATTATAATATATCAATGTTTAAAAGACACTAATGTTAATTACTAAAGAAAATTAACAACCGCCTTTCAATTTATAGGTTCATGTACTATCACTTTACAAAATTATTTAATACAATAATTATAATGATACCGCAATATAACAAATTAATCTATAACAATTAAATTACGAAATTAAATGTTTGAATTTAGTGTATAATTATTTAACCTCCTACATGTATATATGCAGTTTCCCCACATATCTAATAATCAATATTAAATATGGGCAGTGAACAATTGGACCAAGAAGTTCGTCTCGTCACCTAGTTACTCCGAATTGAATGAAATTGTGGAGGAGATGCAGTGTGATATGAGAGGGGTCACCTATGGCAGGACACCTAGTTCGTTGATTTTTTTGTTTGTCGTTGTTTTGGTTGCTTTTCCTTTCGGTCTGTAACAAAAAAATATATATATATATATACAGATTATTTCTCTTGCGCACAAATGAGTACCCATTTGTGCAAAGGAGCGGGGCCCACATGCACTTTCTCTCTCATCTAAAAATAGATAGTTTCTCTCTCTATTGGTTGTCCCTCTCTCTCTACGACCTCAACTCTCTCAAATTCCATTGTTCCATTGCCGGGTTTCTCTCTAACGAGCTCCAGATCCGGCTTTTTACCACACTTTAGTACCACAAACTGGAGAAATGAAGAAGAGCCCCAATAGTATGTAACGTTACGATAGCAAGGTGGAAAGTGGAACCATCGCTTTTAATTTAGGCTTTTGTAGACCTGCATCTAGCAGCAAAGATCAAAGTGATAATGTTCTTCACCGACCCCACGAGTTGCAAAGTGAGCGTTTTCATGATGATGTAACTTCCGATTATCTTTGTGGCACTACCCGTGTTCACCTCTATGATGAAGAATCAAGTTTTTCTATGTTGCGTCCTAGATCAGGTCTAATTACTTATTCGGGCCCAATACCATTTTTTGGTAGCATATCTTTCTGATCAAATAGCAGCACGACTAGTACCCGATCCTTCGCCTTCCCCGTGTAATTTTTCAAAAATACCCCTTTTGCCCCAACTTGTAGATATGAGACTTTTGTGAAAGCACAAAGGATGGAGGCATGGGCTTCTTTGCTGTTGATTCTGTATTTATTTATATAGGTTTTTACTGCAAATATAGAAAATCATCATATTTTACAAATTTGAGTATGGTAAATATAGATTTATATCACCCTTTAAGTTTGTCAAGCAGTTTGTGACAGTTCTTAAGGTCCTGTTTTGAGTTTGAGTACAAACTAGAAAGCATGCAGGTTGCAAAAAAAACCTGTCAAATGTTTGTTTGTTTTTTTTTTTATTTTGTAGCTTCAGTAGAGAGCAGAGGCGAAGTCACGTAGGGGCAGGGGGGCAGTTGCCCCTGCTGGATTTCAAAATTTGTTGTTAAATATGGGATCCTTTTTGAAAAAAAAATATATATATATAGGGAATTTTGTGCATAAAAATAAACTTGAGGGTGTTTATCTATAGGGGCAAAATTTTATGGGACAATTTGAAAACTTTAAACTTAACAAATCACCCCCAACTTCTTCTTTATGTCTCTATCTCAACTTCTTCTTTTATTGAAAAAATTATATATATATATAAGGACTTTGATGCATATAAATAAACCTGAGGGTATCTAACTCTAAGGGCAAAATTTTAGTGTGTTTTGAATTTCGATCAAATTTCGCCCCTGGTTACTTCAATTCCTGACTTCGCTACTGGTAGAGAGAGAAAACCGGCAATGGAGCAATGGAATTTGAGAGAGTTGAGGTCCTAGAGAGAGAGGGGGACAATCGGTAGAGACATAAACTGTCTATTTTTAGATGAAAGAGAAAGTACATGTCTTATTTTTCTTTTATTTTTTCTTTTAAGCAGTAACTCTCTCTCCGTTAAATTGCACCTCCTGTTTATGGAAAGCATGTGGACCCCGCTATTTTGCATAAATGCGTACGCATTTGTGCGCAAGAGAAATAATATGTATATCAAATATATATATATATATATATATATATATATTTTACGCAACACATTTATCATTTTAGGTCAAACCTGCAACTAGGGACCAGAGATGGTCAATGTAAATAAAAGCATAAAGTTTATTCCGTTTAACTCTTTTTTTTTTTTAATATTATTATTTAATTTTGGTTCTTAAGAAGCCACGAGTATATATGACTTTTCAAGTTCCAAGAGGTACCATAGCATATGAAGATGACATGTAATAATTCTCGTGAATATCTTTGTGACATGGAGACGTTTTGTGTATTTTGATTATGCTTTTACTTTATGAAACGTCAATGATTTCTATTTCTAATCTCGATCTTGCGTTGAGTTGTTAGAAAGTTCATTTTGAAGTTGAGTTTGTTTTAGCTTAATGACGTCTCCACCCAAACAAATTTGTGCTAGAAAAATAATAGTTTTTTAGACTAAGAAAAATAGAAATTGAACAAACTTATTGATTGAGATTTGTGAAAATACAATTTCTTAAGGTTAAATTATCCGTTGTAATAGAAGTACAGTTTGCTGAGTAAACATCTCCTAAGAAACAACGATCTCAAGTTTTACCTACAAAGACATGGTTCAATACTCTTATTTTGATTTCTCGAACTGATCAAAACTCTCAAAATACTCCAAATGATAAGTAAGAGAAAGGTTGAAGAGGAAGAAAGGATTTTATATATTGCGCAGATAATGCGTAACATGCCCGAGGTTAGACACAATCAAAGACGACCATTAATATATTAAAATATAATAATTGTGACTTGAACTAAGGATCTCCCAAATCAAATTCAAAGCGTTTTTGTTACTTAAGCTAAACATCCCAAACTAATTATCTTTTTCAAAACAATTATTTGTCAACAATTTGAACAAATTTATGTTTTTTACTTAGTATTTACCACGTAGGTTAATATATACGTTCTTAGTTTTGCAAAGGGCAACTTATATTAAAACCCCCCTCTAGTTAGTCGGGTTTTCAGTTCGCCCCTGAACTTTTTTACTCAACATTATACCTCCTCGTAGTTTTAACTCAAAAGAAAATGGGGGTAACTCCGTGAAATGAAAGTGAAAAGGAGAAAAATACCCTCTAAAAATTAGCCAATAATATATTAACACGTGGCACTTTGAGTATTCTTAAGAACATAACTAAAAAAAGATTGAAAACTAATTAAGAATAGTATGTTTTAAAAATATATATTTCTTGCAGCACCTCATCCCCCACCACCATAAACCACCTACCCACCAGCCCGTTCGTCCATCTCCAACATTTCAAAGCCATTGTAGACCACTATCTCAAAATATCACCATTAGACGAAACAAAAGTTCAAAATACCCATCACCATCGAAATCACTACGTGTACATACATAATTATACATGGATATATGTATAAATATGTATGTACACGTAGGTAAGTATTTTTAGTACAGATTTAAACACACATAGTATACATACATACATATTTATTGGAATACTAGATCTACTTATATACACATACACACCGACTGCACATACGTAACAGATCTATACACACAATACATAAACACACACACATACAAACCATATGCATATGTATATGCGTATTTGAGTTGTTTGGACAGCAATTTGCAAGGATGGTCATTAATGTGAGAAGCAATACAAAACACAAGGGAAGCTTATTTGAGTTCGGTTAAGTTATTTCAGCTAACACGGCAAAATTAAAAAAAATAAAAAAAAGTATAACCAAAGAGCAGATAACAATAAAAGCAAACTTCTTTGAACAGGGAAGCAACTCACTCGAAAGTCATGCTTTCTGCTTCTTGCCGTAAGGAATCAAACATCACAGTTGACAGGTACCGCTCTCCAAAGCTTGGGAAAACCGACTGTACAATACGGGGAGAAATTGTATCAAATTATTGTAGAATCAAGAGGATTCTTTTATTTGGTTTTGGTTTGTCTTTCGAATTAGTGGATTTGTTAGTTAAACATTTTGTCAAACTCTCTAGATTTCTGGAAAGCAGAAAAATGTAATCTATAAGAATGTAGGAGAGCAAACGATCTTACAACAATGAGTTTTCCAGCGTTTTCTGGCCTCTTTGCTATCTGTATTGCAGCAGCCGCCGCAGCCCCAGATGAAGGGCCTACCTACAAACGTGTATAAATACAAATTATTAAACACAACATTAATAACCAGATGCATGTGATGTGAGACCATTAAAAATATCTTAAATAACTCGGAACTTACCAGCAAACCTTCTTTCAATGCAAGAAGTTTTGCAGTTTCAATAGCTTCTTCACTGGATATCTGAAAGTTTAACAAAAGACCAGGAGTCAACAAAAAGGAAATTCTTGATTTATTTTCTTCTTCTTTTTCAATTTTTGTTTTCTATGGTTGTGGTATAGAGCATACACAAATTTAACCAATTTATGAATCAAATTTTTGCAGCGCACTCTAATCCAGATACTCGAAATAAATTGGATGTGGTTAATTATATAAGTCCCATCCATTGATCTGACAAAAATCCAAACCAGCAATAATTCATAGTGTGATCCCAAATAATTTTTTTCTAATTGAAGTTAACAATTGTATATGAGACTTTGTAATACAAGATTACAAAATTATAAATAACATACATGATACTACATCTAACATCTATCTTAAGCAAACAATGCTTTAATATTCATGCAGAAAAGGAAGAATGGAAATGAGGTCCAAAAGAAAAATTCCAAATTCAAGCCACGGGCCTATTTTTTACCAAACCACACTGCACCACCTGTCCCTCCATATTTCCTTTTCAAATACCCAAAATATCCTTCATCTTTTTTATTAGAAAATATATTTGAAATCACTAACGACCACCCCGAACCTCTGGTCGATCAATAATGCTGGATGGCTCCAGTAAGATCACCGGAGGTCCGGCAATTGTTGTTAGAGCTCCGGTACTTGGTTCTGATCGGTGGTTGGTGAGGCCGGCGACAGCAATGGCACAGAAGGGAAGAAATACTGGTATAAATGTCAATGCATAAAACATTAATAATAATTAATTAATACAGAAAAAATAATATCACTACAAAATAGGCCCTTCTTTCATAAAATTATCACTCTTGGCTTTTTTCTCAAAAAAGTTTGTCATGCAAGGTGGTGTGTTCAATTTCCAAAAAAGAAAATATATATATATAGGGAGCATATCTCATGCGCACCACTATTCACAGACCGTCCGTACGGACTGGCCCGTTTGGCACGCTTCCCGATGGAATTTTTTGATGAAATTTTGTGGGAATCTTCTTCATCGTGTGTAGAACATCTCCACCAAATTTCATCAAAAAATTCAATCGGGAAGTAGGTTAACTACATGATTGAAAAATATTGGATTTTATATATCTATTTCTGGACCAGTTTTTTTCAATCATGTAGTTAACCTACTTCCCGGTTGAATTTTTTGATGAAATTTGGTGGAGATGTTCTACACATGATGAAGAACATCTCCACAAAATTTCATCAAAAAATTCCATCGGGAAGCGTGCCAAACGGGCCCAGTCCGTACGGACGGTCCGTGAATAGTGATGCGCATGAGATATTTGCCCTATATATATATATATGTATATATATTGGAATGCTCAAACTTTCATAGGAGGTATCAAGGTGCGTTGGCGTATAGGATTGACCAATCTATCCTATATTTTTTTTTCAAGGATTTGAGGATAGGGAAAACGAAAAATACTGAACCCGAAGATTCTGTATAATTAAACACTCATTTTACTATGAATACTCAATTTTTTGTATAAAAAAAATTCAATTTAGAAAGTAAACTATTTCCCAAGCAGGATATTTAAATTTAAAATGGATGTTTAAAAATAAAATTCAAAGGCTTACTGGAACAACTTCGTCAAGAAGACTGACGTCCAAGATACTAGGGATGAAACCAGCACCAAGTCCTTGGATCTTATGTGGGCCTTCAACATAGGGAAGTTTCCAATTAGTATAAAATCAATATGTTCAAATCAAAAAAAAAATTCGTATAAATAAAAGAACGAAATATCACCCTCTCCTAGCTCCCCGGTAAAGGGTCATAATTTGATTTTACAAATTTAGAAAACATAAATTTTAAACATAATCAAGGGTTTAGAATCAAAACTATTGAGATCCGACCGTGCCTATGAAAAAAACATTGACACTTATTTGGAATGGAGCGAGTGGTTAACTATTCTCTTTTTTGCACAAGATACTACTACTTTATTCAGTATTAGAACCCGCATAGAGGTAGGCAGAACACTCTTCCGCATGATCTATACAGAAAGGAAAAAAGAATAATACCAGACAAGAAAACTAAAAAGGGCTAAACCTAAACAGAGCCTATAGGAAAAGGAAAAAGGAGAAAATACCAAGCAGGGGATTAAAGTTCACCCAAAGCTAAATTACCCAAAAGATCAACAGTATATTTACAGATCAAATTCACTAAGTTTGAACAGATCAAAGCAAAGAATTTCTTATAATATAAAATTAAAGGATATATATAGTACCTGGAAGAAACTAGCGGCAATGCCGCTTAAATTTAATGACAATCCAAGCTAATTAATGTCCGCAAAATGTTTCACCGGTTAATTTCTGATCCTACGTAACACATCTGCCAACAATATACATATATACATATATATATATATTTATTTATGTTTCAAATGTAGGCGTTTTTCTATTTTTAAAAAGGTAAATCTAATCCAGTTTCGTAATGCGGGACGGAAGTGTGAGGTCAAAAGGAGGGCATCTTCTTTGCCCTCCCTCTTCAACCGGGCATAATTTATTTATACTATTAAAATTCTAGAGACACCATGAATAAATAGGAATGCTTAGAAGTTGCTCCAAATCAAATCATTTACATAAGAAAACCTAATTCACTAAACATAAAACATCCCAAAAACTATTATTATAGACTTAAAATACCAAATAAGGGAAATATTGCCTTGCCCCTAAGATAATAAAATAAAAGTACACAAATAATATATTAAAATTGTATTGACCCGTTCTGTGTCATTCACTTGCTTTTCAAAAAACTCGTCCTCGAGTTTAATGAAAGAAATTGATATCTTCCATGCCATCCAACTAGATATTTAAAAAGCTTGACATTCAGATTGAATTGTAACTCCCCAGAAATATTACTTTTCTTCTCTAATAATTGAGGAGTAAGGACGAAATTTTCAATGCCAACAGAATTGATATATTCTTTTGTCATGTCTGCTTCAATTTTGGCGAGTATAAGTTCTTTCTCGGAACAACTTTCATGCCTAAAATCATAATACTTCAAAGCTGCCAGATTAACAACTTCCATACTTTGTAAATTTTCAACAAATTTTGGAAGTTTGGTCAACTTTACATGTGGCACACTTACTCGTACAAGTGGTGAAGAATATTTCAACATTTTGACGGGATTGATTTTCACCTTTTCCTTTGTTGCACCTTCTACCAAATTTTCTTGTGATTGAACCTGAACCTCTTCATAATCATCATAAATCCATTAAAAAGTTAATTCACGCAAGACATGATTTCTTCAAAATCATTGTCATGATATTCTTCAATCAATAAACATACCATTAATCCGTACGTGTTGATCGGAGGAAAACCAAATCTGCATTGATCATATTGAAAGTCATCCCACCATCGTTAAACCTTCTATGTGAATGCACCATAAATATATTGCAGTTGCTTTTCTTTTGGAACTTTGAAGTAATAAAAGTACTCTTCGATTCTTAGCAACTAATCTAAAAATTCACATTTGTTAAATCAGCCGTTAATTTTTTTTCTTTAATTGGAATTTTTTTCAGTCTCCACCTATCTTAAGGCAGGCAAGGGCAATCCCATGGTCCTAACCCCTACCAAGATTTATAATTGAGTTGAAACCAAAACCAAGTCTAGCGATTGACTTTTGGATATCGAGAATTACAAACTCCATCCATTCATATCATTGTTCTTGAGCTTGCATGGTTGCCCGAAGGGCCTGCACTCCATGAGCTGCGTCGTCGGAGTGTTTGCGACTGTAACTATCAGTTACCATCGAGCCATGAGAACTCATGCCTCGTCTTCAACCTGGCTCTTTCATAGAGTAAGCTTAGTAGCATTAGCATGTATGCCCTTTGTCTCAAATTAAGAGTCGATGTTTGACTTTCGTAATTTGAAGAATGCAATAATGGAGTCACTATTTTCGTACTTCTTAATAAACAAGTGAAATCAATGAACAAGAATTAATACCTATATTGAGATTTGGTATATTGATTACAAACCCGAAAAATAATAATATCAAGTACTCTTAATTTGGAACGTTCCAAAAAGAAGAGAGGTTGCATTCTTAATTTGGACACAGAATATCAAGTACCACTCATTTCTTAGAAAAACAGAGTAATGACAAAACTAGGAAAGAATAAAACAAATCATAAACTGAAACATGAAGAAAAATATAATAAAGGGTATACAAGTATGGTGAGAAAGACATTGTAACTCACCAGGGCTTCCCCCATTCAGAATGGCACTTTCAGCTGGTTCTACACCATATACCTAAATTATATATATAAAAAAAAAAAAGCAGCATAAGAAGCAAATTCTCTCTCCCTGTCAGGAAGTAAGGATAAAAGAAGGGACTTTTTTTACTTGCCCCCTTATTCATTATAAGAAATTTAATTTATCCCTTTATTTTTATAATTATTATACTATACTTACAAACGAATCTCAAAATTTTACGTAAAATTTGGGAGCAATGTCTAATTCTTTTTAACGTAATCCTTTGACTTAACCCCTGCTTGCATGGTTGAAATCTAACAATCATAAAAATAAGAGATAAGTCTAATTTTGCATATGAAATTGGGGCCGAAGTCAAAAAAGCCCAAAATGAAAAAAAAAATTCAAATAAGCCCACCTTTATGTTTGGATTTTGCTCCTTAAGGAACTTCCCAGCACCAATTACCGTACCCCCGGTCCCTATCCCGCAAACCAAGGCATCAACTTTCCCATCAGAGCCCTTCCAGATCTCTGGTCCAGTAGTTTCATAGTGAATCTACACATTCAAATTAGGAATGGAAATCCTCGTATGGCCATCCAAAGTACAAGATATTGAAGCTGATAACGGGTGTTTAGGATCCGGTATTTTAGGATGTGCTCACTCAAATTTCTTTTCAAAGAACCCTGTAAATACTCTTTTTTTGGTATCTATCACTAGCGAAAACTTAAATACTATGCAGTAGATACTAATTTTCTCAGCATCTCGACACAAACAGGGGCACAGTCAAAGCGAGGGCCTAAGCTCCCACCTAGATTTGGACTTTTTCCTTTTTATAAGTATAGTAATACATGGACTTTTGTGTAAAAGTTTAAAGTTTGCGGTTGGATTTGTAAAGTCATAAAACCTTGGAGATAAAATTATAATTATTTTTAGTCAAGGCCAACAAAATAACAAGGGCATTCTTCTGCACAAGAATTCTATAAAGAAAAACAAAAGAGAAAAAAAATAGAGTTTATATTCATAACTCTCTCATACTCTCGTGTTGGATTTCATACTTGAATTTGCACTCTCTTTTTAACCTCAAACGGTAGGGATGGTTGATTAACAAATTCGGCCTTTTTCTCTATAGAGTTTTATTTTTTCATGTTGTAATTTTATTTTATTTTTGTCAAGCCCCAACAGTTAAAATCCTGGCTCCGCCAGTGGACACAAATACTAATTTTCTCTGCCAAAATATTAGAAATACCGAAAAATATAGTATCCACAGAGAGTGCATCTTTAAAAGTTCAAACTCAAGAACCGCATCTTAATTTTTTCTGCAGATAATTACCTTTGGGTTGGCAGGATTGTCGAATTGCCGAAGAAAATGGCCATTTGGTGTCTTTTCCAGTAACTCATCCACCTTTTGAAGAACTCTTTCAATTCCCATGGCTGGATCAGTGAGGTACACTTCTGCTCCAAAAGCTCTCAGAACAATCTTTCTTTCAAGGCTATATGAAGCCGGCATAACTACGATAAGTTTGTAACCCTTAGCTGCTGCAATAAATGCCAAACCTATGCCGGTATTACCACCGGTGGCCTCAATGAGTACCGTCTGCAGTCCCCAGAATGAAGCATGTATCAAACAATATTAAAAATAAATAAATAATCAGTCCAAGTCTAAAAGAAACTATAACTCAGACCATTCATAGGAAAACTCCCTCCAAATTAAGAGTCCGCTATATATTCCTTTCTAGGATGTTCTAAATTGAGAGTCCAATTTCTTTTGCAGAATCAACATACCAAAACTCATGATAGGAAACATATTTTATTCGCAACCAGTGATTGTGATAAAATTAGTGCATTGTTATAAAACTATGAAAGCCAAACATGAACTTGGGGGAGTAAAACTTTTTCAAACATACGTCAGTGCGTAAACTTTGCATAGTTGTTTTTAAAATGTAAAAAATTTGAAGCATCCATAATTTGCTCTGGATGTTTATGAATTAATAATTCTGATAATATGAAGTTGACTAACCTTTCCAGGGGTAATCAATCCCTTCTCTTCTGCATCTTTAATCATACTATACCCAATCCTACATGTAAAAATTGGAATTGCAACATTGTCATTTTCATATCCACTAAACTAAGAAATAAAAATACCTCTAACTCCACTATTATATATACAACTTGAAAATCAGATTACTAAACCAACAAATAAAAAACCTATGAACACCTGTCTTTCACACTAGAACAGGGCTCCATTGTCTCTAACTTTGCAGCAATACGAGCTACACAGCCATCCACAATTTTATTGATATATACCATTGGCGTGTTTCCAATTAGCTGTACATTGTAAAAACAACAAAGATAAAGTGAGTTGATTCAAAGGGAGCATTAAAGCAGTAATAAGGTTATCAAGGAAAATAAATTACTTCAGTAACATCGTTTGCAATTTTGCACTTAGCTTCCATATGCAGATTACTGCAAAAATTTCAAAAGAAAAAAAACTAAATGTCACATAGTTGTGATATTGTCCTATGTTCATTGATCAGTGGAAGGGATCACCATTGGACATTAAACTTATAATCGTAATCAAATTGTCACGTTGATTAGTGTTGGATCATTACAAGGGTATTTTGAATTTTAAAAGTTGTCATAAATTAGTTAAGTTCATTGTTGTTAAAATCGCACCTAGGCTCGCGCCTAGGCCCAAGGCTCTGTGAGGCGCAATGTATGCGCCTAGCCTGGACCTAGGTGAGGCGAGGCGAGGCGACTTTAGTAAGCCACGCAACTTAAGCACCTAGGCACAAGGCTCCACGTTCTTGCCTTTTGGGCCTGATTGAAGTCTTTTTAATGGCTATCAATTTTTTTGGACTTTTAACCTTCACTCAAAAAGTCAAATCCCAAGGAGCAGAGGCACAACTTTTATTTTCTTTCATTCCTTCTTTTAGTTGTTTTCTTCCTCCTCCCTTCTGTTACATCTAAATGTCATCTATTTCAAGCTCGTTTTTCCATGTACTTCACAAGTCTGTCAGCAATTTCAAGCTCTTTTTGTTCCTTCCCCCTTTCCCCTGCTCCTTTTTTTCATTTGTCTGAAATTTATTTCTTAGATTTGATGCAATTGCTACCATTTTCGCTGACCCAACCTGCAAAAACACCTAGAAATAACCCATTTTATGAAAATTATACGCTCATAGCAAGTACCTTTTGACGGTTTCTCTTGTTCTTAGATTGCTGTAAATTGTCGTGCAAGTGTCCTAAACTCTGGTTATGAATATATCTGTTCAAGTAGCTTTTCAAACAAATGGCCTCTACTATATATATTAAAAAAGAAATGATGAAATTGAGTAATAGGAAAATCCCAAATAATGGCTACTAATTTACAACAAGCACCCAAATTTTGATAACAGAAAATGTAGTAAATTCCCACTAAAACCCATAAGAGTTAATGATTCAAATTAAGCAAATACCTCAACTTCTGCTTCTAAATTTGGTCTTCTTTTTCCTTGGTTATACTGGTACCTGTTGTAAGTGTAGTTCATATGAATTTCCATATATAGATATGTATATTTGGGAAAGGGGGAGTCGGCGATGGTGATGGATGCCATAGAGATAGAGTTGGCGGTGGTGATGGTGATGGATGCCATATATATCTCTTTATATATAATTATATATATATATGCATCATATTTGTATAAATTGGCGGGCAAAACTCTTATCCACACTACAAAAAGACATAAATAAGAGCCCTATATCAATTCCGGATAATTGAAAAAGACTTTTCGCTATATATGTCGTAGTGGCGGAATATAAAAAAGATAAATTTTATTTTTACTGGTTAAGTTCTTTCATCTCCGGATAATTATACTCGTTTTGTTTTATTAATGAATGAATTGTATGTAGTATATTTTAAAAATGTACTATTCATTAATATTTTTAACATGACTAATTCATCTGGAAAAAAAGTCAATCAATGTATAAGTCATTCATTTTTTTTTTATTTTTTATATATATTTTTAAGATTTAAAACTCATGGTTCCACTGATGGGAGTGGGTGGGATGTTTTTCTTTATTTGTAGGATTAAATGAGAGACTTAAATCTTCCTTAATTTATTTTTTATTTTTTTAAAAAAAGGATTTAAAACTCATTGTTCTTTAATTTGTGAATTTTTTTTTGACAATATTATTTTATTTTCACTGGTTAAGTATTTTCTCTATAAAATGTTCAATATTCTTCTTTAAAAGAAAAAAAAAGGGAAAATTTTAATTCACTTCTTTTAATTACAAATAATAAAAATCCTTCCAAAATCTTTCAAGATGAAACACGAATCTAGGTACTTTCTTAAGTTCAAAATAGATATTTTTCCTAACTAAACTAGTCTACTTTCTTTCTTGAATCATCAATATTAAAAGAAGAGAAAGAAGACAGAACACTTTTGGACAAAGGTTTTCCTTTGTTTTTACCTGATACCCCTACCGAAAGATATTTCATCATACACATGGCCGGAAGTGTAAATATCTTTTTTTAGTTTAGTCATATTTTCAATGAAAGTATTACGGTAGTAATAAGTGTTAAGCATGATATTCATTGCGATTCCTTGTGTCAACAATTTAAGCTTTTGAGAGAGTGGTTCCAAACATGTTATCGGAGCTACGTTGTCTAGGACTCCATGGTTCAAGTCTTAACACTTTCATCCCACATCGCTTAATGGGAGAAAGATGGTTCCAAACAATAAGGTTCTTAAGGAAAATAAATTACTTTAGTAACATCATTTGCACTTTCTCACTTGACTTCCATATGCTTCTTTTCTGATAATAAAATTACAAATAAACATTTCAAAAGAAGAAATGAAATGTCATAGCTATGATAAGTGGAAGGGAAGGAATTGCCTTTGAGCATCAAATGGATAATCATAATCAAAGTGTCACTTTATTTTGTGGTTGTTTGGATCATTACTTGTTTTGAATTTTGAAAGGTGTCATAAATTAGTTAATAGGATAAATTTATCATACCCTTAATTTTACCATTATGAATGCCCTTAATAAGATCGTTTTGAATTGCAGTTTCTTTTAGCTTAATGATGCCTTCCCCCGAAAACAAATTAGTACTTATTATTTACCACTATGATTCAATATATAATCTTCTTGTGCACAAAGTGCCAATTATTAAAATGTTCTTCACTAAAAAATAAATTAAAAATATATAATTATTAGTTTCTCTTTTCTTTTTCCTTTTTTAATGGAGTGTATTTTTTTAGCGTTGCAAACTCTAATGAAGTTTGTACATCAATATATTCCCATTAAAATGTCATTTTTTTTAACATACAAAAAATACACCTAATAATTAACCATAAGAGGGAGGAAGAAAGAAAATAGGGTTTTCACGAATCAAAACCTGTCTCTTATTTTCACTATGCTAAATACCAAGTTCAAAACCTGTTAAAATGTCACTTTTTAAAAAGATACATTTACTTACATTCTCTTCCATTGACTTCAATTTTGTATCGATTTTTGGAAGTATCATATTAGATGTGCATATTCTATTATAATATTTATTTATTTATTATTTTTGTAAACCACTAGTTTTTGTGCATGTGCCTTGCACGTAGTTTTCGTGCTTAACAAAAGTCATTAAATTTATTAATAAATACATACATACTAAGAATTGAATAATTAGTATGAAATGAAAATAATAACAAATAAACAAAACTATATCAAGCTCAAAATTCAATTGATAATTACAAGAACGTCTTGGATATGGTCAACTATAGAAAAATGTTGTAGATGCATGATAAAAATTTATCTCAATGACTTTTTTTAGTACATAGGTAGCCAAGCATACTCTTGATCAGATATATAGGAGAGTAATATATTCTTACTAAGTTTTAAGAATAAGTAAATAGTTAATTCTATTAAACGTACATAGATTATTATGCACAATACCAAACAATAATATAACACTTATATAAACAATAGATATATAGCCTGATGATGTGTAACATAAATGTTTTACCACAGTGCCAAACAATAATATGACACTCACATAAATAATAGATTATATTTCAGTTAAATTATTAAAATGGTAAAAAAACAAATTTAACATTAATGTTTTACTTTAGTCACGGTTATAATATATTCATTTTTTTAACATTAAACATAATTATAAATAAACAAATAAGTTTTAGAATATATAAATTAATATAGGTTTAATTTATAATGTTAAAAGCAATCAAGTAAAGTCGAGTTTAATATACATACCGTTAAAAGTTTTGTAATTTTAATACGATCTATTAAATAGTTTTCTTCTTAGGAAGTTTATTATGAAATTATATAGAAATGTTTTGCAAAACACCTAATTCAACACAAACTCTAACTTCTTTAATTATTTTGGCAAAATAAAGTAGAGTTTAAATTTATTTGGAATACTAATATTAATATAAAAATATATGGAGTTATACACTAATACACTTATACTATTTTATTTAAAGTAAATATGGCTTAAAATATTTGTTTAATTTTTTTAACCAAATAAAGTAGAGTTTGAATTTCATTGGAATACTAAAATAAAAATATGTGGAGTAATGTAAATCTTAAATTCTTTTGTTTAAAATTATAAAGTATATTTATTTTTACCAAAAAAAAATACTTAAATTATTCGTATTTTAGATATAGATTACCATACGGGTGGCACTCACCATGGCAGATTTTAGCTGTTAGACCATCCACTGTTATTATAAACTCATGGCGGATCTGTTAAAGAGTATCTACGATAATATGAAAAGATTAATAAGTAAGAGAAGTTTATTTGTTTTTAGTTTGAAAACAGACTTATTTACACCTGAAGTCCGCCAAATAGGTCTTGATAATATTGAGCTTAGCCAGTAATTTTCTCTTTGTTATTTATTCCATTTTAATTAAATGATTCACGGACATAAAAGTGTAAATTGCACTTTGCGCTATTTAACCATGGCATCTACTTCACTGTCACGTGAATTATCAATTTGAACAATTAATGCCACAAACAAATGATTTTTGTTGCAATTAACTTCAAATCATTAAAAAAATATCTTTCATTTAAAAAAAAAAAAGCATAAAAAAGGTAATTTTATATAAACCCATATTTTATATAAGTGGACCCACTAAACTCCTTTTTTTTTTTTTTTTTTTTTTTGAACACATCAAATTTTCCTACACCTAAGGGGAAGGGGGAAAGGGGAGCTGCATTCTGCAGCCGGTGAGACTCGAACCCTAGTTGCCCGGGAGTTCGGGAGAGAGGCTTACCACTGGGCCACCTCCTCCGCTCCACTAAACTCTTTCAAAAAAGAAAAGAAAAAGAACATACTCATTTTCTTTGTACAAATTGAACTTCGCATAAAGCCCTTTCATTCCTTCGTCACTTCCAACATAGATTTACAATATTACCAAGATTTTATCAACCTAAAATAATTTCCATGTCTAACACCCAATATCATCCTTTCCCTTCATCCTTTCAACAATTAAGTTGGCTAACGTTACTAAAGATTTTAAGTTTTTTAACTCCCAATTCAATCTTGACGAAAGTGCTACACGAGAAGGCAATTGAGGTTCCCAAAGTTAGTGAAGTGGGCATGAAAGCAACTACTTCACCAACTTTGTTACACCCTAGGTGCTGAAGATTTCCAAGTTTAAATCACACTCTCGCGATTGCTACAAACAGAGAAGTGAAAACTTCAATGGCTCTTTTCGGAGCAGGAACCGACTTATTTCAATGGAAATGTCTCTTTGTAATTGGATGACCTTTTGAAAATGGAATAATTCAACGGTCAAAGGATACATGTATATACATATACACTAAATTTGTGGCACACTTGATGGGTGTATAATATTGTCTAACTTGTAATTCTTCACATCATGTAGACTTCTAAAACAAATTAAGCGCAAGAATTCGGTCATGGTAGTAACACGTGTTCATATTTGAGGTCATGGGTTCAAATTTTTTTTATACAAATAATACAACGGATACATGAGTTCAATTGAGGGAGGGGAATATTCGAACCTTGATCATGTCAATGGAATTGCAACCACTTTACCACAAGGCTATGACTGCAATGTGGCTTCAAATCTTAGTATAAAAGTACTACTTTTGTTAATGGTAATTTCATAATTTCACATGTATATCAAACGTCCTGCTTAAGGCTCAAACTTAATATATAGTAACGGTTACGTTCACACAACACTTGCAGCATTCATGTTGTCAAAATTATGACCTTTCGAGTAGCTGCTATTAACGACAATCATAGATTTAATCAAGTGCTTCACTGAATATTTGAACCACCACTAATGGCAGTTTGATTTGTTGAATTCAACAAAGTGCAACGCGCCGGATATGACACGCGCGGGTTGCATGTGAAGAGCATACACCTTTCAATAGAAAGTAGCTCCTAATAATACGCAACATTTTAAGAAGCCGTTAAAACTTTGCTATTTTTCCGAGTTGATTTCAGTTTTTGGAATTCATTAGCTTTCCACCAAAGCCTAGTGCCATGCAAGAACCTTCCCGAGATTCGAGTTTAGCTTCACCCACCCCTCTCAAATTTTAACCCATTTATGTCTAGAAGCAACCCAAGCATTCACATCATCACCCGAGCGCACCTTATCAAAAGCCAAATAATAAGCCTTGACTCGGGTAAAAGAAAAGAAAGGGTTTTAGATTGGTTAGCAAACAAAAACTTCTTATTCCTACAGTTTCAGGGAGAACTCCAAACAATCACACCTAGCATCCCCCACCATCACAATCCATCAAAGCTTCAAGGAAAGAATACTCCCAACATCTCAAACTGATGGTCCACTTTCCTTTCCCATGTCTCAACTAATAGTAACATTTGGGACATAATCAATATACCAAATCTCGCAATAGAAAATAAGTTGTATTCTTGACGGTTGATTAGTTTGAAACTAGTGTTTCGCTTAAGAAGTATCATAGTCAAAGTGGGACTGTCCATTTGAGGCAGGTAGAAATGCATAAACATTTCCAAGGATCTGAGTAGATTTTAATGTTATACTCACATGCCATCTAAGCTCTTTTGCAAGCAATGCCCTAACCAAGGTCAGGCTGCTCCAGGTGTACCAAGATTAGACCTCCTTTTTTGTGTGAAGAAAATCAGCATTATTATTATTGTTATATCTACACTTAAAGACACCGCATAAGAGAGAGGTCAGATTCTTAACCATCGATCAAGCCTGTTTAGCCATAAGAGCTTGTTTGAATTCAGAGACTATTTTAAAACCCAAACCACCCTCCAATTTACACCTACAAGCATACCTATTTGAGCTAGTGTAACTTCTTACCCTTAGCCAAGGAGCCTCACCAGAGATTTGAGGAATGGAAATGTAAAAGCCAACCGCTGACCCTCCATATGGTACAAGAGAGGTGTAAAGGAATGGAAAAAGAATGAAGAAAACATGGAAAAAATAAGGATTAGCTTGTCCTTGTTTGGTATAGGACAGAAAAGCGGAAGGTTGCACTTCCCATCGAAGTTCAATAAATACTATGATCAAAAAAGTGGTAGAAAAAGTACAAAGAAAGAGATACAAGTGAGGTATATATGATTTCCATCGAAGTTCAATAACTACTATGATCAAAAAAGTGGTAGAAAGTGAGGTATATATGATTTAGTGTCATAACTCTTTTATCATTTTTAAAATGGTAAATAAATCGAAAATTGGCATAGAGCAAACACGAACTTATAACTACTTTAGGTGAATTTCCAACAGCTCCTTGTATAATAATGTTTTTACTTTTTAGAGAAAAAGACGAGTATAGGGTCCCTAATTTACAATTTAGTTTTAAAACGAGTAGTTTGACTAAAATTAAGGCAATAATAATTGTTATCAGTATCCTCCTACCAGACAATTATGAGAGAACAAGGCTTATTTCTCTTTGGGATAGAAAGTTGATTTTTCCTTCTTTTCCTTGATTTAGCTTCCTTGGGGGGAAAAAGAAAGTAGGAAAGAATCTAGGTGTGAGATTGATTAAGGGAGTACCTTTAACAAAATACAAAAGGTAAACTTTTTTTTTTTTGATAACAAACCAAATATTATTAAAAATGAAAAAATTTACAGAAGAAGGGACAAGATGTCCCCTACATGAAAGCCAAAAAAGAACGCTGGACACCACATAAACAACACCACTAAGACACTAAAAACCAAAACACGAAAAAACAACCTGAGAATTGGAAACTAAAAACAATTAACGTAAACAAATAACAGCCCAGTTTTGCATAATGATACCAATCCCCAACCCAGAAAATTCCTTAGAAAGCGATGCCCACAAAGAAGCCAAAAATCACCCTATCCCAATGCCTTCCTTATCAACTAGTCAAGCTATGTAATATTCTCTTGGAACCTATAAATAAGGGAATACCCTTAAACCAAAGGCCAAGCTATTCATGCCCGTGTCTTGTACAATTTTAGTGTAAAGAGAGAAAGGGACTGTTTTATTAACGCCTCCCAGCTGAATCGAACACAGTTGCATTTTGTACTAGGTGCTTAATCCACATTACAGAAAGATTCATCATTGCAATGTGAAAATCTGTCCACACCCCCACCCCCCCGGCGGGACTCCTTGCTCTATGAGTTTAATCGTTTTGATTGTATTGGTGATAGGATAAGAGCTTTAAATCTATTAGATATTGATTATACTGAACAGGTTAGGATACCAATGAATACAATTAGGATTCTGTCATATATCATTGTTATCTAATGCATGGGACGCATTGGTATATGGTATGGGTGCAGAGCATGGTACCAATCCCGGAACGTGGTGCAGTGGGTGTAGGCTAAGCTATTTCTCGTTGCATACATACTTTTTATCACTCTGCTATTCAAGTATGTATGTAGTATAGTGGAATCATTGATATTCTAATATATGTATTTTTATACGTTAGTGCGTATAAAAATGTCTTTTTCTCTGTCTATGCAAGTCAAAATAGGGGGTCACTAGAGTTGACATTTTGGGTTGCACATGCACTTATTTGGGATCGACACACCCAATTCATAATACATAAGGGGGTTCGGGAACTACGCAGGGATTATATCAAATTTGTGTTAGGAACAGTTCCAAATCAGAAGTCCAAGTAGGATTAGATTTACCCTATCTGCCCTAGCACCAAATGCAGGACAAGATAAGTTTACCCTATTCACCCTAGCACCAAACACGGAATAGTGAAAATATAGTCACTCCGCCCTTATATCCTACACTTCAAACACGGCATTACATTGGATGATTTCCGCATCATATTCCAAATTTGATCCATTTGGAGGGTATTAAAATTTGCATCAACACTTCTTATTAATGTGAAAAGCAACCCAAACCACAAGGGAATCTTATTTGAGTTCGGTTAAGAAATTTCAGCTAACATAGCAAAAGCAAAAACTATACCCAAACAGCAGATAACAATAAAAGCAAGCTACTTTAATCAGGGAAGCAACTCACTCGAAAGTCATGTTTTCTGCTTCTTGCCGCAAGGAATCAAACATCACAGTGGACAGGTACCGCTCTCCAAAGCTTGGGAAAACCAACTGGACAATACAGGGAGAAAATGTATTGAATTATTGTAGAATCAAGAGGATTCTTTTATTTTGGTTTGGTTTGTCTTTCAAACTAGTGCATTTGTTAGTTAATAACAAGAATTTGACACCATATCAACAAATAGAAATTTGAAAAAGAAATACCAAAAACAGGTCAAACATTTTGTCTATTGATTAAACGGGCTTGGTGGGCTCAATCCCCCTCCTTGTAACAAATATTAAACATTTTGTCAAACTCTCTCTCTCTCTCTCTCTCTCTCTCTCTCTCAAGATTTCCAGAAAGCAGAAAAAAGTAGTCTACAAGAATGTAGGAGAGCAAATGATCTTACAACAATGAGTTTCCCAGCATTTTCTGGCCTCTTTGCTATCTTTATCGCAGCAGCCGCTGCAGCCCCAGATGAAGGGCCTACCTACAAACATGATCATGTATAAATACGAATTATTAAACACAGCAATAACCAGAGAATTAGAGCGTTTTAGATGCCTGTGAGACCATTAAAAATATCTTAACTAATTTGGAACTTACCAGCAAACCTTCCTTCAATGCAAGAAGTTTTGCAGTTTCAATAGCTTCTTCACTAGATATCTGAAAGTTTACCAAAAGACCAGGATTCAATAAAAAGAAAACCATTGATCTGACAACAATCCAAACCAGCAAGAATTCATAGTGTGATCCCAATTAATTTTTTTCTAATTGAATTTAACAATTGTATATAAGACTTTTTAATACAAGATTACAAAATTATGAATAACACGATACTATATCTAACATCTATCTTGAGCAATTAATGCTTTAATATTCATGCACGTGCTAGTGGCCCATGTCTACCTTGCATTATAAATAATCCATTGTTGAATGTATAGATTGGCCAATTTCAGTGAGTCATAAAACAGAGAATGGAAATGAGGTCCAAAAAAATAATACCAAATTCAAGCCAAGGGCCTATTTTCTTGCCAAACCACACTGCGCTACCTGTCCTTCCATTTCCTTTTCAAATAACCTTCATCTTTTTATTAGAAAATATATTTGACATCACTAGCAACCACCCCGAACCTCTGGTCAATAATGCTGGAGAGCTCCAGTAAGATCACCGGAGGTCCGGCAATTGTTGTCAGAGCTCCAGTGGTTGCAATCGGTGGTTGGCGAATGGCAGAGAAGGGAAGAAATACTGGTATAAATGTCAATGCATAAAACATTAATAATAATTAATACAGAAAAAATATTATCCCTACAAAATAGGCCCTTCTTTCAGAAAATTATTATTTCTTGGCTTTTTTCTCAAAAAAGTTTGTCATGCAAGGAGGTGTGTTCAATTTCCAGAAAAAATATATATATATATATATCCGGATGCTCAAACTTTTATAGGAGGTAGCAAGGTGGCTTGATGTAATAGGATTGACCAATCTATCCCATATTTTTCGAAGGATTTGAGGACAGGGAAAACGAAAAATGCTGAACCCGAAGACTCTGTACAAACACTTCTTTTACCATCAATATTCATTTTTCTTTAAAAAAATTCAATTTAGAAAGTAAACTATTTCCCAAGCAGGATATTTAAATTAAAATAGATGTTCGAAAAAAGGATTCAAAGGCTTACTGGAACAACTTCGTCAAGCAGACTGATGTCCAAGGTACCAGGGATGAAACCGGCACCAATTCCTTGGATCTTGTGTGGGCCTTCAACATAAAATACATGGAAAGTATCCAATTAATAAAAAGTCAATATGTTCAAATAAAAAAGTAAATATAAAAAATCGTATAAATAAAAGAACAAACATCACTCTATCCTCCCTAATAAAGGGTCATAAGTTGACTTCACAAATTTTGAGATTTGGTAAACTGACTGTGCCAATGAAGAAAACATGATACTTATTTGGGATGGAGCAAGTGGTTAAATATTATCTTTTCTGCACAAGATACTACTTTTCTTTAATATTAAAACCCAAAGAGGCGGGCTGAACACTCGTCCGTGTGATCGATACAGAAAAAGAAGCATAACATACAGGAAAAACTAAAAAGGGCTAAACCTAGACAGAGCCTATAGGGAATGGAAAAAGGAGGTACCAAGCAGGGGACCAAAGTTCACATATCTACCCTCCCTAAGCTAAACTACCCGAAAGATCAACAATATATTTACAGATCAAGCTCACTAATTTTGAACATATCAAAGCAAATAATTTAATACAAAATTAAAAGACATAGTGCCAGGAAGAAACTAGACACAGTGCCACTTAAATTTAATCACAATCCAAGCTAATGTCAGCAAAATGTTTCACCAGTTAATTTATGATCCTATGTAACACGTCTGCCAACAAAAAACAAATTATTTCTGTTTCAAACGTAGGCGTTTTTCTATTTTAAAAGGTAAATCTAAGCCAGTTTCTTGTTTTACATTATGGTCTATTTGCTATATTACAGATGTGCTTATCAATTGTCCCACGCAAATCTTTATGAAGCATGGCACTTTCATAAAGTAAGCTTAGTAGCGTTAGCATGTACGCCCTCCCTCTGTCCCAAATTACGAGTCAATTTTAACTGTCGTAACTTTAAGAAAGCAATAATGTAGTCACTATCTTCGCACTTCTTAATAAACAAGTGAAATCAATGATCAAGAACAAAACTTATACCTATATTGAGATTTGGTACATTGATTACAAACCCGATTCCTAATCTGGAACGTGCCAAAAAGAAGATGTTAGAAACCATCTCTCGCAAAAACTTAAGTTGTTAGGAGAAGGAACCGTAATGAATATCATGCTTAACACCCTCCCTCACGTGCAACCCCATACTTGCACGTGGAGAGCAAACAGATTAATGGATGGACGTGCAACCCCATACTTGCACGTGGAGAGTAGATTTAATGGATGGGGAATGGGGGATGGAGGTGCCAAGGCTTGAACCTTGGACCTCCTAGAGAACCAACCTCTGATACCATGTTAAAAATCATCTCTCCCAAAAGCTTAAGCTATTAGGAGAAGGAACCGCAATGAATATCATGCTTAACAGAAGAGGCGTTGCATTCTTAACTTGGACACAAAGAGTATCAAGTACCACTCAGTTCTTGGAAAAATAGAATAAGGAAAAAAATAGGAAATAATAAAACAAAACCTAAATGGCAAAACATAAAGAAAAATATAATAAAAGGTATACAAGTATGATGAGAAAGACATTGTAACTCACCAGGGCTTCCCCCATTCAGAATGGCACTTTCTGTTGGTTCTACACCATATACCTAAATTTATATAAAAAAAATAAAAAACCCTCAAGCAACATAAGAAGCAAATTCTCTCTCTATGTAAGGAATAAAGGATAAAAGAAGGGGCTTTTTTTACTTTGCCCCCTATTCATTATAAGAAATTTAACTTATCTCTTTGTTTTATTAGACTTTGCACCCAATGTGTGTGCAGGAGAATCTCAAAGATTTACGTAAAAATGAGGGGCAATGTCTAATTCCTTTTAACGTAATCCTTTGAATTAACCCCCGTTTTTACATAATTCTTTGAGATTCAGCCAAATGCACAGGGTGAAGTCTAACGATTATGAAAACAGGGGATAAGTCTAATTTTGCATATGAAATGGGGGCCAAAGTCAAAAAAGCCCAAAAAGAAAAACTCAAATAAGCCCACCTTTATGTTTGGATTTTGCTCCTTGAGGAACTTCCCGGCACCAGTTACCGTACCCCCTGTCCCTATCCCACAAACCAACGCATCAACTTTCCCTTCAGAGCCCTTCCAGATCTCTGGTCCAGTAATTTCATAGTGAATCTACACATTCAAATTAGGAATGGAAATCCTTATATGGCCATCCACAATACAAGAAGTAACGGGCATTTAGGATGCGGTCACTCAACTTTCTTTTTAAAGGACGCGGTCCCTGTAGATGCTCTTTCTTAGTATCTGCCTCTTGTGAAGACTGAGATACCATGCGGTATATACTAATTTTCTCAGCATAGTTACTAGTATCTCTCGGCACAAATACTAATTTTCTCGGCGCAAATACTAGAGATACCGAAAAATACATTATCTATAGATACTGCATCCTTTAAAAGTTCAAACTCAAAAACCGGATAATTACCTTTGGGTTGGCAGGATTGTCGAATTGCCGAAGAAAATGGCCATTTGGTGTCTTTTCCAGTAACTCATCTACCTTTTGAAGAATTCCATCAATTCCCTTGGCTGGATCAGTGAGGTACACTTCTGCTCCAAAAGCTCTCAGAACAATCTTTCTTTCAAGGCTATATGAAGCCGGCATAACTACAATAAGTTTGTAACCCTTAGCTGCTGCAATAAATGCCAAACCTATGCCGGTATTACCACTGGTGGCCTCAATGAGTACCGTCTGCAGCCCCCAGAATGAAGCATATATCAGACAATATTAAAAATAAATAAATAATCAGTCCAAGTCTAAAAGAAACTAATACTCAGACCATTCATAGGAAAACTCCTTCCAAATTAAGAGTTCACTATTCCTTTCTCGGATGTCCCAAATTATGAGTCCAATTTCTTTTGCAGAATCAACATACCAAAGCTCACGATAGGAAACATATTTTATTCTAAACCATTGATTGTGATGAAATTAGTGCATTCTTATAAAACTATGCAAGCCAAACATGGACCTGGGGGGAGTAAAACTTTTTCAAACATATGTCAGCACATAAACTTTGCATAGTTGTTTTTAAAATGTAAAATTTTTGAAGCATCCATAATTTGCTCCAGATGTTTATGAATTAATAATTCTGATAATACGAAGTTAACTAACCTTTCCAGGGGTAATCAGGCCCTTCTCTTCTGCATCTTTAATCATACTATACCCAATCCTACATGTAAAAATTGGAAATGCAACATTGTCATTTTCATATCCACTAAACTAAGAAATAAAAATACCTCTTAACTCCACTATTATAGATACAACTTGAAAATCAGACTACTAAACCAACAAATAAAAAACCTATGAACACCTGTCTTTCACACTAGAACAGGGCTCCATTGTCTCTAACTTTGCAGCAATACGAGCTACACAACCATCCACAATTTTATTGATATATACCATTGGCGTGTTGCCAATTAGCTGTACATTTTAAAAATAACAAAGATAAAGTGAGTTGATTCAAAGGGAGCATTAAAGCAGTAATAAGGTTCTCAGGGAAAAGAAATTACTTCAGTAACATCGTTTGCAATTTCGCACTTAGCTTCCATATGCTTCTTTTCCGATTACTGCTAAAATTTCAAAAAGAAATAAAATAAATGTCACATAGTTCTGATATTTTCCTATGTTCATTGATCAGTGGAAGGGATCACCATTGGACATTAAATGCATAATCATAATCGAATTGTCACTTTGATTAGTGGTTGTATGGATCATTAAAGTGTATTTTGAATTTTAAAAGTTGTCATAAATTAGTTAAGTACTGTGTACTATTCACATGCCATCTTTTATACTTGCACACATAATTAGGTCATTACAATTGGTATTAGAGCAAATTGACTTTAGAATTTACAGTTGGTATATGCAAGTCTAGTTTCTGACTTAAAAAACCTTCCAAAATCAACAACCAAACAGCATAAAATAGCATAGTTTCTTAACCCCCCCAACTTTGGAAAAACTCCTGAATTGCAGATTTTCCAAACAGATCAAAATATATTTTACAGTACTTTTTTTACACAAAAAAGGGAGGTCTAGGTCTCTCCCTTTTACTACAAATAATAAAGAAATCCTCCCCACCCTGGGTAAGACTCGAACACAGGATCTCCCAGATCTAGGTGGGCGCCTTTACCACTAGGCTAACCCACACGCTCCGGTACTTCTACGGAGATGCATTCAGGGGACACAGTTTATCAATACATTGATCAGTGTGTACTAGAATTTACATAAGGTCTACAGTTGACCAATGTACAGGTGACACCACTGTGTCCTCAAAACATAGCCCTAAACTGTGTATCCCAAGAACTATTATAAATTTAAGAGGGATATCAACAGAACTTAAATTCTTCTCAAATTAACTAGTCAACTAACAAAATTCTCCTCAACATCAACACTATACACCTGAATCTGCAACAAGTCCAACAAGAAACCCTTTTCAAACAAAGGGCCATCTACTAGATTTTAAAAAAAAATGGATGAAGTTCAGTGACAGGGAAATCCCAAACAAGAGCTAAAAACGACAAACAACACAAGAATTTTCAGAATGAAAAAACAGAAAAATTCACAAGTACCCAATAAATTATGAATAAAACCCATATGATAGCTGTAAGTGTATAATCAAATTAAATTAAAGAAGTCTGCTTCTAATTTGTTCTTCTTTTTCCTTTGTTTTACTGATAGCTGTAAGTGTAGTTCATATGAATTTGTATACATATGCATAGATTTATGTATAGAGAAAATAAGAGATAGTGTCAGTCTTATGGTTGACTGGGTGAAGGGGGAGTTGATGGTGATGCCATGCCATATGTATTTCATTATATGTATTTTTTTAGACTGGTTACATTGGCAGGCAAAACTCTGCTCCACCTATACCATATTTATAAAGCTAGGACGAATTTCAACTGCCATAGTTTTTCAAACAGCATAAAATAGCATAGTTTGTCCAACTCCAACTTTGGAAAAACTCCACAGTTGCAGATTTTCCAAACAAACTTCTACAAGGACACATTCAGATAACAGAATAATGTGTTATAATACATTGATCAGTAAACTGGGTACTACTATACTAGAATTTACATAAAAGTCTATTTTTGTCTGTTGACCAATTGACCAAGTGACACATGTGCCCTCAAAACTTGTCCTAAAATGTGTCTCCCAAGAATTATTGTAAATTTATGAACGGACTAGCCAAGGAGTGTGCAACAGGATACTCAGCAATTCATATGCATTTGATTCAGTGGTAAGTAAGTGTGCTCGCGAAATTTTGTGTACATACCAAACTTTCTCGATGTGTTTAATATAGCATAGATAAACAGAACTTAAATTTTCTCAAAATCACTAGTCAACTAACAAAAAAATCTGCTCTCAACTGCAACAACACTATTACCTGAATCTGGAGCATGTCCAACAAGAAACCCTTTCAAACAAATAGCTTCTACTATATTCAAAAATAAACGATGAAATTTAGTAATAGGAAAATCCCAAATAAGGGTTGATGAATCAAACGAAACAAGTACCTCAACTTCTGCTTCTAGTTTGGTCCTTGATTTTACTGGTACCTGTTGTAAGTGTAGTTCATATGAATTTCCATATATATATTCTTTATATTGGGGCAAATTGGCGGGCAAAATTCTTCTCCACCGTAGAAAAAGGCATGGATAATAGCTCTCTATCATTTGCTTTAATTTCGATCTCTCCCGCAGTCTCGGACTTTTAGCTATATATGTCGTGGGGAAAATGGAAAGGATAAATTATATTTTTACTCGTTAAGTACTCTCGTATGCACATAACTACGTAAGTATACGGGGATGATACTGGGCCTTCAAACACTCCTGCTTTTATTTAGATTTTTATAATTAAATAAGATATTTATTACTTAATTTTTAAGATTCAAATATAAGTTTATATACTCAATTTTTGGTAATTGTAAAGCATTATTAAATTTATAGTCGATCATTTACAACTGAATAATATATATTTTACTAGGTTGTCAATGATTAAATAAAAAGTAATTGTTTTTAAGAGGCATTAAGAGTGCTAATATCGCCACCCTAATTATACTTCTTGTATTAATGATGTTATCTAAGATGAGAGGAAAATTACGTTGTATTATTAGAGAGAAAATTACAACTTTTATATATATATTATATATATATATATATGAGACTTCTACACACATAAGGAAATAATCCTACTAATTAGGATTCTATAATTATCTACCTTCATAACTTATTATTTACAACCTATAACACTCTCCCGCAAGCTGGAGCATAAATATTGATCATGCCCAGCTTATTACAAAGATAATTAACCCGAATCCCGTTTAAGGCTTTCGTGAAGAGATCACCCAATTGCTCTCCAGTCGTCACATACCCTATGGCAATTAGGCCTTGCTGTATCTTCTCGCTGACAAAATGGCAATCAATTTTAATATGTTTCGTTCGTTCATGGAACACGGGATTATACGCAATATATATGGCAGTTTGATTATCACACCACAATTTTGCTGGTACTGAAGTCTTAATACCTACTTCACTTAAAAGCTGACATATCCACATTATTTCACAAACAGACTGAGCCATAGCTCTATATTTCGATTCTGCACTAGATCGAGACACAACATTTTGCTTATCACTTTTTCATGAGACCAAATTTTCTCCAACAAAGACACAATAGCCTGATGTGGATCTTCTATCCACCTTGGAACCTGCCCAATCTACATTTGAAAAACATTCAATATGAGTGTGTCCTTGATTGGCGTACAAGATACCACATCCAAGTGCTTCTTTCAAGTAACACAAAATTTGTTCTAACACTGCCCAATGATGAACTGTTGGGGACGACATAAACTGGCTCACCACACTAACAGAGTACGCAATATCCAGGCGAGTCACTATAAGATTGTTCGACTTCCCCACTAATCTTCTATATTTTTTAGGATTTGAAAATAATTCACCATCTTTGGTCAACTTTACATTAGGAATCAACGGGGTACTACATGACTTTGCCCCCAACTTCCCTGTCTCAGCTAATAAGTCAATAACATATTTCTTCTGAGATAGAAAGATACCCTTTTTACTCCTTGTGACTTCAACACCCAAAAAATATTTTAGCATTCATAAGTCCTTTGCATGAAACTGAGCATGAAGGAAGGACTTAAGAGAAAAGATTCCCATAGTATCACTTTCAGTAATAACAATGTCATCTACGTACACAACTAACAAAATGATGCCTGCTTCAGATTATTTATAAAACAAAGAGTGGTCAAACTTACTTTTCGCCATACCAAACATGTCAATAGTTTGACTAAATTTTTCGAACTAAACAAGAAGACTCTGCTTCAAGCTATACAAAGATTTACGAAGATAACATACTTTCCCATACTCCCCCTGAGCAACAAACCCAGGAGGTTGCTCCATATAGACATCCTCCTAATGATCACCATGAAGAAAAGCATTCTTTATATCTAGTTGATGCAAAGGCCAATTATAAGTAGCTGCCAAAGATATAAATAACCTGACAGATGTTAATTTAGCAACAGGAGAAAAAGTATCAGAATGATCTACTCCATAGGTCTGAGCATAACCCTTAGCGACAAGGCGAACTTTTAACCGAGCAATAGACCCATTAGGATTGACCTTAACGGTAAACACCCATTTGTATCGGATAGCCTGTTTTCCTGCAAGCAAAGTGACCAAGTCCCATGTACCATTCTTATCTAAAGCATCCATTTTCTCTATCATTACATTACACCATCCAGGATGTGATATGGCATCGTGAACAGTTTTAAGAGCAGATATAGAATCAAGAGACGCAATGAATGAACAAGACAAAGGAGAAAGGTGATCATAAGAGACACAAGAAGAAACAGGATAAGTACATTGACGTTTACCTTTGCGTAAAGCAATAGGAAGATCATCACTCATCACGGAATCTGATAATGAAGAAGAAGTTGGTGGAGGACATAGATCAGGAGGTCACCTTCTGGAGTAGACTTGATGAATAGGAGGTCTGATTGGCGTTGGTTTAGCAACGGGTTCAAGGAACGTGATCGTACATACTAACAAATCATCCTCATCCCCCTGACTTTCGGAAGTGGAGGACGGAAAATATGGTGTTTATTCCATGAAGGTAACATCAGCTGAAATAATGTACTTATTCAAACTAGGACAATAACATATGTATCTTTTTTGAATACGAGAATACCCAATAAAAACACACTTCAAAGACTTGGGGTCTAACTTAGTAACATGTGGACGGACATCTCGAATAAGGTAAATACTACCAAATATTCTTGATTCAATAGGAAATAATGATTTATTTGGACAAAGAACATTATAAGGAGTCTCACCATGAAGAACAGATGAAGGCATTCGATTTATGAGAAAGCATGCTGTGAAAACTGCATCAACCCAAAATGGTTTAGGAACATTCATCTGGGATAATAAGGCTCTCGTAGTTTCAGGAAGATGTCTATTCTTTCGTTCGACCACTCAATTTTGGGATGGAGTATCAACACAAAAAGTTTGACGAAAGATACCATTCTGAATCATATAAGTCTAAAAAGATGAAGATAAATACTTTTTGACATTATCACTACGCAATATATGGATAGAAGTAGCAAACCGAGTTTTAATTTCAGCAGAAAACGCACAAAAATAAGAAAATAATTCAGAACGACTTTTCATTAAATATAACCAAGTTGTATGAGAATAATTATCAACAAACGTAACAAAATACTTAAACCCAATTTTAGACATAACAGGACATGGACCCCAAACATCAGAATGAATTAATTCAAACGGAGCATTTGCTCTCTTATTGACTCTCGGACTAAAACTACTACGGTGATGTTTGGCAAATTGACATGATTCACAATCTAATGAGAACACCTTACTAAACTGTGGACACAACTTCTTAAGCAGATGAAAAGAAAGCTGACCGAGCCTACAATGAGCCTTAAAAGTAGATGTGACACCCGAACATGCAACGGATTTAGGTATCAATGTGTCAAGGATGTAGAGACCTCCCGATTTATGTCTTTTACCAATAATCTTCTTCGTCATAATATCCTGAAACAAACAATAATCAGGAAAGAATGAAATGCAACAATTAAGTGTACGAGTAAGTTAGCTCACATATATTAGATTAAAGGACAATTGAGGTAAATATAGGACAGATGATAAGGGAAGCAAAGGGGTTGGGGTGATTGCTCCAGATCCTAAAACAGAGGATGATGAACCATCTGCTAAAGTAACACTGAAAGGGGATATATATGACTGAAAAGTAGAAAAGATGCTAGAATTACATGTCATATGATCTGTGGCACCAGAATTAATGACCCAGTTAGACGATGAGGAAGCAAAGCACGTATTTGGTTTACCTGAATTGGCAATAGTAGTGACGGAGGTGACCGAAGGCTTTAGAGATTCTTGGTTTTTAGAGAACTTGGCAAATTCGTCCGTAGGGATCAGAACAGATTTTTTTCGCGGTATCAGTAGTATATGCAACATGGGCCGAATGAGCTCTCTGAGTCCTGTATTGAAGCTTCCTACAATCCCATTTCAGATGCCCTGGAGTGTGACAGTAATGACATACAATCCCTCCAGAGCCCTGTCCCCGAGTCAAACTTCCTCTTGAATCATGTGAACGAGTATCAAAATTATTAATGTTTGATCCCCCTCCTTGGTTCGATCCCCCTCCTTGGTTGCCTCCACGATATTGTGATTGCCCAAATTCATTCTCAGTATTTCTACTAACCAGAGCACCATTGAACGGAACAGGTAGACTCTGAACATGTGTATTTTTCTCTGTACGAAGAACTATAGTATATACTTCCTCTAAAGAAGATATCTTAAGGCTAGAAAGAATCTGATTCTTCGCAGTTTCAAATTCAGACGGAAGACCGGCTAGAAAATTCATGACAGCCATTTGCTCCCTCTAGCTTTGCTGAACTTTTACATCAGGACTGTATGGCATCATAAAATGCTTTGCACATATCATAAATGCGATTAATATTCCCTTTCCTAGAATATAGAAAATTCATATAATCCATTAATTCCTTTACCAATTCATAGTGATTAATCAAACTAATGACGTCACGCTTAACAGAATTTCGGATTTATAGGACTAATCGAGCATCCTCCCTTAACCATGTTTGCTTAGAATTATCTGAGAGTGGATCATTAGTCATATGATCATCTTTATTAATACTTCGCAAATAAATTCAAAGTATTTTACTCTAATCCAGGTAATTAGAGCCATTAAGTTTATGTTCAGTAATTGTTGACATAACGAAAATAACATCCAAAACCACTGCTGCCTTTGTATCATTCATGATTTAAATAATTTTATTTATAAAGTACAAATAAATAAAATTATAGTAGATAGTGAGAAACGAGCCAATCGCAAACCACAAAGCACGAATAAAGCAAGGAACGAACTAACCAGCGACCAGATAGCACAAACCACGGACGAACAACCTCTAGAAACTGTTTTAGGGCTGTTTTGAAGCTGGAAACAAACGTACTTCAGATGTGGTGCGCGCAGGAAGTATACGAAGAATGCTAACTCGAACCAAACTCAGATTTACACACAACCGTGAGGAACATAACCAAACCAAACACATAAATGTGTTGTATCCACTAAGACGAAGCCAATGCCGTTGGCCGGAGGTTGATCCGAGTTCGGACTCGCCTCCACGCACCGGCACGTGAAGTAGATGCTGATGCTTGTGGTGGCGCGTGGGGGCCACGCGCTAGGATTTTGGAAACCAGATTTTGGGCAAGTACTTAGTGGTGGGAGGCGCTTCTCCTTGAGTAGGAGATGATATTAAAAAATAGTTATAGACTACTGAATGAAATTTCAAGGTAAAAGCTCTAGCGAAACCTTAGTCTACCGTTTAACTAGCAAACGTAAACCAAACAAGAAAACCCTTACCCTCTAATACCATGTTATCTAAAATGAGAGGAAAATTACGTTATATTATTAGAAAGACAATTACAACGTCTATATATACATAAGACTCCTACACACATAAGGAAATAATTCTACTAATTAAGATTCTATAATTATCTACCTTCCTAACTTATTATTTACAACCTATAACAAATGAGTTGTGTTTTGTTTTAAAAATGCACAAGTTATTAATATTTCCAGTATGATATGACACTTGTAAATGGATTGCTCTAATAATAAAAAAAAGGGTGGTTCAAATGTATTGTATGAAATACTAGTTGTAATATGTGATAAATGCGAGATATTATATTTATTTTTTTAGTTAGGATATCACAAAATTATTTGATGTTTTAGTTATAAAATTAGGAGTTGGTTGCTCAATTATATAAAAATATAAGTTAGTGTCAAGTTGCCAATTTAAAGGTTTACATTTGGTGACAGGTTATCAAGTTAGAAATAAAAATGCAGCCTAAGGTTACCATTTAGGTCAAATCAGTGAAAAATTATCGAATCGAATGTCCAAGTTCGACAAAGAGCCACATACTCGATGCTTAAATTTTGAGTGCTCCTTGTGGATCCTTAATGATATAAAATGTGTTGTTAGGACTACAATGATATCTCGGCTACAAATTAAGGATGTATATAACATCACCCATGCTAAATCTTTATCACGTCTTGATAAAAATAAATAATCAATATAAGTCATTTAATTTATTTATTTATATATTTTTATGATTCAAAATCATTGTTCCTAAATTTTAGTATAAATATAATTTTAGGAAGGTTTTTAAAAAACTTGGAAATATTTTTATAAGAAATACAAGTTACAAAAATTTAAAAAAAATAAAATAAAATTTGCGGGCCAATACTTCACCTCATTTGTCCAACAATATCAACTTGAAAAGGTAAAAGAATTTATATATATTTTTTTCCTCCTCTTTTTTCTTTTTTTTTTTTTTGTACAAACCAGGATAGATTCCTAAATATTACATAACATTATCCCTCCTTACACCCTTTAACATAGCAAAGGGTGGGTTAGAAAGCCAAAAAGTTCTCAAATTGGTACAAAGATTATAACACAACTTCACTAAAGAGTCCGCACTATAATTGTATGTGCGAGGAATATAATTTACGGAACAACTCAAAAGTCGGGAATGCAATCGCTTACATTCCAAGATCAGTTGCAAAAGAGGATGGTCTTTATCCGAAAATCCGTTAATAAGCTTCACCACCTCCGACGAATCCGACTCCACAATTACGCGCAAACATTGGTGCTGATGATTTCCCTTGAGGCCTTCAAGTCCACATACTAGAGTACTCCAAATACATACCCCATTGGCCCATTTTTATCATTAATTCTCTTATATATATATATATGCAGCTTTTGAGTTTTTTGCCGCTCACCCTCTCCGAATTTCCCTCTTGGTAGCCTCTGGCAAGATTAATTACTTAATTATAGTCTTCTTTATTCTTGTTGACTTTGTTCACTATTTATTGTTTAATGCTTTATATTTTTATTTGTTTAATATTTGATGCTATATTTTAGTTGTTGGTTGTTTGATCGTTTGATTTGATGCTGTAATAACTTTAACCCCAATTCTAGCTGGCCCCAATTTTAATAAATTTTGCCATAATTTTAGTTAATGAAATCTCATAAAACGTTATTGTAATTAATATTTTCATTGGATTGTATGAAAAGATTTTTAGTATTATGTTTGCATTAAAATATTTTTCATGCTATTAATTTAATTTTTTTGTCTTATTTTAACTACTTTAAAAAAATATATAATATATATTATAGTGCTAACTTTAACCTCCTTTTAGTCAATAACGAAAGTTTCATAAGGAGACTAGAGCAGGCTACCATGAGACGAGGTTTTCCAAGGTTTATGATTATTCCTTTAATTCATACTTATATATAGGCTTAAGCTAGAATACATTTTTACTATCTTAAATTATAGTATTGCAATTCTTACTATCTTAAATGTATTGTTATTGTAACACAATAACATATTAAGATTAGAAGAAGAGAGAGAATAAGAATTTTTTTTTAACAATGCACCTAGAGGGATTTAAACATTTCTCGCTAAATAGATCACCTCTTACAGGGACCTAGTGAACCACTAGGCCAACGCAGTGGCGGATCCAGGATTATGTGGCCAAGGGGGCTTAGTATAAAAGTTCTGAAATTTTTCTACAAAGAAAATAATGCTAAAAAGATTTAGCAATAACAAATTCAGCAGCAAAATTCTCAGCAATAACAACAGATTTTTGATCAGTAATGGCACAAAATTTAAAACAGATTTCTCAGCAATAGAAACACCAGCAATGCAGCAATAATAACAAATTTTATGATCAAGAATATTCAAATAGTCTTAAAGATTAAAGATCAAATCACATATACAATGCAGCAACCAAGTTTACTTGAGTATAAAAGTTATATAAGCAAATTTTCGTAGCAGTAAAATTAACCGATTCAACAGCAATAATCAACTTACATAATCAGATTAAGAAGAAAATGATAGTACTCGGGTTGAAGAAAATTAACCAAGCAGATATAGAAAAATAGGCCCAGGATTTAACTAAGAAAAACTTTCAAATAACATATCCGAATATAGATACACAGCTCAGATCTGTGTGCACACAGCCACGACACCACTAAGAACTCACAACCACGGCACCACCATGAACTGTGAACACCACTAAGTACAGCACTACAGCACAACCGAGCGTACAAAACAGATCCAAAAACCTCACAACAAATTTCGGGATACACACAACCAAATATAACTTCGGATCTTCTAAGGTTGGGAGAGGTTAAGCTTTGAGAGAGTGGGAACAGGAGCTATGAAATTGGGAATGAAATATTTGGAGGTGCTATGTTGTATTATGTTTTTAGAGATGGGAATGAAATTAGGCGAAGAGTTGATGGAGATGCTGTGTTTTTTTTAACCTAACCTTCCAAGGGTCGTTTGACCCCTCTTGTCCTTTGGTGCGTCCACCTTTGGGCCAACCCTATAAGGTTTGAGAATGAGAAGTTAATGTGTCATTATGCTACGTTAGTTGATACATTAAGACAATATATTTGAGATGATAAAAGTAATATTATTTCCTAAATTCTGAGTCACATTTTTCATTTTGAGACATCCAAAACCATATGATTCAAGTTTCCTTTTGGAAACGTAATTAATTTACCAATTTTCTTGATGGGAAAATAAATTTTTTTTTCCCTTTAAGATAATAACAAAAGCATAGATACAAAATTTATAATATTCACTATTCCAAAATGGGGACAGCCAATGCAAGACATTACTCCTCTTTTGCTAATCAAAATTATTAATTGGCAATAATTTTTTTTTAAAATAAGGCCCCGTTTGATAATAATATAGAAAATAATAAAAAAATTATTTAATTTGTGCGAGAAGTTGAAAAATAAGTTGAATCATGTGGTGAGATATTCTTTATCTCATACTTATTTTTATGAGTATGTCTTTCATCATTGTTTATTTCTTGTGAAAAAAGTTTTTTCCTAATCCCCAAAGAAATTTTTTTCATGAAAAATGTCAAAAAGTAAAAGTTAATCTCACAATATGCTTCAATTTATCTTACAATCTCTCACACAAATCAATTATTTTTTTACAATTTTTCATGTTACTATCAAACGGAACCTAAGTATGTTCTAAAATATATATACGAAAGTGCGCTTATCTTAAAAAAGTGTATATGAAAGTAGAATAGGGACTTTTAAGTTTATTTTCTTCTCTCTTTTAATATACTTCATGATTTTGCTTGATGGCTAATAGATGTTGAATTGTTAATGTGAAAGATGGAATCCAATAGGGACCGAATTATACTATATTTGAACTAATTTAACATGGTTAAATTATTTTTTCTAAATGAAAGTTGTATTGTTTAATAATTACATTACATTCACGAAAGATCGCCAAATTAAATGGTTCTCGAGTAGGGAGTTCTCGTGCATCCTTCTTGCAAAGAGGAGTTTAAGCTCAATTTATGTGCTAAAATTCTTTATTTTGTAGTAGTTGATTTAGTTATTATATCAAAATTTGTATCACTGCTATAGCTCTATACGATAAAAATGAACATCCAAGATATGAATTATTTTGGAGCATGTGTACATCACTGAAGTAATTTTTGTTAAGGAAACGATATTTAGCGTTGATTAATTCAATAACTAAGACATTATTTGGTATACTTATTTTTCTTGTATTCTTTGTAAATGTACATAGTATTATTTTATGGTTAATATTGATGTAGAATCATCAAGAAATAATTCAATTTTCTCCTCTTGCGATCACTCTTGAACCGGCAAATTTAAATCTCCACTCTAGAGTGATTTTTTCAGTCTAGAGCCAGGACGCACAACATATGATTTTCTCGTCAAGTGAACTCAACAGAGTTTCATTTTGTCCAATCCTCCTTAAATAGCATTTTGATTTTGTCATAACGTGTCATGTTATTCAATTGTTGTTTCACTTAATTTTGTGTCAAACGGTCCTCTAGTGCTCAATTTGTTTGAGTCATGCACTTATGTCACATTAGTTTTATGTTAATGGATCTGCAGTCCCAACAAGTGGTGTTGCTCGGAGAATGGTGCCAGTAGCTATCCTTCCGGTAGAAAGCCAAAGGTTGAGTCGTTGACATTAGGACTTGCTCTTCTCAATTATTTTTCGGTTTAATTTTGTCCAATGGGGTCTAATTTGATAGATAAACAGATGAATTTTTTCATGAAAATTGGTAGAGACCCACAAAATTTTGTCAAAAAAATCAATTTGGAAGTGGGTGAGCTGATCATCTAAATTTTTAATGGTCAAAAATAAACATATGTTATCAAATTTTTATTACACCTACTTCCGGTTTGAATTTATGGATGAAATTTTGTGAAGATGATCTACTCATTATAGAGATAATATCCACAAAGGTTCATGAAAAAATTCATCCATTTAATCTTTGAACTCAACTCCATTAGACTGAAGGGGTAATGGAGAAGAGCCAAGTCCTTGACATTAATAGGAATAGATTCGTAGCGAGCCAACGGCAGAGTCTTTGACATTGGAAGTGTAATGGTGGGAATAGATGGCTTTTATAAGAGTGGTAGATCTATAAATTAATGCCAAGGTCTTTTGAGTTAGTACTTCACGCATGTGGCCCAAAAATGGTTAAGTTGGATAAGTCCAAAAATGGTTAAGTTGGATAAGTCCAAAACACAATGCTATAGAGAAGTAAACATGGAGTAACATGAAAAGCAGTACAAAACACAAGGGAAAGCCTATTAATTTGACTTCCATCAAGTTATTTCAGCTAACACTGGAAATAAAGAAGCGTATTCTCAAAGAGTACAAAATAATAAAAGCAAGCTTCTTGAAACACGGAAGCAACTCACTCAAAAGTCATGCTTTCTGCTTCTTGACGCAAGGAATCAAACAGCACAGTGGACAGGTACCGCTCTCCAAAGCTTGGGAAAATAACCTGTACAATACGAGGAAAACGAAATGTGCATCAAATTATTGTAGTATCAAGAGGATTTCTTGTATGTGGTTTTGGTTTGTACATGGAATTAGTGTTGTGAATGTGGGAACAATAACCAAGTCCCAAATTCACCAATAAACCCGAGAAATCCCTTTCGGGAATTTCCACAAACACTTAGCGGGCGAAAACCGTCAAGCAATAGGATCTTAGCTCAAACCAAGAATCACCAACACAAACTGAAGCAAATATAGATAAAAGATAAATAACAATGACAATCAAGAGCAAAACAAAGCAAGAAAGAACACACCGTATTTTGTGGAACCCTTTGAGTCTTTCACCAAGAAGGAGCAACTTTATTGATAACCAAGAACTTATACAACTTCTCTCACAATAAACCTAACTCTAGATCAATGGAACAAACCTCTAAAGATCACCTCTCACCTTAGCTAAGCACTTGTCTTTCTCTTTTTCACTCTTACAAAGCAACACTCTTGCAAGTCTTCTTCAAAATAGAAACAAGCCTTTCTATTTATACCAAGTGAAAAAATAAGACAAAAAAGCTTATACCAGCCCAAGTGCAAAAACGATTTTGCACTTCAACCGTTTTGCACTTTCACTACTTGCATAAATTACAAGCCAAACACAACAATTAGTAGATTTGTTAGCTAATGACAAGAATTTAAGCATACCAACCAAAAAAAAAATGCCAAACATTTTGTTGTCTACTGATTAAACAGGCGTGTGGGTTCAATCCCCTTCCTCGTAACAAGGAGACTTAGACATTGCTTTCGGGAAAAGGGGTGGAGATGTTATTGTGCTGTCTCTCTAGATTCCGGAAACACAAATAAGAAATTATAAATAATGTAAGAGAGCAAACCATCTTACAACAATGAGTTTCCCAGTGTTTTCAGGCCTCTTTGCAATCTTTATTGCTGCAGCAGCTGCAGCCCCAGATGAAATGCCTACCTGCAAACATGGTACAAAACATGTATAAATAGGAAGTTTAAAATGCAGCAATAACCCAGAGAATAGAGTGTTTTAGATGATTGCGAGACCATTAAAAATATCTTAAATGACTCAGAACTTACCAGCAAACCTTCTTTCAATGCAAGAAGTTTCGCAGTTTCAATAGCTTCTTCACTAGTTATCTGAAAGTTTACCAAAATACCAGTAAGTCAATAAAAATAAATTCTTGTTTTCTTTTCTTCCCTTTTTCCTTGATGGGGGAAGGGAGGAGGGGGAGAGGGGTCAGACACAAATTTGAACCCTTTTATGGATTCATATACGTGATCCCAATGAATTTTGTCTAATGGACTTCAAGGATAATATATAGGACTTAGAAAAATAAGAACACAAAATTATAAATAACGCAATACCATCTAACATCTATATTAACCACTCAATGCTTCAATATTCATGTACCTGCTAGTGAACCAATCAATGATTTAATGCAAAGCTTAATATTTAGTTTGAGAACCAAATCAATGATATAGATAGTTTGCATGGTACCCTAAAGTAAAATATCTCAGCTTTATTGAGGAAACGGGTAATTAAGCTGAAGGGAATAATTCTCATCTGCGAAAGCTACCATACCATCTATATGTTGATTGTGGCTTGAAAACTATTCAAAAAGTGGCTTTGGATAGTTAGCCACTGCTGCAAAATCAAGTTCCTGCATGTTTGACCTTTAAATCCACAATTTGTAGGTTTGTATTGCCCCCGTAGATTTTGAACTTCTTCTCTATAGGACAATAAACTTGGGAAAAATCTTTTAGTTGGAAAAAAGCCCTTAACTAATGAGAAGATAGAAGGTGCAGGATCCTTTCTCCAGTTTGGATGGTGAATCAGTTTATGTATAAGTCAATTGTGCAATTTCAATGAATATATAAAAACTATGCGGATACTCAAAACTTTTATACGAGGTAGCAAGTTGACTTGGCATAATAGAATGGACCAATCTATCCCGAATTTTTCTAATTATCTTAGGGAAAAGGAAAAATGCCAAACCCAAAGTCTGTTTACGAATACTTGTTTTGAGATGAATATTCATTTTTCCTTCAAAATTTCCAATTTAGAAAAAGTAAAACTATTCAAAGGCTTACTGGAACGACTTCGTCAAGAAGGCTGACGTCCAAGATACTAGGGATGATACCGGCACCAATTCCTTGGATCTTATGCAAGCCTTCAACATAAACACATGGAAAATATCCAATTAGTAAAAAGTTGACATGTTCAAATATGCTCTGGCAGAATATGTGTTTGTCTTCAAGAACCATCACATTCAAATAAAAAATATTTAAAAAATAAAAAGGATGCAAGTTTTTTGAAAAAATATTTAGAATAAGAACAAAACTAGGAAATAATAAACAAAACATTAACATAATAAAAGGGATGCAAGTATGCTGAGCAAGATATTGTAACTCGCCTGGGCTTCCCCCATTCAGAATGGCACTTTCAGCTGGTTCTACACCATATACCTAAATTTATACAAAATCAAACTCGCAAGCAACATAAGAGGCAAATTCTGTCTTTCTCTCTAAGGATAAAATAAGGGATTTTTTTACTTTGCCTCCTATTCATAATGCAAAATAAAACTTATGCCCCTACTTTCATAATTATTAGGCTTTGCACCCTGTGTGCAGCGGATCCTCAAAGATTTACATAAAAAAGGGGGGAAATGTCTATTCTTTTAACGTAATCCTTTGACTTAACCCTGCTTTTGCGTAATTCTTTGAGATTTTGCTAAATGCAGTGGGCGTAGTGTAATGATTTGAAAATGGGGGATAAGTCTAATTTTTCAAATATAATGGGGGCCAAGGTCAAAAAAGCCCAAAAGCAAAAACCAAATAAACCCACCTTTATGTTTGGATTTTGCTCCTTAAGGAACTTCCCAGCACCAGTTACCGTACCACCAGTCCCTATCCCGCAAACCAAGGCATCAACTTTCTCTTCAGAGCCCTTCCAGATCTCTGGTCCAGTAGTTTCATAGTGAATCTAAACATTCAGATTAGGAAGGGAAATAATCATTTGGTCGTACACACTACACAGTACAAGATATTGATGCTGATAATTACCTTTGGGTTGGCAGGATTATCGAATTGCCGAAGAAAATAGCCATTTGGTGTCTTTCCCAGTAACTCATCCACCTTTTGAAAAACTCCATCAATGCCCTTGGCTATGTCGGTGAGGTACAACTCTGCTCCGAAAGCTTTCAGAATAATCCTTCTCTCAAGGCTATACGTAACCGGCATAACTACAATGAGCTTGTAACCTTTAACTGCTGCGATAAATGCCAAACCAATACCGGTATTACCACTAGTAGCCTCAATGAGTACCGTCTTCAACCACCCATATCAAACAATTTTAGAAGGGAAAAAAAATCAGGTCCAACTCACCAAGAAACTATAACTCAGACCATTCATGGGAAAACTTCCAATTTTACCACCAATCTTAATTTTTCTTGAAGCATAACAGGCATACCCTTAATTTGTTTGACCGTTTATAGTACTAAACTGAGCCCGTGAAAATTATAATACTTTCATCATCCCAAATTAAGAGTCTATTATTTCTTTTTTGGGATCTCCTAGATAAGGTCCATCTTCCTTTTAGGACATTATGAACGTACAAAAACTCATAATAGTAAACAACTTTGTTCTAAACTATTGATTGTAGAAGAAATTAGTGCATTCTTAAATAATACGAAAAGTCAAACATATTAGGGACAAAGGGAGCAAAACCTTTTAAAAAATTACATCCGATCATAACCCTTGTGTAGTTGTATTTGAAATGTAAATTGAAGCATTCTATAACTGGATTTAGATGTTTACAAATCATGAGAGGTAAGATAATTTATAAAAAGGAAAATGTCAACTAATTCTGATAATATGAAGCTAACTAACCTTCCCTGGGGTAATCAGTCCCTTCTCTTCTGCATCTTGAATCATACTATACGCAATCCTACATGTATAAATTGGAAACACAAAAAGGTCATTTCAGCTAAATAAGCCCTTCAGAGGCGGAGCCACCTGGGACCTGGGGCCATGGCCCCACCTGACTTTTCATAAATTTTCACCATGGGGGCCTTGAAGTTTCAGGGGGCTTTTGTGTATTCTGTTTGTGCAGTGGAGGAGGGGCATGTGTGCTACTAGTTGTACAATTAAGGGCCTGTTTGGCTATTTTTGTAATTAAGTGTGAAGCTGGTGTATTTTACGGTGTAAAAAATCGGGGCGAATATAAATAAGATGTTTTTAAGAAAAAATTGGCTTATAGATTAATATATGAAGTTGTTGATAATAAAGATATTATTAAGCATTTTTAAAAATGAAGTTTGAAAGGGGAATCTGTAATTAAAAATGTGATTTTTGACGTTAAGATGTTACGTATTTTATTATAGTATTTTAATTTTAACTTTATTCGCAAATTTTTTTTTAAATATTTGGCCAGTCTTAAATTCCGCCACCTCTAACTCCATTATTGCAACGTACAACTTAACATATCAGATTACTGCACCAAACAATTAAGGAAAATAAAAAACAGATGAACACCTGTCTTTCACACTGGAACAGGGTTCCATTGTCTCTAACTTGGCAGCAATACGAGCTACACAACCATCCACAATTTTATTGATATATACCATTGGCGTGTTTCCAATTAGCTGTACATTGTAAAAACCAACAAAGATAAAGTGAGTTGATTCAAAGGAAGCATTACAGCAGTAATAAGATTCTCGAGGAAAAGAAGTTACTTCGGTAACATCATTTGCAATTTTGCAATTGGCTTCCATATGCTTCTTTTCCGATTACTGCATGATGATAAAATTACAAATAAACATCATAGGTCAGTGAAAAAATCTCAATAGAAGAAATCTAAATGTCATAGCTATGATCAGTCGAAGGAATCGCCTTTGAGCATCAAATGGATAATCATAATCAAAGTGTCACTTTATTTTGTGGTTGTTTGGATCATTACCAGTGTATTTTGAATTTTGAAATTTGTCTTAAATTGGTTAAGTTCTGTGTGTGTACTATTCACATGCCATCTACCACACTCGCACGCACAATTAGGTACTTACAATTGGTTTTCAGTGCAAATTGACTTCAGATTTTAGAGTTGGTATAAGAGAGTCTCGTCTCTTTGACCAAAAAACCTTCACAAAATCAACAACCAAGCAGCATAAAACAGTCACAGTTTCATAACAGTTAACCTCCAACTTTGGAAAAACTCCACAATTGCAGATTTTCCAAACAAATCAAAATATATTTAAGAGATGCATTCAGGGGATAAAATAATGTGTTATCAATACATTGATCGGTTCATTGGGTACTCGAATTTATTACAAATCTTGTACATTATTTACAGATTGTGTGTATTTATTCCATTTATTTGTTGCCATTTTAGTTTAGGAAAGAATCCTTTGATATATGGGATCCCGATATGTTAGGCTTGTAATTAGCAGAGATTTTGTTCTTTCTTTTGTATATATATGTCCATGATACCGCCCAAAGAATACAAGAAAAACATTCACCGATTGTTTAATCTTTCCTAGTTTTCCAATCTCTTTTGCAATTTATTAGAATTTCCATAAAGTCTATTGTTGACCGATGGACAGGTGACACATATGGTGTCTTGACAACATATTCCTAAATTGTGTCTCCCAAGAATTATTGTAAATTTAATAAGGGATACAAACAGAACTTAAATTTTCTCAAAACCACTAACAAACAACAACAGTATACACCTAAATCTGCAACAATTCCAACATGGAACCCTTTTTAAACAAACGCCCTCTACCACATTTAAAAATAAATGATGAAATTTACTAATAAGGAAATCCCAAACAAGGGCTACAACAACAAACAACACGGAGATTTTGCAGAACAAACAAACAGAAAAATCACAAGTACCCAATAAATTCTGAATAAAACCCAGGAGAGTTAATGAATCAAATTAAAGAAGTACCTGAAGTTCTGCTTCTAATTTGGTCTTCTGTTCCCTTGTTTTTACTGGTATCTATTTAAGTGTAGTTCATATGAATTTGTATAGATATGCATAGACATATAGTATAATAGATCAGTGTCTTTTTTAAGGTTGACTAGGTGAAGGCGGAGTTGGTGATGGTGATGTCATGCCATATGTATTTCAAACTCCAACTTTGGAAAAGAGCGGAAAGGTTCCTTCCTAAACTCCCGGGCATAAAATAAAATAAAAAATCATACTAAAATGACCTTAAACATAAAAACTTTAATTATTATCCCTTGACCAGTATCAATATTTGTGTTTTTTTTTTGTGGCACTATTGCCGCACCCCTAATGATTCTGTAATCACCCTCTGTGATACTCTTTTAGTACATTGTTTTTCTTACTCTTCTAGTACATTATTTTTCTTCCTTCCACCTCCAAATGTCCAAAGAGTACCCTGTTAGGAATAATTGAGTGTCCTAGACAACATCAATTCTAGGATCGTGCATCATATCTAGTGCCAAGAGATTACAAAAGAGAAGTGTGTGTACTTGTCTCCATTGATTGATCGATGCAGCGCACTTTAGCGCCAATCTCCGTATGGCAATTGATCTTCCAACCCTTTCCCCTTCTATATCCCTTTGATATTCTCCTTAAGAGGATGTAGAGAATAGCTCATGTCTCCATTGATAGAAGACAACTTATATAAGGATGGATGGGTTGGGGACCAATGCCTTAATTACATAAGTTCAACCTGAACTTTCTGATAATTCTATTTCCGCCCCTCATAGAAATAGAATTCACATAATGGCATCTACACATTATTTCCATGACAAATAACCTCAAGCCTACTTAAAACTTTAAATTAGATCACTTAATTTTAGGCTTGTAAATGATGACACACATTAATAATATACATGTGTGGACCAAAGTTAGATTAATTATAAAAATTAATCCAACATACCCACCTCTAATTAATAATAATTAATCCTAATAATAAAAATAACTAACTCCTTTACCAAAAATCTCAATCACTCTTTCTTCCTCCTCCATTTCTTCTGTCTTTTCTTCTTTCTTCTTTTCCATTATCTTCTTCCACGATAGTTCCAAAAGTTCCAAATCTAGCCAAGATTCCAATTAATCAAACCAAACACCTTTCTCTCTCATCAACTCATGTAATTAAACCAAACCAAACCCCCATTAACAACAACCAACCTCTCCGACAACGACCTCTGAAATTTAAGATAAAGTCATACTCGCCTTAACACAATTGATTAAATAGCAAAGGATATTAGAATATATGTATAGATATGGTATAGGCGTATATATGGTATAGTTGACGACTACTATGATTCCTAGAATCATGGGATATTATTATTACTTCCATGTATAGCTCATTCCATCCATATTTAAGGGACCTTGTATTTATTCATTAAATACGACAATATAATTCATCTCTCTCTCTATTCGTCAACAGGGTATTAGATGAATACATAATTAAGCCAAAACCCTAGTCCCGCAACCACCACAAATTTTAGTCCCGCAGCCACCACAAACCCTAGTCCCAGCCAAACAGAATCAGCCTCGCAAGCCTAGCTACCACAACCAGAAAATTCTAAACATGCGTACATCCAATATCAACATATAATCAAACCAAACCTTACACCATCGTCCTTATCTTTAATAGACGATTCCAAATTCGTTCGAATCATCTCGATATAGTCTACCACGCGCTCTCTCGCGCCGCAAGTGTAAACCACCCTCCCGCCGCGCTTCGTCCACGCGTTTTGCAGTGCATTACGGCCACGTCACCCTACCCTTTTTATAGGTTAAAAATGAACAAGAAGGAATCCAGAAGCAAATTCTCCCAAAGTTAGCCATTGCCGGTCAAATTCGGAGCTAAATTAAGTTCAAGAAGTGAACCGAAAGCAATTCCCAAGCTCAATCATGAAGGGAGTTGATGGAAGAGACTAAGAGAAGCCGAAAAATCATCCCAAGCGAAGAAAAAGTCATTTGAATCAATTCGGAAAATTTTCGGTTGAAGAAGAGATCCACTGCGCGCGTTGCCTCTGTTCCGGTAATTTCTGGTATTTATCCGTGCAGAATTTGAAGAAATCCCCAGAGACAAAAGTTGTATAGCTCTGAGCTAGCTACGCGTGGGCGAAAATCTTGCATCAATCGGAGTTCGGAGCGCAAAGTTATGGCCGAAATATGAACAGTGCGCTAGAAGAGCAGATTCTAACGCCAATGAATAAAATAATTGAAGGTGCAAGAAGTTATTGAAAGTGGGCCTAGCTTAGATGGTTTGCATGAGAAGTTCTATTCTTGTGGACTCAGGTTCAAGTCACATGCGCTGCAATATATTTTTGATCAATTTTCAAGCCCCAAATTAGACCAAGCCCATGACCCATTGATACATCTAATTAAATTAGGTTTATAATATATATAAAGCAATCAACACCAACAGCCTCCCTTTCCTTTTTCTCTTTTTCTTCATTCTTTTTATCTCTCTCCATTCTTTTTCTTTCTTTCTTTCTTTAATATATTTGTTTGAGACGAAGGGTTTGAGTTCATTATTGAAGATTAATTTCAGAATTTAATTATTGGTCTACGCGCGTACTTCAATTTCAGGTTCTTAATTTATTTTACTGCTTTATTAATTCTTAGTATAAATTGTGCATGCTTATGATTTTATTTAGATTTCAATTTATGAATTTATGTAGGCTGTTTTATTTAATTAATTTATTGAGCTTGAATTTATTAGATATGTTTGGCTAGTTCGTTAGTTAGGGGTCCGTAAGGAACGGTTATGCCGACGCGTTAATTTTTTAGACCCGAATTTAATTCTAATTAATTTTTCTATAGGTTAATTCATTATAAATATGATTTTTATTAAATTATTATCCTAGTATGCTAATCACATATTTTTATAATAAATTTAATAAAATCTTTTCAACAAACGAACCAAACTAGTTTGAATATTTGTTTTTGCGCTAAATCCCAACCGATCGAGTTAAGGAGCGGTCTATACTCTATAAATTAATTGGTTATGTATCTTTTTAGATTTCAAACTTAAGTACGCTGTTTTCGGTAATATTTTTAATCCTTACTTTTTGATACCGAAATTGCCAATTTTGTGTTTCCACCGTCATTTTTAGTTCAAATTTGATTTTAATCATGTTTTAACCTATTTGAATTAAATTGTGGCTTTTAATTAATATTTTTAAACTCACTTTTAATAAAAGGTTTTGTAGTGTCAAGCACTACTCCACTTTAATAAACAAGTGTTTTTGGTAAAATTAAGTAATGCGAATTGATTCCATAATTAGTATTGGAACGTATAGTTCATGTCACGCATGAATTATTACAAAAAATACCAGTTTATGAGATTAATTAACTTGTGGAAATTAGGCAGATTTTTTAAGAAAAAATAATTATAAAAGAATTATCGGTCCACCGAATTGCCCGTTGTGTTGCCCGAAACTTATGGATACCCCTGGCGCTTTTTATTCTTAATTATAATTAAAGTCTTTCACGCATTTAATTAATTTAGCACGCTGTTTTATTATTTATTTTATTTAGCTTTATTATATGTTCTTGTTATGTTAGTTTTGTTTCCTTTAGCATAGTAATGTTTCGCTACTTTTAGAATTAGTTCCAATTGCATGTTTTATTTAATTATACTGCCTTTAGTTAGTTTAGTTATTAATTATCATTCATTTCTCTCCATATTTCATCTTTTCTTTATTCTTTATTTTTCTTTCCTTCCTCTTGAAATAAATTTTTCTAAGTCAAAGAACAACCCTCCTCCTCGTGGATCGACCTCGGACTTACCGAGTTTTTATTACTTGACCGACCACCTGCACTTGGGTGTAATAACTCGCGTTGTTTTTGCCGAGTCAATACACAATCCACCACAAACCCTAGTCCCGCAACCACCACAAATTCTAGTCCCGCAACCACCACAAACCCTAGTCCCAGTCAAACAGAATCAGCCTTGCAACTATAGTCCCAAGCAACCCTAGCCACCACAACCAGAAAATTCTAAACCTTCGTACATCCAATATCAACACCTAATCAAACCAAACCTTACACAATCGCGGACCAGTTATCTTTAATGGGAAGACGATTCCAAAGCTATTATTCTCCGTTTTGGTCCAACTGATTATGAAACCCGTCGGAACTCTTGATATAGTCTACCACACAGCCATGGCCTCAGAATTTCCAAATTCGATCTCAATAATTAAAGTATTCATTGGTTGTTTCCAGGACTCAATGACATTCGCTCTAGATGTGAAAATTAAACAACCCCACAACAGATACATGACCGGATCATCAGTTACAAAAGATTCCCCTCTCATTATTCAAACTGAGTACCAAAAGGCTCCTCATTCAACATCGGCCTTCTACTGGATGAGCCCTCCACCAACTAGCGTGTGATATCCAATGGTCTCATTCTACTCTAAAATTATGCCGAGATGCACATCAAGAGGCGCAGAGAACGTCGACAGAAGGGGTTATCCTCCTTTATTTAGGGTTCAACCTCAATTCCGAAGGATCGCTGTAGGAACACCATAATTCATGATCGAAATCACCAATCCAACCCGATGGTAATAACAAACCAACTCAGAGAGTCAAGAAAATGCTGAAATCTCTTTTAATGTCAATGAAACCGAAAATCATGAAACGTTACATTTGTATTCCTACGGCGCGGGAAATCTGAAAATCACTATTTACGGCGTTTCATGATGGGGTTGATGAACTAGAGGTTTTTTCTTTGAACCAACATGCCTTCACTGCCAAATAGGGTGGACGATCACTATCTAAGTTTTATAGGGAGCCAACAGAGATATTCAGCGAGTTGGATTACCGTGATAAGGTAGTTATGAAAATCTCTAATGATGTGAAGTCTTACAAGAAATTAATTAAACGCTTGAGAATTCACATTTTTCTTACCGGATTGAATAATGAACTTAAACAGATCCGGGGTGAGATTTTGCAAAAAGATCCGATTCCATAACTAAAAGAGGTATATGCCCTGGTTCTTCGAGAAGCACTTCGACGACAAACAATGAACCCCGCGACAGACACTGCAGTTATGGTTGCCCATAATTAAGCCCCCTCTAATTCCAATTTGCGAAATTCAGAGAAATGATTCGGCTCTGGTAACAGGCCAAATGATTCTCGGGGTTCGACCTCCAAATACTCTCCATGCTCTGTCTGTGGACTTACGAGCCTTAAACAATATAACTCGATAAAAACTCCCAATGGCTTTTTGCTATGGAGCCAAATTATTGGCTATCCGATTGGATTACGGTCGGGCTATCACCAAGGATTTTCGCAATTGCAAGAGGGAACATGTCAAACCATAGAAAAAGCTTTCCGAACAAACATGATGGGCATCAGTTTCTTGTGATGCTTACTGGCACCACCATGCACCCGTACACCTTCAAGTCTCATGAATGACGCTTCGCCCCTATCTTCGGAATTTATTTTGTCTCTGTTTGATGAATTCTAGTGTATACAGTCCTGGAAGAACATCTCTAATTACGATTATGGTGCTACTAATCATATGACATCTAAGTTTGTTTGCAAAAGAAAAAATGGTTACTCCGGAGTTTCACCTCATCATGACTCAGACTTAGGCCACATTGTTTCCACTGAGCCAGGATGGTACTTCAGTCGACCCAACCTATAGTAGGAAAATGATCAGTCAATCTATCAGTGGCCTACACCCTGACAACCTGCAAAGGGAGTACGTGGATTACTCCATCTTAGTAGCTATTACGTAAGTTCATCCTTAGATTTTGGATGCAAGCTGCTCCTCTATTATAAACTATTGCATAGATGGATTTAAATAGCTAATGAGGCCGCCGAGATATCCTTCAAACACTGTGAAAGAGGCATTGACATCACCACCAGTTATGTGTCTTCCGAACTTGGCATTCTCAGCATTGTGTTTTTAAGAATATTCAGACAAAGAAGACGATTGGCGCAGTCCTTTCCCAGCACAATCGGCAATAGCTTATTTTAGTGAACGCTTTGAAAGGATCGGCCTTGGCATTGTCCACTTACCTAGACCTGAAAGAAAGTTGCTATTGTTAAAGCATCCGAAAGATGGCGTCCTTATTTGCACAAGGCCTTAAACACAAGTCCGCACTATCTCTTAAAAGAAGTCTCAAATATTGCTGAGCAACGATCACTACCCCAGCGCAAACTCGATGGTTCCAAAGGTATTGTCGGTTAGGACACGCATTATGAAATTGAGTATACTTAAGGGGACCCGAAACTATCAAGCCGCGGATTCTTTATCAGTTTAGTTGAATTTCAGTTTTAAAAAAAATCCATTTCGATGCCACATGCAAATTAAAGGATGTCTAAGTCTTTCCCTTAATCCTACAAATAAACAAACCCCCCACCCCCATTAGTCGAACCCTTGACCTTAAGACAAGGGTGGAGGTTACTATCACTAGGCCAACCCCTCTTCTTCAGTTTAGTTAATAAAGTTGGTTCTTCTATTTTTTATTGTGAGATTTATGAACTAGCTAAAAGTCATCATACTTCTTTTAAACCTTCATTGAATAAAAGTTCAGTTTCATTTATGATCATTCATTCTAACGTATGGGGCCCGTCTCATATTTCTTCTTTAAGTGGTATACGATGGTTTATCATGTTTATTGATGATTGCACTCGAATGACGTGAGTTTATCCCATGAAATCAAAAAGTGAAATTAGTAGTTTATTTCAGGAATTCCATAAACAAATCAGTACACGGTATAACACTACTATTCAAATTCTTCGAAGTAATAATGGTGGTGAATATATGAGTACCGAGTTATAGGCATACTTCAAACTCCATGTGATTATTCATCAGACTACGTGTCCTTATACTCCTCAACAGAATGGGGTTGCCGAACGAAAAAATCGCCATTTATTGAAAATAGTTAGGGCATCATTGATCGGCGCAAAAACACTAACCTCGTACTGGGGTGAAACACTATCCTCGATTCATTCTTCAACCAAAATGACACCTAGGCCGTTTACGGTGTTTCACCCCCAAACTTCGCATCCGGGCCCTCGCGTCAGCGTTGATGAGTATACTGACCGCGACGCTATTTTTAGATACCCACAATCGAAGTTTTAGTTAAATCGAATGAAATGTCAAGCAGACTAGAATCGTGAGCTCCGTGGTTGGAGACTGTGTATTTAAATCTTCAGCCATACCGACCTCAGGTGTTTAGATGGGTTACAATGAAGCTTGCCCGTCCAGGTTTTTTGGTCTTACCAAAAAAAAAAGGTGGGTGCGGTGGCATATAAGCTTGAACCTCGCGCTCTTAAATTCAAGTGCGTGTTAGTTTGTACGAAAGCATTTGGGACCAGTCACTCCGTCGACTCATCTACCAGTTCAGATGATTTTACCATTATTCCTCAACCCGAAGGGTATCGGTGTTATCATCCTCAAAAAGGTACGTATCGCACAAAAATTGTATGTTTGGAAAGGAGCACCAAGGACCTGGGAAAATGAGTGGCGTATTTGCCATGAATAAACTATGTACTTTCACTTGCGGACTGAAGGTTCCTTCAGGGGAATGAGCCAATACTCATGCAATATGAAAGGATGTGAGTTTAATTTATTTAGTTTAGCAAGTTTGTTGCTATGTTCAATGAGGAAAAAGCCCATAAGTGCTGATATTTAACTTTAGTGGAGGTAGTGTGTGCTTTTGTGGTAGTTACATTGACTTCGAGTTCACTACCGGCAGTATTGTAAGACTATTATATATAGTCAACGAAATCACATCATCCCCTGATATAAGAAAAGGGGAACCAGTTAGAAAACAAATCTTTTCTCTAGTGAAGTTGTGCTATCTCCTTTCTAACCCAAATAACCAATTGTCTACGCATCAAAATATCCCTGAAACTGAGGTCTCCCAAGGTATCATCTTATTCTATTCCTATAAAGCAGCTTCCTAACTGAACAAATAGAAGTGTACATAAGCCCACATATGACACAGACTTTACCAGTTAAGCCAAGTATCCTATGAGTAATTATGTGTCTTATGATCAATTAACTGCATCTAACAAAAATACTTTATGAATCAATTATCTTCTGTATCTATTCCTAATAGTGTGCAGGAAGCTTTATGTAATTTAAGTGAAAATCCGCAATAGATAAAAAGATGATGTCCTTTTTTAAAAATGACATATGGAAATTGACCGAATTATCAACAGTAAAAAAGAAGGTGGGTTGCAAGTGGATGTACACTGTGAAATTTAAAGCACATGGAACAATCGAAAGATTCACAGCGAGACTGGTTGCAAAAGGTTACACACGGACACATATGATTGATTATTTTGAGAGATTTACGCATGTGGCAAAGATCAATACTGTGCAGGTGTTACTCTCATTAGCTGCAAACTTGGGCTAGTCTCTACAATAGTTCGATGTAAAAAATGCCTTCTTACATGGGGAGTTAGAGGATGAGGTGTATATGGAGATTCCATCTAGATATAAGATCCCGGTTGAGCATACGAATAAAGTTTACATGTTGAAAAAAATATTTGTATGGACTAAAACAATCCCCCAGAGCCTGGTTTAGGAGATTCACAAGATCAATGCGAAAGTTTTGGTACAATCAGAGTAATTATGATCATACTTTATTTTTGAAGAAAAGTCATGAGAATATTACAGCACTTGTCATTTATGTATATGACATGGTGCTCACAGAAAATGACCATTTAGAATAACAGGCATTGAAGAAGCTCTTATCTCAAAAGTTTGAGATGAAAGACGTTGAGAACTTGATGTATTTTATGGGAATCGAGGTGTTTAAATCATCAAAATGCATCTTCTTTTCTTAGAGAAAACATGACATAGACTTACTAAGTGAAACCGGATTGTCCGCTTGTCAATCGTCAGAGACTCCAATGGAGGAAGGATTGAAGTTAGAGGTCGAAATAGATCAAGTGCCCACCGATAAAGGGCGCTATCAGAGATTGGTGGAAAGATTGATGTATCTAGCACATACAAGGCCTGATATATCATATGTTTGGAGTATTGTTAGTCAATTCATGCATAATTCAGGGGAGAAGCATATGCAGGCAGTTATGAGGATTATCAATTATCTCAAAGCAGCTCCTGAAAAGGGAGTCCTGTTCCAGAAAAATGAGGATTTCCTAAAGGTTGAAAGATACACTGATGCTGATTGGGTAGGTAATATATGTGACATAAAGTCTACATCAGGATACTTCACATTTGTAGGAGAAAACTTTGTCACTTGGAGGAGTAAGGAGCAAAAGGTTGTATCCCGATCAAGTGCAAAATATTAAGAAATGGCAGTCAATATTCAAGAGTTATTGTGGTTGAAACTACTACGGACAGATCTCGGTTTTTCTCCGAAAGAACCCATGCTGCTATATTGTGACAAAAAGGCAGTATATGATAGCGCACACAATCCAGTTCAACATGATAGAACAGAGCATATTGAAATGGATAGGTTCTTAATTAAAGAGAAGTTAGAAGATAGCGTTATTTATGTTCCTTATGTACGCTTTGAAGATCAGTTAGCTGACATACTCACCAAGGCTGTGATAAGGAAGGTATTTGCGAAGCTGACTAGGAAGTTGAGCATGTTTGATTTATGTGTGCCAACTTGAAGAGGAGTATTATAATATATGTATAGATATGGTATAGGCTTATATATGGCATAGTTAACTACCATTATCATTCCTAGAATCAGGGAATATTATTATTACTTCCATGTATAGCTCATTTCATCCCTATTTAATGGACCTTGTATTCATTCATCAAATATAACAATATAATTCATTATCTCTTTCTCTCTATTCGTCAACAAAGGACTCGGTGCAAGTAAGCCGAGTCTAGTAAAATTTCCATTTAATGTTGGTTGACCGTAATGCAACGAGTGTGAAAGTATGTTACTCGGTCTAAAATAACCAAGCGTAGATTTTCATGGAACAATGCATGCTCGGCTGTTACAAATCGATAATTTTAAGCCAAACTCACCTCATTAAAACGGAGTGAAGTCATCTTTTGCGATTCTATGCAACCGAGCAAACATTCATCTTTAAGAACACCTAAGAAAGTTTTCTCAGCTGTGCAGAACCGAGCTCCCTCACAATACTCAGTTATGTTAAGCCCAATGGTAATTGAACCCCATGAACGTGCTCTTTTTCATCACAATTTTTTAATTTTCTTTTATTTTGAATAAATGCTTCATTTATTTAACGCTCCCTTGTTGCTCGACCATGGGACTGAGGAGTAGCTCTTACTCTTTGAATTTGATGAAGTGGTGGAAGAGATCTTGTGGAATAAAATTTATTTATTGTTTGCTTTTGTTGCTTTTTTTGAGGAATGATAATGATGGTATATTGGTACGTGAAGTTATTAATTATTATAATGACGATGATGATGGAAGTAATTAATTAAATTAATAGTTATTAGAGAGTCCACAATGGAGTTGGGGAAATTTATGCCAAATTTAGTATACACTTGGTTAAATTTTAGAGCAGAACACAAGCGGATAGGGTAAAAAAAATAACAAAATGGTGCATACGAATGAAGCCTCATTCGTATGAGTTAAAAAAAAGGTCATACGAATGACCCACAGTCGTATGAGTAAAATTCAGTCATAAGGTAAATTTACTCGGTCTCTACTCTACCTGCTTTAAATTTTACCATACAAATTCCTCTGATGTGGGCTTGAGTAACGATAAATTTATCATTTTACTCTACTCGCTGTGGATGCTCTTAAGTGTTGATCATCGGGGGTAAAGAAAAAAGGTGGTGTGTGGCATTAGTAAAAAAATTCACTTTTTTTTAAAAGGAGTGTTACAAAGACATTTATGGGTGCAACAGCGTGACCCTTATTTATTTTTTTTCAAAATCACTATTATTCAACTAATAAAAATTCAGCTCAACATGCAGCAACACTATTACTTGAATCTGGAGCAAGCCCAACAACAAACCCTTTCCAAATAAATGGCCTTTACTATATTCAAAAACTAAATGACGAAATTTAGTAATAGGAAAATTCCAATACTAATTAACAAATCATAAGTACCCAAATTTAATAAGGGAAGTTTCATGTGTTTTGTGACGGTTCCTACTCTATTTATTCGAAGAAGGGTGCGGTGGGTTGTGCTCTATTTAATCCTTATTCTGTGTTATCCGACGGAGTGGGTTCAAGGGTTAATGCGTCGTCTCCTTTGATGGCTGAAGCTTTGGCTGCCCTTTCTGCGTGTGAGCTGCTGGTTCGAAGGGAGCTGAATGATGTTGTTATTTACAGTGATTGCAGAGATCTTATTTTTATTCTCTTCGGATCTGGAACCCCCTTGGGAAATTGCTACTGTCATTGCAGAAATCTGATTTCTTGCTCAGGATAAAGATTGGAAATGGGTTTATATTCCTAGGAATTTCAACCGTGTGGCTCATTGGGTGGCCAAGTCGGTGGTCTCGGGTTTTCTCCCTCCTAACTGGGTTGTTATTCCCCCTAGAGAGTTAACTGTTCTGTTGCATTCTTAGGCTTTTGTTTTCTTGCTGTTAAAAAAAAACAAAAAACTACACACCACACTTTTTTTTGTACTAAAATAAAACATAAGTAAAAAATATATCGTTCTTAATAAATATTATTTACCTCATCCTCGCTGTCCACGATTTCGATGGACCTGACTTCGGGGAGGATGGGCGTGTTTCCCGTCGAAGAGCCCTCGTGACCAGCAGAAGAACCCTGATGTACATATATTTCTAGTTCTTATGTTGAGGCAATTGTTAAGGAATGTATAGAGGTGTTAGGGGCGAAATGCGGAACACGGTCAATAAAATTTACTAGGGCCACACTCGAAAACCTCATGAAGTTGTGATCTAAAGAGGGTTTGTAAGCCAGAGTAAGGGAGGGTCCGCTGAGTGGAGTTTTTAAGGGTTCTAAAGTGTTTGAGGCTTAAGAGAAGAATAAAGGGAAATAAGAAAGTAAGAAAGGGAGAAGTTAAGTGTTTTTTCAAAAATCAATAGTGTCCGCTTGAAGACCCACTGCCACGCGCCAGCACAATCTCCAAAGAATGCAAAACGACCGTACTCATTAAAAAGTAACAGTCGCGCCAAAGAGCTCGAACCAGGTCGGAGACTCTTAAATTCGGGATATCTACCATATTTAAGGCAAAAATCGATTCTGACCTCCCTTGAGGGCCCCCATGCATGCCGCTCGATAAACAAAGCTCGAAAGTTCTCCTAAGTAAACTAAGCGTGGATTCTTATCCTCCTTAACCAGCTCCCCTGAGCTGAATGACAAGGATATGGGGCAATTGATGGTGCAATTAATAACTCAATTTGCCCCGCCAACCTCGAGCTAACATGTGTCCGCCCACGTTCAGCATCGATTGCAAAGAGCTACTATTATGACCTTGTAAGAAAAATGGATCCCCTAGGGTATTCATTGGTTGCGGACGACGAACTGCGAAGCCTGACAAAGTTGTTTATCTCTTTCCATCACCTAAACTCTGTCAATGTTAGCAAGAGCATGGGGATAGTAAAGTTTCCCTTATTTTCATTAAATGCAAACCAACATGCACCGAAATTTATTAAGGCCAAACTGATAAAATGGCTCCAGATACTCTGAGAGCCCTAAACATCAAGTCGTATATATACAAGGGGTATTTTACCCCCACCAACCAAGCAATAATAAGTTTTTCAATAAGAAGAACCAGAGAGAGATAAAATATATACCATTAACAAACAGAGAGGTATACAGGCAGTTAGTTTTCGCTCCTCTTTACGAGAGACTAAACTAGTGTTAGCTTAGCTCCCCAATACTGTAATATTAAATAGAGTGACTAGAGAGACATTTGTGAGTTTGTACACTTGTTAATCTATTATTAATACAAGGCAAACCGAGCTCCGAGCTCCATTTCATAGGGGATGATTAACCCGTATCTTCATACGAGGCCAACCTCCTCTATAAATTATTGACTCTTTTAAATTCAGCACTTTCCCTTTTACTACTCTAATCATTTGTTATAATCAATTGACCGTATGGTGCTGAAAACAACCTTATAATTTTTAGCACCAACAACAATTATATGATATTTCATACAATTTATTACTATTCATTGCTTTCAAATGGTTATTTCTCATATTTCAAATTTGCCTATAAATTTTTCAATATTTTTTTACTAATAATTTTAAGAATCTAAATATTTAAACAATAAAAGCACAACATAAAATACATAATTTTTTATTTATGGCATATTGGGCACATGTTAACACTACCTTTTTTCAACTTTGACATTAGATAACTTAACATTCGAAACAAAAGTTTTGAATGCAGAAACAAGCATAAAAATTAGATAACTTAACAATCGAAACAAATATCTATAAAAATGATGAGAAGGGCTCCCCGAGGATATTTTTTGTTCCCACTAGAGCATGTACTAGTATGTGATTTTTTGAATAAGAAACGGAGAGGAGAAAGCTTATGGTTCGATGGCTATGTGTTCTACATTGAGAGGCGTCACCTTTACGGCCAAAAGCCTTGGCCTCATCTTTTTTTTTTTGCAATCGAAACAAAAGTTTTGAATGAAGACACATTAGCGGCGATTTGTCCAAAGTATGAAAAAATTGGGATGAGAATAAAGGGTCTTACACTATAATTTGGTATCATAATTTAGTGACGAGTTGCCGAATTTAGTATGAAATATTGACATCGAAAAATCTTTATAGAATCATATATCTTGTGGGAGACAAAAAATAAATAAAGAGATCGAGATTCATTGTATCTTATATGAAACGTGAAATTGTAAGAACATCTATAAAGTATTCCCTTAATTTTTATTTATCTATGCTAAAATATATTATTCCTACCTCCTAAATTAAGTGTTAGGTTTTCACTGAGACATCCAAGACTATAATTCAAGTTTCCTTTTTTGGAAACATAACTAACTTACCAATTCTCTTGATAAAAATAAGTTTTTTTCCTTTTTAAGAACAAAACATGATAAGTACATAATTTGTCAAAATGGGGGCCAACCAATTCAAGATAATACTCCTCTTGTGCCAATAAAAATTTATTCTTTGACAATAAAAACCGTTGATTTGTTTCTTTTTCAAAATATATGGACGCATCTCTTAAAAAATTATATATGAAAGTAGGTAGAATAGTAACTTATAAGTTGGAATGCAGTAATCTATAATACAAATCAAGGAACTTGATATGACCATTGTCCTAAATGTAAAATATTTTTTTTTCCACTTATACAACATCTTTTTATTTTTTTTATTCTCTCCCTAACAATAATTATTAAGGTGGTGTTTGGTAGAAATTTTAAAATCAAGTTTTTGAAATTTACTTCGCACTTCCCAAAATTTACTTCATTTTACTTTCTCTCATAAAAATTTTAAAACACCATAACTTTAAATTCAAAAATTGGAATCGGATAAAAAAATATATATTTGAAATCTACTTATCGAGATCTATAAAATAAGAATCATTGTGACTATTTTTTGAATTTTTTTAATGAGTTTTTTTGAATTTGTTGAAAAAAACTCCAACAAAAAATTTACTTCACTTTACTTTCTCTCTCATAAAATTTTTAAAATACCGTAACATTAAATTCAAAAATCATAATTGAATAAAAAATATATATTTGAAATCTACTTATCGAGATCTATAAAATAATAGCCATTGTGACTATTTTTTTGAATTTTTTTAATGAGTTTTTTTGAATTTGTTAAAAAAACTCCAACAAAAATTAAATTCACTTTTCAACTTAATTTCACATTTCCCAAAAATTTATCTAAAAACATGTTTTAAAATCTCCACCAAACAAGCACTAAATCTCTTTAAATGTCTAGAACAAATGTCAACCATTCGGTGATTGAACTTGGTAAATGATGTGACCACTAGCAAGAATAAATTTTATGATAGTTCATTGTAAAATAAGTTTTTATTTGATAAATAAAAATAATAAGCAATTTTATAATGACATAATATTCCTGCATAAATGAACTGTAATAGTTAGATGAAATATAATCATTTTTGAATAAAGTCAAATAATTCATATTCTTACATACATAAACCCATTTAAGAAACATACATATTACAAATAATCAGTAATATGACTGTCATGGGACGTAAAATTATTATATGCATAATATGTCAGTGGAATTAGTAAAATGACTTAAAAGAGATGTAAAAACTAGGCATAATGTGACTGTCAAATAATTTAGTAAAATAATTTTAATATAATAGAAACAACCAATTAATAAACAATGTACGTAATGTAATTTTTTTCTTGATAGTATGATTAAAGAAGTGTGTCAAAAGATATTATACACATAAATTATATGTGCTTACCATATAAAGATTGTAACGATCTTGGCCCGTAGTAGATTATAAGTATTATGACAAGCGTGATTTTGTTTCTATCCGCGATATCTTATGATTAATCCAGCCTTAATTTATGAAAATTTTGAACAAATCTTGATAATATTACCCTTTTCAAAATTGAGAAGTATATCCACTAATTAAAATTAATTTATAATTGTATTAATTTAGATTCCATTTTAATTTAGATTCCTAATCAAAATTTACTTCTATTTTAATTTATTTCCTATTTTCTTTTAGGGTGTGTTTAGATTGAAGAATTGGATTTAGCTTTAAAATTCAAAAATTACATATTTGAAAATAAAATAATTTAAAATTTTGTGTTTGCTTAACAAATACAAGGAAGTTGATTTTTAAATCTAAATATTATATCGCTAAAATTTATATTTAGTTGACAAATAATCATAATATGACTCACTTTTTCACCTATGCTAAAAAGGAAATTGATAATAATAATAATAATAATAATCGTGCGACTATAAGTGGTTCCATAATAATAATCGTGCTGCTATAAGTGGTTCCAACAAATCCAATGGTGTAAAATTTATCTAGGTCAATTTTATTTTTCTTTATTTTTTCACTATGACCTACAACCCAACTCTCTCTTTCTCTGAAATTCGAACATTTTTTTGATAGAATTCTATTTCTTAATCTTCACCGATATTCTTTCTATCTCTCTCTCTCTAAAATTTTCTTCTCTTCACAAAACTATCCCTCTAATTGTTACCTTGCTCATTTTTTTTTTCTTTGCATTTTTCCTCTTTACTTTGTTTTAGTGGTTGTTGACACTATTTAATTGGATTATTCAGTTCTATTGAAGATGGATTGATCAAAGTTTATGGATTTTATGGGTGGAGTTACGGTGGGGTGAGGATCAAGAAATGTGATATGGTGGAGGTTATAAATTTCTTGGGTTTTAATGGCTAGGTTTTTAATTAAAATATTTTTATGTCAGGTTAATGTGTGTTTGAATTTTGAATTTAAATATCATAATTCTGATTCTAAAATTTTACTTGATTTTTTTAAAAAAAATAATTTTAAAATTTGATTGTGCTACACACGGAGACGAGGAGAAAGAAAGTGAGAAAGAGGGGAGAACAGAAGAGAGATGGGGGACATGCAAGTATATTTGCGTGTAAATCAGGGTACAAATTAATAGTTTTATAATTAACATGATTTTTTTTGTTCGAGAGTTACCTCACGGGGTATCTGGGCTGGCTTTCGGGTATCTCAACTAATCACTGCTCGCAGTGCGTGGCGGCAGTTGGTCAAGCATTAATGTAATATTTATATTTTCCGATATCACTAGATTAATATAATTAAATTGTGCGTCAAATAGGCATTTTAAAGTAAGTTACATAATAAAAGTAATGATGTCAGCCCTTCACAAAAATATTCTAATAATTTAACATTATTTTTAGTGATATTTTATATGAATTTTTTGGGACACTTTTTAGTCATTAAAGATGATTTTAAAGTGTTAAAGTATTTTTTGTATAATACTAATATCATTACCCAAATAAATAAAAATTATTTCACCTGTCTAACTGAGTTTAAACATATCAATTTCAAGTTAATCATGTTATCTATACTAACTCGACACGATCCGTTTATTATACATGTTAGTTCCCAACTCGAATTTGACCAAACCATACTAACCCAACACCTTAATGTTAAAAGAAACTTAATTACGATTGTCACAATATATATAGTAACGTATAATAGTAACTCATTTATTAATTATCATAATTAATTTTAATAGTGCCGGATGCATGGGCATATCCTAATTTATTACAATTTATGCTTTTGCTTGGTGGTTAATGGATGTTGAATTGTCAATGTATATGATGGCTTCCGATAGCGACGACCGAATTATACTATATTTGAACTAAGTCAACATGATGAAATTATTGTTTAAAATGGAAGTTATAATTGTGGTATATATTCACAAAAAATCACCAAATTTAAGTGGGTTTGCAGAAGGAATTGACATTGACGTCCATCCACTGTACGAAGAGGGGTTTAGTTCACTACTATTTAGAAAACCAAAAATTTCAACGAAATCAATTCACCAGTAATCCAATTTATATTTTATTATTAAATTTCGTACATATGGATTATATAAAAGAAGTGAAAATTTTAATTTGAGATAAAATAAAATAAAATAAACCAACACATTGGTCCACGAATTGAGTTCATCGTAAACTTTATACAAAATTAACCTAACTATAATTCTTGATTGATACAAAATATATAGGGCATAACTTGAATACATAATGTTATGTCACCATGTATTAGAAAGAGAACATATATTAGATTTTTTTTGTTTTTTCCTTTTGTTTATCAAATGAGAATCAAACTCAAATACTCTCAAGTTCAAAAAGGCACATTTAATATAATTCACCGGTAAAAGAAATGTAAATACTAAATTATTGTCCGTTTGATAGTAACTAAAGGAAATATTTAACAAAGGTGTACCGTTACTCTAAATAGTTGGTTCTAGGTCCCAGCTGAGTTTGTCTAAAAGCATTCCCACATCGGATTTAGAGGTTACAAGGAAAGATGAGTGTTTATAAAAAGGGGAAGATTTTTAAACTTGAACTTACATACCTGGACGGGGTCAAATGGGTGATCAAGAAGGCTCATGGCCTAGACTTTTGATATCCATTGCACAATATGACGGAGGTGCACTAGCCTAACATTTTCCTTTGTGGAGATTGTACGTCTTAATTTTTGACAGTGGGAGCCTGCGCTTGCGCGGTCCCTACCTAAATTCTAAACAAATTATTTTATTGTTTTAGTGTCTATGGTTTTAAGCTTTGAAATGAGTAATTCTCCCTACCTAAATTCCAAACAAATTATTTTATTATTTTAGGGTCTATGGTTTTAAGCTTTGAAATGAGTAATTCTTTGACAAGGAATTTTTGGAGCAATGCAAACTACTTATATACAATGTCAAATAGTTTAACAAGTAAGGAAAAAACAGACGCCGTCATAGATAAGCCATAGAGATGGTCTTTATATATACTTTCGGCTTATATATTACCTTTAAAACAAGGAGGCTCATTTTTATTTATTTAACATATTTTTTTTTAAAAAAATATTTTTTTTAAAAATGTAATCATATTCATTGTTGATGGAATGAAAAATAAAAAGAAAATTTGGAAGGTGTTGCTGTTAATACTTTGGGGAGATTGTCTTTATGAAGTACAAATCTATATAATAAGAGACAATATCTTTTAAATCTTAAAAATATATAAAAATAAAGATAGTACATTCAGCACGAGTTACAACCTAATCGCATAAAATTACTAAAACTGTGACTAAACCAATTTGTAAAGAAAGACCTTTAGTAATTTATATTTTCCAAAGAGTTCAATAAACCTAATTATAACTTAAACTTTAATTCTTGTGGGTGACATCCTTAGGGAGGTTCCGTGAAGTGCCGCTTGTGCAATGTTCTCTAGCATTATAAATTCAATTCGGTAAATTATTAATACATAAAATGTGACAAATATATAAGAATACATATGAGTTATATCACCAATATCTACAAACTGTATTAACAAGAAAAATGTTAAAGTATGTCATGAGGGTTAATGTTTATTAGGTTCTTATTCTTTTTATTTATGAATTCTTAACATGTTTCTTATGATATACTTTAACATAAATTATTTTAACAACCGTAAGATCGAGGTTATAATTTATGAGATATAATAATTAAGTCACAATATCAAAGATGTCGATGTTTAAAGTATAAGTCACTAGAGACTAGAACACATCAAACTCAAAGGCCAACTTTATTTTGTGCAACCTATTTTTTTGAAGCCACGAGTGTAGAAGAGGTTCATGTATTTGGCAGTTCATTGTTGATGTCGTTTAAACAAGCATTCGAGGGACCATTCTGATCAAGAGAAAAACACAGCTTCATATGGGCATATTCTTGTCCCACATCGGGTGGATGGTGAAGTAAAGAGGCATTAGAGAGGTATAAAATAGAAGGTCTGTGCATCGTTGCAACATACTCTACCTGGACGGGGTTGATAGATGATTAAGAGAGAAAGTAAATTGGGACCAAAATAATTATAATATTAATATTAATATTATTATTTTATACAATTTTGAGTATACAATTTTGAGTAAATGACACCAAAGGTCTTCAAACTATATCCTTAGTTTCAATTAAGCTTCAATTTTGTATTAATTGAGCCTTTAAACTATTGAAATTGAACACTAATGGCCCTTCCATCCAAATCCTCCGTTAAATCTGATGAGTTTAAATAAATTAGAAAAATATATAGAATACTTAAGGATTGTTATTAAAGTGCTACAGCAACATTAATTATTTTGTTAAAATGTCAAGCCAATTCTTCCTCCTCCGCCATCTTACTTCTTTCATCTTTATTTTTGTTGTACAAATCACAAAAATCATAACTTAGAAAACCCAAAATAAGAAATTTATGTACATATTTACATAGATAAGTGTATCAATTAAATTAGTTTTATTTCAATGATACATTTATATATATATATATATATATGGGTTCACATGTATTTATATATGTGTAAATTTGTACATAGATATCTTATTTTGAGTTTTCTAAGTTATGATTTTCTAAATTATTTTACTTCTTTCTCTTTCTTCTTCCAATTTTCTTCCCTTTTTTTCAATTAACCTTATTAATGACCAAAAAAAATATCAATCCGTTTGATTTAATGGATGATTTGGACGGAAGGTCCACTAGTGTTCAATTTGAATAGTTTAAGGGCTCAATTGATACAAAATTGAGTTGAAGGGTTTAATTGAAACTTATGACATAGTTTAAGGGTTTGTAGTGTCATTTACTTTACAATTTTTTAACAATATGTAGACACATAATTACAACAAATGATTGGGAGAAAAAAAGAAATTACAACAAATGATTGGGAAAAAAAGAAAGAAGATTAAAACAATACCTAATTTGTAGCATTTTTATTACGAAGACAAAGATAACGCCAGCTATGAACCAAGTTGAACGCCAACTATGAACCTAGTTGTCGGCTCCAAAATATCAGACTTTGAACTTTTTAGAAAATTGAAATAATTTAGAAATATGCTTAGTATTTTTTATTTTTTTTAGATCCCATAAAAGGGAAAAATCAACATTGTGGAGTTACGTGGCATAAAAACCGTAAGAGAATGCAATGCCTCGATAAGAGTTATTGGCTCGTTTGGTTCAAGATTTAAACCATTCCAGGAATGCTACATTCCATTCCGAAACGATTCTCGCGTTTGGTTCAAGTTTTAAGTATGGAATAAATGATTCCAGGAACAAACCTTTCCCCCCAAGTTCTCCCATTTAAATCATAAGGAATAAACCATTACCAATGAGCATCTTTTTTAATTTTTTCATGTTAAGACTAAAATAACACTCTTCCTTATGAATAAATAATTCTTTTTTTATCAGTGTATGAAAATATTGTTTGGAACTTTTTTTTAATTACGCTGCTGCACAAAAATGAAAAAAAAATTATTTGGAACTTTTTTCCTGTTGTAATTTTTTTTTAATTACAAAAATTACAATTTTTATAGGATAGTTATTAACTAGGCATGTGTAGTTTTTGTAATTTATTATAGTAATTGTCTCTTTTGAAAAATTAGTAGGTGATGCCTTTTCATCTTATAAAAAGAAGTGTATTTTTGTAATTGATACTTTATTCCATTCCTATTACCGGTTGAACTAAACATTGGCATGACATCCTAGATGCCAGGAAAATAACTTTCTAGGAATCAAGTATTCCCATTCCATGCCCATTCCATTCCCAAAACTCGAAGCAAACGAGCCCTATATGTTTAATTTTAGGTAATAAGATTTGCATCGACTCGATTTACCTATTAATATGCACAACTCGAACTCTAACCCAAGACAATTTTATTTTGGAAAATCCAAACCAATTTCTGATGCATACTTTTGAATTAAACTTGTCTCGACCCACATTATATTGTCCCCACATATATTTAATTTATACAAACATCAACCCAACAAACTCAAAACAAACTGTAATTTGCAAAACCCAAACCAGCCAAGCTACCGTGGGCTGATAAGCCTTCGGTTTTTCCAAAATTTCCTTAATTTTCGGAACTGTAATCTATTCCTATGTTAAATGGACCCTTGAGTCCTCTCGTATTTTTTTTGTTGCATTATAATCCTTCATTTAAGTTAAAGATTCAAGAGTGACAGGAGTCAAGATATATTCACTTTAAGCAACAATATTTCGTTTGATAAACAAATAAAAAGTTGAAAAATTATTGAAAAAAGTAACAACCAATTTTTTTTGAATTGTGTGATGTGGTTTACATCTTTTCTTCTTTTTTGTGAAAATTTTGTTTAATATGACCATTGCCGAGAGAATTGGATTTCGTGAAAAAAATAAAAAATTAATTACAAATTTACTAAGTCACTTATATCTTTTTGCACTGAAATTTAATTGGAAAAGGAGAGGATCGTTAATATTTCGCGAGGGTTGTGAAAATTAAGAATGTGATTACTAAGACACTTGCATATCTACAGTGGCGAAGCCAGGAATTCTATCAACGGAGGGAGAAATTTGGTCTTAAATCAAAACACACTAAATCATATTTAAAGTCATAAAATTTGAACGCAAACATAATAGTATTAATAATATTAGTTCATACAATTCAAATAACAAATGCGAACAATTATGAAAATTACAATAACATTCTTATACAATAATAAAGAACACACAACAATTAATTATGCAATGCATAAAGACAACTATTATTATGCACACAATAATATTCAACAATTATAAATTTAGTAATTAATAAATAGTTCAAGATATACACTAAATATTCAACAATTAATTAATAATATAACTAACATAATATTCAACAATTATAAATTCAAAACTAAATAACTAAATATTCAATAATTAATAAATAGTTCAAAATATATACTTAATATTATTCAACATTGCAATTAATAAAAAAACACAACTAATATTATACAAGTATTTAAGAAATAATATAATCCCTAATTTTTAAAAATAGATCTGAAAATATACCTATGAAATGGAAGAAGTCGTGGCCGACGAATGAGCTGTGGATGGTGGACCTACGGTGGCACGGTGGTGGTGAAGAAGTGGTGAAAAATGGTGTAGAAATGGTGGAGAAAAAGAAAAGAAAAGAAGCAATCAAGTAGCAACTGCGCGGATCTCTGGCAGAGAAGAGAAAGAGATGGGTTAGTAATTAGGGTTGTTCTTTTTAAGTTTGCTATTTACAAATGGTTCCTAAAGTTTTTGCACCTTACAATTATGCCCCCTCAAGTTTATTTTTATGCATCTAAGTCCCTAAAAATTTATTTTTTTTTAAAAAAAACTGCCCCAAACCGGGGGGAGGGAGGGGGGGGGTTGCTCCCCCTGCCCCTACATACCTTCGCCCCTGCATATCTATATTTTTCCTACAAGCCGTTAGAAAAAGTTACATTTCTATATTCATACCGTAGATATAGTTACATATAAAAATAGTCACTTCAATTTTTTATTTATTTTTTTAAAAACTTTTCGGAATTTTAGTTAGTTTTCTGATTCCAATTTAGGAACTTTTAAAAAAATACAGAAACTTCTAAATAACATTTTAAAAACCTTCCAAAATATTTTTTTTTTATACAGACAATGATTTAATATTATATCAATAATATAATTTTTATTAGGGTAAAAAACACTAAACCCCCTCCAACTATCACTTTTTTGCACTAAACCCTCATATTTTTTAAAAGTGACACTAAACCCCCCTAAACTATTAGATGTTATCACTTAACCCCCAAAATTACATAAATGCCCTTGTAAATAAATGTCCTTTTATAAATTAGGGGGTAAAGTGTTAAGTTGTGATAGTTCATGGGGGTTTAATGCCACAAAGTGATAGTTTGAGGTGGTTTAGTGTTTTTTACCCAACTTTGTACAAGGGCATTTATGTAATTTTGGGGGTTAAGTGATAATATTTAATAGTTTAGGGGGGTTTAGTGTCACTTTTAAAAGATGGGGGGGGGTTAGTGCAAAAAAGTGATAGTTGGAGGGGATTTAGTGTTTTTTACCCTTTTTTTTTATACAATTCTACAACCACCCTAATAAATAGTGGACACAAAATTACCACAAATGATTGGAAAAAGAAGAAGAAGAAGAAGAAGATTAAAACCACAACAAGTGAATACAATAAAAGGTTCGATTCCACATCAACGTAAATCGAATTTATAATATTCTTATTATGAAGACAAAGATAATGCCAACCATGACACAAGTTGTTGACTCCAAAATATCAAACATTTTAGGATATTGAAATAATCTAGAAATATGCCAATTTTTTTTTTTTTTGAGATCCCTCAAAAGGGAAAAATCAACATTGTAGAATTACATGGCATAAAGACCTAAAGGGAATGCAATGCTTCAAAAAGGGTTAAATTCTAAATTTTAGATAAGAAGGTTTTCATCGACTTGAACTCTAACCCATAACAATTTTATTTTAAAAAATCCAAACTAATTTTTATTACATATTTTTTAATTGAACTTGTCTCGACCCATATTATGTTTGTGTTATTTAATATTTTAAAAAAATAAATAGCATATTCAGATTGTGTTGGATCAAATTTATGTTTTTTGACGAACATCAACCCAACAAACCCCAAAAAGACAGTAATTTGCGAAACCCAAACCCGCCAAGGCTAGGGTGGGCTTATAATCCTTCAGATAGGCTATTTTGCCAAATCCCCAAGTCTCTCAATAACATGGGGGAAAAATGGTAGCCGTACCTTCTGATATCTGCGCCGTACTCCACCGTATAGCACAGCGCAGCGCAGACACGCCCTTATTGTTTGCATATGCATTTTCACCGCTTCAAATATCTCTCTCCGTAGATATAATGCCTCAATTTCCCTCTCAACAAAAACTTTGACTTATTGTATATGTACAATTATTTGCACATAACAATTTCCCTCAAAAACCCTAACTTATCTCACACTCCAAATACTCACTAGATAGATCTTGGATCACTGTTGTATATTTATACACACATATATAGATACATACAGGTGTTTATATTGTATATACTTGCAGTTGAAAAGCTACATCAATGGGGGTACCAGCGTTTTACAGGTGGCTCGCGGATCGATACTCCAAATCGATCGTAGATGTGATCGAGGAAGAGCCGAGGGTTGATGGGAATGGTGTCGTAATACCAGTAGATGTTTCGAAACCAAACCCTAATAATATGGAGTTTGATAACTTGTACTTGGATATGAATGGTATTATTCACCCCTGTTTTCACCCTGAGGGCAAGGTATACTGTTAACTATGTGCATTTGCATTTTTCACCTGTATCTCTCTATATTTCTTGTGTAGACTGATCTTTTTTGTGTAATGCAATTTTGGTTTTATTTTGGGGACCGTTTGTTTTATTAGTCTCTAGCTGAACTCCGAATGATTAATGCTGGACAGAATGTCCGAAAAATATGTTTGATTTTATGATTGTTGAATAGATGTTTGTTTACAAGTTTACTCTCATCAGTAGTTTACAATTTTACCCTCATTATGATATATATCAATAGCTAATGAAAAAAAGAATACGAGTACTATTGGAACAAAGCTTCATCAAACTTAAATTAAGCATAAGCATTCACTACCAGACTTGCCTATTAATGCAACATGCTGGATTTTAATCTAATTTAACATTACAAGGTGAGAAAACAAACACCAGTGTACCTCTCAATGCATCAATAATTCTAGAGGTACATCTTTATCTGACATAAAAAACTTGATGTACAAATGTGGCCACCATGTATCAGTTAGAAGGAGAGGTCCATCTAAGGCTTATCCTCATCATTGTCTGATATTATATAATGAGTAATTGCTAGATTATGGCACAATTTAAAGTCAGATAAATATCTCTATGTAGAAGTACTCTTTTAGTATATAATTTTGTTTAAAGCTTAATACTGGTTCAATTGACTGAGAAAAGGAGTTGTGGGGGGTTAGCTTTTGGATGAGTTGAGATGGATTTGTTTAGCTTTTTGCTTGGTTTGATATTAGCATTATCCTGAGGTTAGGCATTTTAGTTCATGAAGTAGATAAGGGAAGTCTGGATTAGCGCGGAATGTAGGTGACAATTTAAGGTCGGTGAAATTAGGATAAGCAAGATAAAGATGTCCCATAATACTATGGAGTATATTAGAAGAAGAAGAAGTCTGGCTAAGTTCCTTCTCATACTGAAAATGATGTCCGCTGGGGTCCACACTGAACAGACACCAGTTGTCTGTTTGAAACCTTTTATACTGACATTTCTTGTCCTTTTGGAGTCAGGTTGACATCTATCGCTCATTTTGATGCCCAACCATTATCGGGATGTATCTTCTTCATTTCTCTCCTTGTGCTACTGACCATACACAAATTAGATTGCTGTGGATGCTCTAACTCTTTTGAGGGTGCAGCTCCCGAAAATGTGATAGGCCAAATGTTTTGGGCTTGATGGCAATCCTACTTGCTATGTTGCTCAAAAATGTCTCAAGAATCAAGAGAATGCAAAACGGGAGAACAGCATTCTTGTAGCTACTTATAATCTATATTCAGAATTTCACCAGCCATTATTGTACTGGTGATTGATAGAATGAAATCATGGGAGGGGGAACTGCAATTAACAGAAGGAAAAACGTGTCTGATCCTGTTTAAGCCTAAGCTTATTATAAAACAGTACTTGTTAATGATCCCATACGTCCAACGTTCTTAACAGGTCTAGGAGGAAGTCGGGCGGCAAAAGGGGGCTTAGTGCCTAGGCAGGGACTAGGGGACCCTTTTTTTCCTTTATTTATGTTTTAATAATATATTATAACACAAATCAAACTTACTTCTAAAATGGACATTAAGAGTTTGTTGAACGAATATTTTTCATAATTCAAGCATGAAAACAAATAATTTCAAAACAAGGTGCATAAAACTCCATCAGTTCTGCCGAATTGCCATTGCCAGACTAGGCAGCCACATAGCTAGGTGCCTAGGTTATACTGCAGCGCCTAGGCAGGTCCTGAATAAGCCATAGACGGGGATATTTCGAACAAAGCACAGGGATGGCAAAATTGCCCAACCTGGCTTTAATGGGGCTGGCTTACGCTGAAGTGTAGTACCTCGTGAGGTGTCTACTCTTATACACCATATCTTTTCTATATATTTTTTTATATGAATGGGTTGTGCTCCTGTTGCTAAGATTTTTTTAAAATCAAAGTATGAGATGCATAATTATGTTTTTTCTGACTTATATATTCTTCTCTCCATCATCCCCTATATGTCCGTGTCCACCCCCCCCCCCCCCCCACACACACACACGCACAGACGCCTCTGATGCAGGATTACAATACTGACGTTTTAATTCATTCCATGGCACGCAGCCTGCACCTTCCACTTTTGATGATGTATTTAAGTCAATATTTGACTACATTGACCATCTCTTTTCATTGGTTCGTCCAAGAAAACTCCTTTATATGGCAATTGGTAAGTTGTAAGATTAAGAACTTTTGCATAGTTTTTCTTCCCACCTTGGACCAAAATGATTTTCGAATTTCTTTAATTTTGCAGATGGGGTGGCTCCGAGGGCAAAAATGAATCAACAACGGTCACGGCGTTTTAGGGCTGCTAAAGATGCTGCTGAAGCAGTAAGATTCTCTTTATCTACTATCTACTGATATATAAATGCCAGGGTTCACTTTTGTATGTACCCTGTCACATTTATATATTATTCCACTGTGACCTTTCTTTTTCTTACAAGGATTTAAGGAAAGTCTTGAGCAAAGGCAATGACAAGGAAAGGGTGGAATTATCACTTACCATCAAGCCACTTCTTATTATTGTTTTATATTTTAATAGGAAAACTTCTCATCTATTCTTATTGTTATATAAAGCTATTATTTTTTTATATAACTCCATGAAAGTTTTTTTATAGGCTTCTGAAGAATTCAAATAGAACCGTGTTGCTTTTGAAGCATTAAAATTGTTATTGTTTTGTCTCATGATTCTTTTCTTTGTTCTTCCCCACCTTTGTGGATTTTATGGGAGAAACCTTTCTGACTATTCGAAGTCTTGTCTATAAGTTTTTCTTTAGAGCTTTTGTTTATGTATATTGCTTGTGTACAAGGTTCTGCCTCCTTTTGCGGAGTTTCTACATATGTCTGTTTACTTATTAAAAAATAAAAATCAGAGCTGGTATTGGTATTTTAAGCGGTTTTATTTTTTGTTTCTCAATTTAACCCTATAATCTCCTTTTTCTGGCCAAAAGATATAAGGATGTAAGGAATAGATCAAACTGTTGCTAAGGCATGAGCTATGAAGCACGGACGCGACACGCGATACGCGTTTCGACACGACATGTGACACGCGACACTCAATTTTTCCAAAATGTAGGATACGACACGCAGAGGGGACACGTTCTTAATTAATTAATTAATTATATATATTTGTGCAATAAACATTATAAATATTTAAGAATTCAATAAAATGAAAATAGATTGTATTAATAGCCCAAATGGCAAATATTCAAAACATGATAGTACTTTGTTCCATAAGGACTATAATTATGGGGTCAATATCAAAAATAACTAAACATGTGGGGTGAAAATAATAATAATAAAACTTAAAAATAAAATAAACGGAATCATTTCTCTTAACCCGTAAAACCTAGCCCCATTCCCCGGCCACCATCGAAACAAAACCCTAGCCCCAGCTCTCAGCGATCGACGACAACTGCTCAGCCCAGCAGGTACGCTACTCTCTCACTCTCTCACTCTCTCTCTCTTCGTCTCTCTATCTCCATCTCCATCGCCGTCTCTCTTGCTATGATGACTTGCTCTGTTCTCTACCTGCTATGTCGATTGTCTAGCTCTGTCCTCTGTTTGCTATTTCGACTTGCTCTATCCTCTTTTAGCTTGATTCATCAATTAGTTTATGTAATTACGTTGTCCCAGCGTGTCGGTGATAAAAAAAAATAATAAACAATGGGACACTCTCCGACACGCGTGTCCCTCACGTGTCGGGGCGTGTCGGAGTGTCCGACACGTGTCGGGCAGGATACGTGCCCTCCGAGAGAGTGTCCGTGCATCATAGGGCATGAGTGGAGTGGTCACTTACCATAGAGCAACGTCTTATTTTCATTTTTTTTCTTACTTATAAATCATCTATATTCAGGTGTACATTCAACTCACACCAAAGAAAGAACTTGAGTAAAAAAGTCCAAATATCATTACAAATAGTGCGTTAAAAATAAAATTTACAATTTGCACACCCTGGTGGATGCACGAAAGCTAGTAATGTACAATGGTTAGAATACAAAAATAGAGTGAACTAACTTGCTCGTATTTCTTAAATTCAGGAAGCTGAAGAGGAGAGGTTGAGGAATGAGTTCGAGGCCGAGGGGGCTAAACTGTCCCCTAAAGAAAAACGCGAAACATCTGATTCAAACGTCATCACACCTGGCACTGAATTTATGGCTGTGCTCTCAGTAGCCCTTCAGTATCATATACATTCTAGATTGAACCAAAATCCAGGGTGGAGATGTACCAAGGTCTGATTAGATAAAATCTTTCTCAGTCCTTTAAAAGATCGGATAATTCCCTCAATGTGGAGTAATCCCTTCTGGTTCTTTTCCAACATACTTTATGGTTTCTTGGATACTTCATCTCTTAATTTATTTATTGTGCGGTTGCATGGATGGTTGTCTGAAGGTTATTCTTTCTGATTCAAATGTTCCTGGTGAGGGAGAGCACAAAATAATGTCCTACATTCGGTTACAACGCAACCTTCCTGGATTTAATCCAAACACTCGGCATTGTCTGTACGGACTGGTGAGGGACAAGACTCATAATAAACCCTTTTTTCTGTTTGTATCTTCATTGCCCCACATTATCTCCGTTTTGGCTTCTGGTTTTCACACAAGAACCATACCTGTCTTTTCACAAAATTAAGGGGATTTTTGACTTTGCCCCTGTTGTTAATGCAAAATTAGACTAACCCCCTGTTTTCATAATCATTAGACTTTGCCCGCAGGGGAATCTTAAAGAATTACGTAAATAGAGGGGGAGGGGGACAGTGTTTAATTTTTAATCCTTTGACTTAACCCCCGGGTTTTACATAATTCATTGAGATTCCTCCGCTTGCAGGGGCCACCATCTTAACGATTATGAAAATGGGGGGCTAAGTCTCATTTTGCATATAAAATGGGGGGATAAGTTAAAAAAAAACCCTAAATAAAATGCTGCACTGAAGTTTTCATCTGTTAACTGATAAACTAATCATGTGGTCACATCAGGATGCAGATCTGATCATGCTGTCTCTAGCTACCCACGAGGTTCACTTCTCTATTCTAAGAGAGGTCAGTAGATAAGGTTTTTAACATTTAGTAGACATTTCATTGCTGGTTTTTCTTTTATAGTGGATTAGCGCTTATCTTTTGCCATGTGTACAGGTTGTCACCCTACCTGGTCAGCAGGAAAAATGTTTTCAATGCGGTCAGGTTGGTCATCTGGCAGCTGAATGTCGCGGTACATCAGATAAGAATGGGAAGTTGGTAGTTGATACCCCAATTTACAAGAAGAAATATCAGGTTGGTTCATCCTGCTCTCTGATATTTTAGTTTTTCTAGTAGGGTGTCTTTGATTTCACTTTCTTTCATGGAAAATGCTCAAAATTTCATATTTTCCATCTTTAGGGGCATTTAACACTTAGATTGCATAAATTTCCGTGAAATCGATTTCCGTGATACAAGTTGGTGTTTCCTAATTTTGATCTTTTCCATGTACTAGACTACTTGTACACGCGATGTGTGTGCTACTCCCATGTATATAATGTGAGGAGAAAGGATCAACAAAACTGAAAGATGGTCCAGTGGTTAAGCATGAGTGTAGGTTGCTTAGTAGCGAGGGTTCGAGTCCTATTGTAAGCAACTTTTTTATGAAAATGAAGATTGCTAGGGTAAAATGGGCATTCGAAAATATGACGCCACTTCATTTGGCAGTTGAAATGGGTGCTCACTTTATATAACAGTCCAGATAACCACCTTCCTTGTGTCCTTGTTTTCCATGAACTTAATTTTTTCAATGTGGAGAAAAATTCCAAGGAATTCAATTCTTTTACATAAACCAATCAAACGCACCCTTATTTGCCATATCTGAACTTCTATTATTTGTGGGCAGTTCCTCAATATCTGGGTGTTGCGAGAATATTTGCAATATGATTTGGAGATCCCCAACCCTCCATTCGAGATTAATTTTGAAAGAGTGGTGGATGACTTTGTGTTTCTATGTTTCTTTGTTGGCAATGACTTCCTTCCACACATGCCTACACTAGAAATTCGCGAGGTACTTTTCTATAGCTAACATTGTATTTATCAAATGTAGGTCAATTTGAATTCAGCTCTTGTTGGATATTGAGATCATATAGTCATCTTTCTGCTGTGATTTGGAGAGATAAACATGAGGGTCGAGTTTTAACTCTGACATCACCCAATAATTATGATATTGGAACACAGAAGTGTATACACACACTCGCACTATAAAAATACATTTGTGTGTGAGTTGTGTTGTTCTATTTACCTTTTTCTATTTTTTTTTGGCTAATTACTTGGATTGAATTGAATTCATCTTCCCTTTCCATAAGGGGAGTGAAATGGAAAGGGCTTACTGAATATGAAAAGTTATACAAAAATATCAAACTGGACTTGATCAAGAATACTGATATTTTCAAGGTTGGGGCAAGTTTATGATAATTTGTACCTGCCATAGCACAGTGGTAATGCTGGCTGGCATCAGGGATCAGGAGGCGAGGGGAAGTGTCAAGTGCTCTAAACACACTGTTGTAACCTTTTAAAAAAAAAGATAATTTGAACCTACAATTCAGTCTTGCAGCTTAGTTAGCTCCATGGTAAGAATAAGATTGGAATTGAGAAAAAAAAAAGTCTGGGTGGTGTACCTTTCTCTCTGTTTCTTTTTCTTCCTTCTTCTGGCTCGTCCCGTCTCCCCTCTAGTAACTTGCAGATGATGTTACACTTGTCATGAATATTCAAATTTAAACTCATGTTCCTACTTTTTGACTTCTTTGTGTATGCCTCATCCTTGAAATCACTGATGGTAATGAGATTCAGAACTATTCTCCGTCTCAAATTTAGAGTCCCACTTTTGACTTGGTACTTTTTAAGGGAACACTAATTTCAACACAGGCAATGGCCAAGAATACAATTTAATCTTTATTCTGAAAAAAATTGATACCTCAATTATGTCCCCAAAACGGAATGGGACTATCAATTTGAGACGCTCCGAAGTGGAAAGTGGGACTATCAATATGAGACGGAGTGAGTTTTATAATATTTGCCACTCGTAAGAAGATTAAAAATGAAATTCATCTGTCTTTGTGCAATGATGTTGCTCGGACATCAAACTGCTTTGATGTATATTATTCTGTTTAATAGAAATGACCCTCTATCCCTATGATCTTAAAAGCTTTTACACTTTTTTACAACTACAGGGTGCTATAAATCTGCTAATGACTATTTATAGAAGGGAATTTGCCGCCATGGGTGGTTATCTTACTGATGCGGGTGAGGTAATTTACCTCTTCAATATGCAACTGAACTTCTGTTGCATTATGTTATAAGTGATTTTTATTTTTTAGAAGTGTGCTTCTAGCATATCAATTAATTCTTTTTACTACAATTATTATGCTCATGTGCATTTAAGTACTCGTCCTTCATGATGCTTGATGATATCCAGCTTTATATGTATGTCAAGTCATACAGTTTTATACCTGTGATTTTTAGTGTGAATTTAAATCCCGTTGTTAACTGCAATTGAAATGGTTGTTATATATTCTTTTGAATATGTTCAAGTGGATGAAACGATTTTAATGTGTAGCCATGTATAATCAATGTCAGTTGTTTGTATATTCCGCGTCTTATCTTTTGCTTTTCTTTTAATTATTACACCAATCCCCCAATTATACACACATCCAATGGTTGATAATGGTGTAACAACATTTTGGTCGCTGGGATATGCTGTATACTTGCATTGAAACACAATTGAAGGAGAAAATACTGATGCACAACACAACCTCCCATTTATATCTCATCAAATACTACTCTCTGTGTGTGTGGGTGTTAATCTACCATACACCATTCATCTCTCTATAATATGGAGCGTGTCCATGGTCAACCAAAAGGCATTACAAAATCAATTATTTTGTATGTTGTTGACCATATTTAAAACTAATCAAGATACATGAAGGTTTAGGATACATATGTCATATGTCTGTCTTCTAAATATATGTATATCAATGGATGCATAATTATGTGCATAAACTTCTACGTGTCTACGTATGCTGTTCCTGTCATGTTGATTCCCATGTCTATGCCACATTGTTCTTCGTTGACCGTTTTTCATAATCTGCACGTGCTCATCAAATTCAAAGTATATACCCATAGAGTTGAACCTTCCTTCTTAAGAATGCCTTAATTTCATTTATGACATTTACAGGTATTGCTAGATAGAGTAGAGCACTTTATTCAAGCAGTTGCAATTTGCGAAGACCAAATTTTCCAAAAGCGGGCTCGTGTACAGAAGGTGATCTTGGCACTCTATCTCTTGCTATGTGCTGGTAAATTAGTGTGTATATATATTTCTGTATATATGAATGTTAACTTAAGATGAGTAAAAATGTACTTTAAAGGACATCCCTTAATATTTGCTTCCTTCATTTTTATTTCGACTTAGGAGAACATGTTGTCATCTTACATGCTTCTCCATCTACCTTCTCTGATATCCATGATCTTCTTTTTTTTTTTTTTTGTTTATAGGGAAAGGGAAAAGAAATGCCAATCCCAAGGTTATGTATTAAAAAAAGGAAAAAAAACAAAAAACAAACAAACCCCTAAATGATTTTTTTCAACTTCAGATTTTGCTTATGGATGTGCTATATTATTATCGCTATCAGCAGCAAGTAAGTCTTTGGTTATGCAACTTCTTTAAGAATTGTCATCTTTATGGAGGTCCGGGTTTGGCCAACCCCCCTCTCCCAACAACACCAACAACAAAAAGAAAAGGCAAACAAAAAAAAACCCGACCCATTGCATTCCTATCTGAAAGAGGGTCTATGTTAGATGGAATTCATGGGGATTTTCTTTCAGATCATCTCACGAGATTTTTAAATCCTCAAATTCAATTTACTATGTGTGCTGCTCAGAAAGAGTAATATGTGAAGAATTGTAATTGTGCACGGTATACACTCTTACTGTAAGGGTTTATATTTTTTGAGTTGCAAATGGACCGAATGGCTGCCAACCGAGTAATTATCTTCTTGTTTGTATATGTTAGTGCCTTTAGGTTTGGGTAGCAAAATATTTTAGTGCTGTTTGACCGTGTTTTAGTTTGTTTCTTTTGACTTGTTGCCGGGGCCTTAGGTTGATAATTGCCAAATATATTATAGGCCTCAAAATATATTAATGTAGTAAAATAAAGAAAAATATACTTTTGACAGTTTCATTTTAAGTTCCATTAAAGCATACTTCTTGTTAAACAGAAGTGTTTTCAAGATTTTACTGGAGATTCACATGAGACCCTAGGGAGAGTGCTATTAATAATACATATGTAGATACATAGGTATTATATATATTATACATGGTTACATGTATTCAAATGATTACTCGTATGTTCCTTCCCACACTCTTTTTTTATTTCTTTTTTCTCCTGTCCTCGTCCCTTATCCTGCGGTTATTATATTAAGCTTGCTTTTGTTTTGTTGGAAAATTTAGAGAGAGAATCAAAATTGTTGGATTTCATATGTGAAACAACAGATTACAACTAAATTTTCTGGGCGAAATGTGGAATCATTGTATTTTCCTAGCTGGGCTATGGGCTAGAGCGTTGAATATTTTTGATTCTGTAGATAGTTTCTTGTTTGGTCTGAAGTTGTGATAGCTTTTTGTCTTAGGTGTTGTTTCTGTGACTAGGGTCTCGTGTCTGGTTTTGGTTCTTGTTTATAGTCTTAATGGATTCCTCATCCATTGGGATTTAGCTGCTCTGTATTGTATATTTTCTTGTTTTGATGCAATAAAATCTAGTTTCTTGTAAAAAAAAAGAAAAGAAAAAAGATTACAACTAAATTTATAGCAAAACCAAAAACTCAAGTATGGGATGAATCCTCGATTGATTGCAGCAATCAACTGATTCCTTCAATCGAGTTGATTACATCAATCAAGAAGATCTTGCACCTAGACCTAACTAAAATATATAAGGAAATTACAATAATCAGACTTTATAATCTTCACAGGTTTCATTAGCAATTATATTTTTGTTGCATAAAGTGACAGAAACTTATATCTCGCCATCAAGATTGGATGGTGATGTTCAAAATCCAAGAAATTGACATTTTTCCAAAGGAAATAATTTTATGTTAGAGCATTTATGCGTAAAGAAGTGTTAAAGCTGTGCAGAAAGTACGGAATTTTGAATTATTCATAGCCATTCAGTTATTCATGTGTCATGTATTCTTCTAATAACCACTTTTGGGTTTTCATCCATTTTTTTATTTTATTTATTTTTGATAAATAATTTATATTGTTGAAGAAAAAACGTATTGTTAACTACGGTGGTTCTTTTATTTCAGGCACAAGAGAATAATGAAGAGATGAGGAAAGCAAGAAGAGAAGTTCAGGAAGAGCCGCAGGCTCCTGTAGTGGACAAGGTTCATCATTTCTCAGGATTGTATTGCCATTTGCTTATTGTTAGCCTTTATAAGGCCTGATTGGTTCAGGGTGAAATATTTTTCACGGAGGTGAAAACTAAAATGGTGAAAAGCATTTTCACCTGCTTGACATTGAATTTTGTTCACTATTTTTTCTTTTGAATAATTGAATTAATTGAAATTTACTTGAAATAGGTGACAATACTTCCCCTTTTTGTTTTTGTCCTAGGTGAAATGGTTGCACCTGGAATCAGTTAAAAAAGTTTTACTGACCATTAGTTTAGTTGAAATAGTGCTTTTTAAAAAATGTGAGGCATTCAAAATTTTATTTTATTTTGGATAGGAAAAAAGAACTTTAAAGATATACGAGAAAATCATACAGTAGTGAAGGACATGATGTCTACTAAGAGTCCAACTAAATAAGGATAATGTGCGACAATCTAATTGTGACTCTTATTTTGGATTGAAGGGAGTATTAGAGATACATTTCTAGAATTTAGATATGCTTAATGCTATACTAAATGAAGTATAGCAATTTTAATTCATGTATTGCATCCTTATGATTGGCCCTTGTACTTTTGCATCCAATTTTTATTATGTATAAATCTTTGTTTTTGGTTTCAGGTGAAATTAGGGGAGCCTGGCTACAAAGAAAGGTATTATTCCGAGAAATTTGGTGTATCAGGCCCAGATGAGATTGATGAAATTAGAAAGAAAACTGTAAGTTCCATGGACCCTTGAAAGTGGCCTTTTAAATTGCGTTTGGTAGTTGATATAAGTTATTCATTTGTTAGAGATCTTTTGTTGATAATTTTCTTCTATGAAGCACGGATAGGGATACTGTGGGTGCCAAAAAATTTGGGTCTCCCCACTAGTGATTTAAATTAAGCACAATTCAGTTGAGATGAGAGAAATAGCAGGCAGACTGAGATTTTGGTTTGTAGGTAGGTTTCTCCGGTAGCGCTTATGCCATTCCAGTAGTATGTCGTCCTTTGTGTATGCGTGTTTGTATATTTTGCTCAAACACAGTAATTTAGAGGGCAATACAAGTAAGCTACCAGCTTTCTCTATCTAGAATTAATTACCTAAAATTCAGGACCTTTGTCATGAGCTTTCCCTGTTCTATTCATAGATATAGAATTAGGGTTACAAATACTCCATTAGGGTAAAAAATAAAAGACTAAAAAGGGCAAAACTAGGGTACTATAGTACTTTACAGGTGGCTTTATCCTTATCTGTAGTCCACATTAACACGACCATCTCGGCTAAGCATCTTGTCAGCACGCTATCACAGCAGGGTTATTACGTCAACAGGACCATCTCGGTGAGTAATGGTCTCATTGGCATTTTCTATCTATTCTGCCAGCGGCCCAGTCCATCCTCTTGACTTGGACTTCATTTTGGTCTACTGAGGTGGGTTGGTTGAGTATTTGGGCTTTTCAAGTTAGCTTGATTTTCCTATGCCCACCACTTGCACTGAACTGACTGACTTACCAACTTGAATGTACTGCAGTGGGATCTTGCATTTCCACGAGGCCGGACGACGAAGCTTCCTCCTCTGATAAAGATGTCTCCGATGCCTGGCAAGAACCACTGAAGGATGACTTCCCTTTGCCAAAGATGTTTGTTGTTTTTGGGTTCCCTCAGATACAGATTTCTAAAAGATTAGGATATGATATGGAAAGCATATGGCCCATTACATTATAATGTATTATAATTTATATATAGATTAGAATGTTAATAAAATCTATGAATAGTACAATCAATATACATGAATCTAAGACCCAAAAGTCTATCTATGGTACTGCGTGGATCACACTGCTATAGAGTGTGACTAATGGCTAGGAGCTTGATTTCTTTCTTTATCTTTTAAAATAATAGTTTACAGTCTTTACTTCTTAAAATGGCATAAAGAGTTAGGCAAATATTCTCCACGATTCAATGTAAAATAAAAATAATTATAGAAACAAAAAGGAGTACAAACCCCAATAACCTATAATATAACTATATGATAAACGAAATGTTGGCTACTGTTTATACTGGACTGTTTTAGTTTATAAATGTTTATTAAATTAACACGTCTTCATGCTATATTATATATTTGTCATATATCTCTGCAGGTTTTACATTATGTGGAAGGATTATGTTGGGTTTGTTGGTATTATTACCGAGGTGTATGCTCTTGGCAATGGTCAGTATTTACATTAAGTTATTAGTTCTCTTATGCTTTGATATTCCACATATAGTAGCTAATAATGTGTATTTTCTATGCTACGGTTGTTTTCAGACTGACTGATATGTGATATGTGTACATTATTAAGGGTAAATTACAGCAAAGCCCTGCGAGCTCTAGCTCAGTTTCACAGCCGGTAGAACCCTAACGATGAATGGAAAACCCCCTTGAGCTATTCAACTTTACGGTTAACTTTTTCTCGTCAAATTTTTTGATTTGATTTGCTCAGAAGTCCAGCATAGTTGCATCAACAAGTCAATGAATTCAACAAATTTCTGCAAATATCTCAAACATCTCAAGAATTGCTGCAAATATGTTGGATTTTGGGTTAACTGTGGCTACATGTAAACATGAAGTAGTGTATAGGTTTTTTCTATTTTAAGGGGTCAAAGGGAAAATGGGAAATTGATGCAGAATCTCTTAATTGGTTATATAAGCATTATGGGGTTTGGAATCCAATGGGCCTTAAGAAGTCTTGCAAGCCCAAGGCTAAGCGTCCTTGGTAATTATTAATTAATTAGTATTAGTAGTAGACTAGTAGGATAAAGTTATTTCATTATCTAGTGTCTTTAGGGTTTATGTATTAGTCTATAAATAGGATTATTATCATTGTTAATCTTCGGACTTGGATATTGAATAGTAATGTATTGCTGCTTAGGGCTTGTGAGCCATCCTTCTTCTCCCTTTTCTTCTCTCTTCTTCTTTGTTCTTATTCTTATATTGTTCCCCATCAATTGGTATCAGAGGAAAACTCGGTTCACTTGCTATCGTTCTCTTCTCCTTCTATAAGCCGTATATTCTCTCTCCCTTGAATCTGCTCTGCCAGATTTTCTCCAATCCAGCCTCTTTCTTGCTAGCAAAAAAAGGGGGAAAAACTGTTCACGATTCCACTGTTCATCGAGCTCTGTTCAAGCATATACTGTTCATCGAGGTACTGTTTATACTCAAAATTACTATTCATTGAAAAGTTAGGACCCTAAGGGGAACTTGTGAAACTGATTTTTCATAACTGAAAAAAATTGTTAGTACCAGTTTTATTCAGTATGGTTTCGAATGTGGAGTTGAGTTCCAAGGTCAAGACCTTATCTCAAGCCCAAGAGGAGACCAGAAATCACTTGCCCAACTATCTGAAAAGGTTAATTTGATGGATGAGAAATTATCACAACTCGTCTCTACAGAAGATCGTAGCTGATGTAGCTTCAGCTGTTTTGGGGAAATAAATGCAAGGAGCAGGTCATAGATGTTGAATCTTCCACTGCTTTGAGTCCTCCTTCGCAAGTTTTGAATTTTACTCCACCACCGTTGGTACACCAGCCGATAGACCCTAATTAGCATATGTATAGAGGTGCTAAATTGGAAGTTGTTGACTTTCACGGAGACCATAGGAGAGCTTCTTTAGGTGGTGTGGCCTAACTGATGAGAGGAAATTGTTCTTTGCTGAAGCTGAACTGAAGGGGACTGCAAGGATATGGTGGACTAAATATCAACAAAATCATCATGCCTCCGTTAGGACGTGGGATGACATGAAACTAGCATTGACTCGCTATTTGTTCTGCCAAATTAATGAATTACAAACAGCGTGCTCATTTTTTAGTTTACACAGTTGACGCAAAGTACACCGCACAATTTTATTGCTTATGCAGAACGATAATGAGAATGATAGAAGAAGATAGAAAGGGGAAGAAGGGATGCCCACAGGCGATGGCTAACAAGCCCTAAGCACACATGCTTATCAATTCATAATTCAACTCTGAAATGAATATTTACATTCCTATTTATAACTTACCAAGGAAACCTCTAGAAAACCCAAATCTAATAATAATACCAAAATAACCATAAATACAATTACCTACCATAATTATAATTACTCTAAATAAAGACATAATCCTAGTTACCCAGTTGGAAACCATCTCATCCAAAAGCTTAAGCTATTAGGTACTGGACCAACAATGTATATCATGCTCTTCAACACTCCATCTCACATGCGACCCCACTCGCTCGCATGTGGAGAGACAAATTAATTCGAGGTGCACTTTATGCACAAATAATTCGAGGTGCGCTTTGTGCACAAATACAAAGGGGGAAATAAATGCAAGCGGGAGGATTCGAACCCGAAACCTTGCAGAACCTGAGTTCTGATACGAAGTTAGAAACCATCTCACCCAATGTATATCATGCTCTTCAACATACCCTAAATAAGATAAATACTATAACTACCCTTAAATATAAGTACATTAAAATAAAATACTAATATAAAAATAAAAATAATCTTCTTGTTTTCCACGTCATTCTCCCCAACATTTGAAAAAACTCGACCTTGAGTTTTGTAGTGCTGAAGTATGAGAAACCATAAGCTTTGGAGATGACTAAAATCTGAAAACACCGGTGAACTTTGAAAAGCCACAAAGACAGGAAGGAGAATTGCACGCTTTCCGTTATTTGAGTAAAGTGATGAGGAATGACGAACTCAATAGATGGAGTCTCTGATCACGTAAGATGCTTAGGTTCACTTCTGATCTTCTTCATTTGCTTTGTCTTAATTTGGGAATCCTCCAATTATTTTGCCGGAGGAACCTTGGAAGTGTCATCCACAACTTGCTCTATTTTTAAGATGGGCTTTGCTTGGACTAACTTGATAAACTTACTTCCATTCTTGAATGTATAAGTATATGCTTCCTCACATGGTCAACGTCAAGGTCTTCAACCAATGGGCAACCTAGTAGTATTTGTGCAACATTCATAGGAAGAACGTCACACCAAATATCAAAGGAATAATGACCTATTTGAATTGGAACAGAACACTGTTCTGTAATTTCAAGCAAATCATCTTTTGTGAGTGGTACTACAAATGGGTGTGGGTGTGGGTGTGGTTCAAAAGAGTTTGTCTCTCCAGTGCGACATTAGGGACAATATTGATTTCACATTCCCAATCAACTATCATCTTGCATACCATTCTACTCATTCTGCCCACAATTTAACATATGTCCAAAAACTACTTGGATGCTTTGATTCATCGTGCTTAACGAGTCTAGGCAGAAAAATAGCCATAGGAAAGAAAGGAGAATCAGGCTACAGTTTGAATACAAACGTGGTGGCTTGGGCAGGGAAGTGAGTTAAAAACTAAATCTGGGCTGGTTCGGTTCGGTTGTGTAGTAAAGGGTTGATTTTAGGGCTGAGATAAATTCAATTAGAAAGTGCAGCGGTTGGGCTTGGTTTAATAAGAGTGGGCTCATAGAATTTTACCTCAATGGTGACCTCAACAATTTGGATTTCTGTTTTTCTTTGAAACCTAATAACAGTGACCGCACAAGCTGAAATTGAGAACATGTCCTGAAGATGGATGAACAATAACCTCGTGAATAGGGTTTGCGATGAACAGTGACCCCATATATATATAGGGGGAGCTAGAAAGAAAAAGGCTGGGTTGGAGAAAATCTGGTGGAGCAGATTTGAGGTAGAAAGAATATACGGATTAAGGAAGGAGAAGAGAATGATATCAATTGGACCGAGTTTTTCCTCTTATACGACATTGATGTAGAATGATAATGAGAATAATAGAAGAAGATAGAAAGGGGAAAAAGGGATGCCCACAGGGGATGGCTAACAAGCCCTAAGCCTATGAAGCACAGACGCGACACGCGATATGCGTTTCGACACGACACGCGACACTCGACACGCAATTTTTCCTAAATGTAGGACACGACACGTAGGGGGGACACGTTCTTAATTAATTAATTATATATATATATATATGCAATAAACATTATAAATATTTAAGAATTCAATCAAATGAAAATAGATTGCATTAATAGCCCAAATGGCAAATATTCAAAACATGATCACTACATTGTTCCATAATTAAAGCATCAAAAAGATTGTTCCATAATTAAAGCATAAAAAAAATACATAATTACATAAACTAAGTTGTTTTATAGAATAATAAAAACCAAAAGGAGAATATAAAAATAACAATCACTCATTCAACTCAACATTAACCGCCTCAACATTTTGAACTTCATCCCCAAATAGCACCAACTCCAACTCAGGCTCATCAAGAGAGAAAGATGCCATTTGAAGTTCTCCAACTTCTTCAAGCGTGTCAAAAGTATCACCAGCAATATCCTAATACTTACTATCTCCTATTGTGTAGGCCTCGGGTTGGGGTTGAGCAGTCGTCGATGGCTGGGACTAGGGTTTTCTTTCGATGGTGGCTGGGAAATGGGGCTAGGTTTTACGGGTTAAAGAGAGAAATGATATTTGTTACGTTTGTTTTATTTTCAAATTGTATTATTATTATTTTCACCCCATATTTTTAGTTTTTTTTTTATATTCACTCCTTTTTACGTGTCCTCAACGTGTCCCCAGCGTGTCGGTGTAAAAAGAAATTATTAAACAATGGGACACTCTCCGACATGCGTGTCCCTGCGTGTCCGACATGTGTCGGGTAGGATACGCGCCCTCCGAGAGAGTGTCCGTGCATCATAGCCCTAAGCACACGCTTATCAATTCATAATTCAATTCTGAATAATAATGAATATTACATGCATATTTATAACCTACCAAGGAAACCTTGAGAAAACCCTAATCTAATAATAAATACCAAAATAAACATAAATACAATTACCTGCCATAATTTTAATTACTCTAAATAAAGACATAATCCCAGTTACCCTATAATAAATACCAAAATAAACATAAATACAAATACCTGCCATAATTTTAATTACTCTGAATAAAGACATAATCCCAGTTACCCTAAATAAGATAAATACTATAACTATCCTTAAATATAAGTACATTAAAATAAAATAAAAATGTATAAATAATCTTCTTGTATTCTGCCTCACTATAGTTCTTGGTGTTTACTGTAATTACCGTTATCCTCAATCTCTTTGCTTTGATTCGGCACTTCTAGACCTCAGATATGCCTGATTTATTTTTTTCAGGTATTATCCATTTCATTATGCTCCATTTGCTTCTGATCTTAAAGATCTACCTGATCAGGAAATAATTTTTTTCCCGGGAGAGCCATTTAAACCATTTGACCAGCTCATGGGAACCCTGCCAGCTGCAAGGTTCAGTATCACGACATTATCCAAATGGAAATATTAAGGGCCTGTTTAATTGTCCCTCAAATTGTAAATTAGACACTTTACAATGAGGCAATCTACTAGTAAAACTTTGTGTTTGGTTGTGAAGATTGAATGGTCATAACTATGATAATTCTAGTTGATTCATGAAAACTCAAATTGATTCATTGAGCAAAAATTGAAATTGCCTAATTCTAGAGCTAGGGGAATTCACTCCCAACTCTATATTTCAAGGAAATGTCTACACTTGATATTGGTGCCTCTAGACAATTATTTAAATAACATAGAGGAAATTAGAACAAGTTTTTATTTATAACATACGGAATTTCTCATTTAAGTATTCTAAACACTCAATTCAGAATTTGAATCATTTACAAATGCACAAATTCACTATTTAAAAATGCACAAATTATCATTTACAAATTCACTATTTATTAAAGTGAAACTATAAAATTAAGCCATCTACACAACCAATCGGGCCCTTATTGCTTTTGGCTTATTTTTTGTCATGATTTGGTGATGTGTGACTTCTTCATGCTACAGTTCAAGTGCTCTGCCTGATAGATACAGGGAATTGATGATCGATCCAACCTCACCTATACATGAGTTCTACCCTTCTGGTAAGATCAATTTATTATTGAACTTCAGTTGATTTTTCTATGATTTTTGAAATATTTCTTACTAGTAATAGCAATAATAATAGTAATAGTTGGATTTTCTTGTATGTATAGATTTTGAAATTGACATGAATGGAAAGCGTTTCGCATGGCAGGTAATCTGTCTGTTATTACATATATTAACTGTATATAGTATAGACTGCAAACAAAGATGTACAACATTATATAATTATTTATTTTTTAACAAATCAAATTGACTTTGGTTTCTTTTATGGAAGTCAGGGTGTGGCCAAATTGCCGTTCATTGATGAGAACAAATTGCTTACTGAAACAAAGAAGATTGAAGACACTTTAACGGTTGGCAGTATCTTAATTTTATCTTACCATATATTGTTTCCCTTTTATATATTGCAGAACTATGTATGCTGAATGTTAGTTATTAATAATTCAAAATATAGAGAAACAATACGTTAAAGAAGTAATTGGGTAGATGAATACATGATGAGACAGACCAAAAACCTAAATAGTCGTTTAAGCAATATGCCTTCTAATAGCCAACTTTGCTTCTTCAAAAAGTATGATGGGTAGTTGATAATGTTTGGGCCTTTTTTGGGTAGTTACGAGACCAAAATTTGAATTTCCATTTTTACACTTCCATAAGTTTTCGCCAAAAATGAGGTTTTAAGTTATTGACATTTAACGAATCTATGACCCTTAAGCCGGCAACACAAACTACTTTCTTACCACTAAACCACTGAATATTTTTTTTAGTAATTTCGTATTTTAAAATAGATGATTCATATGCGTAAAAGAAATGTGTCACACACATCACATGTGCTTCAGTATCTAGTTTTAAGAAGCAGAACCAAACATTCATCAGTTATGGCATCATTTGGTATATGCAGGAAGAAGAGCGAGCACGAAACAGTGTGATGACAGATTTGCTATATGTTCATCCTCTTCATACTTTGGCTCCACAGATTGTCACGTACTACCATGTTTATGCTCAGATGCCCCCAGCCCAGAAGTTTGCCTGGACAATTGACACAAATGCTAGGTTAGTTTGTGTGTTTGTATATATATACGGAAATTTTCAAGTGCGGACCGCTCCATACGGACCGGGCCTTTTTACGATGTTTTTTCGTCGTAAAAAACATCCTCCAATGTTTTTACGACGAAAAAAGGTCGTAAAAAGGCCGGGTCCGTACCAGAAACGGACTCACTATATATATATATATATTTTAATATAATATGCAATAGGAATCTTTTTTTGTGTTAGTTGAGCCCTTAAACTATTCAAATTGAACACTGATGGCCCTTCCATCCAAATCCTCCGATAAATCAAACGGATTGATGAGTTTTTTGGCCATTAATAAAGTTAATTGGTAGAAAATTAGAAGAAGAAAGACAAACAAGCAAAATAATTTAGAAAAATATATGGAACACTTAAGGATTGTTATTGAAGTGCTACAGTAACATTAATTATTTTGTTAAAATATCAAGCCAATTCTTCCCGCCTCCGCCATCTTACTTCTTCCATCTTTATTTTTGTTGTACAAATCACAAAAATCATAACTTAGAAAACCCAAAATAAGAAATTTATGTACATATTTACTTAGATAAGTGTATCAATTAAATGAGTTTTATTTCAATGATACATATATATATGGGTGCACATATATACACACACATATATATCAACCCCCCACCCCAATAATCTGAATTGACAATTCATCCGCACCAATTAATTTTGATCACTTATACATGTGTGTATATATATGTGAACCCATATATATATGTATTATTGAAATAAAACTCATTTAATTAATACACTTATTTATGAACCATCTATTTATATATATATGTGTATTTATATATGTGTAAATTTGTACATAAATCTCTTATTTTGGGTTTTCTAAGTTATGATTTTCTAAATTATTTTACTTCTTTCTCTTTCTTCTTCTAATTTTCATCCCTTTTTTTCAATTAACTTTATTAATGACCAAAAAAATCATCAATCCGTTTGATTTAACGGATGATTTGGACGGGAGGGCCATTAGTGTTCAATTTGAATAGTTTAAGGGCTCAATTGATACAAAATTGAGTTTAAGGGCTTAATTGAAACTTAGGACATAGTTTAAGGGCTTGTGGCGTCATTTACTCTTTTTTCTTTCTTTCTTTTGAATTATTTGCTAGGTTCGTCGTTGGTTTCAGTTTTGTGTATTCTAGCTCTCCATTTTGTGATTTTAAGGCTGCTTTTTACAACTGTCATGTTTACAATTTTTGGCAGTGATGGAATGAATGGATTCCTTTGCTTATATAAGAGAAATGGATTGTGGAAAGTAGTTCCTTCCCCCATCACTGGTCTGCAAGACATTATGGATAACAAAGTGCTGTAAGTTCCCTTTCTGCCATTTCTAGTTTTAGGGTCCGTTTGATAAAAATGATTGAAAACACTGCTATTTTGTATGAAGTTGGGAAAAAGAGATGAGCAATTTGGTGAGATTATCTCCATCTTTTTCCTTTTTAATCTTCCACGGAATTTTTCTTACCACCACCAAAGGAATTTTATTCCGTGGAAAACCCAAAAAGTAATAGTATATTTCACCAAATCATTTCTTTTTCCAACGTCTGATAAAACTTAGCGGTGTTTACAACCATTTTCCAACTTTTCTTCTTGATCAAAAGCATCCTTTAGGCCATATCCATTGGGTAGGGTAAACTTATTATTTTCTCTTTCGTCAAACTTTTTCCTTTCTTCAGAAATGTTACTTATCTGAATCCTTCACCTCATAAACACATTCCAGAGCCTCCGCAAGGAGTAGATATACCTAAAAAGGTATGTGAAATTATCACCGGCTATTCATATTCCTTTTATCTAGTTATTTTTTTTTTATTGTTAGTGTAATTTCAACTTAGGGTGTTTTAACAAAAATCCCAGCCAGAACCTGTGTTTTGCAAAATGTCACTGAACTCAACAAAGTTTTGCTAAAATGTCAGGACCTCCCTTCAGTTATATACTATGTTTGGAAGATAAAAGTTCCAATTTAATATTTAAAATAAACTTTCTTAGGGATAATGGGTATTTTTTTTAAGAATATAATCATAATGTCTATCAACCAATATATTTTCAACATTAAGAAAATAGTTTATTATTGAGTAAATTTGTTGTTCGAATAAGGAAGATTTCTGCAAAAAAAAATCGTATCTTTGTGAAAGTACTTACAATTTACACAGAATTCCTTATTAATGTTGATGAGTTGCCTCCTGATACTTTGTATGCAGGTTTTGAATCCGTTTGACATGAAACCCTTGCCCATTCTATGGCATGAAGACAACAGTAGCCGGCGACAGCAAGGCAGAGATAGGTAAAAATTGCATGATTTGAATTGTTTCTCTCTGACCCTTCTCTCTCTTGACTTTTTATTTCCACCAAAAACTATAACGAATAATTATTTTGAGCTTGGGGGCCATAACTATTTGGCATGTATTTTTCCGCAAGACTCTTTCTGTGTCTTTTTTTTTAAAAAAATAAAATTAAGGGAGGTCAAGTCTCTCCCTTAATCCTACAAATAAAGAAAAACCCTCCCCTCCCACCCCATGAGTCGAACCCTTGACCTCAAGGCAAGGGTGGAGGTTGCCTACCACTGGGCCAACTCCTCTCCTCTTTTCTGTGTCCTTTGTACTAGGCAGCTGGTTTTTTTGTTTGTTTATATATTTTAATATAATATACAAAATTCTAACTTCTAAGAAGGATATTAAGAGTTTGTTCAACGAATATTTCTCATAACGCATACATGAAAAACTAATTTTCAAACCAAAAATGAGTGAAAAACTGTCTGCCGAAATGCCATACTGCCAGACTAGAACACTGGTCCTTTAGACGAAGGGTAATTATAAGAGTACATAATATCTCTTAAACATGTTTGGCTTTCGTAATTAACTCTTAATATGAGATTGTGCTAGTAGTTATTAACGACTTATAGTGACTTTTGTTGAACATAAAAATATATGGTACATTCTTATGCGTTGAATATGTTTTTAAGGCCGCAAGTACAAGGAGCAATATCTGGACCCATGCTGGGAGAAGCAGCCCATCGTTTGCTAAAGAACACACTCAATATTAAACATGACAACACTACGTCTCCTGGATTCCTCGAACCGCCACACCGGAATTGGCAAACAAACCACCTATTGCAGAGGCCAAGGCAACCATCCGGGTACGGAAGGGGCTTTTATGACGATTCAAATTACGTTAACGGACATCACAATCCTAGAGGACCCAATGTGTATGAGTTGCAACAAGGCAACAGCAGGCAGAATTTTAAGGGTCAAGAAGGGTATTCTTCTTTGTATGAAGAACAACAGTACCACCAGAATCTGAGGAATGGGATGTCGTCTCTGACCATAGATGGGGGTGTTAGAATGAGGACACAGGCGGCTGCGGTGGTCCCTCAGGCTCATAGGATGCCAAATCCCACGGGGCAAGTAGTATCAAGCTCGCGCCACCAATTCGTGCAGAACTTGGCCCCACCTCCATCCCCTCCTCCTACATGGATTGGTAGACCAGTGGTGCCTAGAAGTACGGGCATGCATGAGAAACAAGTGAAGAAGGTTTATCTGGCCAAGAGCCGCGAGCAATGATAGATGGTTGATGATGCGCTCCCCCCCCCCCACAAAAAAAAAAAACCATCACCCCTACCCCAAAGTTTCGTGTAGAATAGGTGAAAGATTAGCCAGGCTTTTTGAACTCTCTTTTAGATTTCAAATACTAAACACCCCCCCCCCCCACCCCACCCCACCCCACCCCTCCCAAATTTCGTGTAGATTAGATGAAAGATTAATCAGGCTCTTTGAACTCTGTTTTAGATTTCAGATACTAACAACCCCCCACCCTCTCTCTTCCCTTCCTAAAACCAGGATGAATAGCAGGATGTTTAGCTCTACATACATGGATTTGTTTTAGGATTTGACCCCAAATGCCATGAAGCTCCTGTCATTTCCAACAAGGTAGATGACCTTACTGAATTTAATGGTGACTGCCAATTAAAGGAGATGCAATTGGGGAGCAAACATTGAAGCCTAGGATTCATACAGGTAGGTGTTGAAGTGTACGACCAAGTGCAGCAACTCTTTTATTTTATAACCTTCAGTCTTTTTTAACTTTGTTGTTAGCCGGGATGGGGGAAATGTAAACTTGTTTGGGGGAAGTAGTAGTATTAGTCAATACACAAAGTTCATTATATATGCTAATGCACTCTTTATTCTTTAGTTTCTTTTCTTTTTCTTTTTTTATTATTATTAAAAGAATTATTATTAAAAGTTAAACAAAGAAAAAACCTTGGGAAATTCTACAATGGTAGAGACGAATGTTATTGCAAAATAAAACTCTTCCCGTGTCACTGAGATGTAAGGTTGTAGATAGCCTTGGCTGTGATTACTTGTGGGGCTACTGTTGCTTTCTTTAGTTATTCTTCTATAGATGACAAATCTTAGCAGTTTTCGCGGATGTGATTGATTTCCAACTACACCTCAAGGTAATTCGCTTGATATGGACTGGATCCTTCGGCCTCAAATTTCATGGCTACATTATTAATAGATGTTTTTAGCGACGAAGATTCTTTGCTAAACTGCCGTCTGTATATGGTGGTCTGCACCATCTTTGCTGTATTTATATCAACATATATTATAGAATATTTTGTCCCTTTTTTAAGATGGGGGATTTTATTTCTATCAACGATATTTTGCGTTATTAAGTTAATCCGCGTTGTCTACTAAATTAATCCACGAATGTAGGTAAACTCACAAAAAATATTATTTATTTAATTTTATAAATATTATTTTATTAATGATTTAATATTAAAAAAATTACTAGATTAATAAGTACATTTACTTTAATTAAATAAATAAAAATATGGGCAATAAGTTTTAAGGACGGATATTCTTTTCTCTATCTATTTAAGGACACAATTTTTATACCAATACTTTAAGGTCTAAAGTTTTGTTTAAAATACGAACTTTTATGGATAAATAATTAAAATTAAATTAATATAGCTATAAAACTAATTTATATTATTGTTATTCCTATAATGTTACTATCATCTAATTGATTATTAAATTAATCTAAACTTTTAAAATCTTGCTAAAAATTAATATCTATAAAATCAAATTCGAAATTTAAATTTAAGCAATCAAATAACTTTTAATAACTTAATTAATTACTAAAATATAGAAAATTAAATAATTCAAAATTTAAATTTCAACAATCAAAAAAAAATTAAACCACCTAATTAATTTGATTTGTAATTAATAAGGGTGATTTTATTTCTATCAGAGAAATTTGTCAGTTTCTCTCTTTTTGAATTTTATTGAGATAATCTGTATTGCCCACTAAGTTTAACCACATTATTGGATAAACTTACAAAAATCAATACTGGCATAATTTTGATAAAATAATTATTCTTTTTAATTCAATTGTAAATTATCCACTAAATTTTTACTTCTATCAACCGTCATATAATATATCAAAAAGTAAACATAAATTGTATAATAGAATGATATTTCTAATATATATAATTTATTGTTAATTACATCTACTTTTCAGACTCGAGATTAGACTATAAGATTATATTATAGTTTATGATTCACATTTGTTTTCAGAATTGAGATTATACAATAATTCACATTAGTCTTGAATAGTAATTAAATAGTAAGTATAGTTTGAAATATTTGTAATACGTCTACAAAATTTAGTTCCTACTTAGAAGTAAATTAAAATTATAACTTTAATTACAAATTTATCATGGCAAACAAGAAAATAAACATATATTATAATTGAATATTCTTTCTTTGACTTGAAAGGATTGAGATTGAAGGAAACAATGTTTGTTGCCTCCGGCCAGTAATTTTTAATTAGTTTCTTAAGTTCTAATTCTGCTTTATTTTTATTTATTTAGAGCCCTCATTGTATAGAAAAAAGAAAAAGAAAATAGTAAACTCATTTATTGAAAAAAATTATTCGTTAGTATTATGATGTAATAATATAATTTAATTCCGCTTAGTTTTGTAGTATTGTATATTTTGGATGAATAATGAATCTATAGTACTTGTATCAATATACCTTTTAACAAATTAAAAAAATATATTATTAAGGAAGTATATTCTAATTAGAAAACTAATTTTAAAAGTAAGGAAGTATATTATAATTAGGAAACTAATTTTAAAAGTATATACATTTGAAAGGATTATTAATTGGTATATATACTTCTCAATTTTTATAAGGAAGTTTTGAGAAGTTTATTTCAATATTAACAGAAATCAATGGTGGATAAACTGCAAAAACCTGTGGATAGAAATAAAATTACCCTTTTAAGATATATTTGTGATTGAACTTGGGAGACGGGGTATTTTTGGTGAAAAGACAAATTAAACCCTGAAATTTGGGTGTAGATTCAATTTCTCCCCTGATGTTTCAAAAAATGCAATATTTTCCTTGAAATTGCTACAGTAGTTCAATTGAGACTCTCGTCCTAATTTCGTTAATAATTTCCGTCCAAATAATTTATACTTAACCCCCTAAAACTTTAAAAGTAACAGTAAACCCCCTTAAGTTATATTTTTTATCTTTTAAATCCACAATTGATATATTTCAATCATCCATATATCGGTCGTTATTTTCCGAACAAATAACTTAAAGATTTACTAAATGACTTTACTAAGCTGGTTCAGAAAGTGAGGTATGAAGACTTTGTGTTATATTTGGCAGAAACATATAATGGATTGACATTTTATTTGCCAGCTTTCATTGACTTTCGTGGAAGAATATATCGCTCAGGCTAAATGCATTGTCTTGCTACCTGACAGTAGCTCAGTCCGTATGTAATAAGCATCCCCCTCTGAGTGCAAGGATGCCTCCTCACCCTATAATTCATGCGAGGGGGTTCTCTTATCAATTGCACCAAGCGCTGGTTCCCTTATCGGATGAAAAATGAGACCTTTATAGCAGGCAAATTCCAAACCTGGTATACTCTCTTTGAGAAGGGGTATGTTGGTTTCTTCAAAATGGAAACGGCGTAAGACTTGGCCAATAAAGAAATGTTAGCAAAGACCGGGGCAGATCTTTCTTGGAAAAACAGAGGATGGAATTCACTAAGGATCTTGAGTTCTAAAGGATGAATATGTTCATGAATGCTCAGCTTTAGCTCGAGAAGATGAATCGGCCAACTAAAGGAACTTTTGGTGCAGGTGAATTCCTAAAACTCTATGTTTATTTCCTTTCGTTGATTATATGATTTATTGATTTTGTTTATTTTTTACATATAAACTATATCTAATTATAGATTGGGAACAATGGTTACAATTAAATAATAAGATTAGGAACTCAATATCTGTACAGTGGATCTCTAGACCAACAAAAATAAAATTATGAAGATCTATTTTACTTTTTTAAACTCAATAAGAAACCAAAAGAATAAATCAGGGTGAAATGGGCTAAACATAAAAAAGAACAACTGAGGTTTAAGATTGTGGAGGGTTATGGACAGTGTGACGAGGTTACATTGGGCTATATATATATATATATCTTATATGGAACTCTATATATATCTTGTGTGGAATTATATATATATGTATGTATATGAGTACGTGTGTTGTAAAGAGAGAAGGGAAGTGGTGATGATGGTGGTAGTGGGGGAGGAGACGGAGGTAATGATGGTAGTGGGGGAGTGAAGGTCACCGGTGGTGGTGGCCAAAGAAGGTAGTGTTTGAGGGGGTGGTCGGAGATGGAGGCCGGAGCTGTTAACAACGGTGATGAATATGAGGTGCTAAAGGCAATTGTTGGGGGCTAGAATTTAGGATTCATTTGGATTAGGGAAGAAGAGGGTAATGAATATTGTGTGTATATATATCAATAGTAGATTTAAAAGTTAAAAAAATATAACTTAAGGGGGTTTAATGTCATTTTTAAAGTTTTAGGGGGTTAAGTATAAATTATTTAGACGGAATTGTTAACGGAATTATGGCGAGGGTCTCAATTGAACTACTGTAGCAATTTCAAAGAATACATTGCATTTTTTGAAATATTATGAGAGAAATTGAATTTACACCCAAACTTCAGGGTTTAATTTGTGTTTTTCCCGGGTATTCTTCGGAGAACTTGAACTCAGAAGAGTCAATGACTTCTTAACCACAACGCCAAATACTATTTTGGAAACCTTATTCCTTTGAAATAATGGTTAAATATGGTTTATGATAAACAAAAATAAAATAAATTAATATTTTGTTTCCATCTATTAAGATTTACATATGAATATCCAACAATCTTATGTACACTTTCCATTACTAATTAAGAGTCTTTAACTTTTGCCATTTTTAATTAAGAACACTAATTTCACGTTAAGCATCAACAAAAAAGAACTTTTATATTGTAACACATGGAAATAAGAAAACATAAATATACAAAAACAAAATTGTGCATAAAAATCTGTCAACATTGTACTAAAAATTGATATCATATTGCATGAACATTAAGGTGATATTTGGTTGATATTTTGAGTTGAGTTTTTAAAATTTGGTGTTTGGTAGAATTTGGAAGTATGTTGAAAAGTGAATTTGGTTTTTGTTTGAGGTTTTTTTCACAAACAAAAAAATAAAATTTTAATTACAATGAATCTTATTTTATAGATCTCGATAAGTAGGTTTCAAATATATTTTTTTTTATCTAATTTTGATTTTTGGATTTAAAGTTAGTGTTTTAAAAGTTTTTTTAGAGAGAGGATGTAAAGTGAAATAAATTTTGAGAAGTGTAAAAGTAAAGTTAATTTTAAGTTGAGTTTTTAAAATTTTAAAAAATAAACACCTACTAAACATACCCGAAATGTCACAAATCATATAGTAGCAAAATAATAAAATATACTCGTTACACAAATGTGATACTATAAGTAAGAAACAAGAGTTGATCAATTTATTTAAAACTTATGAATATGTTAAAGAACACCCATAATGAAGGCCATCTTCATTAATTCTTCACCGCATGTTTCTTCCTATTAAGCCCGCCATCTTCAATGATAATTTTTATTTTTTTATTTTTATTTTATGTGTCAATATTATTTTAGAATATTTTTATACTTGGGGCAATTTTTCTAAAGGTAGAAAAGTATATAAAAATTGGCCTCCAATGATATTTCATTATTTAGGAAGAGAGATAATTAGTAGATTTCATAATGTGTTAAATCATATTAAAAAATTTTTATCACCTATTTTTACATGTAGAAATAAGGATAAAAATTTCCTGATTCACCTTCTCCTTCATATAAAAATGACTAAAAAAACTCATTATAGCATATAGTTTTTTTATTTTCTTTTATATCATAGAAATTAGCCACATGCTAATTAACAATATCTAGATATTTTCTCTCTCTTCTTCTTTATTTTATTATTTTTTTTTCTAAATCATTACAATTATAGACAAAACATTCACTAAGATCGACATCAGAAAATCAAGAACTCACGTAGAATCACATTTTACGACTCCTACCTAAATAACACAATGAATCCGCTCTTTTGATTGGTTACTAATTTTTAGATGTGTGCTTTTTAATTACTTGCTAACCTTAGCAAATTAAAGGCCAAATAGAGTAGGATTTTAACTAAAATAATAGATACAATTTATAATTAGTTCTTAACCAAATATACTAAACAGAGTAGGATTTTGAATTGTATTTAAATGTGATAGAAAAAGGGAATTTGAAGACTAGGCTCCGTTTAATTGCAAAGATGGAAAAGGAAAATAAATTTAGCTAGTTTGTGTGAAAAGATAGAAAATAAGGTGAGAGATGTTACTCATTTATGAGTATATATTCTCCATCCTTCAATGTTTTTGGTGGAAAATTGTTACTTACCACCAAGTAAAGAAAATTTCTTCATGGAAAAACTTAAAAGTCAAGAGGATATCACCTCTATCGCTCAACTTATTTTCCATCTTTTTACCAAAACGAACTTAATTTATTTTTCTTTTCCACCTTGCAATCAAACCAAACGGAGCCTACATGATTCTTTTAATAGTTGGATTAAACAAAATAGAATGCAATTTATAATTAGTTCTTAACCAAAATACTAAATAGAGTAGAATTTTGAGTTGTATTTAAATGTTACAGAAAAAGGTAATGCTAATATAAATTGAAGACTACGTGATTATTTTAATAGTTAGATTTAACAAATTGTAACCAAAAGAGTAGGATTAGACTAAAAGATACTACATTTAATTTAATAATTAGTATAAAATAAATATTTTTAACCAATTGATAAAGTGCAAAATATTTTTATTGTAAATCAACCAAAATAATTCACACTTTTTTAATTATATAGATATAGATTATGTATTATACCATTTGGCGAAAGCATTTTTCTCAAAAGATTGGTTTGTTTTTGGGCTTTTTTGATCAGCATAAAATTCAGAAAGTCGGAAAAAGGAAACAAATGAAAACTAGTCTACTGTTATCACAATTCAGTGTAATCTCAATATTCACAAAACTTAAAACTAGCAAGTAAATAAATTCGAAAGGTGAATAAATTTAGAAAAGAGAAAAGAAATGAAGTGTGGGATCATGCCATAAACTTACTTGTTAGTAGAGCATTGAAGGTAATGCCAAAATCTTGTATGATAAGTAATATAAAGATATACCAAGTTTTGTATTTCTCATTATTTTAAACATAAAAGTATACTTTAAATAGAGAAGAGATGTTTGGCTGACCACCAAACAGACTAGTGTCTATCTAACATACGCAAAACAAAAATGGATAACAAATATCCGGTTGATGATTTGTGTCCTACATAGACATCAATTGTCCGCATGATAATTTATTTGTACTTTAATTTATATTCGCCAAATATATAATATAATGCTATATGATCGATTATTGATTTTAAAATTGCTTAGTGGTAAAAGCGTTCACCCGTATTCTCAACTGTCTATCATTTGGGAGTCTCTATTTTTGTATAAGGTGTATACATGTGTCAATATACTATGTGTGAGTCGGATTTGTTGGATCTGGAGCGTGTTAGGTCTTTAAATTCGAAACCCAGCTTAAGTTCAAATTCACGTAGATTAGGTCAACACGTAGATTATGCCAATTTTGACCTAACAGAATCGTAGTATTATACTATTATGTGCCTTTGTAAAAGCTATGTAATAACATATGAATATATAATTACGTACCAAGTAGGAAAGTCGGATTTAAGTTTTCAAGATCAAACCCACAGTTCAAATCAAGTTTGATTTCCCTTTACTTTTAATTTGTAAATAATGTCATTTGGATATTGAGAGTTCTTATTTTTGTATAAGGCGTATACATGTGTCAATATACTATTCATTGGAGAAGTGAGGTTAAAAATATAAAATAATAACAATAAATCTATGCAAACACATGGTTATTTGACACAATTTCTTGACACCATGATATGGCATATCAGTCCCACTCAAACTCAACTTATATTACTATATTTTTATAATTTATAAAATACTTACTAAATTTTCTAAATTTTTTTAGATAAAAATACCGAAATAGAAAGTCATGAGATTGATTTATAAATTTATGTGATTTTAAAATTTTGTGAAAAGAACTACAACCTTATAAGATTATAAAATTTGTTAACTTCAAAATACAAACAAGATATAGGGTGAGTAATTATAAAAGGGCATTTATGTCAACAACAGTAAATTTGAACACCAATTAGAGGAGTTCACTAATGAACCACGAATATAATTAAATATAAAGTGCAAAATCAAAATTATTTCTTTTACTAGCTGTTGACGGAGCAGGAAAAAAGGGGGCAAACTAACGAAGACTAAAAAATGGGGGACTAAGTCTGATTTTAATATTATTTTGGGACCCAAAGTCAAGAAACTCTACTACTAATATCGAACCATAATCATAATAATAACAATAATAAAGATTGTGCCTTATTATTACTAGATGTGAAATTAAAGAAGAAGAAAAAAAAACCACAAGATTGTCACTTCTTCTTTCCCTTGCCAGCTTCTGCAGCTTTAACCTGCACATGGTGACCATAACATTTAAAAGATGAGGAGGAGGGGGGGTTGGTTTATGGAAGCTAAAGATCGTTGAAATGATTGATTTTTAAGTAGACTTTTAATTTAAAACGCATTGAGTAACATATATGATACTACCATACCTTCTTTACGCCGCGGATCTTTTTGGCTCTGTTCTTCCTCTCCTTTAGTTGTTTCCTCGACTTCTCTACCTTCTTATCAAGTCCCATCTGCCACATGCAATAATCATACACAAGTTTAAACATCTATGAAATGATGTCTCTCCACACGTGTTGGGATGAGTGCATGTGTGCGCGCGTGCACGGTTAGAGAGACCCCTGCTTGCAATGGCGGAGCCAGGAATAAATTTCAGGGGGGTCAAATTTTTTTTAAGCCAAATCAAACTCAATAATTATGTTTAGAAGCCAATTTTTGACTAAAATACTTCTCCATTTTGTTTTGTTATTTCAGAAAAGTTAAGAATAATATACTAAAATTAATTATATATTTTGAAATATCTTTATCCACTCAATATTCAACCTAATTACTACTGACAAAAAAAAAAATAGAAGCTGTGTTTTAAGGAAAAAAAAAAGCAGCAAAACTTTGATAAAAAATAAAGGGTAGACAGAGAGCTCCTAAATGAAAACTTAAATTTCTATTACAAACTCTCACCTTTTAAGTTGCACACTCAATTGCACAATGCACCCCCGCCACGGATAAACAGCTGCGTTAGCTATTCTAATAAATAATACATCTTCGCCTCTCTGAACTTAGCCGCCTCACCCAAAACCACCATACATTTTCACAATGGCCCCTACATTTTCACTGCTCGCACACTAACCCCTATACTATCTTTTTTTTTTTAAGTCCAGGTGGGGCCATGGCCCCACCTCGCCCTAAGGTCGCTCCGCCCCTGCCTGCTTGAACTTAATTTGAAAAAACAAAGGAAAAAAAATTATGCCCCGCAAAAAAGGAGCAAATAATTGATGATAGACGCAATCCTAAAATCATCTAGTTAAAAGGTGAGAGACTATCCCAACCAAAAGGAATAACAAGATTCATCGATAGAAAATGAATAGAGGAATATGAAAAATGAACTTTACCCTGACGAGCCTATATTTTGGTTCATACTTCTTTGCGTTCTCGACAGAATCGTAAATCAAACCAAATCCAGTTGACTTGCCGCCTCCAAAATGAGTGCGAAACTTGAACACAAAAATAGTATTTGGATCCTTCACATCATACATTATAGCCAGCTTCTCCCTCAACTCCGCCTTTAATTTGGAACAAATTCAAGAAAATGAAAATTCCACAAAAACCCGGCCTTGATGTCAATCCCATTTTTTGGACACACAAATACTCAAATACAAAAATATTCCCACTATCATTCAACCGTCTATCTACCAAGGTGTAAATTAAAAAAAAAAAAAAGTTTTCAATTAACTTCGCCCTGAATATTTACCCTTGATAGTTAAATGGTCGAATACTTGTATGATTTATTTATCACGCGATTATTTAGTTGTTCAAAAATTGGTAAATGACATCATATCAATTCTTAGGAGTAAGATTGTGTAGCATTAAATTTCGAGGAGAAAAATGAAAATCACCTTGGAAACATTGGGTCTTCCTGGATGAAGAACATCAATTACCTGATCAAGACAGAAAGAGTTTACAGTAACAATGAGAAACAAAATGCAACTAGACCCAGTTGATTAATTTACTTCACATGGGTAATTGAATAACAATTAAAATAGTTCAAATCATTTTCCCTCGTTCAGTGGTACAATACAATGTAACCTCAAATCTCTAGCTTATATTGTACAATGGGTTAATTTTTACGCAAGAAGCATACTTCTGCACAACCACTTGAGAAGTTCTTATTCAATAATAAACGTACCAAATTTAGCAATTGTAAACAAGTTTTATTTCTTAACATGCAATTGCTTACATTGATTGCTGTATCTTTGAAAATTAATAAAAGTTAGACATGAACATTTTTAATTTGGAACACGGACAGAGGATATGGTAAAATGAATAAATAAATTAACAAGTTTTTAACATGATCGATCTGCCTGCATCCAATTTTGTGTCAATTTCGTTTTGTTTGTCATTTATCCACATCTGCTTAAATTTATAATTCATGTTTTTCCAAATCAAAATTTAATTCGATAAATAGAAAACATATATAATGAATGAAAGTGGAAACATACAAATTGCTTTCGAGAGAGAAGCCTGTTGGTCATGAATTTTCTGGTCCTTATGGTAATTGCCATTGTATTTCGTGAGCTGAAGAGAGAGATTAATAATTACGGGAATTGAAGAAGAGAGAATTAATTAATTAATTAATTAATGGGGATAATACGAAGAAACCCCGGAATGGATTTTATTTATGATAAATGCTTAGGTTTATACGCATGAATAGAGAGTGAAAGAAATACTACTCATCAGTCAACTGAACTTTGGGAGCATTTTTAGGATTGGAGGTTAACAAACTCTATCTACAGCCTACGGGGTTTATTTTGAGTTTCCAGGTTTTACTGAACTAAATTTAATTAGATATATTTGAAAAGATCAAACAAGATATTATCCATCAATTTTAATTAAATAGGTATAGGTCAAGTCTTTTCGGCCGTTATTTTTACTGTGGCATAAGCAATGTTACCAATAAGCAAGTAATATGGCTATCCACCGTTGCATTACTTACTATTTTTTTAAGTTCTTCTCTTTATGTAAGCACAAGTATCATGTGCATAGAAATCTAATATAATAGTAAATTATAGAGAAAATAAAGAATTTTTTCTACTTTGAGAAGAATAAAAATTTAAAAGTTCAAATAATCTATATATATATATATATATATATATGTTATATATAAAAGTACGAATAACTTTCAAAAAAGATAAATAAGCCCCTTGATTTTAAACACAAGATTTTAAAATTTACATTTTAAAAAATATAACTCCAAAAATTTTATAATAGTATTAGTATTCTAAATAAATCTAAACTCTATTTTATTTGGCTAAACTAATTAAACAAGTTAGTGTTGAATTATATGTTTTATATAAGACTTCTATGATTTTAAATACAAGATTCTAAGATTTAAATTAAACAAAACAATATAACTCCATATATTTTTATATTAGTATTAGTATTTCAAATAAATTTAAACTCTCTTTTAATAGGATAAAATAATTAAACAAGTTATTTGTTTAAACTCTACTCTACTTTTGCATTTAACATGTATTGTATAAGACTTCATTTGACTGAACATGATACTGTTAAGTAGCATACCACGGTTATATTTGGCTTTGGCAAAATATTATGTTAATAGAATTTATAAATTGTTTACTTTCTGCGACAAGAATTTTGTAGTTAATTTTAAAACAAGAATTGTGATGCATGAATTTGAATAGCGCTACCGGTCTTTTGGTAGAAACTTTGGGGCTTGAAACTTCCTCGAAAAATATGTGCATATCATCCCAGCAAATTTGAATTTTCGTATGCATGGCGTTCCTGTAATTCCTTGGATTGATCGTTGCGAGCATAGTATCGAGGACATGGTGCACGCTCTCTGCTTTTGTGAAACGCCGATTAGGGAGTGCTGTGTAAAAGCTCTTTGAGTCAACCAGTTTTGGATAGCTTGCTTTGAAGAATCAGTACGTTATAGACATTGCTGCATGCATTTTTAATGTCTAGGGACAAAGGTATGAATGGCAGAAACCAAGGGAAATTTGAATGCAAGGTCAAGAGCCCGGATGTGATTTTAGTGCAAGCATTGAGTTACTTGAATGCGCGCATTTGATGAGGCTATTCGATCTTACATGAGAACAACATCTAGAAATGATGAATGCATAGAGCTGAGATCCCCATAGCATGTGCAAAATTAAGTGGATTCGTCTGTCTCCAATGGTGCATATTGTCCATGAGATTGTTTTTTAAAATATTTATTCAAAAAATAATAAGTTATATATTAAATGCAGATATTGTTTGGTAGCTAGGTCCCCCCGATGACCACTTTTTAACAATATAATTTTATGCAAATCAGTCGAAACTTTGTGGGAGTTAAAACTTTATGCCACATTAGATTCCATTTTAGTGCATGTGTAATACCTCGTAAATAATTACGTGTAGTGTTTTCCTTTTCCTGCTGATGTATACATGCACGAGTCGCAGTTAAACATGCCCTAAGATACCTTTCTGTTATTCCAATTGAGTAACTAGTTGTGCGAGCTGTATTGGAATTCAATGGATGAATTGAACATCGATTACACAAGGTTTGTGCTTTTTTGTCTCTAGCTTAATAAACTATAGCTAACCTTTTTCGAATTCTGATGAGTCAAGCTTCCATATTTTTCAAACTGACACAACTTCAAACGAATAAGGTGTATTGTCACTTGTTATTGTAGTTAAGAGGAACATACTTAGATCTTCCTTTATATATATATAAACTCAGCATAGTATGGATGAAACAAAGGGAGGGGTGGGGGTGAAAAGATGCCCAAAGGAACCACATATTAATTTACTTTTGAGTTTTTGTGCCTCTCATTACTAAAACTCAAATTAAATGTGTAAGATTACTAATTTATTGATTCAGAAAAGCGCAGAAGCTTGAATCAAACGAGTACGAAATGTAAAACAAAAACAAAGTCTCAACATCAATCTAGAACCTAAAATACAACCCAAAACCACAATCGCGAAGATCAACCTATTAGCAAGAGCCAATTCAGACGTGGTACCAGCATTTAGTAGATCCAATCTCACCAGCTTAGAAAAACAAATGCGTATAAGTTTCTCCAGTTTCTATGTGAAGAAAATCACTTGCCATGTTTTAGTGGCGTATTCACAAACTTCCAAGATACGTGCAGAGATTCTTCAATATTTCTAGTCCCTGCTACCTCGTTGATAGGAACCGCATCTAAAATCTCTTTCATATCATCTTTGGCGAGTTTGACTCTCAATGCACTAAAATTTTCATCGAGGTTTTTAATCTTGGTTGTTCCTATAGTATACAAAAAGCCGAGAAAAAGTCAATGGCTAAATAATTAAAAGTAGCAACTTATACTTCCATGCAAATAGAGCAATGCCTCCTCAAGACACTATTATGATCAATAAAATCAAAACTTGCAATATGATTATGAATTTATGATACTAGGATTTGGGTAAATTATAAGAAAAAATGTACAACATCATTTAGGAAACATTTATTAGCAAAAGAATATTTATTTTTTGTTTAACTCACCAGGAATAGGTACAACATCATCCCCTTGATGAAGAACCCAAGCAAGAGCAAGTTGAGCAGTACTACATCCATGCTTCTCGGCCAATGCTTCTATTCGATTGAACATCACCTTGTTTTTCTCGAAGTTTTGTCCCATAAACCTAGGAAACGATGCCTGACGGAAAACAAGGGTCGATTAGGATGAAGTTAATTTGGGTATAAGGCTATAAGCTCAATCAATGAAAGTACTTATACAGTTCCGTACCAACGCACTATTTGCAGGCAAACTTTCTTTAACTGCTTTGCCTGCGAAAAATCCCCGACCAATAGGACTGTAAGGAACTATCCCAATTCCAAGCTCCCTTATCATCAAGACATAATTTAGTGACAATAAGAACAATAATAATCAGATAAAATAATAATTAAATAAAAGTATGTTTTTATTAGAGGAGAGAACAAACAATTGGAAGCTTTTGCCATGGAAACTCCAAGGAAAGTGGGATCTCATAAGGATTAAAGGGAAGTTTTCCCACATGCCAAACAAGATATCTTCCTTAATTTAACTAGACAGTCAAACTAGTCCACAATCTCAAGAATATATTGATCAGTAACTCTTGGGAGACACACTCTTCCGACATGTATTAAGGACACAGTGATGTGTTACCTGTGCACTGGTAAACCTTACACTTTATGTGAGATTTTACTCACGATGGACCTATTCTATTGACCAATGTATTGACGACACATCACTATGTTTCCTGAATATTGCATCGGCTTGTGTTGTCGTATAAGTACTCATATAGATGCATCCATTGTAACAATGTCATGGTATCAAATTATGAATAAAAGTTAAGTAAACAAAACTTCTTCCATTGAGGAGAGTGTAAAGCACAATTTCCAAGAGAGGAAAAAAATACGAATATATGATACCATGTTGCTGTTACAATAGCTACACTCAATATATTCATGGTCAAGCTCAGCTTAAAGATTCTTTTATCAAAAACTCAAGCTGTGTGTAAAGATATTATTAAGGAAAAAAAGGAAGAAAAGTGATCGAAGAAACCTGCAAAGGGGGATAATATCTTCCTCAATGTCACGGGTCCAAAGGGAATACTCCATTTGTAAAGCAGTGATAGGATGAACTGCATGGGCCCTCCTTATGGTGTCGGGGCTTGCCTCGGATAGGCCGATGTACTTTACTTTACCCTCTTCCACCAATTTCTTAAGCTCTCCCATCTACCCAATGATATATATCAACTTAAATGACATGTTGAAAGTTTAAATGATGTGTCGGAAAGTGGTCAGTGTTTTAACTTGGGAATGGACTAGATCCCTTTTTGATAGGATAAAAGGATGAGTTTTATAAGAGGGAGTCCTTCTTTAGTTAAAAGAGGGCGTCCACTAATTTTCATTAAAAAAAAACTTGACCATTTATCACCTCAAAAGAGGGAGTCCTTCATTCAGTTATAAATAAGGATGCCCTTCGGACAGACGGTCCATATGTGTGTGTATAAGTATACTTACAGTGTCCTCGATAGGTACAGTTGTGTCAATTCTATGTACATAGAAGAGATCAATGTAATGCACATCAAGGCGCTTTAGGCTACCCTCGCAGCAAGAGCGGACATATTCGGGGGTACCCTTGATTGTCATTTTAGTTGGTTCCAGTTTGGCAATCCCAAATTTTGTGGCCAGCTGAATCTTTTCTCGAGGCAAATGTTTCAGCGCCTACAAGACAATACATAAGGATTCACCACGTCAAAACAGACTTCTCAATTCCCATAGCTAACAAGAAGGTTTTTAACTCAAGTTTCTTTTTTTATAATATCCATGGCAAATGTGGTGTCTTTAATTTTTGATTTTTTTTTCTTTTTTATTTTAAGGAAGGGACAAGCTTTTTAAAATGCTTATAAAAAGCTAGTTTTCATTTCAGGCAAGGTTAGGGTTCAAAGTCCCTTTGTTACAAGCTGAAGCAAAAGAAGGCGGAGGCCGGAGGGGAATGGAACCCACATTCTCCCAAACACAAAATGTATTTAACTTATGATATAGAAAGTTAATGTCGTGAATTGATGTTACATTGTAACAGAAACAATCAGTCTTTGTCCCAAAAGGGAAATGAAACTCTTAATTTGAGGCATCCAAAAGAAAAGTGGGAATCGAATAGAAAATAAAACATATCGAGGTGCCCACAAAGGTTTTAGTAGCTTAAGCCAAAGGCACACGAGCTAGAGTTATTTTCATTTTCGGAGGTTGCCTAAAATTGGGACTTCTTTCCTTTTTGGGATGCTCCAACAATAATGTTTTATCCCAAATATATCAACAATGGGCTTCTGGACATTTCTAGATTCTGACTTAATGAAAATGAATTTGTGGCCGAATCAAAATGAATTCAACCAACAAAGACAATCATTGCTACTCTTAAACAACTTCGCTAGTACGCTCAAGAAAGGGAACATTGAGTTGACAACATAAATCATTAGATACGTACTTGAGGGATATACACATAAGTACACACAATTACCTTGCCAACCAATATCTCATTGGCGTGGTTGAGACCATAAATATCAGAAGTATCCAAGAATGTGATTCCTCTGTTGAAGCATTCTTTGATTATTTGAATCCCATCCTCCTCTGCCACTGGAGAATTGTAGTGTCCACTAAGACCCATACATCCAAATCCCAATTTTGAGACCTGTTACAACAAAAGCACCCATAATTTTTAGAAACTTCATTACTATTTATTCATTTACTTGCTTAAGATTGAAGCTCTATACCGCAGAAGAAGAAGAAGAAGAAGAAGAAGTAACTCAATAATATTATGTTGACAGACAAAGAGCACACTAAAAGTTATTACACAAATAACTGGTCGAGATTAGTCATCAGTTAAATGATCACAACTACTTTTGGCAGGCCAGTTCATGATGCATTTTGTGTACTATCGTTTTGTTTTATGCATTATGCGTGAAACTGTGTCACAAATATCACCGTAAAAGAATGAAAGATATCGGGTAAGAATAAGTGATTTCAAAAGGGTTTCAAATTAAATGAAAATTATTAATGGGTCGCCAATATCACCGAGTAATTTTCTGTAAAAGCAATAGCAAATTTGAAGCCGCAAAACAGATATGGGCTGTCATTTTTCCCAAGAAAAATGAAAAAAAATGAACCTAGAAATGCTGTCTAATTATTTAAAAACTTCACTCACGGCTCATTAAATTCCTGATTATAAAGAAAGAAAGAAGAGTAATTGATGGAAGTAAAAAATAAGGGGTATATTGAATTCACCTCAAGTCCCTGGTTTCCAAGTTTAACTCTGGGATTATGAATGTCGTGCACTTGAGCCATTTGTTGTATTGAAAAATTGTAGTTGATTTAATTTATTATATTATTATAAGCACTTGCAAATCACAGTACAATACTAGAATTGAATGCTATATATAGAAGATCTGAGAAGAGAAGTTAGATCAGCGATGACTTCATGAATGTTGTACCTAATAATTACTGTACAAAAAATGACTTCATCAGTGAAGTGGCGGGAGGAGAGAGGAGACTGAAAGGAAGTGGGCTGACGCCAAGGCTTACCGCAAGTGGCGGCCTCGTCCAAAAATTCGTTTTTCCTTTTTTCACATGTTATTCGTTTTTGTCCGCATGTAAATCTTGTTATTGTATATTTCACTTGGGACTCGTTTGGTTCAAGTTTTTGAGGATTTCTGGAATCTTAAATTTTATTTTATGAGAATTATTTTGTTTGGTTGGAGTTTTTAGGCAATTTAGGATTCCCAATTTGAGAAATCCTTTTTTTTTGTCCAAAAACTGTTTTTTTTCCCAGAAAATGCAAAAAAATATTTTTTTCCAGAAAATGAAAAAAATAAATTCAAGAAAATGAAAAAAATTATTTTTTCCCAAAAAATGGAAAAAAATGTTTTTTTCCCAGAAAGTGAAAATATTTTTTTTTCCAGAAAATGAAAAAAATCCCAGAAAATTAAAAATATTATTTTTTCCCCGGAAAGTGAAAAAAACTATTTTTTTCCAGAAAGTGAAAAAAAATATTTTTTTCCCAAAAAATGAAATAATTTATTTTTCCCCAGAAAATGAAAAAAAATATTTTTTTCCCAAAAAATGAAATAATTTATTTTTCCCCAGAAAATTAAAAAAAAAATTGCCAAGTTCATTCCTAAAACTCCAACCAAACGAGCATTAATGGAATCCAATAAAGGATGCCAGGAATAAAGGTTTCCTGGCATCTAGAATGCCAATTCCATTCTTAAAGCTCGAATCAAACAAGCCCTTAATGCATTTCGATAACAATATGTGATACAAATATTTAGTAAATAAGGAAGTGCGAAAAAATGGGTGGAACTTAAAAGCCAAATTAAAACAGTTAGACCTACCGAAAGAGAACTGACCCGATCATATGATTTGATTTCATTAACTTTACACCTAAAACTAAAATGTCGGTTTAGTTCTTAATTTTACCGTACGGTTTGGTTCCTATCGGTAATAGTAGCATTACCCATCCAACTAGTACAACTCATCCCAATTAATATTCATATTTTTTTTGTTTGGCTATTAGATTAGATGATCCACAATAAAACTTACTAGCTCAAACAACAATTAAGAATTTGACTAGTGCTTAAATTAAGGAATTCATATTTATATATATTTGAAGCTTTTGTATTACTTCGCACATATTTGAATGATTAAAATCAAACATTCTTCTCTTTAGTAATTCTACTTCTCTCAGACTAGTCGGGAAGGTGAAGGTTAGTATTAGAACTTGGGTTTGAGTTGAGATTTTTTTGTTCATGTCTTATTTGAAGTTGGAATATTGTTTTGTAATTATAGCAAAGAAAAATATATTGGGAAAACCTTTAAGAGCTTACAAGAAGAAATATTTAAGGCTTCAAAATCGACGCTTTTCTAGCATGAATTGAGAAAGAAAAAAATAAAGAGTTCCCTATGGACTGATAAATATGAAATTTTAATTCTATCTTTTGATATCTTTTATAATTATTTTTGGAGGAGTTTTATACATCGTTTCTTAGCAATGCACCTTCATGATTAAAAGTATGTTTACACGTAAAAAGGAAGAAAACTTAGGAAGATAGCAAGTGCTTTCCCGAAAATTCAAACTTATGGAAAATGTCTTAAAGCCGACCTTAACGGAATTTTAGGTTTGTAGCAGTTCCAAAATCAAGGTCGGCCATATGCATAGGCGAGCCATGCCACTTAGGGCCCCAAATTTTTTTGGGATCTTTTATGTATAAATACATATTAGTTTTCTTAATTAAAAGTATTTGACGGTCAGTATGAGTACTAACTAAAGCATTGATCCAACATAAGTTTTTTAATTGGGGAACTCTTTAGAGGCATTGGTCATAAGCTCGAACCCCGACAGTGAATGCGTTTAAGTCTCTTAAATGTTTGAAACCCTATCTTGCCTTTGATTATTTTCTTTTAAATTATAAAACTTAAATATTTCTTTTAGTTTCTATTGCGACTGAATTCCATATAGTTTGTCTTCATTTTTTTTTTGTTGAATAAAAGTATAAAACTATATATATTAGTTTTTATTTAAACTATATTCTATTTGAGTAACAAATTGTAATTACTATTTTTATAATTTTTCAAATATTTAAGCATATCTTTATTTTCTTTTAAATATTGCTTAAGCGTACCTAACCACTAATTAGTTCTTTTAAATGCATGCTTAAGGTGGTGTTTGTTTTTACCACTTAATGCTGAATGGAAGTCTATTTAGCATTAAGAAGTATAATTGGTGTTTGTTTTTATCACTTAATGCTGAATGGAAGTCTATTTAGCATTAAGAAGTATAATTGGTGCTTGTTTTCTTGCCTCTTGCCCTTGTTTGGTTAGTATTTTAAAATCTAGTTTTTAAACTTTCTACCAAAAAGCAACTTTACTTTCACACTTTTCAAAATTTACTTCACTTTATTTTCTCTCTCATAAAATTTTTAAAACACCATAACTTTAAATCCAAAAATTAGAATTGGATAAAAAAAATATATTTGAAACCTACTCATTGAGATCTGTAAAATAAGATCCATTGTAACCATTTTTTGAGTTTTTTTTGTGAATTTTTTTGAATTGGTTGAAAAAAATTCCCACAAAAACTAAATTCATTTTTCAACCTATTTGCACACTTCTCATTAACTTCACTCAAAAACTCAACTTCAAATATTAACCAAACAACAGGGGGCTGTAATGCTAAATTGGATTAAAATTTAGCATTAAGAAGCAATTCATGTGCTGAATGCTTAATTTAAATTTAATGAATTTTTATTCCATCAATACACATATTCTTTTGAGCCATTAAATAGATTTATAAAACACTAATAAGGGGTAAAATTATAACATGCCATGTATTCAACATTCAAAATTAATTAAAACGAAACACATTTTTTAAAAGTTTTATTCAGCATTAAGTATTCATAATTCAACATCTAGTATTCAGCATTCAAAAGCTAAAAAAACAAACAACCCCTAAGTCTTAGTATCCAACCACTAATTAAAATAAACCTACAAGGTTACAACAATCGTCCGTATTCACAACACACAACACTCTCTCTAATTTCTCTTTATATTGAGTTGATTTGAATTTATTTTTATTTATTTTTTTTGTAAAATAAAGCTCAACCTTTTAGTTTTTTTATTGACTAAATTATTTATTAACTTTGTTTAACGAGATTTTCAGTTAATTCTTTTTTTGGTTTTTCTTTTCGAAGTTTTCGTACTATTTAATAAATCTCTTTCTCTAAATTCTTAATGTATTTTAGTTATCTGGCTCATGGTAATTTTCTTTATTGTAAGTTTATTGGTGTATTTTACATGACCATAAAAAAATACAAAATATTCCTGAATTTTGTTTCAGCTTAAAACTCAAGACCGGTCTTGTCCAAAATGTTCTTAATTTCTTTTTCTTTTTTCCAAAACTATCCTCCTTTGGTATGTCCTTCAAATTTATTTCCCTCTTTAAGCTGTAGTTTTAATTTGCTGCTTATCCTCGGATTTTGCATTTGCAGGATCAAAATAGGCTAATAAAATTTGAAAAAATAGTTGAAGGGTCGTAAAAAATACTTCATAAATGGTGCCAGCCCTTAACTGATGAAAATCGACCAACCAAACTCACCAAAGGTTGATTTTAGCCTCTCTCTCTACATGTTCGGTTCGATTGGCATACTATACAAAATTAAAATAGTCGGTTTGAACGAAATTCATGTGCAAAGCCGAACCAAATCGAATTATGAATACCCTTATGTATTATAAATTTAACCAAATAAATTTCTAGGCAAAATCGAACCGTAAATATTCTTATGTATTATAAATTTAACCAAACAAGCTTTCATGAGAAAAAAATAAAAGATAAATCGTAATTTTACTTAAACAGCAGGGCCGGAGCCATGTGGGGACCAGGAGGGGCCATGGCCCCATCTGAATTTTTTATAAATTTTTACCGAGTATACGGAGTTTTGTGCAGCAGTATAAAAGTTAGGGGGCGTTTGTGCAATTTAAAAAGTTCAGTGGATTAAGGGCCTTCGTGTACCTTGTTGAATAAGTAGGGGGCGGGTTTTGTAATTAAGTGCAAGTCAGGTGCTCTATCAATGGTTGGAGCAATAATTAGTATTTTTATATTAATATTATTATTCTAAATAAATTCAAGCTTCACTTTATTGGCTAAAATAATTAAATAATTTAGAGTTTGTGTTGAATTAAGTGTTTTATATAAAACTTATATATAACTTCATAACAAATTTTCTATTTAATAGATCGTATTAAAATTACAAAACTTTTAGCATGAATTAGAATTTTGTTCCAAAACTCAGCATAAAGATATGAATATTAAACTCTATTTTTATTGATTGCTTTTAACATTATAATAAATCAAATTTATATTAATTTACAAATTCTAAATATATATATATATGATTAAGAGTGGTTTGGCCACCTATGCACTAAAAAATTCAAGGCGACAAATTTATATGATTTTCTTATAATTATTAATTGAATTTTACACTTTATACTATGTTTTGTTTATAAGTTATTATTTTTATTTCATACTAATTATTTAATTCTTAGTATATACATATTCATTAATGGACTTAATAACATTTATCAAGCACTAAAATCACGTACAATGCATATGCAGAAAAACTAGTATATATATAAGTACAAAGTAAAAAAAATTACAAAATTAAATATAAATCGAACGTGCACGGGGTGAAAACTCTCATTCCCAAAGCCAACTAATTTTAAAATAAAATCTCCGACCTAAATATGCCCTCGATTAGTTGTCCCCATATCCGCCCCAAACAGGTCAAGAACCTGAGGGTACTTGAACTCACGTGTATTTTTGCCATCCCTATCTAGAAATGATCACTACATAGAAGCATCTCCAACTATGCATGTTGTCTATGAATTTTTCAAAAAAATATTCATTAAAGAAAATAATAATAAGTTATATATAAAATATGGATATTATTTAGTAGGTCTCAATAATCACCTTTTAACAGTATAATTATTTAGAGTAATGGAATGGTATGTACTTTCCACTATAGGTTATGATTGGTATTTATCTAAATTAACACATCTTTAAGATTCGAATCGGTGATTTAACATTTTAATGATGTTTACATGATGTTAAAAAGACTAGCTGTTTAATTTGAGATTTTTCTTCAAAACTGAAACTATTTATTTTGCTTTTTTAAGTAATATAGAATATTTATTATAATGTGTGCATGCATACCATAATAAGTTGCACCATATCACTATTTACCACAAATTAGTAAGAACATCAATTGCTCATCATATTAATCATCATATAGTTAATATAACAATATTAGATGAACCATCGCCTTTAAATAAAATAAAAATATACAAATTTAAAAAGGTACCTACCATAGCCTATAGTAAAAAGTACCTACCATTGTATTGTTCTAATTATTCATGTAGTTATACTAGACTAATTTATCGTGTATTCGTGTTCACATAAATATAGTATAACTATATTGATAATTATACTTTTAGTTATCTTCAATTTTTTCCCCCTAAATTAGTGAGAAAATAAAGAATATTAAGTACACATATCGACATTTTTTATATTTTGTAAGAATTCTTTTAAAAAAGTTGTCACCACTTTAACTATTGAAATTTATGTCCCCATTTCCACTTTGAGAAGAATAAAAATTTAGAAAGTACAAATAACATAATATAAAAAAACTTTTTGGAAAAACATGGAGCTACATCTATTATTAAAATAATTATTTTCGTTTGACTGAACAAGTTAGTGTTAAGTACCATACCACAGTTATATTTAGCTTTAGCAAAATATTATGTTTATAGAATTTATAAATTGTTTACTTTTTTGTAACAAGAATTTTATAATTAATTTAAAAACTAGAATTTTGATGCATGAATTTGAATAGCGCCACCGGTCTCTTGGAGGAAACTTTGGGGCTTGAAACTTCATGTCATCCCCACAAATTTGAATCTGCATAAGCATGGCGTTCCTGCAATTCTTGGTGTGATCTTTGCGAGCATGGTACGTATTGAGGATACGGCGCACGGGCTCTGCTTTTGTGAAACTCTGAGTTGCGAGTGATGCAAAAGCACTTTGAGTCGCTTTGAAGAATTGGTACTCTAGTAATATCGCTGCATTTAAGTGTATTTTTGTCTTTTCAATTTCTGCTGATGTATACACGAGTCGCAGTTAAGCATGCCCTATTATACCTTTCTGTTATTTCAATTGTGTAACTAGTTGTGCAAGCTGTACTGGAATTCAATGGATTAATTGAACATTGATTACACAAGGTTTGTGCTTTTTTGTCTCTAACTTAACTAACCTTTTTCAAATTTTGATGAGTCAAGCTTCCATATTTTTCAAACTCGCACATCTTCAAACGAATTGAGTGTATTGTCATTTGTTATTGTAGTTAAAAGGAACAGACTTAGATCTTCTTTTATATATATATAAACTCAATGTAGTATGGATGAAACAAAGGGGAAAAAAAAAAGATGCCCAAAGGAACCACGCATTAATTTAGTTTGAGTTTTGCGCCTCTCATTGCTAAAACTCAAATTACATGTGTAAGATTACTAATTTATTGATTCGGAAAAGCAAAGAAGCTCGAAACAAACGAGTAGTAAATGTAAAACAAAACAACCCAACATCAATCTATAACTTAAAATACAACCCAAAACCACAATCGCGAAGATCAACCTGTTAACAAGAGCCAATTCAGATGCAGCACCAGCATTTAGCAGTTCCAAGCTCACCAGCTTAGAAAAATATATGCATATAAGTTTCTCCTGTTTCTATGCGAAGGAAATCACTTGCTATGTTTTGGTGGCGTATTTGCAAACCTCCAAGATACACGCAGAGATTTTTCAGTATTTCTAGTCCCTGCTACCTCGTTGACAGGAAACACATCTAAAATCTCTTTCATATCGTCTTTGGTGAGCTTAACTCTCAACGAACTAAAATTTTCATCGAGGTTTTTAATCTTGGTCGTTCCTATAGTATACAAAAAGCCGATAAAAAAGTTAATGGCTAAATAACCAAAAGTAGCAACATACTTCCATGCAAATAGAGCAATGCCTCCTCAAGACTCTATTATGATCAATAACATCAAAAATTGCAATATGATTATGACATTAGAGTTTGGGTAAACTACATGAAAAAATGTGATTGTCGCACTAGTTGCAAATAACCACGTAAAATTACTTGTGACAAAAATATATATAGATATAAGGTGTGTCTCTCTGAAGAGCATCCTTCTTTAATTTAGGGCGTCAAATGGTCGAATTTTTTTGATGAAATGTGGTGAAGATGATCCCCGCCAAACGTTATAAAAGATTTCAATTGGGCAAGTGGGTGAGATGATAATTGAATATAATCATATATGTACCTTTTCGGCTATTTTGAATTTTTTGATGGTCATCTCACCCACTTTGCGATTGAATATTTTGATGGAATTTGGTGAAGGTGATCTATCCATCATGGAGATCATCCCCACCAAATTTCAACAAAAAACTCAACCATTTAACCCACCCCCCCCCCCCCCTTCCCCCTCTCCCAATTTGCCATTGTATTTCGCAAGACAAGAACATTTTTAACAAGTAAGCGGTATTTGCAATCTTCATTAGTTTAGGGCCTTATCCACCAGCTTGGGTGGGGACATTTACAACAGAAGGAACAGTTGAGGAGCTTTCATGCAATTTATCCTATGATCTTTGCTATACATGCAAGTTAAATTCTTTGGTATACAAGGGAATAACTTATTAACTCATATTCATATTCCCTTCTACGCTTATGATGGCATAAAAAATAACATAACCTGGTGCTATCAACCATCATTTTAGGAAACATGTATTAGCAAAAGAATAATTATTTTTTTGTTTAACTCACCAGGAATAGGGACAACATCATCCCCTTGATGAAGAACCCAAGCAAGAGCAAGTTGAGGAGTACTACATCCATGCTTTTCGGCCAATGCTTCTATTCGATTAAACATCACCTTGTTTTTCTCAAAGTTCTGTCCTGTAAACCTAGGATACGATACCTGATCGAAAACAAAGGTAGATTAAGATGAACTTAATTTTGTTATAAGCTCAATCAAATAAAGTACTTATATTATACAGATCCGTACCAGTGAACTATTTGCAGACAAACTTTCTTTAACTCCCTTGCCGGCAAAAAATCCCCGACCAATAGGGCTGTAAGGAACTATCCCAATTCCAAGCTCCCTTATTATCAAGACATAATTAAGAGACATAAGAACAATAATAATCAGATAAAGAAAATAATCAAAAAAAAAGTATGTATTTATTAGAGGAGAGAACAAACTCTTGGGACATGTATTAAGGACATAGTGATGTGTCACTTGTGCCCCGGAAAGCACTACACTTTGTGCAAGATTCTACTCATGACGGACCCATTTCAATGACCAATGTATTGACAACACATCACTATGTCTCCCAGCATATTGCCTTGACTTGTGTCACCGTAGAAGTAATCATATTGATGCATCCATTGTAACAATGACATGGTATCAATAAAAATTAAGGGAACAAAACTTTTTCCATTGAGGACAGTGAAAGGCGTCATTTTTGAGAGAGGAAAAAATATGAATATATGATACCATGTTGCTGTTATAATAGTTACACTCACTATATTCATGGTCAAGCTAGCTTAAAGATTCTTTTATCACAAACTCAAGCTCTGTGTAAAGATTCTTCTAAGAAAAAATGGAAGGAAAGTGAAGAAACCTGCAAAGTGGGATAATGTCTTCCTCAATTTCACGGGTCCAAAGGGAATACTCCATTTGTAAAGCAGTGATAGGATGAACTGCATGGGCCCTCCTAATGGTGTCGGGGCTTGCCTCGGATAGGCCTATGTACTTTATTTTACCCTCTTCCACCAATTTCTTAAGCTCTCCCATCTGCCCAATACCAATGATATGTATCAACTTAAATGACCAAGTTAAGAGCCCAAATGATGTGTCAGAAAGTGGTCAATGTTTTAACTAAAGAATGGACTCCCTCTTTTGACACCTCTTTTGACAGGATAAATGGTTGAGTTTTACAATTGGGACTCCTTCTTTAGTTAAAAGAGGGAGTCCACTGATATTCATTAAAAAAAACTCAGACCATTTATCCCCTCAAAAGAGGGAGACCTTTCTTTTGTTAAAAATAAGGATGCCGTTCAGTCAGACGCTTCATATATGTGTGTGTGTGTATAAGTACACTTACAGTATCCTCGATAGGTACAGTTGTGTCAATTCTATGCACATAGTAGAGATCAATATAATCTACTTCAAGGCGTCTTAGGCTACCCTCGCAGGAAGAGCGGACAAATTCGGGGGTACCCCTTACTGTCATTTTAGTTGGTTCCATTTTGGCAATCCCAAATTTTGTGGCCAACTGTATCTTTTCTCGAGGCAAATGCTTCAGCGCCTACAAGATAATACATAATGATTCACCACGTCAAAACAGACTTCTCAATTCCCATAGCTAACAACAAGATTTTTAACTCAAGTTTCTTTTTTTATAATACCCTTGGCAAATGTGGTGTCTTTATTTATTTATTATTTTTTTCTTTTCATTTAAAGGAAGGTCTAAGTGTCTATTACAAGCACAAGCGAAAGAAGGGGGAGGAGAACGGAAACATTTTCCCAAGCACAAGTGTCTTTAATTTATGATTTAGAAAGTTAATGTCATGAATTGATGTTGTATTGTAACAGAAATATTCAGTCTTATATCACATTCTTAATGTCCCAAAAAGGAAATGAAACTCTTAGGGTTCGTTTGGTTCGAGTTTTAGGAATGGAATGGGCATTCTAGATTCCTGGAAAGCTTTTCTCTTGGCATCTAGGATGCTTTGCCAATGTTTGGTTCGAACAGGAATTCTTCTTTCCATGGAACGTGAAATTACTTCTCTATATTTGGTTCAAACGAAAATATGAATGGAATACGTGTGAACTACCAAAATGTCTTCATTTTATAAAATTAAAAGACAAGTCCTAAAAAATTTACAAAGGTAAAACTTAAGATTTTATTGTTAAGAACTCTGAAAAGTCGTCGTATATATTTAATAATAAAAAGAAAATAATAATAATAAAACGAAAAGTGTAAAAACAATGTTTTTTCCCTTTTAAATAGAATATAAATGAAAAAAAAAATTGTCTTGGTAAGTAAAAAAGATATTTTGATCTTAAGAGAAAATCTAGTAGAGAATATCTAGAGTAATCATCTATTCTCATCCATTTAAGAGGGAGAACTTTGAAAGAATATACTCCATTCTTGGAATGATGCATTCCTAGCCCAAAACTCGAACCAAACATTGAAATCCTTCTAGAATGAAATGTAGCATTCCGGAATGATTTAAAATTCGAACCAAACGAGCCCTTAATTTGAGGCATCAAAAGAAATGTGGGAATCAAATAGAAAATAAAACATATCAAGGTGCCCACAAAGGTTATAGTAGCTTAAGCCAAAGGCACACGAGCTAGAGTTATTTTCATTTTAGGGGGTTGCCTAAAGTTGGGACTTCTTTCTTTTTTTGGATGCTCCAACAATTTATTTTTTTCCTAAATACATCGACAATGGGCTTTAGACATTTCTAGATTCTGACATGATGCAAATGAATTTGTGGCCGAATCGAAATGAACTCAACCAACATAGACAATCATTGCTACTCCTAAACAACTTTGCTCAAGAAAGGGAACATTGAGTAAACAATACTAATATTTAATCTATAATTTCATGTTTAACCCAAATCATTAGATACGTCCTTAAGGGATGTACACATAAATGCACACAATTACCTTGCCAACCAATATCTCATTGGCGTGGTTGAGACCATAAATATCAGAAGTATCCAAGAATGTGATTCCTCTGTTGAAGCATTCTTTGATTATTTGAATCCCATCCTCCTCTGCCACTGGAGTATTGTAGTGTCCACTAAGACCCATACATCCAAATCCCAATTTTGAAACCTGTTAGAACAAAAGCACCCATAATTTTAGAAACTTCATTACTATTTATTCATTTACTTGCTTAAGATTGAAGCTCTATACCGAAGAAGAAGTAACTCAATAGTGTTAAGTTATTACACAAATAACCGGTCGAGATTGGTCATCAGTAAAATGATCTCAACTACTTTTGGCAGGCCAGTTCATGATGCATATGTGTGAAACTGTGTCACAAATATCACCATAAAAGAATGAAAGATATCGGGTAAGAATAAGTGATTTCAAAAGGGTTTCAAATTAAATGAAAATTACGAATGGGTTTCACATTAAATTGCAAATATCAGCAAAGTAATTCCTACAAATGCAATAGGAATTAGTCCCTAACAGTAAAATACAATTGGATGATTTGAACCCACAAAACTGATATGGGTTGTCATTTTTCCAAGCAAAATGAAAAAATGAACCTAGAAATGCTCCCTAATTATTTAAAAACTTCACTCGCGGCTCATTAAATTCCTGATTATAATGAAAGAAAGAAAGAACAGTAATTGATGGAATAAAAAATAATGGGAATATTGAATTCACCTCAAGTCCTTGGTTGCCAAGTTTAACTCTGGGAGTATGAATGTTGTGAACTTGAGCCATTTCTTGAAGTGTTCTTTCTTGTATTGAAAAATTGTAGTTGATTTATTATTATAAGCACTTGAAAATCACAATATAATACTAAAGAGTTGAATGCTATATATAGAAGAAGAGAAGTCAGATCAGCAATGACTTCATGAGTGAAGTGGCGGGGAGGAGCGCTGACGTCAAGGCTTACCGCATGCGGCGGCTCATCCAAAAATGCATCTTTTTTTTTAGGTTATTCGTTTTCATCTAGGGCGGAGAGGGAACGCGTGCCACGCCACTTGGATTCGAATTTTTTGTTGTATAGCCGGGGATTTTTGTGTAAAGTTTTAAAACAATGGGGACAAAAATATAATTATTTTTGATAAATGAATAACTTTTATATAAGGTGTTATTTACGTACTATAAATATGTCACAAACACACTTTTTAAAATTAACTAAAAATATATTTTAATATTTTTTTTATTTATCACAATCACTATGTTCTATTGTTTGATATTAGGTGAGTGTTTAACAACACAATCTTATCATTTAGGCCGAATTATTTAAGTATATTCATTTTTATTAGGCATGTCTTATTTAAAAACTCTTCAGCACTCTATTGCATGATGTTAAGTAGGTTCTTACCAACAACTCTCTCTCCACATGGGTCGAGTGTATGTAATTGCACTAATTTCTTCCTAAGCGAGACATAGGGAATGTCAATGATAATTTTTTTTACATTAAAGTTGTTTGTGACAAATATGATAGCAATAAGATTCCTGGTAAGCACCTAACAAATATATCATTCAATGTTTTTAGAATATGAAGGCTCGATAAGGAATTTTGTAAATAGTATTTTTTTGACATTTCTTTTTTTATTAGATATTTGTGTTAGACATCTTTTTATATAATAGATGTTTAATATTTTAATATATGTATATATATATATGAAAATTTTCAAGTAAGAACCGTAACTTAAGAACCTTATTTACGGACCGGGCCATTTGACACGTTTCTCGATGAAATTTTTAATGCAATTTGGTGGGGATGTTCTTCATCATGTGTAGAACATCTCCACTAAATTTCATTAAAAAAAATTCAACCGAAAAATGAGTTAATTACATGATTAAAAAATATTGAACATATATATAACTATTTCTAAACCAATATTTTTCAATCATGTAGTTAACTCACTTCCTAGTTAAATTTTTTAATAAAATTTGGTGGAGATATTTTACACAAGATGAAGTACATCCCCACTAAATTCTATCAGGACGCGTGCTAAATGGCCCAATCCGTAAATATGGTCCTTAAATTAAGGTCTATACATGAAATGTACCCTTTATGTATTATGTATGTATATATATATATATATATTTGTCGTATTGTTATTTATTTTATTTATTGCTAAGTGCTACTGTGCTAGTCAAGTTCAAGTTAAGTTTAAATTTTGGTTCCACCCTTGTTGTCCTTGGCGTGTAAATCTTGTGAAAGTGCAACTTATTTAACGCATTTCGGTAAGGATATGTGATAGGAATAATATGCAAAAAGTAGCCAAAACTAAATATTTGAATCAAAACAATTAGAATTGAGCAATTTTTCAAAAATTTTGGTTTGATTTAGTGTAAAAAAGGCTCAAAATAATTAAATTTTGTATTTATTTGTTCATGATTAAAAAATTTTAGAAATGATATAGATCCATGGCCCAAAATTATAATTTAAACTCAAAAATTAACCGATTGAAACCAAAATGACCCTAATCGATTTTAGTCCGTTAAACGATCTGATTTGATTGACTTCACGATTCAATTCACTATTAGACCATCTGCAATGCTTAAGTTAAAAGTGTAGGTTAAAAGTGTTTATTTAGCCTATTAATTGAGAATAAAATGCAGTGGGAAAAATGTAAAAAAGCCTCCCACGATACATCATGTATGGGGAGAGAAAAAAAATTGTATTAAACGACACATCAAGTGTCGTGCAACACCCCAAACAAAAAAGTGTACATTCTCACGACATATGATATGTCGTGGGAGGGCATAAATCTTTACCCATGACATATGATATGTCGTGGAAGTGTAATTTGTTTCCTCCGACAGATCATTTATCGTGCGAGCTAAAATTTTGCCGGCCTCTAAATTTAGCTTGCCTTTACCTTTTTTAACTTAATATACACTTTTGGCATGTGCGATAGGCCATCTGCAAATGCATATTTGGCCTTTTAGCCTATGCAGTATAAATGGTCTTAGTATGTTTAGTATTTCTTATACAACTAGTATAGTTCCCAATATTCACATTTTTTGGTTTGGCTATGAAAGCATCCACAATGGTTTATGTAAAAAGGGTAAATCTACCCAATCAACGCACACAACAATTATGGATTTGTCTAGTGTTTAAATCAATGGATTTGTAATTATTAACACCTTTGTATTTGAAACTTTTGTAATGCTTTGCATATGTTTGAATGAGTAAAATTGAGCATTCTTTTTTTCCTATTCTACTTTTCTTGGATTAGCCTTGAAAAGTAAAATTGTTGATTAGAGCTTGGGTTTGAATTGAGATTATGGGTTCAAGTCTTACACGAGGTTAAGTATTTATTTGTAATTATAGCAAAGGAAGAAATATTGATTTATTTTTATTTTTTAAGAAAAAATAAAGGGGTTTATTGACTTAACCCCCTGCGCTAATAGACTTATTTGAGAAAACCCCCCAAATAAATTTTTATTAGACATAACCCCCTAAAACCTGACATCGTTAACTTTTCATCCATTTTCAATTTTTTTGGACCAAAATACCCCTACATATCTTCTTCTTCATCCCCATTTCAATTTAAACCATAACCTTACAATCTCAAATGAGATCTAAACCAAAACAAAATACAGATCTCCAAATGAAACCCAAAATTAAATCTAGATCGAAACTCAGATCAAGAGCAAAATTAATTTGAGATTGATGGTGGATTGGTGGTGGTCGGAAGTGGACTGCCTAGACTTGTTACTATTAATGGGCACGGTGATGATTGGAGAGATATTAATAGGTTAGAACGATGAATACTGGTGGTGGGTAAACGGTGGAGAAGAATGATTGGTTTTATGTACTATTGATGGGCACAAATCTCCTCCCTGCACTTTGATCTGGATTGGTTTTCTGTTGGAATGATGGTGGTGGGTAAACAGTGGAGAAGAGGGAGGTCGTCGACGTCATTTTTAGCAGAAGACTGAGGGTCGTCGGTGGAGAAGACAAAGCAGCTGATTGTGGGTCTGGGTGCTCTGTTTTGATGAAATACGTACTTCAACGATGAATACTTCAATTTCACCGGTGCATGTTACGGCTTCATCTACGGTACACCACCCACAAATCACACAAATTTTGCAAAAAACCTAACAACTGCATTCACACACTAATTAAAAGCACGATAATTTATATATTTTTGGATTGAAGTGATGTAATGGTTTGATATAAAAATTCGTGAGCTCCATCCCTTTGGTTGGTTTGGATTGATTTTAGTGTGGATATGATTTAGGTGGGGATGAGAGAGAGATTTGATGTTATTTTGATGAGAGGTGAGATTTGATGTTATTGGGATGAAAAAGAGATATGGTTTAGAGAGAAAAAGGGATGGGGATGGTGGTAGTGGTAGTGGTGGTAGGGTTTAAATTGAAATGGAGATGAAGAAGAAGATAGGGAAGAGTATTTTGGTCCAAAAAAATTGAAAATTGATGAAAAGTTAACGGTGTCAAGTTTTAGGGGGTTATTTCTAATAAAAATTTATTTGAGGGAGTTTCTCAAATAAGGCTATTAGCACAAGAGGTTAAGTCAATAAACCCCAAAAACAAAAAAGAAAAGGAAAAACCTTTAAGAGTTTACAAGAAAAAAAAGGTTCCAAGCTTTAATTTGGAATTTGTTAGACAATGGGCCAAGTTGGGATTTAACTTAATTGGGCTTTACTAAGTTAGGTTAAACCTGGGTTGTTGAGCTTTCAAGGAGTGTTTTACTAAAGAATGATTTTGTTGTTATCCACTGTATCTTATAGTTAATTCACCTTTAAATTATAAAATTTTGTATAAAGTTTTACAATTTACCCTTTCAAAATTAATAAATATATCTACCAACTAAAATTAATTTATAATTATATAAATTTAAATTTTATTTTAATTAAGATTCTTAATCCAAATATAATTTATGTAATCTCTTTCATATTAACCTTACAAAGTTTCACGATATTACCGGTTCAAATATTCACTTCAGCCCGCTTGTTCTGAAATAATTTTATAAGAAAACCGAAATTTCTTAACTAAACAGTCCCTTGATTAGTGTTATTTCCCTATTCAAACTCTTTGTTAACCAACCCAATGCCTCTGCCTTTCTCGACATTCCGATAATCTTCTCTACGGGATAGATTGAGATTTGTTTCAATTATTTAATGAGAGAGAGGGTTGGTGGGTGGTCATGATCTAGTCAGTTGGTTTGCTGGAGAAAGAGAGGGGTCATGAATCCGAACAAAATTTTGTGTTTTACATTTAATAATCTTAATTAGAAAAATAAATTCAATAATATTGTTAAAGTATTAGTAAAAATCAAGTAAATAGGGGTTACGATCGAAAGAGCTTTGGCTGGGTGGGTTGAAAGAAAGTTTGTAAAAGGATGGAGCAAATTTAAAAGAACTAAAGTTAGCCATTAATTTAGAATATGTGCAGGAAATTTTGAGTGTGGGTTGAAAATGTTGAAATATGGATTTTAGTTCAATGGAGAGAGAGTTGCAGGAAATTTTAAATGTGGGTTGAAAACGGATCTGCTCTTTATTGACTATTGAAAGAAAATCTATAAAGCCCCAAATCTAAGATTACAGTAACCATAGGACGAAGGGGAGCGAGAAGTTGAAGATGGAAGAGGAGAGAGTTCAGATTTCGATTGTTTGGAAACAGGACAGATTTAATAATATTATAATATAAAATTTTAAAGTAGTTGTACTTATTAATTTAGTAAATATTTAGGTATTAAATTATTATTTAAAATAATATTTATAAAATTAAATTAATAATATTTTTTTGCCTGTCTACCCACATTTGTGAATTAACTTAATACCGCAGATTAACTGTAAGATATGGTGGATAAAAGCAAAATCACCCTTTACTAAAATGGGGTATAGAAGTCTAGAAAATGAAAGAGTCTGTAGTTGTTTTTAATATCTAAGAATCATGTATAATCTAAGGTACCGTTTGTTAAAAAAACTGAAAATTGAAATTCAAAAAATTGTTTATTTGGTTATGAAAACTATGTCTGAAAAAATATTATTTGTTTAAATATAACACATCTAAAAATTGAAAATTTTTTAGTATGACAATTTTGCCTTTATTAGTTTATTTGGATCACATGATTATAAAATGTAAGAAGGTACAATAGGTATTTTAACTCTTTAAAATTAAGTTTACAGTTTTAAGTGGAGAATTTACCACTTAAAATTTAGATGAATTTTTTTAGTTTTGAATGGAGAAAATTAAGTTGACACATAATTTTTTTTATTTTTTTTTAACAAACAACTTTAAACCCATTTGAATCTGAAATTTTTTTAATTTTCAAATTTAAGTGATGTTATCAAATAAAGCGTAAGTTACAATGTATATCATGATTATCCATTGGAATTTTTAATATGTAGGCTTCAAAACTGTCCTACTTTGGTATGTGCTTCACACTTGTTTTCCTGTTAAGTTGTAGTTCACTAGTTTTAATTTGCTTATCCTCGGATTTTGCATTTGCAGGGTCAAAATAAACTAATAAAATTTGAAAAATTAGTTTGTTTTTTTTTTTTGGGTGACTAATTTGAAAACTTAGTTAAAAGGTTGCATATATATATATATATATATATATAAACTCTTCATAAATGTTGCCAGTCCAATAAGTTAAGATGAAAATCGGTCAACCGAACTCACCAGGGTCGATTTTAGCCTCTCCATCCAGTGATTTCAATTGGCATACTACACAAAATTAAAATAGTTAATTCGGGTGAAACTTCCGCGTAAAATTGAGCTAAAGCGAACCGTGAATTCCCTTAGGTATCATGAATTTAACAAAACAAACGTTCACGAGAAAAAAAATATAAGACAAATTATAAATTTACTTAAACAATGTCTGTTAAACTGAGCAATTGAAGGATTGAGAAGTTAGCACAATTGGCATTTCGTCAGGGTTTAAACCCAAGGAATTGCAGGAACGCCATGCTTACTTATGCAGATTCAAATTTGTGGGGATGACGTGAAGTTTCAAGCCCCAAAGTTTCTTCCAAAAGACCGGTGGCGCTATTCAAATTCATGCATCACAATTCTAAAAAAAAAAAATGTTCATTAAAGAAAATAATAAATTATATATGAAATATCGTTATTTTTGGGTAGGTTCCGATGAACTTCTTTAAAATATATATATATTTTCTTTTTTTAACAAATGAGTTGAAACTACCGGATTTAACTTCTTCATCTACAATTCACATTAGATTATAATTACGAGTCACAAGTAAGCATTCCCTAATCCCTAATATATGTACTCTTCTATTATTCCAATTGTGTATATATGCGAGCTATACTGGAATTCAATAGATGAATAGAACATTGGTTTCAAGTTAGAGTAGACTTGTACCTTCTTTATATATATATATATAAAACAAAATAAAAAAGTAAAAATAAACCCAACTCGGCCTATTATAGACAAAACAAAAGAAAAATAAACCAAAAGGAATAACATATTCGTTTAGTATGAGATTTTGTGCTCCTCATTGCTAAAACTCAAATGACATATGTAGGATTACTAATTTATTAATTTAGAAAAGCTCAAAGCTCGACTCAAACAAGTACCAAATGTAAAACAACCCAAGATCAATATAGAACCTAAAATAAAACTCAAAATCACAATTGCGAAGATCAACGTGTTAACAAGAGCCAAATCAAAGGGGGCACCAGCGTCAGTAGATCCAAGCTCACCCGCACAGAAAAATATTTGTGCATCATTTTTTCCCATTGCTATGTGAAGGAAATCACTTGCTATGTTTTGGTGGCGTATTCGCAAACCTCCATGATATGCGCAGAAAGTTATCGGTATTTCTAGTCCCTGCTACCTCATTGATAGGAACCGCATCTGAAATCTCTTTTATATCGTCTTTGGTGAGCTTAACTGTCAACGAACCGACATTTTCATCAAGGTTTTTGATCTTGGTTGTTCCTATAGCATACAAGAAGCCGATAAAAAGTTAATTTACAGCCAAGAATATGATACTAACAGTAAAACCATGCAAATAGAGCAATGCCCCCTCAAGAATCTATTTTGTGATTACACCATACTTTGCAATATGATTACTAGGATTTGGGTAAATTACATGAAAAACTGCTCTATCGTACTACTTGCAAATAACCATATGCACTGTTACTTATGCCAAATATATATACATATACAAGTGTCTCTCTAAAGATCATCCTTTGTTTAATTAAAGAATGAACTCCCATTTTCGAGTCAGCAAATGGTTGAAATTTTTTGATGAAATGTGGTGAAGATGATCTCCACCAAATTTTATCAAAGATTTCAATTAGCAAGTGGGTGAGATGATAACTGAATATATCTGCATTTTCAGCCATTTTAAATTTTTTGATGGTCATCTCACCCACTTCTGGATCGAATTTTATGATGAAAACTAGTGGAGGTGATCCATCCTAACCATCGATCATGCAAGTTAAATTATTTGGTATATACAGGGGACTAACTAGCTAACTCATATTCCCTTCTAGGCATATGTTGGCATAAAAATAACCAGTGTACTGTGGACCATCATTTTAGGAAACATTTATTAACAAAATAATTATAAAAAAAAAAAATAAAAATAAAAATTTGTTCAACTTACCAGGAATAGGTACAACATCATCCCCTTGATGAAGAACCCAAGCAAGAGCAAGTTGAGCAGTACTACGTCCATGCTTTTCGGCCAATGCTTCTATTCGATTAAACATCACCTTGTTTTGCTCAAAGTTCTGTCCGGTAAACCTAGGATGTTTTCCCTGATAAAAAATGAAGGTAGATTAAGATGTTCTTTTTGTTGTATATAAAATCAATAAAATAAAGTAATATTACACAATTCCATACCAATGAACTTTCTGCAGGCAAACTTTCTTTCACTGCCTTGCCAGCAAAAAATCCTCGACCGATAGGGCTGTAAGGAACTATCCCGATTCCAAGCTCCCTTATTATCGTCAAGACATCAATAATAATCAGATAAACGAAAGATTTAAAGATAATTATGTATTTATTACAGGAGAAAACACAAGGCTAGAAACTTGCCATTTTGCCATGGAAACTACAAGGAAAGTGGGATCTCATAACGATTACAGGTTTCCCACATGCCAAACAAGAAATATTTCCTCAATGTAACTAGACATTCAAACTAGTTGGCAAAATACGAGTATATATGATACCATGTCGTTGTTATACTAGTTACACTCAATATTTTCACGGTCAAGCTTGGTTTAAAGATACTTATAACAGAAAGTCAAGCTCTGTTTATCTTCTATGAAGAAGTGAAGGGAAGTGAATAAACCTGCAAAGTGGGATAAGGTCTTCCTCAATGTCACGGGTCCAAAGGGAATACTCCATTTGTAAAGCAGTGATAGGATGAACTGCATGGGCTCGCCTTATTGTGTCAGGGTTTGCTTCGGATAGCCCAATGTACTTTATTTTACCCTCTTCCACCAATTTCTTAAGCTCTCCCATCTGCCCAATATTAAAAGTGTACCAACTTAAATGACCAAGTTAAGAGCCCAAATGATGCGCCAGAAAGTTCATTGGTCAGTATTTTAAGTTTTGAACTAAAGAACAAACTCCCTCTTTTGACCAGGTAAATGGTCGAGTTCTATGATGCAATTTAGTGGAAATGATCTCCATAATGAGTAGATCATCTCGAGCAAATTTCATCAAAAAAATTCAATTAGGAAGTGGGTGAGATAAAAGATTGATATATGTGCATTGCTGGCCGTTGAATTTTTTTTATGGTCATCTCACCCATTTCTCGATTGAATTTGTTTCACATAGATTATTTCCACCAAATTTTATTAAGAAAACTCGACCATTTACCCTCACAAAAGGGAGTCCTTTTAGTTAAAAGATGGATGCCCTTCAGGCAGACATTCCGTATATATATGTGTATGAGTACGTGTACAAGTACACTTACAGTGTCCTCGATGGGTACAGTTGTGTCAATTCTATGAACATAATAGAGATCAATGTAATCGACATCAAGGCGTTTAAGGCTACCCTCGCAGCAAGACCGGGCATATTCAGGGTTACCCTTTACTGTAACTTTAGTTGGTTCCATTTTGACAACCCCAAATTTTGTGGCCAACTGAATCTTTTCTCGAGGCAAATGCTTCAGCGCCTACAAGATAATACAAAAGGATTCACCACATACGAACACACTTCTCAATTCCCAAAGCTAACAACAAGATTTTTAACACAAGTTCCTTTTTTTAAATATACGTCCATAGCAAATGTGGTGTCTTCAAGTTTTTTTTTTCTTTTCATTTAAAGGAAGTTCTTAGTCACTTCTTACAAGCACAGTTGAAAGAAGGGGGAGGGGAATGGAACCCACAATCTCCGAAGCACAAGTGTCTTTAATTTATGATCTAGAAACTTAATGTTGTCAGTGGATGTTATATTGGAACAGAAGCGTTCAGTCTATATCATATTCTCAAAAGACAAACAATTTTGTATATCGATTTTTTCAAGGAAATGAGACTCTTAATTTGAGACATCCCAAAAGAAGAGGACTCTTAATTTGAAACGGATGGAATATAACAAACATCAAGGTGCTCAGAAAGGTTATACTAGCTTAGGCAAAAGGAAAACAAGCTAGAACTCTTTCCATTTTCGGAGATTGCCGAAAATTGGTGACTTGTTTCCTTTTTCAGATGCTCCGATAATAGATTTTTGCAATTGCTATTGCCAGAGGAATATATTGTGCAGCATAACGTACAAGCATATATATGCACATAATGCTCTGGCAATAGCAGTTGCCTATTTTTTTTTCCCTAAATATATTGATAATGCGCATTCGGACATTTCTAGATTCTAATATGATGAAAATGAATTTATGGCCGAATCGATATGAACTCAACCAACACAGACAATCATTGCTACTCTTAAAAAACTTTGCTGAAGAAAGGAGACAGTGAGTTAACAATACTAATATTTGATCTACAATTTCATGTCTAACCCAAATCATTAGGCACGTCGTTAACACTCATAAACACACAAAATTACCTTGCCAACCAATATCTCATTGGCGTGGTCCAGACCATAAATATTAGAAGTATCCAAGAATGTGATTCCTCTGTTGAAGCATTCTTTGATTATTTGAATCCCATCCTCCTCTGCCACAGGAGCATTGTAGTTTCCACTAAGACCCATACATCCAAACCCCAATTTTGAGACCTGTAAGAAGAAAAGTGCCCCTAAGTTTGTAGAAACTTCATTACTAAATTTTCATCCACATGCTTATGATTGAAGCTCCATACCCGCGTAAAAGTAATTCCATAATGGCATAATGTTATGTGCACAAAGAGTACACAAAATGATGTACTACATATTAGATTGGTTGGCAAATGATTTCAACACCTTTTTGGTAACCTTTTTTCCTTGACCAATTAAATGTATTTTATATACCAACTTTTTGAGGGCGTCTTGTAAAATGTTAGAAAAAAGATTGAAAGATTCAAAAGTTTAAAAAAGATATGAGAGATTTAGTGAGATGATCTATCTAATTTTTAAGATTTTTCATGCAATAAAATTCTTTCAAAAGTGAGTAATAATATTTTTCTATGACGTCTACTCATTTTCCAACTCCTCGAAAAAGAATGAAGATTACTTTTCAAAACGGTTTCATATTAAATGAAAAATTATTAATTAAAGGGTTTTCACATCAAATCTCAGATACAACCGAGTAATTTCCCTGAATGTAATAGCAAGTAAAAAACAAGAAAATGAACCCTAGAAATGCTCTAATTATTTAAAAACTTCACTCCCAGATTCCAGCTCATTAAATTCCCAGTTATAATGAAGAATATAAAGAGAAGAAGAGTAAATTGATGGAACTAAGAATAAAGGGTATTATGAATTCACCTCAAGTCCCTGGTTTCCAAGTTTAACTCTGGGAGTTTGAATTTTATTCGCTTCAGCCATTTCTTGAAAGCCTTCTCTCTGTTTCTTTTGACTCTCAGTAGAAGAAATATTGTAGTTGACGATTAAGCACTTATATTATTTGAATTTGAGCGCAAATAGCTATATATATATATAGACATACACATTTGGAACACAGGTGTACAGATCAGATCAGCGATGACTTCATGAGTGAAGTGGCGGGGAAGAGTGCAGACGTCAAGGCTTACCTCATGTGGCGTCTCATTCAATCCAACTAGTTCAAAATCCTCCCACTACGCATTTTTAATATTCTTTTTCTGGGTTTAGCGTAAATGTTAAATACTGAAGTTTGAAACCATATTCAATGTTTTCCTTGAAGTTCCAATTGTTCGATATTGAACCTTGAAATATATTTAGGGTGTGTTTAATTGGGAGTATTTTTTATGAAAAATATCCATTTTTTACTCGATTTGATAACTTAAGGTATTTGATTGGCTTTTTTGTCTAGGGAAAATATTTTCCCACTTTTGCTCACACACTTACATTTTTCTTGTAAACAAGGAAAATATTTTCTTTTGAAGGGGGGGGCTAGTTTTTATTTTCCAGGCAATTGCACGGTTTTCGAGACAATGTTTTACCCATTTTCTACGCTAAAAATGCTATAACTTAAACTACAAAATTCAAAATTTAATAAAAATTTTATATTTAAAATCTACTCATCAAGATCAATTAAACAAGATCCATCATGACTATAAAATTATGTAAAAAAAATACCCATAATTTTTTATACATTAAAAATGCCACAATACAACCAATATTTTCCGGGTAGAAAATTAAGACAATCAAACACATTTAATTACATTTTCCATGCAACTCAATTCTAGGCAATTCAATTACCTGGAACTTATTTTCTTTCCATGTAAATTCCATGCTTGCAATCAAACGCACCCTTAATGATCTAATTGTGACTCCCGTTCACTTCCATTTAAAACCACTGAGAGCAATGTGCTTAACATGAATCTTTTGTTATTTTTTTATCTTTCATCTGTTTATATATATATATATATATATAACTTTCTTCATTTTTATTTTAAAAAAATAGATATTTAACGTGCACATGTGACATGTCTATTATTATGAAGTAACACGTATTTCAATCACATTTTTTAATTACTAATTCTACCTCAAAAGAATTTTTTCTCATTCCTTAGAAAAATATGTATGCAATATAGCTTTAGAGAATCTCTATTGCTAAAGCTAAAAGTGTTGGCTAGTATTGTGTATTTTGCCTATCAACAAAGGAGGAGCTGCACCGCGGAAAATCTAAAAACATCTAGCAGTCTTACACGACATTTGGAATGTTGTAGTGGCAAAAATTATGTGTTCATACGACACTTCATGTGTCGTTTTAAGGACCATTCTCGGTGTTTTGTCTTCTAACTCCTTTTGCAATTTCAAGCTTATCACGTGTCATACCAAGCCTTGCAATTTTAAGCTTCTCACCTGTTCATATGATACTTCACTATTGTTTAGCCATGCATGTCTCCCAAGCCTTGCAATTTCAAAAGTGTGGTTTAAGGGAGACACTCGCACGACACGTGATATGCGTGGGTGGGGATAAATTCCTCCTCATAACACATGATGTGTCGTGGAAAACACATTTCATTGCCCCCAACACATAATAGATCGTGTAGTATATAAAATTGTCAACTTCTATATTTACCTTGGCTATACACTATCTGTTGCACTATTAGCTTTATACACTTCTGGGTGGGGCAGCTAAAAGTGTAAATGTCTAATTTTAGCTTTAGCAATGGAGATAGCCTTAAAATGCTTACTACTAACTACATTAACAAAGAGCATTTGACTATCATGATATCAACGCCTTATGGAATTTACTTACAATACAATTTATTGCTAACAACTTCTAGTAAACATGGAGAATAACTTATGAGCACAATAATTGATCTCTAAACGTCCATCCTCTATTGCGTGCCCACCTAATCCGTCAAACCCAAAAAAGCTTGCATTATAGTTGACGAGTCTTGGTTGCAATATTGTCGATGCATGTCCGGTTAAAATAAATGGTGTAATGTTATGGAGGCTTAATGTGCAAGTAGCTTGGTCTTCAACTGCGTTAAATTGCCTAAGTGCGAGGGCACTTGTTTTTAAGTAACTTTTGTGACTTGATATGCATTGCTACTATTTAGAATTTTTTATTAATTGGTATTATAAGGGATTAGTATAAGTTATGGCATGTAGTCCCCATGTGGACTATGTTTGGGCGTCCAGCCTAACACTTGGACACTTGAGTTACAATGCGAGCATAAATATTGGCCATGTTATGAGTTAGGCATAACTTAATTCATGTGAATCTGATTGTAGTTAAAACTATGTGGATTTAATTAAGGCCAACCCTTGGGCTAAGTAGCAGCATGGGACCAAAATAATGAGCGACCATTACAAATTAGGGAGGTGTGAAGTTATAATAGCATTTAGGCAAAATGACCAAAAATAACAACAAACTTTACCCCGACTTTCACTTAGGTCATTGAACTTTTTTTCGTATCAATCATAACAATAAACTTTTGGCCGTTTATCAGTTACATCCAAAATGTAACTTCCGTCCGTTAAGTATTAACGGAGTGCTTATGTGGGCAAAAAAAGCTAACGTGGCTTCTTAAAAAAAATTTAATACATAAAAAAAATGAGACCATCCTCTCTCTCTCATCTTCTTATCTTAGTCCCACATTAACCAAATGCTCTATTTTTTTCGATTACAAAGTTTTTCGGTGAGGTAGGGTCGAAGGCGTTTGTGATAGGAATATAAATTTCGTGTTTGCATTTGTAAAATTTGAGAAATAGAGATGGGACTAATAGGTAAAGGAAGAATACGACGGTGAAGTGGGTTCGCCGAAGAGTCATTAACCGAATACTCTGTTTTTTTCGGTTACAAAGTTTTCCGGTGAAAGAGAAATATCGAGGTAGAGAGAATGGCGGAGAGAGAAGGTGTGGTGGGTCTATGACTTTATACAAAATTCGAGAAAATAAATAAATTACGGCAATCAAATCAGCCATTGAATTCAGCTACAGTAGCAGAAATCTGATATAAACCCCCCCAAATTCAAACACTAAAAACAACAAAGTAAAGGCAATTAAATCAGCCATCCAATGCTGCAACAATAGCAGTAATTAAAACAAATAAAGCAGAAAATAAAATAATTTGGGCATAGAAATTGATGCTGATACAAATATACATAGACATATACATATATATATAGAGAGAAAGGAGATTACTCATGCGATCGGAGGCGTCATTAAGGGAGGGAGGGGCTCTTTATTTTTCTATGCCCAATGATCAACGAGACAGAAGGTGGAAGTGTGGTGGGTTTGACAGGGTCGGAAAGGTGGAGTGAGGGGAGGAAGGAGGAAGGGGGAGGGGAGAGAGAGAGAGAAATGTCTATTTTTTTATGTGTTATTTTTATTTTAATAAGCCACGTCAGCTTTTTTTGCCCACATAAGCATTTCTTTAGCCACATAAGCACTCCGTTAAGATTTAATGGACGGAAGTTACATTTTGGATGTAACTGATAAACGGCCAAAAGTTTGTTGTTATGATTGATACGAAAAAAAATTCAACGACTTAAGTGAAAGTCGGGATAAAGTTCGTTGTTATTTTTGGTCATTTTGCCTAGCATTTACCTTCATTTATTGACAATGAAAATGCTAAAAAATGTATAAATAAAAGGCAAAGTTAATAAAAGATTTAAAATTCTATTTTTTTAATCTTTTCAAAATTACTATTACACTTCTCCTTAGTCGACCACTAATCAATTCGCTTATGTCTCTCTTATTTTCTCTCTCCAACAATTGTTGAATAGTTATTAATTTTTTTAAAAAAATAAAAATAAAATTCTTATTCCTCTCTCTTTTACCTTTATTCTTTCTTTTGTATTTATTATATTTTATTAATCTCTCCCTTTCTTGCATTTTAAATATAACATTTTTTTAAAAAGTAATATAAAAAAAAAACTCATTTAAATTTTTTGTATAGAGTACTTTAGATGCCCTAATTATAATAGATTATGGGACAATAATAACACGTGAGAGACTTGTTTTGTCATCTGTTTTACATCAGATAAATTAATTTTATAGTAAGTACACAAATGGTGTTGACAATAGAAAGACATACTTGTCAATTTGTCATCTGTTTTACATCATACAAATTAATTTTATATGAGACAAATTAATTTTATAGTAAGTACACAAATGGTGTTGAGAATAGAATTTAAAAAATCTATCAGTAGTTATTGGTCCCCGGATAATTTGTGTCCAATGAAAAGAAAAACGTGATTTATGTGAGTAGTACATATGGGACTTGCTACTTTACTACTTTACTTTCTCTCTCTCTATATAAATCATAGATGGCTATTTGATCCATCAACTACAATAATTCAACTGAGAAAGAAGAAAAACAGAGAGAGGGCTTTAATAAGAGATGGCTGAAGGGCACAAAATTCAGATTCCAAGAGTTAAACTTGGAAGCCAGGGACTTGAGGTGAATTCAATTTCCCCTTATTTAATTATTAAGTTCCATCCACAACTCTTTTTTATTCTTTCTTTATAATTAAGAATTTAGTGAGTTCTAAGTGAAGTTTTTTAATTTATTAAGAGTATTTCTAGGGTTCATTTTCTTTTTGGGGAAAATTCACAACTAATATCAGTTTTGGGACTTGCTACTCTCCCATATCTTTGTGGTTCTATTTCTTTAAATGAGTTTATTTCAAGGGATAAATGGAAAAGAAAGATTAATTAAATTTGCCGGAGAGGAAGCATTTTCGTTCATTGAAATTTTTGATGATCATTTCACCCACATTTAAATTGGTGATGATACACTCAGATCAATCTCCATAAAATCGATTTAGCACTCGAAATAGACTCTAGGAAAACCGAAGCAAAGAAATATTGGAGAGGAGCCGATATCCAGTCATTTTGTGTAATAACCAATAACTTTTTGTGTGCTCTTTTTCGTAGCATTGTTGAATTACTTTCCCTTAGGTATAGAGCTTCAATCTTAAGTAAATGAATAAATAGTTATGAAGTTTCTAAATATTTTGGGTGCTTTTGTTGTAACAGGTCTCAAAATTGGGGTTTGGATGTATGGGTCTTAGTGGAGGCTACAATGCTCCTGTGGCAGAGGAGGATGGCATTCAAATAATCAAAGAATGTTTCAGTAGAGGAATCACATTTTTTGATACTTCTGATATTTATGGTTTGGACCATGCCAATGAGAAATTGGTGGGGAAGGTAATTGTTTGTGTTTGTTATTATTCTTACCCAGGGCCGGACCCGATAATTCAGGGGCCTGAAGCGAAATTTATGAATGGGGCCCTCCGTCATCAAATTTTTAGGTCTTTTTTTTTCTAAGCATCCAAATTCAAAGAAAATAAATAAAATTAAATTAATCTACATAAATGATCACTACTTATTTTTTGATCAATTAACTTCCCTATTAAAATAAGTAAAATTGCATTATGAACAAAAACAACTACTTGAGTAATAACAAAAGCATCACTTAAATATTACCCGCCTTGCAATTTTAGAGGCAAAAGTATCAATCAAGCTTCCATAGTCAAGTAGTTCGACTACTTTTTTCTCGATGGAGAACATGACCAAGCCATTCAACCTCTCTTATGACATTGTTAATCGGAGATAAGTTTTGAGCAACTTTAACTTTGAAAAACTTCTCCCAGCAGTCGCAACTATAACCGGTATAGTGTTTTTTTTTTTTTCGACCTTTTACCTTTAGCTTTAATTTGGAATAAACTTATAAACATAATTATAATTTTACCTTCAAGATTTTGAAACTTTACAAACTTAACCTTAGGTTTTTAAAAATTATGGGCCCCCTACAAAATTTGGGGCCTGAGGCGAGCGCCTGTTCCGGCTCACCTCAGGTCCGGCTCTGTTCTTACCCCTCATTTCGTTTGAACTTCTAGTAATCCCGAATTTTTTTAGCGAATGTATCAACTGTTCAAATCACCAGCTCAAATTTTAGAAATGAAATTAAATAATTTTATCCCAGAAACAAACACAAAATTAAATCAAACAAGCACTCATTCTACGTGCATTAATAGTTTGTATAAACATTTCTATTATTAGAGCATCTGCAATAGTATTTATAAATCGTAGTCTCATTTTTATTTTGGGACATACTCAATGGTCAAGAACAAAACTTGCTTGGCTTATTCTGAGATTTGGGACATTTACTTTTATAAACGGGACTCTTATTGTAGGACATCCCAAAAAGGAAAGGCCGTCTCATATTGTGGAACGAAGGGAATATAATGCTTACCCCAAAAATGGAAAGAATTTACTAAATGGGACAAGCTTCTTTAGCTCATGGCAAGACTTTGGATGAAGTAGATTAGCTCATGGGAACAAATAGGAGCTCGTGTGGCTTTGATGTGAGCTCGTAGAACATATTTAGAGTGCGCTGATTTTTGTTTGTACTAAACTAAGAGTCAAATTTGAGTTTCACTCTTTTAAGGATACATTAATTTCAACCTAATCAGTGATTGAGAACAAAACTTGTTTGGGATATCGTGAGATTTGATACATTAATTATGTCCTGAAAAATAAACTGAACTCTCAATTCATAACGTCCTAAAAGGACTAGTGGACTCTGAATTTGAGATGGAGGGAGTACTACTTGCTATTAGTAGTATCACACAATATATATCTCTAGTAGAATATGGCGATACTACCCATTAAAGAAGCTTTATTATCGATACAGATGTGCATTTAACACTCAGGCCTTGAACCCAAGATCATTTGGAGATATTATTGAAGCGTACCACCGTACAACTTGGACTAAAATGAAAACATTTCATTCACATTACTATAAAACTATCAATTGACTCCGAATATTACAGGCACTAAAGCATTTGCCTCGAGAAAAGTTCCAACTAGCCACAAAGTTCGGGGTTGTGAAAATGGAACCAACTAAAGTTACAGTGAAAGGTACCCCTGAATATGCACGCTTGTGCTGTGAGGGTAGCCTGAAGCGCCTTGGTGTGGATTACATTGACCTCTACTACATACATAGAATTGACACAACCGTACCAATCGAGGACACTGTAAGCAAGCACCCTGAAGTTTTAATCAGCTGTACTGTTCTGCTTAACCCGATTTTAAGCTATACTAATTGCAACTTGTTTTTGTTCTTGATGGGTAGATGGGAGAGCTTAAGAAATTGGTGGAAGAGGGTAAAATAAAGTACATTGGGCTATCCGAAGCAAGCGTTGACACAATAAAGAGGGCCCATGCAGTTCATCCTATCACTGCTTTACAAATGGAGTATTCCCTTTGGAGCCGCGACATTGAGGAAGATATTATCCCACTTTGCAGGTTTCTTCACTTTCCTTACCACTTTCCAAGGAAAAAGCTTTATTCAGAGCTTGACTTTTTCATAAAAGAATTTTTAACCATATATTTCAATATTTTCTTGAGATTGCGGACTAGTTTGAATGACTAGTTACATTGAGGAAGATATCTTGTTTGGCATGTGGAATTTTTTTTTTGTAATCATTATTTTTGATACAAGCGATGCCGGGTGGTTCTAGGAGGGGGAGGGGGCGGGGACAGGTCTTGAACCTGGGTGCTGTACCTGAATACTCAGGTCTTCCACCACTTGAGCTTAAGCCCGGATGTAATTTTCCTGTAATCATTATGAGATCCCAAATTTCATGGAGTTTCCATGGCAAGTTTTCCACCTGCTTGTTCTCTCCGCTAATAAATTCATAATCTTCTTTAATTTTTTCCTTTATCTGATTATTAAGGTTCATTTTGCCTCTAAACTATGTCTTGATAATAAGGGGGCTTGGAATCGGGATAGTTCCTTACAGCCCTATTGGCCGAGGATTTTTTGCCGGCAAGGCAGTTAAAGAAAGTTTGCCTGCTAATAGTTCACTGGTACGGAATCATATAATATACTCTTCTTTTTTTTTTTTGCTTTATTTTCTTATAACAGAACAAACTTCATCTTAATCGAACTTTGTTTTCTATCAGGGATCGCATCCTAGGTTTTCGGGAGAGAACTTTAACCGAAACAAAATTATATTTAATCGAGTAGAAGCATTGGCTGAAAAGCATGGCTGCACTCCTGCTCAACTTGCTCTTGCTTGGGTTTTGCATCAAGGGGATGATGTTGTACCTATTCCCGGTGAGTGACACTTGTAAAAGCAGACACATCAGTCCAAATTTATAGGATAAGTTTGTCCAATAATATCATGTTAGTTACTGTTCCAAACAGAGAACATATATATGTTTGGGACTCAAATCAGAAACCCATACGCACATATTTTTGTTTGTCCAATAATATCATGTTAGTTATTGTTCCAAACAGAGAACATAGATCTGTTTGGGACTCAAATCAGAAACCCATATGCACATATTTTTGCCCTTATCCGTGGGATCAGCTCAAGCAATTGACAGTACGTAAGGTTGGTCCACGAATTAGGCCAGAGTGTGTCACACCCCCATTCGCTCAGATACTATTGTACGCTTTGGGCCCTACAGGCCTGTTACTGTGAAGGACAAGTTACCATACATATAGTGCATTATTATATCTAACACCGGCGATATGGGATCAAGAAACCCCCCATAGTGTGTAGCTTGCCAGCACCTACTGAAATGCAAAGGCTGCTAAAACAACCAATGCACAACACTAGGGTCATTGCATTATGTGTGTGCTAACATTTGATCATTTGCTTTATTTGCATGGAAATACTATTGTGTTATTGTTGTCTTGAAGATTTTAAATTAATTTTATATATCCACTTCTTGTATATTGTAGGAACAACCAAGATCAAGAACCTCGAACAAAATGTGGGTTCATTGAAAGTTAAGCTCACCAAAGACGATATAAAAGAGATTTCAGATGCGGTTCCTATCAGCGAGGTAGCAGGGACTAGAAATACTGATAATTTTCAGGAAGTATCGTGGAAGTTTGCGAATACACCACCAAAAGGTAGCAAGTGATCTCCTTCACGTGTAAATAGGAGAAAATTATACACATTACCTTTCTATGTTGGCGATCTTGGATCTGTTTATGCTGGTGCCGCCTTTGATTTGGATGTTGTTAGTGGTTTGATCTTCCTGATTGTGTTTTGAGTTGTATTTGGGTTCTATATTGCTCTTCGGTTGTTTTATGTATGATTCTAGATCATTTCGAACTTTGGTGCTTTTCTGTAATCATAAATTGGTAAATCTAACATATAATAATTTGAGTTTTAGAAAATGAGTTGAAAATATTGTGTGATTTTAAATGGTATGAACTTTATTCTTATTTTTATTATCCCTTCTGGTACTAGAACGGGCAATGCTAGACGACTCTAGCGTTAAATTGGTTCAAGTATAAAATATTTTGTAAATTTAGAATTTTTGATAAGCACAAAAATTCGAACAAAATTAAAATTGAAGTAATAATAAAGTAATTATTGTGGGTCTTGTTCTTTTGATGTATTTGCCAATCAAATTGAGAAGAATTAACAAATATGAACTATATGCGAGAATCTAATATTATTATTATTATTATTTATATATAGTAAAATACTCTCTTTGTTTGTATTGTTAACATGTGGCAACAATTTATTATTTATATAATTGTTCTCGTCTCCTATGAATTGCATTTAAATAACAACCCAATTATGACTCATCTAATTTATTTATATTTAAAGTTTCAGTTTACTCCTTATTAGTTGCACCTCATTAATTGCTTTATAATATTAAGTTGTAAATTTAGAACATTTATATTTTATTTATTTAAAACATTTATAATTTTATTTATTTAAAATGTTGTTCCAAATTTTAAGTTGTAAATTTAAAACTGATTTTATATATTTATTTTTTAAGATCTACCTAATTATTATTATTTTTGAAAAGAAGATATACCTAATTAGAAATATATAATATTTGTAATTTTATTTATTTAATATCTAAATAATTACAAACAAATAATGTGTGTGTATATATATATTATTATCATATATGTCCATATATGTTTTGCAGAGTTCCTCCGTAATGACGCATTAACTACGGCGTTATTACAAAACTCTCGTAAATAAAACCTCTAGCCTCTGTGCGTAATAAACATTAAAATTAATGTGACTAATTTGTAGAGTTCATTACTTAATTAAGGTTTTTTCTAAAGCCCTCTTCTTAATCCCCCTCTTCAGTCTTATCGCTCTTTTGCCTTCCTACTGGTTTTTATCAACTCTGGGTGATCCCGAAATGATGTGCTATGCTTATCCCCAATCCCAGGTTAGCTTTTATTTTTGATTTTGTCAAATGTTATATCTTACAATGCCAAACTGCAAGAACATAAGTATGCCCAATGCACTCTTGATTAACTCATTTTATAATAAGAATATTTTAAATGTCAAGCATTTTATAATTTTACCCTTATTATTATTATTATGAACAACTAATACCTAATGAATAAAAAGAACGGGGTACAACTGGAATAAATTTCTTTAAAAATTAAATTAAACATTCCCGCGCTCTCTCATATGAGGTAAATAATCCATACATTATTTTCCTTAATAAAAATGTTTTTTTTTTTGGAAGCTAAAAATGATTTATTAGCCCACAAATAAAATAAGGACTATTTTGGTTTCTATTTATTTGTTTGGGACAGTCAATTTACATAAGCTTCTCTAACCTTTGCATATGATTTATATGCTCATTAGAATGTATACAACTATATTCCTTTCCCGAGTCATGCTTGAAGTGAATTTCTTTAGTGGCCTTATTTTCATTTCATAAATCTTTTAAGAACTCGCAATTTTGATTATTGTTATTGTAATTGAATATGCCTTTTCTTCAACAGGATATTTGTTACAAGTTTTTACAACAAAGCAATAAATTGGAAGCTCATAATTGTATTTTATAATAATCATCTATTCCATGATGGATTAGAAGAATAATTTATACCGGAAGATATTAGAGTTTTAAAAGATCTTGCTCTATGATTTTTCGTATGAGTCAAGCATTCTTTTATTTCCTCTTGGAATGGTTAACGTGGGTCAAATTATTTTGTGCTAATTATGTCTAATGTTTTTTTTCCCTATTTGATATAGTTTTAAAAGGGTATGAGCTTTATTTTTTTAATAGGGTAAATGTCGATAACAAAGAAACAATTATCTTATCCAACTATTTTGATGGCAGTTTCGTTCGAACACCTATTTTTATCGCAGCATAATGTTTTATGTTAATTTGCATGGATCAAACTCGGTAAAAGCTTTTAAGCATTCAATTATAAGCTCCGAGACATAAGAGTTAAAACTTTATTATGACCTCAAAATTGCAAATTAAATTGCACTAGCACAAATATGGTAGAAAAGGTCTTAAAATTTCTTTATATTATCTCACTCTGTTTTTGAATTTTCTCACTTCATGTTGTTTTTTCTTCCTCTCCTCTTTCTAACCATCCACTTCTCAAGTCTATTTTGATTTGCGAGGAGGTGTCCTTACACCGCATTTGATGCAAGACTAATTCTTACTCATAGATCTGAACTTGACACTATTCACCAAGTCTCAAGTCTCACTAAGATGGAATACATATTTCGAGAATTAGTCACCAAAATCTATATGGGTGGTAAAGATAAGAATGCACATAGCAGAAAAATTTGAGGCCACATATTGCGACAAGTTTCTTACAAGTAAAACTTTTTTCCTTTCATACTATCAATAAACTTTTGAAATTTCTTTTGTTATGTTTATTCAATTGATTAATCAATTCTATTGCTTATCCTTAGCTTCGGGATAAACAATCATGACCCAATATGATAATGAAGATTTTGGTAGAGGTTTGGTTCACTTCAAAATATTGTTTATTAGTTATAGTATTGCTAAATACACAGTTTGAATTGAGATATGGAAGTGGGATTAAATCTAATCTAGAGTTAGGCACATAATGAAAAGCAAACTTTAGGATGAAATTGTATGAGCTTTTCATTTTTATTGTAAATAACTATTTAATGTGATTGGCAAGTTGTTATTTTGTTGAAAAGTTTGTGAATTTTTTTTGCATTTATATGTGGCAATTTGATTTTCATTCGTTCTACTTTAGTATTCACTTGCAATTAATATTTTTGTTGCTAATAACATCTACTACAGCCCATTTATTTACCTTTTTTTTTGACAGATAATCGTTGGTTCTTGCATAGTCTCGATCTATTCCAAGGGTGGCCAGTTTGGGGAACAAAACCTTTACCTTCTTAACTTTTTTATCAGTTCTTAACATTTTATGTAATTTTATCATTACTATATTACCAATAAAATTAATATTCATTTTTTTTACGCTTCCATTATTATATTGTGTCTAGGACCGTAAAAAATTACCTTTTTCTTATTAACTTTATAATATTGTAACCATCTTACTACAATATGTCCACGCATTGCGTGGGTTGTATGCTAGTTTAGTTTTTATAAAAATATTTACGATAGTCATAACAAGTAAAATAAATATATCCGATATATATGCAATAATTGTAGTAATAATATAAAACATTGTAACGTAAGATAAATGTATTGTAAAATTAAATTCTACCAATGCCTTTAAAAAACACGTTTGGGAGCCGGAGGAGACCCATTACAAAAATGCGCGTAACCTTTCCGACACACGAAAGTAGTGCTTTGGTATCTCTTCTCAAAGCTACGTCACAATTAAGACTTATTTTTTTAAAAATAAATAATTAAAATATAAGTCAACCCTTACTTTGATATAAAAAAAAGTAAAAACTTTGTACTTGCTCTTGCGGATATAAAAAAAATATTAATTTTATATTTACGACATAATTCTAATATTCATAATAACTTAAAGAGTCAAATTTTTAATAAAACTTGTAAAATTTAAGATTTTTTTTAAATAACAAAGTTACATTATTTTTAAATCGTATATACAATAATTTAATTTAGTTCAATTCGATTTGATTTTGTAATATCATACCTTAAACTAAACATAGTTGTTTTGATTCATTTATTTTAATTTTTAATTTTTTAATGAATTGAATCAAATCAAATTAGTTGAATATAATTTAAGGGTGGTGATGTTGGCACCCAAAAAAAAAAAGCTCTCAATTATTATTTTCACCCCACTTGTTTTAATTTAATACAAAAGTTAATTAATTCTTAAGTAGACTAATTAAAAGATTTGTTTAACTATCTCACATTTAATACATTTTAAACATTTCTTCCCACATTAAATTTCTCTCCAAAATTTCTCCACCGTCTTTAAATGAGTTTAGCAACAAAGTTCGGTTGCACCAAAACAGCCAAAAAAACTTCCATTATTAATGCAAGAAAATCTCCACCATTGATGCAAGAGTTTAAGTTTGAAAATAATGGTAGAAAAAAGATAAATTTTGGAACAAGGGAAAGAAAACAAGCATGAAATAGTTAATGAAGGAGAGGCGTACATGTTTTTATTTTATTTAATTATTTATATTATTTTCATAACATACACATTAAATATATAAACAAAAAACACAATTTTCTGTTTAAAGCACGAAGAAAGTTTACTCGGTTTTCCGTAATCAAGTTGTAGGTTTGTACACTCCACTTCTTTCAACTGAGTATGAAATCCCACAAAATGCCAAATTGATATGTTCTTAGGACTTTTATTCGAATGAGAGTAACCGAGTATGATTAGTGTTATTTGGCTGTTCACAGCCGAGCATGATATAGCAAGACTCAACTACCTTAACATAATGAAGGTCCCAAGAATATATTAATTTGACATTTTATGAGATTTCATATTCGGTTTAGAGAAGCCGAGTGTACAAGCTTACAACTCAGTTACGGGAAACTAAGTAAACCTTCTTTGTACTTTAAAAAAAAATTTATTTTTTGTTTATATATTTAATGTGTATATTATGAAAATAATATAAATAATGAGATAAGAACCGAGTAAACCTCCAGCTACTCTCTTTCACTAAAGCTTGCGAGACGGAGGCTTCTCTCTTACCTTTAATCAAGCAAATTTAGAGATGAAGACCTTTGTTTGGGGTCATTTATTTTATGTTATTATATACTTAATGATATTGTTAATTAATTAAATAAAAAATTTATTCTCAAAAATAAGTAAGAGTAGTAGGAGTAATAAAAATAAAATAAAAGTGTTATTTAAATAAAAATATAAAAGTAAAAATATTCAAAAAAAAAATGAAAGTATTAAAAAAAAATTTGTAAGATGCAAACATCCACCGTTCCAATTTAATCATTCAGCTTTTAAATTGGCCGAAAATTTCCAATGCTAAGAGCATCTCTAATGGTAAATGTGTAAATTGATTGTGTAAAAATATGTGGACTAATAAAAAATAGACATTTAGAGGATAAAAATTAATTTTACACAAATATTTTACACATTCTCATTTGTGTTCCAATGGTACACTTTAAGATTGTTGTGTAAAATTTGAATGAACCAATGCTATTGTACCACATGGAATATATATGTTCACATGTAATATTCAATATTTTTTATGAATATTTTTTATTTATAATTTAATAGTCAATATGGGTATTATTTTAAAGCTTTTGATGAGTAGAATTAAAATATAAAAATATCATAATAAAATCATATTTTGATTTTTACTTATATTACTTTTAATATTTTGTAAAAAGTTGGAGAGAGAAAATGATGATGTAGATGTATAAAATGGGTGTATATTTTACAGACCTATTTTACACAAGTGATTATTTAACATATTTTACATAATACCATTAAAACACTAAAAATTATGGGTGGTGATGTTGGCACCTCCCATTTTTATTGGTAATACTCTCACTCTTGCTAATACTCTCATTTTTTTTCCTTTTTAATAATACTCACACTTTATACAAAACACTCCCACCACTCCCACTTATTTTTAGGAATTAATCTCATACTTAATTAATTATTAACATGATTAAGTAATTAACTACATAATAACATAAAGCAAATTACCCCAAACTAACCCCAAAATTTCTCCACCATCTCTACCATCTTCTCAAACAAGCAAAATTACCATCCATTTTCTCTATCTAACAACAAATTTTGGTAGTACCAAAACAACAAATAAAACCTCCATTAATGCAAAACTCTAAGTTTGGGAAGAATGGTATAAACAAAACAAAACAAAACCTCCATTGATGCAAAACTCAATATTTGAAAATAATGGTAGAAAAAAGAGAAACTTTGTAATAAAGGAAGGAAAACAAGCAAGAAAGAGTTAATGAAAGAGAGACATATATGTTTTTATTTTGTTTTATTGTTTATATGATTTTTATAGCATACACATCAAATATATAAACAAAAAACCAAATTTTATGTTTAAAATACGAAGAAGGATTACTCGGTTCTCCATAACCGAGTTGCAGGCTTGTACACTCGGCTGCTCTCAACCGAGTATGAAATCCCATAAAATGTCATGCTCTCGGGACCTTTATTCGGTTGAGAGCAGCCGAGTGTTGTTATATTATACTCGGCTGTGAGCAGCCGAATGACACTAATCACACTCGGTTGCTCTCAACCGAATGAAGGTCCCGAGAGCATTACATTTTATGGGATTTCATACTCGATTGAGAGCAACCGAATGTATAAGCCTGCAACTCGGTTACTGAGAACCGAATAAACCTTTTTCGTGTTTTCTTTCATTAACTTTTTCTTACTTATTTTCCTTTCCTTATTTTAAAGTTTATCTCTTTTTTCTACCATTATTCTTAATTTTTGAGTTTTGCATCAATGGAGGTTTTGTTTATACCATTCTCCTCAAATTTAAAGTTTTACATTAATGGATGTTTTGTTTGTTGATTTTCTTATCTTGTTCCAAAGTTTCCTTTTTTCCTTCCATTCTTCTTAAGCTTACCCTTTTGCATCAATGGTGGAGATCAAAGTTTTGTTGCCTATTTTGGTAGAAAAGAGGAATTTTGGAGGGAAATTAATTTGAGGATAAATGTTTGATTAACTTTGAAGGGAGATTTTGGAGGGAAATTAATTTGGGGATAAATGTTTGATTAACTTTGGAGAGAGATTTATTAACTTTTGTTTTAAATTAAAACAAGTGGGTGAAAAATTAGTTTAGGGTTAATTAACTTTTTTACTAGACTAAATGAAGTGGGGTGATAAAAAAGTTAATTAACCCTAAAAAGTTAATTTCACTCGGCTGCTCACAGTCAAGCATAATATAACAATACTCAGCTGCTCTCAACCGAATGAATGTCCCGAGAGCATGACATTTTATGGGATTTCATACTCGATGGAGAGCAGCTGAGTGTACAAGCCTGCAACTCGGTTACGGAGAACCGAGTAATCCTTCTTCGTGTTTTAAACATAAAATTTTGTTTTTTGATTATATATTTGATGTGTATGCTATAAAAATCATATAAACAATAAAACAAAATAAAAACACATGTGTCTCTCTTTCATTAACTCTTTCTTGCTTGTTTTCCTTCCTTTATTATAAAGTTTATCTTTTTTCTACCATTATTTTCAAATTTTGAGTTTTGCATCAATGGAGGTTTTGTTTTGTTTTGTTTATACCATTCTTCCCAAACTTAGAGTTTTGCATTAATGGAGGTTTTATTTGTTGTTTTGGTGCTACCAAAATTTGTTGTTAGATAGAGAAGATGGATGGTAATTTTTCTTGTTTGAGAAGATGGTAGAGATGGTGGAAAAAATTTGGAGTTAGTTTGGGGTAATTTGTTTTATGTTATTATGTAGTTAATTACTTAATCATGTTAATAATTAATTAAGTATGAGATTAATTCCTAAAAATAAGTGGGAGTGGTGGGAGTGTTTTGTATAAAGTGGGAGAATTATTAAAAAAAAAAAAAAGTAGGAGTATTAGCAAGATTGAGAGTATTACCAATAAAAATAGAGAGTGCCAACATCACCGCCCAAAATCATACACATTATATAAATTTTACACAAATTTTATATATCAGAATTTATACATACCCATTAAAAATGCTCTAAGCAATCAATGCATCTGTCTGCCGAAAAATTTGTACGAAAGCATCTGTACACGTGTGGAGATTGAGATCCAGATCTCTGCTAAAACGTCCACACTGACCGACTCACAAAAGTCGCATTATTCTAAAAGCAAGAAAAAAAATGATGAAAAAGAAAACTCATCATTTGCTGCCACGTTTGCCTTTTTTATCTACTTACTAGGAGTTTCGTGGGTCCCTAACATCACCTCAGCCTTGACCTCAGCTGCCAAACATTTCAAAGATAATACACATGAGGGAGTATTTCTGTTATTTTTGGTACAAATTGGTTGTGGAAATTGTCTAAATAGAATGTGTATTTAGGCAATTCGGACACGTAATTTTTTTTATTAATAAATAAGTTATTGAACTAATTCTACAAGTTGATTTATTTTTATTTAGTTTATAAATTACATGTAAGATATTATATTAAGGCTATGTTTGATTGTAAATATAAGAAAAAATAAAAATTTTAATTAATTTGTATGAAAAGATAAAAATAAAGTGAGAAATATTGTTTATTTTATGAGAAAATATCTTATATCCTTCTATATTTTTTGTGATTTTTTTTTTCTCATATCACTCAACTTATTTTTCAATTTTTTACCAAAACTAACTTAATTTATTTTTCTTTTTCACCTTACAATCAAACAAAATCTAAGTAATTTATCTATCACTAATAGTTCGTTTGGATTGAGGGAATGTGAAGGAGAGAAAAGAAAAAGATGAGAAATTATTGTATTTCACTCGTTCAAATAGATTTATAAGAGGGAGTTGAGAGAAAACGGAGGGATTGGGAAGGATTCCCAATCTCATCTCATCTATTCTTTTATTTTGTTTCCTTCTAATATTGGGAGGATTGAGAGGGAAATGAAAAAAATTTAATGATTTTTTTACATTATTCCAAATTTAACCATAATTTGTTAATAATATATTAAATCACATTTCTTTTCTTCTTTCTATCCAAACAAGATTTTTTTTCATTCCATTATTTTTCATCCCTAACTATCCAAATAACAATAAAATTAAACTCATTCATTTCCATTATATTCCATTCATTCCTCCCCTTCAATTTAAATGGACTCTAAGGTCTCGTTTGATTCAGGCATTAAGGCTAGTGGAATTAATAATATAAGTATTAATAGTACTAGACTATTAATCATGGTATTAACTTAATACTATGTTTGATTCATGTAGTATTAATACTAGAATATTCCATACTGATGTTAATACTATGTTTGGTTTTGTAACTCGTATACGAGATTATATTTTGGAATACAAAAAATGATAATAACCAAAAAAAATTAAAAATTAAAAAATAAAATATAAAAAAATAAATAATAAATAAAAATAATAATAATAATAATAATAATAATAATAATAATAATAATAATTATTATTATTATTATTATTATTATTATTATTATTATTATTATAATAATGTTGTAGTAGTAGTAATAGTAGTAGTGACATTTTTGAAAATATATGGTTCATTTTTCGTAATCCCAGATAAACAATACCACCCCCTTGGTATTAAATTATACCACAAATAGTGGTATTAAGTTAGTTTCGGTATTAATAATTCCAACACATTTGTATGAACAAAATAAAATATTATAAAAAAAATGATATTAATAATTTCATCACATTTTTTAATACCTAAATCAAACGAGGTCTAAATAACTATTGAGACAAATAAATTAAGGCTATATTAAGTTTAAACTTTAAATTCACGAACTAAAATTAATATTATATATAGGGTGTAATCAATTGAGATTTTAAAAGATTATTTTGGGATAAATAAGTCCACTGAATTTTAAAAGACTATTTAAGAATGTAATGACTTATTATATTTTTTTTAAGATTTTTTTATAGTAGGATTTTTCTTGTTTGGATTTTAAAAGATTATATCATAAAGAATTTATAAGATTTGAAAGGACCACATAGAATCAAATGGAATTGAACGATAAATAAAAGAAAACATTCAAAGTTACAAGAATCAATAAAAAAAGATAACAAAGAAACACAATTTTAGCAAAGAAAAATCAAAGCCAATAGAGTTATCCCGATTTATTAATAGCCAATTTGACGTAGCTTCATGTCCTCCTAAGTAGCATCTCTCCACATATCTAAAACTACGGTAGCCCTCCATGCATTAGCATTTGCTTGTTGCTGCTCTTGGGTTTGAATAATAGGTTCCAAATTATCTTATTTATTAATTGGTAATATTGAAGATGAAGATTCATCTATTGGTTCAATTGAAAATTCATCAAAACGACACTCTTTCTTTTTAAAAGTCCACATGCTTCTTTCTCCAACAAGTCTCCTTCTTTAAAGCAAATAAAATTTGATGTAACTTCATGTCCTCCTAAATAGCATCTCTCTTCATATCTAAAGCGATGGTAGCCCTCCATGCATTAGCATTTTCTCGTTGTTGCTCTTGGGTTTGAACAATAGGTTCTAAATTATCTTCTTCATTAATTGGTAATATTAAAGATGAAGATTCGTCTATTGGTTCAAATGGAAATTCATCAGAATGACACTTTTTTTTAAAGTCCACCTGTTTTTTTCTCTAACAATTCTCCTTTTTCTTCAAAGCAAATAAAAGCCTATATATATATATTGTCTCTCTCCCTCTCTGTGTATAAAATATCCGTTTTTAAATACACAACCACTATTTTTTTATACATAATATCCATTATTTCTCTAGGTCTAAAAAAACAAGAATATTTTCTCGCAACTAGGCAGGAATATTTTCGAAAAAAATAGGAATATTTTCTCCAATCTCATAATATTTTTATATACACAACCACTATTTTTCTATACATAATAATTTCTAAATGTATATAATATCCGTTCTTTCTCCAAGTTTCCTTTTCCATGTTTTTTCTTTCTATATATATAATATCCGTTTTAAATCTGCATGTTCATCCTCAGAACAATATATATATATATATATTTAATACTATACATGTTTGATTATCCTAATTGTTGTATATAATACATGAGAGCAACATGGCATATAGCAAATATACAAAAAATATATGCAAAAAGACATAGCATGAGAAGGAAGCAATACTTTGTTCATGAAGAACTATTCAACTTTACGAAGAGCTGCTCAACTTCTTTAGCAGAAAAAAAATCTCACGTGAAAAGTCTGATGGGTTAAAGTGAGATTTTTATAGGGTTTAGTATTTATACCTCCCACTAAAAAGTCACACAAATTCCTAATTTAAAAAAAATTCATCGAAATTAGCAAGTTTTTGAATACCAAAAGACTCTTTATTACTTGTTTAAAGTCCTAATTAAATACCACTAGATTTGGATATCCTTTTTAAAATATCCTAATAATCCTTATTGAATAACACAAGACTTATTTAAATTAGGGGATTTTAGTTATAAGGCCAATAGTTCCTTTCTCTATCTACTCAAGGACGCATATTTTTGGCCAATTGTTTGAAGGCCAAAACTTTTATCAAAGGACAACATTTTGATTTTAGGACAAAATTTTTTAAAATTATATAACAAAATAAATTAGATAAAAATATAGGATGAATACCATTTATGCCCTCTAGCTATAACAAATTCAAACACTTAAAAAACGGAAACTAAAATTCAAATTATCTATAATTACAACAAACATTAAATGCATATGATAAGTCAACCCATTCAAAAATATTCAAACAATAACAAGTTAATCCAATTATGCCATCTAGCTATAATAAAATCAAACACTTAAAAAACGGAAACTAAAATTCAAATTATCTATAATCACGACAAACATTTAATGCATAGGATAAGTCAACCCATTCAAAAATATTCAAACAAGAACAAGTTAATCCATCAAAAATTCAAAATTAAATACATGAAGAAGCATCTAGCTATAATAAATTCAAACACTTAAAAAACGGAAACTAAAATTCAAATTATCTATGATCACGACAAACATTAAATGCATAAGATAAGTCAACCCATTCAAAAATATTCAAACAACAGCAAGTTAATCCATCAAAAATTCAAAATTAAATACATGAAGACGCAGCAGGCATATAAACGAAGAATAGGCATCGCAGACATTTTATACAACAAAGAACAGGCATATAGACATTATAACAGACATTTTATACAATAAAGAACAGGCATAGCAGACATTTTATACAACAAAGAACATGCATTATATCAAACACATATAGACATTACAAAATCAATAGATATTATAAATCAAACAGGCATTTTTCCTCTAAGGTGAAAATTATATCAGACATTATAAATGAAAAGATATTTACACAGATGAAAAATTAAAATTATAAATTTTCTTAGAAAATTAAATCAAAACAAGGAAAAGGTGAAAAACATTCAATCTTTTTATACCTTGAATGTCATAAAATTCATCTCTTTGGAGCTTCTAAAATTCATTACCCACAAACCCCTCAAATCCTCCTCCACCATGTCCAACTCTCCAAAACCTAAAAAGTTGCCCTAAAACCCACACAAAATACGCAATTACTTTAGATTTGTGTTCCGTCGATCTAATTGGAATCGAGATGAGAGATGCCGACCGATTGCAGGAAGTTGAAAAGGATTGATAAGATATAAGAAACGCAGTAGGCAATGATGGCTACAAGTACAAGGAGGATTAGTATGGATTCTGATGAGATGTAACTTAGTTGGATGTGTAGCTCCATCTTTTCTTGAATATAGGAACATTTATGATTGGGATAAAGGAACGGGTAATGATAAGGATGGGGGAGTCAATGAATAGCATTATTTCTTATTATTAATGATGGGGATGGGGATGGGGGATAATGCTTGCAATTCATATATTTATTAATTTATTAGAAATATTAATTAGTTAGTAGCAATTATCAATTAATGCATTAGCATTATTACTTTTACTTTCTTTTTAATATTTATATGTTGAAAATATGAAATATTAAATAATATATAAGAAGGGTAACATTAACAAAGTACATGAAAATAATAATATAATTATAATTAAAAAAATCAAAAAATAAAATGTTCTTTAGGCATAAAATCGTCCTAATTCCAAAAGATCGGATCTTAAACAATAGCTCAAAACTTTTTGTCCTTGAGTAGATTGGTTCAAAAAATACTGGACCTATGACTAATTTTCTATTTAAATTATTTAAAAGTCTTAATTGAATACCACAAAATTTATTTATTTCAAAATAATTTTTTCAAATCATAATTAAATACACCCCCTAATGTAACAGAGACACATAAAAAAAAAACCAAAAACTTCGAAGTAAAAATTTCTTTCAACTATACGTGACTTATGATTCAACATTACTATTTATTATCTTATAAATACAAAACAATATTTTAACTTATCTTCTCGAACCGTCGCGCATTACTCTAACAAAATGGACGGTACATTTTATCTAGACCAGTCAAACAGAGGAGTTTGGTGGGGAACACCATGATGTCAGCCTTGACCTCAGCTACACATTTTCACAGAGTTGTCTATATATATATATATATACCGGTAACCCCAAGTCGAGATATCCGTGCTAAAAGAAAAAGCTAACAAAGAATTCAAAGAGAGCGAGAAAGAATAAATAAATAAATAAATAAATAAATAGTGTGATTAACAATAACAATGGCGGAAGCTGAAGGGCAGAAAGTAGAGATGCCGAGAGTTAAACTTGGAACCCAGGGACTTGAGGTGAACAATGAATTTTCCTTTTCCAGTCATTAAATTTTTAGTTTAGTTTAGTTTTGTTGGTTCAAAATTATGACTTATGTTAATTACTAGGGTATATGCACTTACCTACTTTATATTCCCATTTTCAGTACCATGAATTCATTTTATATATTTCCATCTCAGTTACTTCTGAGAAGATCTGCGCGTGTTTTCTTCTTAATTTTCTTAGTTGCATGTTTATTTCCCAATTGGAATGCCCATCTCATGACTGCTGTATTGATTCAATTGTCGATTGAGTAGCGGTAAACATACTAACAAGTTGTACAATTTTTTTTAATAAAAATAGTGGCGGCACCAATTTTATCAATAAATAAAATAAAAGAAGAAGCGGACAATATATTAAATGTGTAGTCTCACCTGTTTGTTTATTTGAATGGTGTCATGTTAGTTTATATAGAAAAAATTGTATAAAAATAAGAGAAAGCCTATTATTTTCCTCGTCGATTAAACTGTTGTAATCTATATGGATTTATGATCCATGGCTTTTCTTTGCAATTTTCCCTTTGCCTAGTCTGCTATACTAGCTTTACGGAAGGATGAACAAGTGTGCTTGGAATAAACAAATTAGCATAATCAACGTTGCCATATCAATTTTGCATGATACATTCAGAGGGGTATTTGTGTGTTTATGAGCATAATCAACGTATACCCTTGTATGGCTACAATAGGAGCTTGCAAGCTTCTACTTCGCCTGGGTGAGGTGAATTGATATGATATATATGTGGTCACTCGTCCATCTAGTAAGAGGCCTTTGGAAAAAAAGTCAAACCATGCAGACTTGAGCCCAAAGTGGAATGGACTGGGCAATGACATTTGCGTTCATAGGGTAAAGATGTTTCACCCACAACCAAATGGTGCCTAAACGAGTAAAAGGAAAGGTTTTTTTTTTGTGTGTGTGTGTGGTTTTTGAAAGAGAAAGAGGGGGGGGGGGGGGGGGTTGTTATGCAATTATGTGTAGTTTAGGGGGATTTGTTACTCAAATAATAATTTAAGTTTCTTGCAATTTCACACATAGGTTTGGAGGGTTTTTGCATTTGATGCTTTAATATATAGATTAAGCCGTTCATCAATCATATATTGGAAAAAATATTTATAATTTCACCCCGTATATATTTTACTTCTGAAGAAGTATCTCTATTGCAATTAAAGAACTCGACTCTGAGGTCTTCGCACTTCTTAGGATAAATGGTCCTTCAACAAGTACGAAAAAGGTATAACCTTATTCCTTTTTACACAGACAACTTTCCCCCCTTTACCTGTATATGCTAAGCCTTTGTTTGCTAATTATGGGTGGAAGATTCTACAACCTGTAAACTTAGTATGAGCTGTTGTTCATCATGTGATTTCCTGGAAATATGACTAGTAATTTTGTCTAGATTGCTATATTTTAAATAATGCTAGTGAAATTATTAATGAATATAATTGGTTGTTACACACCTCGGAGCACATAATATCTCACAATAAACCAAAAAAGATACCCCAGTTTGACTTTCACACTTTCTCTAAGAATGCACTAATTCTAACATAATCAAGGGTTAATAACATAACTTTTCACTTATGGTGAAATTTGGGACATTGATTATGTCCTAAAAAGGAAAATGGACTCTTAGTTCGGACTTCCCAAAAAGAATGGTGGACTTTTAATTGGGGACAGAGATCGTATATAGCTTCAAAACTCTGAAAGAGATACCAATATTTTAAGGAACTAACTTAAAATTAACAGTGATTTAACACTATAAAGAACTAATCAGAAGAACCTTATAAGTAGGAGTTTTTCCACCAAAAAAACACAAAATATTAATGGTGAAATGGACCGATAACATAACTCCGTGGCTGCCCCAATGAAAATTATCACCTCATGTCAACGTGTAGAAGTCACAAAAACCTGTATCCTCCCCTAAACAGAGCAATAGAGCATTTATCACTGAGTTATAAAGTGCAAATTTTATGCCAAATGACAGAGTTAGCAGTGAGTTGCAACACAGATAGCGAGGGAATGATCACGAAAAGCACCAATCCTTAGTTTTGCAAAATGGAAGCTAACAAGACAGAAGCTATGTAACTGAGATGGAAAATTCCCACTTATGCTAGGAACAAGAAATTTTTTTGTCTGCAATAATATGTGGGTTGTTGACGTATCAATAAATGTTTAGGGTGCATTTGGTAAAAATGTTGGAAAATGATTGAAAACACTACTAATTTTATTCAAAATTGGAAAAGAGATTAGTGATTTGTTGTGATATACTATTACTTTTCCGGGTTTTGAGTTTTTCCGTGCAATCCAAGTATGTGGGGGATGGGTAAGAAAATATTCAATGAAAAACAGGAAAAGATGTTGAATGGCTCACTAAATCACTTATCTCTTTTTCCAACTTAACTCATAAAATTTAATCGTTGTCCCGTTTTATCAAACGGACTCTTGCTGACTTTCAGTTCCCCATTCCGTACATGCTATAGCTTTGACATAACAGTTGTACTTTTACCCGTACAAGGACAGGCAAAACCACTGTTTAGCATTAAAAGTTTTCCACCTCAAAACACAAGATGCAACAATGGAAGTAGGACATGGAACATGACAGAATTCTATAAAGACATCCCTATGGTCCACAATATTTTCTTTGACCAGTTTTAGTTCTACGCACTTTGAATTGCAATTACATACTTCGTCATCAAGAAAATCTATCTATGCTAGAGGACAGAATATAATGATATTTTTTTTTATTGTAGTCTAGTCTCTTTCTGAGCCAATGTGAACTTGGTGCTGCTGAAGTCTTTTTATCTATTATATTTTGAGTTTTTCTTGTTAGTTTGTTTGAAGAGATAAGCTAATTCTTGTCTTAAGGATAAAATTTCAATCTTTAATATGCTGATGAATAAATAATTGTTAAGTTTCTTAGTTTTGGAAATCTTTGCTCTCATAGGTATCAAAGTTGGGATTTGGCTGTATGGGTCTTACTGGAATCTACAATGCTCCTGTTCCAGAGGAGGATGGCATTCAAATTATCAAGGAATGCTTCAATAGAGGAATTACATTCTTTGACACGTCAGATATTTATGGCGTGGATCATGCTAATGAGATATTGGTGGGAAAGGTAATTGTCTATATATGCTCAGCAAGGTGTTATTCAATGGTTTGTTTTAAACAGTACACTTCAAACATGCCATTATTACATTAACCAAAAAAAATAAAAAAATGCCATTATTATGCCAACAATGCCTAGCTTGCAGTTTAGCTCTATGTTTCATTTTCCAGTAGAATACCTTGGTTTACTATTAATTTTTGTGCATCTAGGTTAATTCCATTTTTCTTATGCCATTATTTATCACATCATAATCTAGGAATGTCTGAATATACATTTATCAAGCTAGCTGGCACATCCCAGTCCAGCCTAGTAGACGTGAAAGTGGTATCAAAGGGGAAAACAAGCCGGCAGTGGGTTAACAAGGACATTTATCCCTATGGGTGATGGATGTAACTACCCTAACGTTGTGCGCAGGCTGCTGTATGTCGTGTGTGTGACTGCAGAAGTACTAGTAAGCTACACACTAAGGGGAGTTATGTGCCACATAGCTTGGGTGAGTTGGACTGATGTGCTATATATGTGTGGTCACTACTTCCTAAGAAGAGGTCTTTTGGGGATAAAAGCAAAAATATGAGGGGGCTCGAGCGAGCCTAGAGTGAACAATATCTTATTGGGCCAGACTGGGATGTGACACTAGCAAAATGGTTAGTGGTAGGATGCGATTTTTGTTAAAGAGAAACACATTGTCTTGTAAAACGGGAGGAAAATATTTGAGCATTTGGGAGTAGGTCTCTGACTATGAAGGTCTGGAATAGGCATAATTTTTGCACATTAAGGTCCTTTCTTGGATGAAAAACATATCCCTTTTACTCATCTATAACTATTTTTGATTTATAACTGAGAAAATATTTGTTTTTGAAGAAGGTAGTATAGACTTAAGAGTTAAGATTCCTAATGTGCCTGTGTAATCAGAAATTTCTATTACTTTAATGTCAACAAAGCAAATCTTTTATGGATATTTGCCCAAAAAGAAAAATAAAGGACTTTCCTCTTGCCTTTGAGAAGTGTGTTTTCATGTGGTGGATACCGAATCTTGCAGGCACTAAAGCATTTGCCTAGAGAAAAGATCCAGCTAGCCACAAAATTCGGGGTTTTCAAAATAGAACCAACTAAGGTTACAGTGAAAGGTACTCCTGAATATGCACGCTCATGCTGTGAGGGTAGCCTGAAGCGCCTCAACGTGGATTACATTGATCTCTACTATGTTCATCGAATTGATACAACCGTACCTATTGAGGACACTGTAAGTGTTATTGCTTATATTTTTTTTTTCCTGTTCTTGCCAAAGCATCCTGATTATTTCAAGTCTTGGTTTTGTTTCGAAAATTGGGTATAATGTTCCTCTTGACTTAATCAAGTGAAAGTGTTCTCCTTAACCCACTCCTGATGACTGCTGACTAAGGGTCCGTTTGATAAAAACTCGAAAATGATTGAAAACAACAGTAATTTTAAGAGAAGTTGGGAAAAAAGATGAGTAATCTAGGAGAGATCTTTTTCTTATTTTCCGTGGAAATTTTTTCTTACCCCACATCCGAAGAATTTGATTCCATGGAAAACCCAAAAGTACTAGAAACATTTCACCTAACCACTTGTCTCTTTTTCCAACTTCTATAAAAATTAGTGTTTTTCAATAATTTTCGAACCTTGTTGTCTACACACTAAAGTTTTACAAGAAGGTGAAAAAAGAGATAAGTGATTTGGTGAGATGTTCTCCATCTTTTCCACTTTTTACATGGAAACATTTTCTTACTCACCACCCAAAGAATCACACTCCATGGGAAAATTGCAAAAAGGAATATTACATCTCACCAAATTTGTCTCTTTTTCTAACTTCTTGTAAATTTTGCATTGTATGTTCAATCAGTTTCCAACCTTTTTATGAGAGCACACGTTGAAAGTCATTTTATTTCTGATGGGCAGATAGGAGAGCTTAAGAAATTGGTGGAAGAGGGTAAAATAAAGTACATCGGGCTATCTGAAGCTAATCCTGACACAATAAGGAGGGCCCATGCAGTTCATCCTATCACTGCAATACAAATGGAGTATTCCCTCTGGACCCGTGACATTGAGGAAGACATTATCCCACTTTGCAGGTTTCTGCACTTTCCTTCAAGATTTCCTAGGAGTACCATCTATAAATATTTTTATATTATGCACACACATAAAAACCATGTATATACATGTATACCTAAGCCTTGAATTATTTAAACCATCTAGGTTTCCTCTAACTGATTTCCTTTCTGTTTTTGCCATTACTTCTTCATAAAAAGGGAGCTTGGTATTGGGATAGTACCTTACAGCCCAATTGGTCGAGGTTTTTTTCGCTGGCAAAGCAACCAGGGAAAGTTTGCCTGCAAATAGTGCACTGGTATGAAAACTGGATAAATATACATCTAGGCTTCTAGCCTTCGATGTTTTGAGTATTGTTCTTGATTTCAATCATTTAGTACAAAATGTGATGAACCCTTTGTATCCATCTCAGGCGGTACATCCTAGGTTTACAGGGTCGAACTTTGACCAGAACAAGATTATGTATGAGAGAGTAGAAGCATTGGCCAAAAAGCATGGATGCACCCCTGCGCAACTTGCTCTTGCATGGGTTCTTCATCAGGGCAACGATATTGTGCCCATTCCCGGTGAGTGACACTCATCATCATTTTGATTCTTTTATTCATAGTTACATACATATACACAACTGTACACAGGTCCTGACTTCCTCTCTAGAAGCAGGGTTCTCTTTTAAGAAAAAGGACCCTCCATTTATAGGGGTAAATGGACTCTTTTTTTTTTTTTTTAATGAAATTAGGCGGAGATGGTCCGACCGAGATACATGGGCAAACCCTAGGTATTGGAAAATTTACATTTGTCCCTCTATATTTTGTAGATTTATATGGTGCCCTTCTTATATGGAGTAACATAAATGTCTTTACAACTTATATTGCAAAATAATAATTTTACACAAATAAGTTACATAAAAAGTAAGCTCACAAAATTAGTCCTAGCTGTATGTGATAATGTCTGTACAAAGAAATCTTTAGTTGTATGGGATAATGCCTATATAAAGAATTTTTGAAAAATAATATCCTTTTGTTCTTTGAAGACTATCAGAAATCTGATTGACTTTCTCTTTAGCTAAAAAAATTTGGACGTCGTTTTATTAATTATGGATACTCTATAATGATCATATTAATAACCCCTGTTACTGTGTTAAACCAGTTTTTCAATTAATCCCCTTTGTGTGCTGTAGGGACAACTAAGATAAAAAATCTTGATGATAATGTTGGCTCGGTTCGAGTTAAGCTCACAAAAGAGGATATAAAGGAAATTTCAGATGCGGTGGCGATCCACGAGATAGCAGGGAATAAAGCTACGGGTAATTTTATGGAGGTTTCTTGGAGGTATGCAAATACACCACTGCCAAAAGATACCAAGTGATCTGTTCAACATATATTTAGGCTCCGTTTGATTGCAAGGTAGAAAAAGAAAATAAATTGAGTTAGTTTTGGTTAAATGATGGAAAATAAGTTGACTGATAGGAGTGATATTCTCTTGATTTTTAAGTTTTTTCATGAAGAAATTTTTTTTACTTGGTGGTGAGTAAAAATTTCTACAAAAAATATAGTAGGATGGAGGATATCTAATCATAAAGTGAGCAACATCTCTCACCTCATTTTCCATCTTTTTACACAAACTAACTAAATTTATTTTCTTTTTCCATCTTTGCAATCAAACGGAGCCTTAGGCTCTGTTTGATAAAAAAATGGAGGACAATGATTGAAAATTTTCTTAACCGTTGCCGAAGAATTCAATTCAATGGAAAAACCAAAAAAGCAATCTAAAATCTCACCAGATCACGCGTAGCGTTTTCAATCACTTTCCAACTTTTTGTATCAGATGGACCCATGCAGGTGAAAAAACATTTATGGTTGTATTATGTTTTTGTGTTCTAGGTGGTTGTAACATTGGATTTCTTAGTAATAATTTCATATTTGTATAATACAAGATCAATGAGATTTGAGTGGTTTTTGTATCTTATGTTTTGTTAAATAATGTTGGAAATCAGTGTGGGGGCAAACAGCCGAGCCGAACGGAACCTAATTTTCACATTGGAGAATTGTGTAGTCTAATATTTGCTTTCATTTCTAATTCCAAAGCTCAGAATGGGTTGCTAAACACACCGTGAGTGTTCAAGCTTGGGCTTGGTAAAATTTTAACGAACCAAGCTCGAGCTGGAGCTTAGTCATGCTCAACAAACTCATGCTCAAGCCGAGCTTGAGAGAATTTTACTTTACCCCAACTGGACTCGACTTGGATTGAGTACATAAACGAGCCTACCAATCTTGAACTTGTGCTCATAAACGAGCTTTTAAAAGCTAAATATACTTGTACCCGTGGAGTGCACGGGGTTGATATTTGAATATTGTTCAGAAGGTTTTTGCTGGTTAACCATCCTCTCTCTCTCTCTCTCTATATATATATATATATTCGTCTGTAGAAAGAGAAATGAGAGGAAATACCTTTCAATTTTATAGTATGCAACCTTGTTACGGTTTGTCGAGGTATTGCAAGGTGAGGATATTATTGATTGCAAACTATATGAGCAAATTAATTGTACCATAAAAGGGAAGGAAATTGGTTTTGTAGCACATTGATAAGTGTTAACCAAAGGGTGAGGAGGGGTTAACTGTAATTCAAATAAAGAGAAAATGAAAGGGAATAAAACTGATGTGGTCTGATTTAGTATTAACGCATAGACAGAGACAAAGGAAGAGTCCATGCAATTAAAAATTAATTCAGTTTTTAATGCATTCTTGTAATATGCTTATTCACAGTTTTAGTATTTTTTTTCCTTTATGCTAAATGATTATGTTAAAAACAGTCACAATTTTGTAGGCTTTGTGCCTCTCAATTTAGTTGACTGCAAAAGAGGATTAGTCAATGTGGTGTAAAAAAATTTGTCGAATAGGTCCAAAAATTGAACGTTTGGCTAGCAGAATTTAGCATCGACATTTGGTTGAGTTTAAGTCAGGTTGAGTGTGAACATAATTTTAAGTCCAAATTAAAATTTAGGCTGCGCTTGAGCATCAAGTGACTTGGATCGTAACAGTCTTTACTCGCTTAAGTATGTGAACAAGCATTTATAGGTTTTGGTTTGTATTACAATAAAACAACTTGTAGTTAAAAGTATGAAAAGAATAAAAGATTACAAACTTCTAAAAAAGGCTTAAAAACAAAATAAATCTTCGTAAGTAACAAACCTCCTAATATTGTAGTCAAATCTCAAAACGCGTTTAGAAATTAATCATCTTCAATCTATACATGGGTGTTCAAATTCATGCAGGACCAAAGCTAGTAATAAATTATGGCTAAGTTTGAGCATAGCAAGTGCGCCTAGTCGGGCTTGAGGAAACTTGAATGATTCGTTCCGAGCTCGGTTCAACTACAATCTCAACTCACATAATCCAATTTATACTTGACAGGCTTTAGTGTCTCCAGCACCTGTCACTATTAATAGCAGTGACAAGTTACGTGTTACCGTTTTAAGCACCGGGTGCTTCGACTCATATTTTTCAAAAGGTAGATCCGCTGTAATAGCTGCGAATTAATTAAACACGTGCATTAAGATACGAAAGTTTCTTATTTTACACCGACAAAATCACTTTCTCACTCTTTCATATGTTAGGGGATTTCGCTCGGAAAAGTCAAATGTTTCATGCTAATAGATTCAGGTATAGAACCATGGGGGTTCCAAATCCACAATATATTGTAGCACTTACGAATGAGGCTCTATGGCTGAATATTACACAAAAGAAATCAATTATAAACGCTAATACAATTCTATCCGCACTTCATAGACAAACTTGGGATTTGCTATCCCATGTAAGATCGACTATATTATATAGGTTGTGTTACGAATGTACAATTCATATATTCTGAAAACATGAGATGATAGCCTCGTTGCTTAACGACGATGCCAAAATCTAGTGAGATATTTGAGCACCGTGCTAAGTATGAATTGGAGATACTTAATTAGCAACAAGAGAGAAAATGTGTATAAGGTGGTTTTCCAGGCCCTTAGAAATATTTTATTTGTTAGACATGGTCGAGCAGTACACATTAGTTGTGCTTAGAGAATTAAATTGTACCGCGTATTACAAATTTACAATAATAACTGTTTTATGGTTAGAATAACTGATTATATATTGATAGAACAGCTAGTGTGGAGTACGTACGTACGTTGGCAACCTTTTCCCATGATGTACGTGTTACAATACGTATCACAAAAATAATAATCCTATTTGTTAGGCCGGCCACTTGGGTCTAATTAAGTCTGGGTAATGCATTACTTTAGAGATATATATATATAAAAAGACAAGTCAAGGCCAGAGTATGGCATGTTTTGCGGGAAGCGAATAGGTGTGCTGATGGCATGGCAAAGCTGGGGGCTACCCAGCGTGAACAGCATGTTAGGATCCTTATCCCCCCGGATGAAGTTGTGGAGAGCTTAATGGCGGATCTAGTTGGAATGGCCTACCCCAGGGGGTATTAGCCCTTCTGTGTGTTGCTTGGCTGTATCCACCAAAAAATATATATATATATATATATATATATATATATATGGGTTGATCATTGATGGGATGGTCAATCAATCAATCAATCAATTTGTCAATGCTTTATTTATATCCCAACTGAGAGGTTGGCTTATAGTACTGATCTCGTCAAGTCGGAAAGGTCACGAGCAGGCCATTTTGGCATTCGGAGGAGCACGTATTAATTTAATGGTCTAATCTTCAGTTTTTCTGGTAGACCTTCGTGCTCTTCTTCTGAAGTACTGCATGTAAGCCGATCGCACTATTGGCCTGCTTGTCAACGATGACTTGAGGAGGGGAGGCTCCCCTAATTTCATTTTTGGCTAATTTAGCTCGAGAGGTAGAGCTTAGGAAAGCAAAGTGCGGCATTAAGAGTGATTAGAGATATCATATATATAACTAATAGGACTCTAATAGATCGAAGATAAACTAATCATCAAATGAGTCAATCGATCGAGTTGAAATGTCAACTTTGATTCTATTTACCAGAAATATAATCATGTCATCAATTATCCAATTTTATTTATATGGCTTCACATTTTAACTAAAGCTCAAATAATATATTATATATAATTTTGTTAAGCAAGGAAAAACGCGCTTATATAGTTATATATACTATGACATTAGAGAAGACTAAAAAGTTACACTTACCAAACTCGAGTTATTCTCAAATTAAATGACAAGCAAGTGACATCTTTGCCATTCCTAATTAATGGCAAGAAAATCCTTATGCATGTGCGCCACCAATATGTATGTATATAGTAGTATTATGTATGCCCCACTGTTAAAACTGATTAATGGAATCCAACAGATGAAAAGAGATTGTGAAAAGATTTTTTCATGCACGAAGTTCTGTATGTTGCGCTTTGTGGGGTATAAATAAATAAATGAATGCAATAATTTCACACTTAGGAAAACACATCTATAAATTGGATTGGGGAAGTAGTAGACTACTACTACTTCTAGTGTATACATGCAGTAAAAGCAAAATATAGAATGCGAAATTAATGTACCCCAATATAATGCATTATATGAGATCAATAAGTTGTATATATATATATATATATTCCTATGTCTCGTGGTCTTTTAGACACCGTGTTGACTTCATTTTTGTATTCATAAATATCCTTTAAAAAAGGGTTGTCCAGTATGTATTTCTGCGTTGGTTATCAAAAAAGTGTATAGTTCTTTTCAATATTCACATATACGCATACATATTCATATATGTAATAAAGAGAGTAATAAATCACATTATTTAGTGCCACATCATATATTCATATTCACATGATTTATAAACTCTCTGTGCCTAAAAATAATTACTTTACTATGTCATCTACACAATAATTTAGACGTATCATTAAAAAGATATTTTTTCTTTATTTGATTCTCTATCCATCCATAGACGTACTACTGTAGAAAAGCCATAGAGAAAAAGCTTAAATGAAAGCAATTGTATCATAGGGACTGAGCCTCTATCGGTGGGTTTCTGCTGCTGTGGTACGTGGTGGCCGGTCATAGCAAGCAGATGATTAGTCCCATCCCAATGTAGTGTGAGAATACTTCTGTGAAAAATAAAAAGAAAAGAAAGCAATTGTGTCTGAAGTTCTGAGAAGAGCTCCAATTGGCCAACATAACTTCATTTTTGTTTTTTGTTTTTTTGACCTACAAATAATTCACTTCCCCACTGCCTAGTCAGTTTCCCATTAAACTAATAAACTTTCTCCATCTCTAAATAAAGTAAGGGCCACCAATAAAGTCAGCTTTCAGTGATGCTTATTTTGGTAATGTTAAGGTGAAGGTAGGAGCGTCCATGGGCATGATTCACTGTTGGCTGTTGGCCACATTTTACACTTTATATACAACACTATTAACATATTATTATTGAAATATTATATAATATTAAAATTTGTAATATAATTTTTCAAAGTAATACTATATTCTAATAAAAAATAATTGCCTTGATAATGTGGGTACCAATACACTAAATACATACTTAATTCAAGACACTAATTTTAAAATGGAGTGTATACAAAGTAAATTTTTCTTTTTTAGCCATTTCGTACTTATTATTTAATTTTTTGCAAAAAATATAAATTATCATTAAGTAATCTCTTAATTTCCCGCGAAAAAAATCTTAATTTTGTAATTTCTATTTTTAATTACGATTCTATTCATGTGCTAATTAAAAAAAAAGTATATTGAATTAGATATAAACCAAATCAAATGACATCTGTGAATGTTGTAGTAATTACAATGCTTTTTCTGTGTGCTCGTTTAATTGGTTTCTATTTTCAAAGAATTAATACATACCAAATTCAAACGGCGCATATTCACTCTACTGCATCGGTTTGTGCTTAAATGGAATAATCATTGCCGTTTAAGAGTTAATGAATCATTTTGCCCTCTATACAAAAGGAATACGTACTGTCTCTCCCAATTAAATTAATAGTTACATTTTTTTTTAATCGTCTTAAATTGATAACGGCATTTCTTTTTAAGATAATCAATATCCCCAATCTCAAAATGAAAAAAAAAAAGAAAAAAAGTTGTATCTTTAATTAAATTAAAATTATCGTTTTCTTAAAAGATACCAAAGTAAACTATCGATTTGAATTATAAAAAATGTTATTTATTTGAAGTGGGTAATTTTAATTAAAACCGGAATTAAAAGAATCTAGAACTATACACTAGATGCGCGTGAAATCTTATACATTTTGTTTCTTAATATCATGTGTATTTTCAATACATTATGTGACAGTGAGATGGATTTAGTTGAGTGGTTCCGCTATATGTATTTCAATATTTATATAAATGGTTATGAATTTAAATTTAAATTCCAACTTAAATTTATTGTTCTAAAACATGAAAGATACATATTTTAGTAATTATATTAGTTTTATGTCCCGAATTGTATCCACTTCGTTCGTGAAATTCATGATTAGATAGCATGTTGCCTTAAGCTTTGCCAAAATGTAGAAAAAAAAATGGAATTTACTGTTAGAGCTTTCACTCCAAAGTTTACCAATTTTCAATTGTGATTAAATTGTGTCAATTTTTGGATTACCTATTTCATGTTTGCGGTCTCTTTTTTCATCAAAAATGTAAGCTTTGGGTTAGAATTGACCCTTTCTTCCATCTAAGTTGCATTCACACTTAATTACTAGATAACTCTCTACGTTTTTTTTTTTATTATTCAAATCAAACATATACCAATTACACCTACATCGAACATGCAAAGTAAGATAGTTAGCCAAAAATATTCATTCTATGTTGGCAATTAATTTGATGGAAAATTTAGTGCTTGAAGATGTGTTTGGTTCGCTGAAAGATTAATGTAATGAAAACTATTGGCAATATAAAATATTTCTCACATAAGTAATGTTTTTAACGATTTGGTCGGTATATTGTAAAAATCAATTTCACCGCCTTCTAATGTATGGTTCGTACATTAAAAATGTAATAATAATGTGAAAATAAATTATTTGTTAGGGGTGGTAAATCGTGTTTTCGCGTCGTGTTTTGACTTAACACGACACGACCCGAAATTTAGAGTTTAACACAAAAATGACACGATACGAAGTCGTGTTTTTTTGGTTAACACAAACACGACCCAATTTAAACATGATTCAACACAAAAAACACGAATAGCACGATGAACAGATCAATTCAATAAGTCTTCACACAATATATATGTATAGGACCCAATTTAAACACGACCCAAACACGAAAAACATGAATTCCAATGAAAACAAGAGAAAGAATAGCCAAGAAATGAAGAAGAAACTAATTAATTAAAGCTCTATCTAGATTGTGGTGAAATCGTGCCAATTTCGTGTCTAAATCGTGTTAATTTTGTGTCAATTTTTTTACACGAACACAAAACGACCCGAGGTCGTGTTAAAAAAATGAAAACCTGAACACAATAGCCAATTTCTATTTTGTCTCAATTTCATTTCGTTTTGTTTCCTTTTGTCGTGTCGTTTCAAAAATTGCCAACCCTTTTACTTGTGCAATGATTCCCTAAAAAATATGAAAAATAATAAGAAAATAAATTATAATTTCAATTACTCCGTCAATCTAACACATTATTATTATCTCTTATATTTTCTCTGAAGTAAACCCAACTAACCAAACACTTTCAATTGGTCAAAAGTAGTTAGAATATATTTCCTTCTACATTATTGCATGCAAATTTGGAATCAGTTTAAAGATTTCTATGAACTAGATATATATTAAAAGTATCAAAAGAAAAACATAATAAACCATCAATTCAAGTTTTATTGTCTCCCATTCAAGATCCTCTAATAATGTACATGAATACAACTTGAACCATGGCCTTGCACTTGTAGACCCTCTAAAAAGCCTCAATAATTTCTCTCTCATAATTGAAACTCTTCACCACATCATTCGTTACATCCTCATCTTCCAAATCTCACAACACATTTGATCAATTTAATTTACATCTACATTCTCCATGAATGTATTAAGCGAAAACAAAACCCTCAATTAATCCAGACTCATATGTCAATGGCATCAACTGGTAAAGATGCAGTCCTATGATGATGAGTATTTCTTGATAGCAATGACTTCTTACATAAACTCCCAGCAGCAACGATGTCTTCTGCATTAGGGCACTCCTTGATCACCGCGCATCTGCGCGAGTGTTGGATCGTCGGCCCGGGACCTACAAATGAAACTTGTTGATCTCTAAGTTCCCTCAATTCTTTTTGGTATTTGGCTTTGACCCATCTCATCTTTTGCTCGATATCGCCCTCATTATCATTTGAAGGCCGAAGAATCGCAGCAGTCGAATGAGCAGCCGAAAACGATCTCATGAACTTTCGACCATCTGATGAGACTTTGTTCTCGTCTTTTTCATTTTCTTCAAGTGAGTGGCTCTCTCCAGACCCCTCCGAGCTGCATTCGAGGCTCTCGTGGTGACCCCAACTATTCGAGTAATGGTGGCCCTTGGATCTGCTCGGAAGAAGACCTGATTTATTTCCACCATGGGGACTATCAACTTGATAAGTGATCTCTTCAAACCGCCCGTGCATAGAAGCACAACCATTTCCACAGCACTGCAAAATTTGCACATTCTTCCCGCTAGGCATTTTCGATAGGAAATTTGTAAATGAGCCATTAGAGGTATGGTTTGAAGCACAATTATCACAGTAGTTTGAATTTGAAAAACGGGGAGTTTCTTCGATTCCCGGTCCTGTTTTCCATTCAGGTACCAATGAAGCGATCTCCCCATCAATCATATCAGCTATTTTAGTCACGTCTTGGTCGGTTATATCGAGCTCAGCTACCATTTCAGTTGCAACGCTCAATGCTGTATCCATTTCGATGTCAAATGGGAAGTATATGTTCCGTATCCGTCCTGCAGGGGATGGAATCCCATCACCCAGATTTGAATTCCGTTAGTACGATAAAGCAATTCACGGAAAGTACAATCTAGGGCATATTCAATGCGAGTTCAAGTTAAGGTAACAATCTCACTTGGGAGATGATAAATAAACTTATAGTTGTTATAAGTCGTTGAAGGCCATTAAAACGGAGAAATTTGAATAGTTATAAAGGAAAGAATGTACGGGAAAATGTGTGTTTCAGGTACACGCCAAAAATAAACACCAACCCTGCTCTCTAACCATCATACAGCAAAAGAAGTACAGATTTAAATGACAAATAAAATTATCCAACAAAGCAAGTGCGATGCTCCTCTAGATTGATACTCTATATCAGAGTTGAAGAAATCTAGACTGTTAGTTTAAAATTAGATGGTTCAGATTTTGATAGCTAGTTTTTGTCTAAATGAGCCTTTGCCGGAGTCAAACACTGCCTTTCAAAATCTAAACCATTCAATTTTAAACGAATGACTATGCCGGAGGCAAGCACTTGCTGAGTCCAGCTATTTGTTGTACCTTTAGGACATTGTACCTTTAGGACACTGTACTCAAGGTACCTTTAGCATAGATGTGGAAAAATTCAGTGGGAAAAGTGGGTAACAATAATATGTTCCTTGCATATAATAATGCTTATACCTTCTTTGTCAGAAATTCGGAGTCTTAGAAAGATACTACCATCTTCTCTCTTCTTCCCTTTGATGGAAATGTCAAGGTCTTCAAAATGTTCTTCGTGCTCATCGTCATTGTACTCAAAAAGTTCAATTCCACTTTGTTCAATATCGTTTGGATGATACTCCCATCCATTTTGGTCCTCAAACGGAACAGTGACGTTGGAGTATCCGTTAAAGGAGCTGTTACTAAAAGAATTCCCTTCATAATCAAGATCAAGAAAAGGATGCCTTAGAAGAGGGTCAATGTAATCCAGCTCTCTCCGGCACTCTATCGGTGTCAAATCAGGCTCAAAATCATCAAATCGGAGAAATGGATCGTTTAGAAGCTCCCTCGCCGAGAGCCTAAGAGGCACGGTGGCCAAGCATTTCTCAACAAATTGACGTACCGATGGATCTTTCACTTTGTATAAAGCATCTGGTTTTTTCCCCTAAAGAATTAAAGTATGTCATGTGTGCATATATGTATACTAGAACTCATGGCACATTCGTGTGCAATACTATATAAAGTAAGGGTGGAGATATTAAAACCTCAAAAAACACTCGGCAATACTCCCACTTTCATTCGGTCCTTTGCAACTGAGTAAGGTATCTATTACTCGGTTCTTGAGGGCCGAGTATTAGCCTATATACTCGGTCCTTGACAACCGAGTAAGGCATTATCAAATTTATACTCGGTCCTTCAAATCCGAGGAACATACACCTTACTCAGTTGTTAAGGACTAAATGAAAAGTGGGAGTGTTTCCAAGAGATATTTGGGGTGCCAATATCTCCATCCTAAAGTAACTGGTGAGATCATGCAAATTTTTAAACATTATAAATGCAAGTGATAGTGTTTCTTTAAGTGGTAAAACCCACGTGGTGTTATAAATAACCACCAAATCCTCTTCACATTTATTATTATAGATTCTATAGATGCGCGTGTATATAACTATAGAGAAATGGAGAAAGCACTTACCGAGATAACTTTCTTATAGATCTGAGCAGGATGAGTGCATTCACTATATGGATATTCAAAGGTGACCATTTCCAAGATGCACATTCCGAAAGAATAAATGTCAACTAATTCATTGTATTCCTCTTCATACACTTCCGGAGCCATGAACTCTGGTGTACCTAATTGAAGTAGAACACAAAAATGAACAAATAATATGGAAATGATAATTTGTTACCGAAGTTTTCCTAGTCGTGCTCCACTGTCAAGCTTCTATGTGTTGCACTTTTATGACAATTACTTAAGCATCCGTTTGGTACAAAGAAAAGTTAGGGATGGAAGGGAAAGCAAGGAAAAGTGGGAGAAACGATTAGATTTGTATACCAAACAAGGGAAATTGTTGCCCTCCTACTTTCCATCCTTCATAAGGATTATATATAGGAGAAAGAAGACTTCTTTTCCCCTATATCGGAAGTTCATCTCTCCTTTTCCTTAACGGAGCATAAAAATACAAGCCATAGAAGCTTGGCAGTGAGACATTGATGGAAAGGAGTTAAATATAGAGTGTATCTTTGAAATAATTGTTTTTCTATCTTCGCTGTGGGCATTGATGTCTAAAGAATTCCCAAATCTGGGGGTATCCTTTATCATGCAGAATTGGGCACAAATCTGTCTTTAAGGGTTGTCCCTGTTTGGTAATAAAGGGCTTAGAGTGGTTGGTTTAGTTTGGTATTTTGATAGCTATATAGATAGGGTTTGGGTCTGACGGATGGTTTTTGATGGATGTTTTTTCTGTTGTTCTTGGTTTGATTTTATATGCATAGGGGATCTTTTTGATGTATCTGTCCGGGGACTCCTTGTCCCATGAGCTTGTATCCTTCTTTTTTTAATTATATTTTCTGTTTGTTATCAAAAAAACTAATCCCGTTCCAAAATAAGAGTTTATGTTTGATTTGCACTTTAAGGGAAAGATTAATTTCAAGATAGTAATCGGTAAGAACAAAACTTGTAGACTATAATCTACTTCCCTAATTTGACAATGCCCATAAAAAGAAACCATACTCTTAGTTTTGGACATCCTAAAAAACACCAGCATAATTTGGGGTTTAGGGGTGGTAATTATGGAACTCGTTAACTAATACATAACAAGAAACAACTCCAGATAAGTACATTGGCATAATAGTTAAGTTCATTAACAACAAAGAGCTCAACAAATTTGAAGCTCTACTAAAAGCATTTTCACACAAAAATTCGAGGGTACTTTAAATAAGTAAGAGCAATACCAACACAATGAGCAGCATGAGATTTTCGGAGGATAGCCGCAAGGCCTAGATCGCCGATTTTAACTTCCCCTTGGTTTCCATTGACAAAGATATTGTCACACTTGAGATCTCTATGGATCACGGGGGGATCATGGCTATGGAGATAGAGAAGCCCTCTCAAGATTTGCCTACACCAATGCTTCACTGCTCTAATGTTCACTCTCTTGTGCTTTTGCCTATACCTACAAACCAGCAACAAAATTAATAAAAAACACATTCTAAAATGGAAAAATATTAAATACCTAAAAATCAAGACTTAGAAACACACACATGAACAGAACCCACATTCCAAATTGCAAAATATCAAACACCCACGAATCAAAACTAAATACACACACATGAACAGTACCCACATCTTAAAATTGAAAAGTATCAAACACCCAACAATCAAAATTAAAAACAGAATACAACCTACATTTTAAAATTGAATATTATCCAAAGGATCAAAAAACCCACAAATCAAAATTTGAAAAAAAAAAAAACATATTTGAGAATTGCAACATTAGTTTTAGCACTCACTGTCTTAGGGTACCAGAAGTGAACATCTCAGTAACAAAATTGATGTTTCTCTTGGAAGTATCAACCCAAGAAGTGTAGAACTTCATAATATTTTGGTGCTTCAATGTTTTGAGCAAATGAATTTCACAATAGAGCCTCTCTAGATCCTCAGGGCTCTGTAAGAAATCATAAAGCTTCACTTGGTTCCAAGCAACTTCAATCCCTTCATACTCATCAAATGCCTTATAACTGTAATCATTTTCAACACAAAACTAAATCAACTCAAAAATGACAAATCACCAAATCTTTAGGCCTAATTTCCCCCAAAATGGAATCTGAAATGGGGATCCTACAAATCTATCATACACCCATTTCTCATAATTACATATAAGAGTATAAGACCCAAAAAGTTTACCAAATCTGACCAAATCTGAAATGGGCATTTGAAGAATTTATCAGATACCAGACGAAAATAAAATCTATGGAAAACCCGAAAAGGCAAAAACTTGAAAAGTTAAAGGAATCTGAAATTAATCCATACACAGTCTTTGAAGCTCCTTTGCCAAGAATTTCAGTGTACTGCAACAACAACAAATGGAACCCAAAAATCAAACTCAAAAATGAAATAAAAGAGCTATAGATAGATATATAGAGAGGAAGAGTGCGTGTGTGTGTGTGTGTTTTAGAGATAGAGAGAGAGGGGAGTGGTACTCTGCCATATCTTCCAGTTGGATCAATTTCAACAAACTCGGATTGATCTGGTTCAAGATTTGAAAGACCATTCATTCCTCTCTATATTTTGTTTTAACTTTGGTCCTTTTTTTGTTTTTTTCCTCTTTTGGTTAGAATTTGAGTTCCTTTCTTGGCTCTGACATGGAGGAAGAGGTGAGAGGGGTTATTTGTGAAGCACAAAAATAAATATATATTTTTGTGTCAACTTTTTAGAGGGGAAAGAGAAAGAGAGATGGAGATAGAGACATAATCATCCATTGGAGAGAGAGAAATGAGTAGAGAGTTCATAAAAAGAGCGTTAGGACAAAAAGATTACAACTTGACCACTCTCTGAAAGAGAGCCTACTCACCCACCCACCCCACAATGTAACGTGACAAAATGTGGGAGAGGTTGTTTCTTCCTCTTCTTCCAGGGATATAATATTGAGTTGCTTTTTATACGGATGGAGTATTTTTATGAATTTTTTTTGTTGTAAAAATATTAAAGAATGAATTTTATGATTAAAAATCATTGTAAAAAGGCTCAGTTTATACGGATTGATGATTCATAGGAATTTTAAGTCACAAATTAAATATTTTAGGGTGTTAAATGCATGAATTTTTAGACAAAACTTAATAAAAACGATCTCCATGACTAATCATTCCCACCAATTTTTATAAAAAAAATTAACCTAAAAGTAAGTTAACTACAAAATTAAAATATATATCTCCCCTTAATTGAGCATATATATATATATATATATTAATTTTGTAGTTAATCCATTTTTAAGATGAATTATTTTTATGAAATTTGGTGGAGATGATCTATTAATACTAAAGATCATTTCCACCAAATTTCGTAAAAAAACTCTTCCGTTTAACTCCAAAAAATGTCTAATTTACGATTTAAGAAGTTAAGACCTTACTTAAAATTTATCTCAAATTGCACTTGTTATTATAGAACATTCACAATTATTTAAATAAATATAATAAATTTACTATGCACTTGTACGCGGTCGTAATAATTAATAATTTAATATGATAAAATATTTTTTTATATAATAATTATATGATAAATTTAAGTTGCAAATATATGCGTTAATGTAACGTGTTTTGGCATTTTATGCATTTTACAAATGCGTTTGGACATTTCACATATCGGTAAAATCACGAGGAAGGTATCCGCACGAGGGGGAGTTTCTCTCTCTACCTCTATGCCTCCCTCTCTTTTAGTCTCAACGCCTACTATATCTTTTTTATATATTACACTATTATTTTAACACACAAATAAATAAAATATATTTGTCTTATTTACCATGCACCTCAATTTACCACCATAGATGTTTTTCTTGTAAAGTTAGAATTTATTTTGATCATCATTGAAGCCGTGTCAATTGTTTGTTTTACAAATTTAACCTTGCAAACTTCTACTTCATAATTTTTTTTATTAACTCTTCATACTTTATAGCCAGGTCATTTACAAGTCTATGTATGCTCTTACTTTCTCGATCAATTATAATTGCAATCCCCTTTTAATCAATTTTCTAGCAATGAAATAATTTTCAATTTTCTTCAAATGCACAATTCAATCCTTGAAAATTTTGGAAACGATAGTAATTAAAACTCGCTAGGTTCGATCCCTGGAAATTTTGTATCGATAAGTGTGAATGCGAATAAGTAAATAGATGAACTATTATGATCATTACAAATAAAAAAAAGAAATGGTATAGTGATGAAGAATCATCCAGCCTTATCAACGATAAGGATTCAAATTACATTACTTAATAATGCCATAAATTTAAATAAATTAATTTTGAGGGATAAAACTCGAAAGTGTATGATGAAATGAAAATGTTGTTGGGCATTAGTCGATGTTGAAATGCATATTAATTGACTTTGTATAATTGAGATCTATTTGCATATTTTTGAACAACCTATGATATTACATCAAGTAATTAAATTAAATTAAAGGGTATATTAATTGTTGCATTGAAACTGATAGCATTTGAACCACCAATATTAATTGTTGCGTTGAAACTGATAGCATTTGAACCACCAATTGTCAGTAATTAATCTGAACCCGCCAACTCTCTATTTTTTTTTGTTCTCCACGGGATATTCGGGCCAGCTTTCACGCACCTCGACTAATCCATGTTTGCGGTTTTCGTGGCTACCACTAGTCAAGCGCACCTCGACTAATCCCCGTTCGCGGTTTTCGTGGCTACCGCTGGTCAAGCATTATTTTGACAACGCCAAGATTCGACTTTGGGAGCTTCAAGTTGACCCAAGGTTGTCCCAGTGGCAGCCTTATACCACTGAGCCAAGAGGCTTGGTTCCACCAACTCTCTATACTATTTATGTTGAACTTGAATTCTGGTTCTAGCTAACGCCAATTATTTGTTCTAGTAGGCCGGGATGATATAATTCCACTACATATATTCCAGAATCTCTATTTTTTCTCTGTTTCCATCGATTTTTGGAGTTTATTGACTCAAAGCATGGCCTTCCATATGTACAAGCACATGAACCACCCAAAAATTGAATGAAATTGTTCTTTTGAAAATCATACTTCTAGTCCTCCTTAGTTTTCACAAACTCTACAGTTCCAAAATAAACTATACCAAACAAGCCTTTCAAATTAACTTACCAGGACTGCCTACTAGAAATATAATTATAGACGCAACCCAAAATTTATTATTACACTATATTTTTTTTTCTTAATTTTTGATACAAGTAAACATACTGATATATCTAGATTTCGACTTTAAGAAAAGGGAAAAAGGAAACAGGGTCCTCAAAATTCGAATTAGAAGGATGTAACCCGACCTACTGAGTTAGCTCCACACTGAATCTACTTCATACATTCGGAATGATTTTATTTTGTTTTTATTTTCGTATCTTATTTTTATATTTTACATAGTCAACAAAATACTTATGGCATTTGAAAAAATAGTGCAATTGTGATATTGACTAACAAATATAGACCTAAAGAAAATTATTAAAGCACAATAAATATGTATTCATGTATTCTGCAAAATTTAATTGGAAGCCGGAAAAATCAAAGGGTGCAACTGCTATATTCAACTATGTTACAAAAACAAATTAATTTTGTACTTTTTTCTTTGCATAGAGAAATAATGCAAAATAAAAACTTGCGTGAGGTGGGCAGATTTTGGGGAGAAATAGATTAAAAAATTATAATACCCTAATTGTGTTTTCATGGTAAAAGAGTTCTATCCAAACTTTGAAATCTCAAATTTAAGTATCACTCATTATAAGTGTGTAATAGTCACATATAATTTAAGAAAAAAAAATTATTGCAATGAAATATATTTAATAATTAAACAACTATATATAAGTTGCATCCTTTTTGTGTACAATTAAAAAAAATATTATTTTTAATATATGTTTTTATCGAATTAGATCGTGAGTCCTTCCCTGATAATAATGCAGAAGAAAAAGTTAGGTTAAAGATAATTTACTTTTATTTTTTTAAAACCATAAATAAAATCAAGATAAAGTTGGAAGTAGGAGATGATGCGAAAGGTGGGGCCACCGGATATTGGGCTATTCTCATGTTGTGACTTTGGACTGGAACGTCCGTTGAAAAATGATGATCAAAGAGTTTGAATAAGTAATTAAAGTATATACTACTCATCTACTATAATTTAATTTCTACGTATTTTTTTTTGTAAAGTAAGTGTCTTCTGCCGACTACGACGAGCACACACAAAAAGAAAAAGTAAAAGTATGAGGACCATCATCATCATCATCATCATCATCCACATGGATGGACGAGTACGGAACATGGTACGATTAACTTAATTATTCATTCTCTCTCTCTCTCCCACTTTCTACGTTTTCTTTTTTCTTTTTCCTCACTCTGAAAAATTGTCGCGTTAATTTATGCACACATTGACTCATCTGTTTTTTAAATACATATTTTAAGGTGTATTTTCTCGTATCAATAAGGTGTATTTATAAATTTAAATGTTTTAAGTGTTTTTTACTTTCTACGTTTACTAACTATACCGGAGCCACCACCTTACAGGTAAGGTAGATTGTTACACATCTTGATTTTTTGAAATATGTTTAATATAATGTAAAATAAATTTAATAAATAATAATTTAGACTTTGTCTAAGTTAAATTATTACTAATTATTTTGATAGCTAATAAATTTAATGGTGTATTCTATATAAGTTGTTTAACACTTTAAAATGATATATCGGTTAAAAAAACACTTCACTTAATTAGCTACTGAAAACTTCTTTTAAAAAAACAATAGACTTTTAAGTTAGTCTGATCAGTGTGGGGCTGCCCAAAATAGAGACCATATAGGCCATGGGCTTACCTAAAAATCAACTTGTAATTTTTACCTTGCACAATATATTTTCATACTTAAATTATAAAAAAAAAATAACATTGTTTTAAAATACTATATTATTAAAAAAATATATGTATATAAACATGCATAATTTTCATTTTTTTTGTCCCCTCAATGTCGGTTCATGGCTCCACTACTTTATGCAAAACATATTTCTAATACTTCTTTACTCCACTGTACTTTTAGAGTAATTATATGCGCAAATGGCCAGTTTTGCTTTGCTCCCTCAATTTTAACAAGGGCTGTTTAAAACTTTTAATTATATAATTTTTTTAGTGGTTTTTTTTTTTATGAGAAATAATTCTTGTTGCAATGTTGTCATTTTTCTTAATTTTTGTCGAAAAGTTTTCTTACCTACCATCTAAAGTAAATTGGATACAAAATGGATTGCCAAAAAAGAAATAATACATTCAACCAATTACACATTTCTAATTTACTCCCTTATTAACGGCCACAAAATTACAAAGGAAGTAATTTTTTTCTTAATTGTAGCTACTTCCCTTATTAGCCTTTTCCTCCATTTACTAATAGAAAATTCTTAATGCCCCTAAAATTTGACAATCTAGATATGATTGATACTAACGTGAAGAATTATTAAAAAAAAAATAACTTTTAAAATTATAAGAACATAAAATCCGTGATTTGAACCTTGAAAATCCTAACTTCCTTCTTTTTTTTTTCTGAAGATTGAACTGTAGGTGCATGCTTCGTTAACAATATTTAAATCTTGACAAAAAACAAATTAATCTCTTACTTAACCACCAAATCATCTTTAATTATTGTTAATCTTCCTCCTCAAATTATATATGCAATTAATACGTGCACTATATGTGTAATTGTCTGATATCATACATGCGTAAAAAATTCCAAAATTTCAGGGACACGATTGTACCCTCTCGGCCATATGTACACGTCAATGTATGGTTTGCACATATTATTTAATAGTTAATTAGTTACATTATTCAACCCACCTCCCTTTTAAGCATGGGGTTTATTGCATTGATCTACCATATATAGGCAATATTAGAAGTCAGGGCGGACCCACAATTTCAGTCGTGGGGAGATGAAAATTAGAAGTGCTAAATTTTCTTTCAAGATTTAAAAAAAAAATAACAAAAAAGTTGCCCGTAGTAAGATTTGATTCCTACCAAAAAAACAAATTAATTCCTTATTTAACCATCAAAAATATTTTTAATTATTTGTTTTTATTTTCTTCTCAAATTATATATGTAAATAATATACGTATTATATGTACGGCTGTCTAATATCATATACGAATAAAAAAAATAAAAAAATTTCAAAGTCGAGAGACTGTCCCCCTCTCGGCCATATGTAGGTCCTCAATTAGTTGGGCACAATCTTGGAGAATTTAAAGACAATATTCATTGTTCCATAATAAGTGCACGACTTTTCAATTTGTTAGTTGAGATGGGAATATATTAGCTTATGCACTGAGTCTTCTGAGTCTTATGATTTCTCTTATATATAGTTGTTGGGAGAGTTAAAACTCCTTTGCTTTTAGACTGAATTTTTATTTTGACTGATTTGATTTAATTTTGATTATTGTCCCTTTAATGCGATAATAGGTTATATAGTCTCGCTTTGTAATATTTTATAACTCTAAGAACGGACTCATGTTTAATAAAAGAAAGTAGTATTAATTTTAGAATTTGATTTTACAATAAGGACACTTTTCATAATATTAATTTATTTTGAGAAAAATGATAAATGTTGATGGACAAATATACTCATAATTAGTTTAAGTTAATGTTAAAAGCAACTATTCTTTCTCTCTTCAGTCAAACAAACCCTATTTCTTCTCTCTTTTTTTTTTCTCTCTCTCTCTCTCTAAAATCAAACACCGCGCTCCCCCTCTCTAGAATCGACCGACTAAGCTTAGCTCCGACCAATAATGATCTGACCTCCTCCACCACCACGACCACCACTTGACTCTCTGATCATATCGCCGAAAGGAGTACCGTTCTCAGATTCTTTTTTTTTTTTGCAGGTGCAATCATAAAACATATATAACTTTTGATTGAACTGTTGAATTTAGCTGATTTTTGAATATGTTGTTCGGAAGTCAAAGTTACTATAAATACGCGAAAATCAAGACAATCAGAAATCGTTTTGTTATCGAAATCGATCAATTTTGACAACCCAACAGGATTTTAAAAAAAAGTCTCATCGTAACTCTTTTTTTTTAACGAACCCCACGTCAATCCATATATATATATATATACATATATATATTGAGTGGATGTTGATATCATCAATTTTGTTATTCTATGTTTTGTAATGGTGTTAAAATCATTTTAGCACATTCTGGTTGTTGTTATGTGCGTTGACAGGTGGTGCTAAATGTATTTAGCACATTCTGGTTGTTGTCATGTATGTTGACAGGTGATACTAAATATATTTAGCACTTTTTGATTGTTGTCATGTATGTTGACAGGTGGTACTAAATGCATTTAGCACCTTTTGATTGTTGTAATGTGTGTTGACATGTGGTACTAAATGCATTTAGCACTTTCTGATTGTTGTTATAAAGAAGGGGTATTAGTATCTTTTTTGTACAATATTCTTAATTTATACGACTAATTTATAAGTATCATTTATAATTATGTTATTATTGAAATAAGTTCTTATGCTCAATTACCCTTAGTTTAATTTTAATTTGTTTATTTAAAAAAAAAAACTCGGAATTGGGAACCAATAACCAACGATAACACGTGGCTAAAGAAGTAGTTAAATTTTTAAATTTTTGTGGGTCTATATGGATGTAGTTAAATAGCATTGCCAATTAGGTCCCAAGTTGATGTTATCACATGTAGCCGGCACATAAGACTAACTAGATGGCCAAGAGGGCGATTATATTAAAGGCTGCCACGTGTAAAAAAGGACTAGTACTAGAATCTAGTTTTTTTTTTTCTTTTTAACAGTTCAAACGAATAGATTATCAATTAGGTCATAGTCCAAACGATTATAATTATTATCAAAATTATGTACAATATAAATATTTAGTATAATTTTTTAAAAGAGTACTATGTTTGGGCAAATACATAATTATGTTGGCAAGTATGATGCCATTTCAATTTCATTTGTTAAATTAACACCAATATCTAGTTTTATTTTTTATTTCAAATTACATAATACTCATATAAATCGCTTGTGCTTTTGTATTCCGTGTTATACTAAATGAAGGTGGCAAATTGTCGAGATACGAAATTATGCTTGATGGTAGCAAAATCTTTTGACAAAACTACATTTTAAAGATATTTTTATTATCCCTTTTCAAATAACAAAAGATAAATTTTATGGAGGAGTAGGGCAGGCATTTTACAAAGCTGCAGCCCAACTAAAATTATCCACACAACGGCCCACATTTTGGCCCATCTACACCATCTCCACACTAAGAACATCATTTTTAAACTCCCAAGTACACGGTAAAAATAAATAAATGCCAATTAGAAATTTTTATTTATTTATTTATTACTTGCTAAAAACATTATATGACATATATTAATAAAATAACAATTGAGTATCATGCATGGAGATCCATGCCATAGATGAAAATTTTCTTCAACTAACAAGAAATTATGTATTGATATTTTGTTAGGGGTACTACAGTCATTACCCAACATTAACAGAATGCTTTAAACAATTGTACTTCAATTTTTTTAATCAAAATTGACCCCAATTACTCCCACTTTTTAATGTTTTATGAGAATTTTGACGGAGTCATTTATCTATTCTAACTCTTAAATTCTTTTACTATATTTAATATTTACGGAGTCGGTGGATCCCATAATTCCTTCTTAGCCTTGTGTATAAATACTATCTCTATTTTAAATTAAGATTTTTGTTTATTTTTATATTTTAATTAAGAAACACTCCTTTCAATATACTCAATGATTAAGAATACTATTTAATTTTTACTATGAAATATGATATAAGTAAGTATGTTCCAAAATGAAAATGAGACCTTTATTTAATACATTCAAAAAAAAGAAAGTGCGATTGTCAAATTTTAAACGAAGGTGAACAAATATTGTTACAACAAATTAAGAGCTGTACGTGATATACTTGAACAAACTCAAAACTAAGTATTGTTGTTGTCATATTAATAAACAATTGATCGTATAAATGAATTTAACTAGTATATATTTATATTGAGATCCTTTTATCCTAGTCCTAGATATAAAATACAATTGTCAGTCACTAGCACGCTAATCTTTTGATTAAATTTTAGCACGTGAGTTTGTTTGAGTGGACCTTTAATTTTTAGGTTCGAAGATTAGGAATAGAGACTATATTCTATAATATAAAGTGAAGATTTTGTTATTGAAAAGAAAAACTCATATATTATAATATAATATTCTAGCTGGATGGATGGATGGATATTTGATTTGGTCCAAACTAATTCTTCAATGCAGGTCAAAAGCTTTTGCATCCTTCTTTATACTCTTTTCCAAAATTTCAGATATTTCCATAATACACTTACAAACTATGCATCTCGTCATTATGAATTTTGAAATGCTTACTGGCACATGAAAAAATAAGTAAAATCCAAAATCACCCCTTTTAGCTCACTCCTCGTAATCGTATACCATCATCGAAAAACACTACACGTGTTTAATATAATACTTACTAATTTTTCACATTATATTTAAAATTTTAGCAATAAAATAAACGTTACATTTATTTCAATCTCCGAAACACGAAGGACAATTCGTAATTTTACTCAATCACTAAAAAATTTTGCTCACGGTTTATATATATATACTTCCCCGCATAATAAGGGGCACAAAAAATGTTCATGGGCAGGAGAATTCCAAATGGCACATTATATACACTCATAGTGGTCCAACCACTAAACAAAAGGCCCATCAACCATTGAAAGCACACACTAAAAATAGGAGTAATAACATATTATATATATATATAAACTTACACACAAAAAAAAAAGTTGATACAAAACATCAACAACTATTTTAGAATTACATCTTACATCTTAACTAATATATATATATATATATTTGGAAAAAATGAGTTTGGTGTTTGTTGATGGACCAACGGTGACTGAGTTTGTGGAGGATTCAAAGGTATTCGATAAATATGTAAATGAAAGATTTGATAAGCTTGACACTGATGGCAATGGAGTCCTTTCACGCGATGAGTTGCAAAAGAGATCTGGGAAGCTTTCATCAGTGGAGTATGAATTGCAATCTCAAGAAGAAATTAAAAGTTTGTACGATACTCTCTTTGAAAAATTTGATGTAGATAAAAACGGTACAATTGATCGCGATGAATTTAAGACTTTAATGAAGGAACTAATGCTTGCCAAGGCTTGTGGAATTGGAAATTCGCCGATTCTTGTCATTGTTCAAGGAGATAGCTTGCTTATGCGAGCTGTGGAACATGGATCATCGAAGAAATAATTGAAAATGGTTGTGAATCAAATTAAAATGATTTTTGAATTTTTTTTTTCCTGGTTTGGCCCCATTTTTTTTTAGGCCAGGTTAAATTAAATGAATGATTTTGTGATACTAGTTCAATGTTGATAGCAAATATAATCATCTACATGCATGACAAGAAAATTTTAAACGTTGATCTTATCAATCTAATCTAGATAATTGGTTAATAATATAGTTAACTTTAATCTCTTATTCACTCCTGGGTGTAAGCAATCTTAGCGCGCAAGAGGGTTAGGTTCATGCCCATGGTTCGAGCTAAAACAATTTTTTTTGTTCACTACCCCCTAAAGTCTCACACTATATATATGACCTTTTTAAAAAAACTTTTTGTCTTATACAGCAAGAGAACATTTTGGGTCTTCCATCCAAAATGCCTTTTCTCAATTTCCCCCCTTAGTTAATAGTTTTCTATAAGGATGCATTTGGGTGCACAGTTTTAAAATTCTATTGAAAATGCGATTTTATAAAATTGCAGTTCTAAAAGAATTGCAATACCATAAAATTAAAATATCATTGTTTGGATATTTTCATTTAAAATTCTAAATTTGCTTGTTCGGCTAATTTGTGGAATTCATTTGAAATTCCAAAAAAAATAGATTTAAAAAGCCTTTGTCAGCAACGCCCGCTACTAGCGCTTCGGCGAACAATGAATGGAATTCCATCACTGTAGCTCCAATAGTAGGTCGCTGGAGATTCATTATGAATCTAGATATTTCGGTGCCATCCAAACTATGGAATTCCAAAACTATACCTTATTTTTAATTCCATAGCATGGAATTGGGGTTGCCAAACATATTTTAAGAGAATTCATTTAGTTCTGTAAATGTTTTAAGGTGTTCACATTGGATCAATGAATCCTAAAATTATTTATCTATAAATTATTCAATTAAAATTCATAAAGCACTTGAAAGAATTAAATGATAAATTCATAACATTATGATCACAACATGTTTTATATATATTCTTCCACCTTATTTAAAATTTGTGTGGAGGCATCAACATCAAGTGCAGGGGCAGTCTCCGGATTCCATCATGGGCTAGTCTGAATTATGACATAATTTTATTACATTTTTTTAAGTTAGAGTTCTTTTTCAATGGAAGTAAATATTACCTAGTTACACTGAAAGAGAAATAAATAATTGAAAAAAGGCACTTGTATAATTTTAAATCACATCAAAGAAGAAGATGAAATTATTAAGGTTTCTTGTGCAGAACTTGTGGCTTGGATATACAAGGTAATTTGAGAAAACTGGGCTGGAGAATTCTGGCCCTCGCCAGGCCCAGTTCTGCCCCTCATCAAATGTACAGACTAATTTTCTCCGAATGTAAACTTGGAATGAACTCCTAATTCTAGAATTAAGCAAATTCAAGCTTGATTTAAAATGGCTTGATTTAAATTATCATATTTACGATATCCAATTTTACAATCAAACACAAATATTGAAATAAATTATGTAATTCACAATTTGAGTGATAACAGACAAGCTCAAAATGCATTTAACTACAAGAAAATATGGTGAAAGGCTTCTTTAAAATTTATATAAAAGAGGAAACTTTATATTTACTTCATTTTTTTACCTGAGCTTTTATTTGCAAATAGTAGACTAGAAACACCGGGCTAACCATGCATCTCCTATTCAGTGATTTGAAACTGATTCAAATGGGGTTTGAACCTACGCCCCTATATGTCTGCAGCCCTCGAACCCTTTCGAAAAACTTGCTTAGTAATTTTGACTTAAATCTACTAATTCCTCCAGTGAAAACGTGGTAAAACTCGCCTTAACATTACGAGAGGACTTGCTTCTGACAAGTTTTACCGTGTTTTACCTTCGATTCCCTATTAACTATATCTTACAGAGATTTAAAACTAAATTAAATTTGCTTTTGATGGGGTTCAAACATGATTGCATATAAACTTATTAATTTTTTATATATTTATTTTTATACTTGAGTTGTCTACGAGTACACGTTGTCTACCTAGCACTTTTTTACTTGCACTTACTTTTAGCCTTTGTAATTGCAACACCATTATAATCAAAAATTTCAATTAATAAAGTAATATCTATTTTCATACAAATGTGTTCTTTTGAGATTGCTTTCATTTTGATCTCCGCTGTAAACTTGCCAATTTGACTTAGTTAAGGCCAAGTTGTTGTTGCATGTGGCTTCCTTTGTGCCATCGAAAGTTGCCTTGTGACATTGTCTTTAGAACTTTTTTTTTTTTTTTTTTTTTGTTGTCTTAAAGTTAAGGGTGTTTTCAGTTTCGGCCGGAGTAAAAAATTATGAGACCTAAACACAAACCGAATTTGAAAGTTTGATTTTAGTTTGGTTTCGGTTTCTAAATTTTCCAGACTCAAATCCGAACCAAACTTTTCGATTCAGTTTTGCTATATATTATTTTAAAACAAAAAATTATAAGAAAACACTTATTTTGTTCACAAAAAATAATAATTCTATACTTGCTCGTACTTATTTTTAAGAGAAAAATATTAAGTGTTACATTTATAATGTAGCTTCAATATTCATGATAGCTTAATGAGTCAATTTCTTACTAGACCTTGTAAACTTTAGGAACATAAAATTTTAAATAGTGAAGTAAAATTATTTTCGAGTCACTTATACAATGAATCGGTTTAGTTTGATTTGGTTTTGCAATGTCACGCCCCAAACCTAAACAACCAAAGATATTCGGTTTGGTTTTTTATTGGGTTTGGTTTTTTATGGATCGGTTCAATACGGTTCAGTCGTTTTATTTTCGGATTTGCCAGAGCGCCCTTGATTAAAGCATCAATAATGGGTAGAGTAAGTAAGAATAATATGTCATACGAGCGCATGTAACGATTAAGTTAGTTAAGGTAAAACATTATTTCTTGGTATATGGGTACGTCAAACGTAAGTTTCGCTAAATTTAGTACCATATGCCAAATAGATTGACATTTGGTATCCCATCCCCCCTTTCATCTTTTTACTCTCTTTACATTATCTCTCTTTGAATATTACAAAATATTTATTTTACATCTCTTTATACCCTACCACTATTTTAAATTGAAAGTAAGAGAGAATAATTCTATATTAATTGATTAATATTGATACAAGAGAGACCCATTTTTTATAGGGTTATGTACACAATGTGAGTCCTAGTAGAATAAGAAAAACAATTATAATAAGGAAACCAATAAGGAATAATCTAGAATATATTCTAGCACTTCCCCTCAAGTTGATGCATAAATATCGAACATGCCCAACTTGCTAATCAATCTGGAAAAAATTCTACTAGAAACAGCCTTTGTAAGTATATCGGCTAGCTAATCTTCCGATCGTATATAAGGCACAGCAACTATGTTTTCTTCCAAATTCGCTTTAATAAAGAATCTATTCACTTCTACATGTTTTGTCCTATCATGTTAGACCGAATTTTGAGCGATTCACATGCTACTTTGTTATCACAATAAAACTTCATAGGTTTTCTCGGTGGATAACCTAAGTCAGTCAATAGTAATTTCAAGCCATAACAATTCTTGGACTCTCATTGCCATTCCTCGATATTCAGCTTTAGTGCTCGAACGAGACATAACATTTTGTTTCTTGCTTCTTCAAGTAACGAGATTCCCACCAACAAACGTAAAATATCCTAATGTAGACCTTCTGTCACTTACATTTCCAGCCCAATTAGCATCAGTGTATCCTTTAACTTCCAAAAAATCACTGTTTTTCGTAAACAAAATCCCTTTTCCTAGAGCTGCCTTCAGATAACTAATGATCTTCATATGCTTTTCTCTAGGATTATGCATGACCTGACTCATTATACTCAATGCATAAGAAATATCAAGTCTAGTATGTGCAAGTACATCAGTCTTTCCACCAATCTTTGCTAATGGCCTTTATCAACCGGTACTTGATCAACTTCAATTTTCAACTTCAAACATTTTTTCATGGGTGTTTCTGATGGCTGATAAGCAGACATTATGGTTTCATATAGTAGATCCAGTGTATACTTTCTTTGAGATAAAAAGAAGCCTTTGGAAGACCTAGATATTTCAATTCCCAAGAAACACTTTAATTCGCCAAGATATTTCATCTTGAACTCTTGAGAAAAATACTTCTTTATTGCTTCTCGTTCTTGTGAGTCATTCTCGGTAACCATCATGCCATTAACATAAACAATAAGTGCGGTGATCTTCCCATGCCCCCTTTTCAAAAATAATGTATGATCGGAATTGCTCTGTTTATAACCAAATTTTTTCATTGATCTAGCAAATCTTTCGAACCAAGCTCTCGGAGATTGTTTTAAACCATACATAGACTTTTTCAATTTCGCATACTTTATTTCTATGTCCCAGAGGAACTTCATACCCTGGTGAGAACTCTATGTATACCTCATCTTCCAAATTCTCATGCAAGAATGTATTCTTTACATCAAATTGTTGTAGCGGCTAATCCAGATTTGTCACTAAAGAGATAAAGACACGCATTGTGTTAATTTTTGCCACTGGTGTAAATATTTTTCAAATAACCGATTCCATGTGTCTGGGTGTAGCCTTTTGCTACTAATCTCGCTTTGTATCTTTTAATTATTCAATCTGCCTTATATTTCACTGTATACACCCATTTGCAACTAACACGCTTTTTTTTCTTGTGGTAACTTAACTATATCCCACATGTCATTCTTCCTTAAAGATTTCATCTCCTCGTCCATAGCTGCTTTTCACATTGGATCAACCAAGGCTTTCTGCGCACTGTTAGGAATATATACAGAAGATAACTGATTCACATGATTACTTATGGGGTATTTGGGTTTTTTGCTGAGATCAGGTCCATATGTCATTTTAGAAACGCCTCTATTATTTCGATGAGGGAATTGTCTTTAGGAGGTTCAGGAGAAAATACTTGAAATTCAGACTTTAACGTGTCAGAGGAAGGCAATTGGTTAATTGTGTCAGGCGGAGGCAATGGTAAGTTTAGAATCGGTAAACTTGGCGGCGGTGGACCAGGCGATGGCAATGAGTCATCAGTCCAAGTCGGTATTGAACTCGGTTATGACGGCTGTGGCGAACTTGGTGAGCTTGAAGTTAGCTGTGAGACCTTGACCTGAATTAATTCGTCGCCATTATTAAAATAAAAGCTTGAAATTCACTATAGTGCTCTCTCTGAAGTTCAGTCTGCTGAAAGTACATCTCGCCATTCATGAAATACGACATCCTTAGTCATGTACGTTTTTCGTGACGGAGGATGGTAACAAGCGATACCCTTTCTGATTAGATGCGTATCCTGCAAAGACACACTTGAGAGCACGGGATTCGAATTTGTTCTGGTGTTCTTTGGGTAAGTGAACAAATGCAATACAACCAAATATTCGTGAGAGGCAAACTTGATGCTTTAGGAGCTACTTCCAGTAAATGGCGATTATTCCTTTTTGTAACCCCATTTTGTTGAGGTGTATACGGGAAGTTAGTTTGATGGACAATTTCGTAATGTTTAAAATACTCATGTAAAGTGGTAGCCTATATATTCACCTCAATTATCACTTCAAAGTACTTGAATAGTAGTGTTATATTGTGTACGAATCTGTTTATGAAATCTTTGAAACAAAGAACTAACTTTCACTCTTAGATTTCATGGGACATATCCACGTCATTTTAGTGCAATCATCAATAAAAGTAACAAATCAACGAAAACAACTTCAAGAAATATTAGGAGATGGGCCCCAGACATCAGAGTGAAACAACATAAAATGAACTGAGATTTTATTTAATGATGATGAAAAAAAAGTATGATGGCTCTTTACTAGTTCACATGCTTCACACTGAAAAACTGAAATATCAACATTCTTAAAAAGTTTAGGAAATAACTTCTTTAAGTAGCTAAACGACGCATGACCCAAATGACGATGCCACAACCAAATTTCAGCTTCAACTTTTCCTCCTAGGATAGTGTTAGTTTGTAGGGCTTGTTGTAATTGGTTTGTGCTATTCACTGCCAGGTCCAAATAGTACAATTTGCCCCGCCTAATCTCATAATCAATCGTCTACCTCGTTTGAATATCCTTAAAAATACAATAAGTATGCCAAAAAATAACAATACAATTTAAAGCATTAGTAATTTGAGTAATAGACAATAAATAATTCTGTATTAATTGATTAATATTGATACAAGAGATACCCCTTTTTATAGGATTATGTACACAATGTGAGTCCAAGTAATTGGATAAGTATATCCAATTATCCTACCTATTATACAACTAAATTTTCATCGTAGATACTCTTGTAAACCTAGATTATTTGTACGAGCTAAGTTTTCCATATTTATTTTTTTCAAGGCCATTTTTGAGAAAGAGAAAATATACTATGTAGATGTTTTCTTTTTACATAATTTCAGACTGCTAGGTCCTAGTGGACAGACTTTATGTGGTTGGTCTAGTGGTTCACTAGGTCCCTATGAAGGATGATTTATTTAGGAGTAAAGTCAAAGACGCCCACATTGATCTAAGATATTCTAAGTTCTAGTCTTACTTTCATTGTTATTTCTAGTAAAAGCAAGCAACTTAAACCTTCCTCTTTTCTTTTTTTGAATCAACCATGATATCTATTTTATGATGGGAACATTCAAAGATTGATCTATGAGGAAAAAAAAAATTAGTGTAACATATTTTAGCTAGTTACTTATTCTTATAGTAAAAGAGTTTACTCAAATTTGGAAGATTTTAAATTCAAGTCTCTTCAAAATTAAGGTGGAAGGATTTTCGTTGTTAGCATAGAGAAAAGGTAGATAGTTAAATTTTATTTTATTTTAAATAAAAGTTAAAATAAAAAATGGTGTGCACATACCAGTGCTCCATAATTCTCTCCCATTTTAATATATAAATATACTTATAATAAATTAATGTTTTCACTGCGGTTCATTTTCTTGATAAAAGTCATAATCCACTAGAAGAATAAAACCATCGTAAAATATTATAATATTGTGTATTTGAAAATCTATTTTTTTTTTTGTTTCCCACGGGGTGTCCGGGCCAGCTTTCGCGCACCTCGACTAATTCTCACTCGCGGTTCGTGGCTGCCACTGGCCAAGCATTATTTTGACAACGCCGGAGTTCGACCTTGAAAGCTCCAAGTCGACCCAAAGTTGTCCCAGTGACAATCTTAATCACTGGGGCAAGATGCTTGTATTTGAAAATCTAATATTGCGATGGGGGGGGGGGGGGGGGGGGGGGGGGGGGAATCATTTGTTCACTCTGTCAAAGGCGCAAATCAAGCTACAAACATGAATCCAACTCATACTCTAAAAAGGACTTTTACTCACCTGTACTTATGATTGCTGTTTATGATACAAAGCCCTATGCCAACCCCCCACCAACACCCCTACCATTCCATCATTAATTTTAAATTCAAAGCACCCACCACCCCCAACCAGCTCAAAAGCATTCATTACTTGTTAGGAAAATATTACTCTTACTTTATACAATTTTTTTTATTTTATTTTTTAGAAGAAATTAATGTGTTACTATTCAAATGAACTATTAGAACAATACATTTATTATGTTACCTACTTTCATTTAATTTAAACCATGATTCTACAAACTTTTTTATAAATTGTATCAAATTTTAATAAATTTAACAATACTTTACTTTCAAACTTCTCTGCCCTAAATCCCCCATCCCAACTTTCTCTCTCTCTCTCTCTCTCTCTCTCTCTCCACCACCTCCAATTTTCCCTCCTTCAACGTATCTATCACTAACAACTTTTCCTCCCCCATATCTCTCGTATTATTTATTGGTTCAAAGTAGGTAGGATAAATAAAATAAATTTACGTGTGCACGCAGGATAACAACTTGGTAAGGCAAAATATTAGTATTCTTTAAGATAGGTATATGCTTGAGAGAGTTTTTCTCTCAATCTCAACCTTTTTTTTTCTACCTTAATTACAATATAATATATTTATCTTACTTACTATCCTACCAGAGGCGGACCCATGATTCTTCTGAGGGGTGGACTAATAATAATAGATAAAAAAAATTATGAAAAAAAAATTAAAAGTATAACCATATAGTGAGTTATATAAATTTAAGAGAGTTATATAAATTAGTGGGCTTATAATATTTGAGTTAGGTTAAGGGATGGGCTAAAATTTAACAAAAGGGTAGGCTTATATTAATTTTTTTATTTTTTTTAATAGTGCTAGTAGGTTTTTCAAAATTTTATGTTGTGCTATAGTCCGCTCTGTTCCTCCTGATTCCGCGCCTGTATCCTACAAACTTTATTGTTGCGGACATTTCTCACACAAATTCTCTTTCATAGACTTGACAGGTATGGTCAAGGTCATCCGTCACGAGTCCGGCATCCGCGCTTTTGGGTGACCAATTGACATTTTTGTACTATTCTCTCTTTATTTCTTCCATGGCCATGCTCTATGTTCATTCTTTATATATATATATATAGTCATCCTTTATATATCTTTTTACTTCCTACGTGTAGGATAAATCTTTTTTATTTTGTTTTAAACTAGACGGTATTTAGGCACTAATTCTCCTTTCCAGTTTAAATCACACTCGATTAATTCAAAATATCTCAACTAATCTTCCTTCCTAATTTAAACTACACTTGATTAATCCAAAACATTTCAATTAATCCTCTTTAGTTTAAACCACACTCGATTAATCCTCCTTCATAATTTAAATCACACTCGTTACTAGACATATAATGTTTTACGGCCACTAGAACAAGTTTGATGATTGGATAAATCTTATTTTAATTGTCACCAATAAACCAAATAAACTTTTCTCACTATAGCACTCAAGCCACTCTCTCTCTCTCTCTCTATATATATATATATATATCTCCCGCGCACAAATTCACTTCCCTACCCCCTGTTGCTCTCAAACGTAAACAAATGGTTTGAGAAAACAAGGCAACTAAAGAAGAATGATCCCTGCATGTTTTAGCAACCCTAACACAAACTCAAACACCTCATCACAAGCCCACAAAACCTAATCACATGCATTTATCAAACTCAACTATGCAACTCGCCAACTCAACTCACACTCACTTGGTCCAAAACCCTCTTCTCTCACTCCTTAACCATTCACCCATCTGACCATTCCTTCTCCATCTCCATCTCTCTCTTCCCATCAACATTCTCTCTCTTCAAGACCCGCATTGGATCCAAATCCATCTACTTGACCCACCACAATTACCAGAGAATCAAGCTCTTTTGGGACTTCACTCGGGCTCAATTTGCTCATAACTCGGCAGAGCCTGACTCTTGCTTCTACATTGCCATTATCTGCAATTCAAGGTTAGAATTCTTTGACTCGGTCAAGTCAACTCGGCTATCCAAATATTTATTTAGGTCTCGATATTACTGCTGCCGAAGCAGATATGGCTCCTAAATATTGCAAAATAACACGTTATTTAGTTTTCAAAAATCTAGGGGGTTTACTTACTTGCGCATTATGCGTGTCTAGCATTATTGATGTGTCAACTGATGAAACAATAATTTGAAAATTGAAGGTTGGAATTCATTTTCTTCATTATGGGTGATATTCGGGGTGAGTGACCGGTCGAGTCAATACGGTTATGTACGAATATCTTTTAGAGAAGTGATACCGCCAAAGCAAATATGGCTTCCAAAACGTCACTAAAGAACATACTTTTTTTTTTTTTTTCAATGAATTTAGGAGGTTAATTTGCAGGCACATAGGGTATGTACGATTTACCCACTAAAGAAGTGGCAAGTAGTTCAAATGATTTGAAATCTAACCAGTTTAAATGTTAACACTCATTTATTGTATCACTCTATATACTCTGTGTGTCTAGCATTATTGATGTATTAACTCAAGAATTGATGATTTAAAATATAAGGTTGGAGTTCTTTGTGGGAGATCTCAAAGATGAGTTGACTCGGCGATCCAGCTTAACCGGGTTCCATTACTTACCCAATTCAACTCTACTCTCACGGCGAGAACATGTGTTTGGACACAAGAGTTACATTACCCGGGCAGAGTTTATGGGATCTAAGCATGAAATAGGAATAGAATGCGGAGGGGGAGTGCTTACAGTAAAAGTGGACGATGAAACAAAACTAGTTGTAAAGAGACTTGCATGGAAGTTTAGGGGGAATGAGAGGATGACAATTGATGGAGTGGAAATAGAGTTTTATTGGGATGTGTTGAATTGGGTTGTCCATAGCAATAATTCTAATGGGCATGGGGTTTTTGTTTTCCAAGTAGGGGAAGGTGGGATATGGCCGGAGATGGTGGGGCCGGAGAAGAGGTTGATAAGAAAGAGCTTGTCCCTGCCGGCAGGAGCTCCGACAGTATTGGGGTCACCGGCATCGTCGTGGTCGAGTGTGTTGCAATGGGCAGAGGAGAGTAGTGATGGTGGTGGTGGTCGTAGAAGTTCTTCATGTTCTTCATCTACAACAAAGTCCAGTGGAAGTGTGGGGGGTTTCTCTTTGTTATTGTATGCTTGGAGGAAAGATTGAATTACTAAATTTGGATTTTGTTATTAATTATGTGCATTTAGATTTTTGTGATAGGAGATTTATTTTATTTTTTCAATATGTTTTAGATAAATTTTCTTTTTTAAAGAAGCAATGCACTATGGGATAATTTATAGTTCGAGTTGATGGATAGGATATGACTATCAAGTTTAATAGAAGGGCAGGTATTGTACCAGCGCACAAGTCCGTAAACAAAAATGAAAATGGAGTTATATGAACAAAAGTTATACGTGCTGGAATTTGAATACATGTTTTAAGCTTCGTAATGTGTCTATAATGGCATATAGATACAACAGTTGGACCAATCTATGGAATGTAGCACAATCTTGTTATTGACTTGTAGTTATATGAATATGCCGATAATGCTAGAGAGTGTTCATTTTGAGGGGTAAATAAATAATTTTTTTCATAAATTTTTTTAGAAATAACCTCTCTAATGAGTTAAATCATTTCATTTAAAAAAAAAATCAATTTAGAAGCTAGTAATATGATTTTATAAAATTTTAATGGAAGAAAAATAAACACATATATCACATTTTTTCTACACCACTTCTAGTTTGATTTTTTTGATAAAATTTTGGGAAGATGATTTAGTTATCATAGAGATCATCTCTACCAAATTTTATAAAAAAATTCATCCATATACCTCTCAAACTTAAAGTAAATGATTCCCTTACAAGAGCATTTCCATACGTGCACACCGAACACACCAAAAGAAAAGTATGTATATATATACCAAGTGGTGCAATAATAGTTACTTTTCACCATTAGATATGGTAAATACATCTCTAAAGTTGGTGATTTAACTTTTTAATTATGTTTTTAAAAAGATCAACCATTTAACTTGATAATTTTATTTTATTTTTCCAAAAATCATTTGTTTTGATTTTTCAAGTAATATATTATTTTGTGAGTATTAAACATGGTAAGTTCATACATACCATCATTAGTTACACGGTACCATTATTTAATACAAATTAACAAGAATATCGAGTGCATTTCATATTTATCATCATATATATAGTTAATATAATAATATTTTCTAAATCATCGACTCTAAATACAACAAAATTATGTGAATTTGACATATGACAAGGAATGAGTTTTTGGTAAGAATAGCAAAAGATCTGACCACCAATGGATGATAATTTGATGCAACTACTCAAAGCAAAAAGTGACAAACAAAACAAATTAAATCGTGCGCATGCACCTTTGGATTCTCGGGGAACCTATTGAATAATATGTGTGCTCGGTTCGGTTGCTTTTTCCACAAAGTGGACTTTCTGCAACAGACCATGAGTGGACACACTCTCTCTCTCAGTATATATATTTATTTATTCACTTACAAAATGAGATTAAATTTTTAAAAAATATACAATATAATTTTTAAAAATAATATTATACTCTCCAAAATAAAAAGAATATATTACTTTAATAATATAAATATTTTACTTTTAAAAAGAAAGTCTATAACAACTTTTTTGAATCTGAATCCCTCCACAGCTGTAATTATATAACTGTAAATGGAAGGTCTAAAGACTATCAAAAAAATGACCCCCACTGGCCCTACTTTCAAACAGACATTAATTTTCCATTTTTTCTGGCGATATTATTATCAAATTAGAGTCTTACTAAAATTATCTATTTGCAATCTAACCTATATTTCGTCACCAAATTTCACTCTTAACGAACGGAATGTTTTGGCGACCAAAGCCACACTTTCTCCAAAATATTACTGCATTAGCACATATAACAGTAGTTTGACAGAAGGGCTACAGAAACAAAATTTCACAAAGTTTTCACGTGTTAAGCATTCAATTGGGAGCTTGCCTATTAATGCTAAATGCCGTTGAACACTGAATTTTAATCATATTCAACAATAAGAGGTGATAAAAACAAACATTCATTTTACCTCTTAACGTTCAATAGCTCTCCATTTAACATTAAGAGCTAATTCAAATATCCCCTAAATCCTGTAGCATCTAACAAGAACATTCAGGATACAGCTAACTCTTGGCGGTGCTATACACATTTGACTCGTTCAAAGTTTAAAGAAAAGAAAAAATAAACTACAATTTATACCTTAAAGAAAAATTAATTGATTTCATCTTACATCAGTCCACCGTTTTGTCTAATTTTGAGTCCTCCTGTATATGAATGACATGTTTGACTAAAGGGTCATATATGGATAAAGTTTAAGATCTAAAGCTGGAAAGAGTCTACTGATTTCGTGAAGAGAGATTTTGGTGCAGGAAATCAAATCATTGCTAGGAGCGTTAGTAGATAAACAAGAGAAAGGTAAGTTGGAAGACACAACTGTAGAGGTTCAACTTGAAGATGCCCAGGTAGTGCGCATACGCTTTGGACTTGCAATTGAACAGGCAAACACCAGAATTCATCATAACAGGTGCAAAGATGATGTGGCGTGAAGGATTTCATATCAACTTGGATTTGTGAACTTTCAAGCAGCTGGACTTTGCATGCATGCAGAAGCTTAGATAATTACGACAGAGCCATTGAGGCAAACATAACCTTAATTTCCTTATTTAATAGTTATCATTCGACTTCTTGTACCACATTATGGTTAGAAGGGTTGCATCCCAATTTTGGTGGCTTTGCAAGTTTGATGTATGCTAGGATGTGCATGTGGTTTAATGTTGTTTTTGTATTTTTGGCAAATCTATACTATTACAAAGGTATAGAGGGATTTTAATGTTGCACTCATAGTTGGTGAGACTGAAATACTTCGGGTGGTTATCCTTAAGCACAGGAACAACCTACTCACTTGAGTTATATGTTGTTCAAGCAGAAAAAATGGTTGGTCAATTCCTCAAAAATACGAGTGGAGGGCAATTAGGTTGTCATAAAGAGGATTCATACATCCAAGCTAGAGGTACTAATGACAAGGGCCGTCAAGATATCAACAAAATTAAGGGCTCCACTTTGCTTTTTTAAGCATTTCCAAAATTAGGCTATAATAATGATGTGTATACCGAAATTAACCTTTTATTATCAGGGTTGAAAACTAAGCTAACATTCGATCTCACGTCGATCCTTGCGAGTCTTAACTTGATATCTGTACAATTTGATAGTCACTTTTGAAGCGGATTAGATTAATATAGAGAACTCACACCCATTAGAATCTTGCAGATATGCTAACCAAGTGGACTTTTGTAAGGCTGAGATCTCGACGCAATCTTCCAAAGTTCATCCTAAAATTTAGAGTTCGTTTGATAGCAACATAAAAAATAAAAATAAAAACAATTGATTTTTATGAGAAGTTGAAAAATAAATTGACACATGTGGTGAAATATCTTCTTACATTGTGGCTTTTTTCATGGAGAAATTTTCTTTGGCAGCTGAGGAAGAAAAATTTTCCAAAAAATAAAAAATGGAGGACATCTACTCATAAAATGAACATGAAATGACGAGCATCTCATTACAGGCCTCAACTTATTTTTCAACTTCTTACCTAATCAAGTGTTTTTTTCTACCTTTTCTATGTTGTTGTCAAACAGAGCCGTAATAACTCTATATTTTATATGTATCAACCAGAATCAAGTCTTAAACTAAAAATGGCTAATTTTGTCACTTATGTACTAGTAAAAAATATTGGCTTCATACGATTGCACAAAATTATGAAATTGTTACCTATGGGAACCATTCATTTCCAAATTTTTCAAATTCAAAATCATTTGCGCATTGAAATTCAAGAACTTGGTGTGAATATCTGTCCAACAGCTTCAAGTGCGGAAATACTCCAACTCTCGGCGTGCTTCACAATCTGGTGAATAAACAGCAGTAATCATCCATACATAAATGTAACGCAGATCATAAAAGTAGGGTTTATTTATTTTTCATTTTTTAACATCAAAATTGAAGGATATATTCGTCTTTCTTACTTTTAAATCGTCATCTAAATCGTAGATTGTGCTTCCATCAATAGAAATGAGAGGCTTCCATGGAAGTTTAAGGTACGTCCTGCCAATTGATGAGTAGCAAACTAAAATGTTGTTAAAACCGAACTTCGTAAGACATTTTTATCAACATCTATTCCCACAAACCAAGTAAGAGGTTAACAGTTAATAATTTCAAGTAATATAGAGTAGTATGAAGTGAAATATTGATTACCCAAGTTCAGTGAAAGGATCAATCTTAGCTTAAATAAAATACCGGCGAGGTAACAGTTAACTGCATTGAAGGATTTTAGGAAGATTGCCTCTCTCTCCCCCTCCTCCCCATGTTAACTGCTTCGAGATTTTCTAGCTAAAGGTTAATGCCATTTGATATTAGGTTTATTTGAGATTTTTCCCCTTACTTTATAATGCAAGTATGACTATGTATTTGTATATTTCCTCAATAGAAACTTATCACTGTAACTTATATTGTGGTCCCTATTTGTGAAGTTTGTAGTTTCCTATCATTTTATAGTTAATTTCTCTGGCAGTGAAGTTACTTGTTACATTTGGGATATATTCCTTTATAATTGCAAGTAGACGAGTTGTTTTTTGTTTTTTGTACGATGAAACCTGAAAGCAACTTCTTTTGTACTTTGGTGAATTACTTTGCCATTTGCACTACATACTTTGACACTCAACCCCCTTATGTTAAGTGTTGCCTGAGAATCTCACTAGAAATTGGTGTTACATATGATTAACACATGACATGAACAAATGCCTCTTGGGCAAACAGGCTCTACTCTCAATTTTATCAGTCTGTCATTAATCCCATCAGAACACAGCTGTAAACCAGAGCCTCACAATTCCCTAATCTCTCTCTCTCTCGGGTGGGTTGGTGGAGCAGGGAGGGGGATACTACGGGTACCCCTATGGGGGATACACCTTGGGGATAGACATAGTGATGTACTGATTGTGTCGCCAATATATTGGCCAGTGAATTGGATCCATTATGAGCAGAATTTATACACAGTCTGCAGCTACCAACTAATGAGTGACAAGTCATTGAGTCCTCAAATCGTGTCCCCGGTTTTATGTCACCCAAGAATTGTTGGAATATTGTTACTAAAGTCACCCCACTTAATATAGGATCAAAACCCTATGAGCAATGCTACACTTAACAGTTTCATCAACCGTTTGCTCCTACCTGATGCACAGTTGGGTTGTATATTCTCGGAATGTACAACTTTTTAATGGATCTGGTATGAATAACCAGTTGATAAAACCGGTAAGACTTCTTTCTCCGCACTGTATAATAAACAAAAATAGATTAAATTACGTCGTCTTGGAAAGGAAAACACGAAATTCGACCATATTAAGCACCTCAGACTCCAAGAAGCCAATACAAAATTTGCTCCAGAATCATTACCCTGCACAAGAAGCAAGCCATCGGGCATTACAACCACCACTGCATCATTTCACAGCTCATATTTCTCTGTGAGTAAGATTTAATACTTGGTACTCATACATGAGGCAAAAAAAAAAGGAAATACAGCAGATCAATTCCAACAAGGATACAATGAAGATGGAACTATCACTTCCTTGGGACAATCTCTCTTTTCCCACCCAAAAGGGTCATACGTTTGAAATTGTTCCTTCTCAACCATCCATAACATTAATGGAACCCACTAAGAAGATTATAAAAGAAAAAGAAATGAACCTACTAAACTCCTAATGGCAAAACGGCCTTACCCAAATCGACTAAATACCTTAGGTCCCCATCTAAATGAACCACTTTAAAGAAAAGCCTATATATTAGAATTTTGAACGTTCACAATATAAGGCACAGACAAGGGAGGACAAATTATTCAAAATACTTTTTTCACCTAGCTTGCTTCGTAATTAAATTTCACCAGCATTAGGTTCAGCGGTGGATTATATTGTTGCATTATTATAATCGAAGTCATTGAGAAAGGCCTAACTAGTAGGAGCAACTTTGTAAGGGCAGTGATAACATTGGAAACGAGAAACTGGAGCATTGATAGTATCAACACCCTTGTACCTCAAAACATCATTCAAAAATTCTTGATATCCCACACCCAGCAGCAGCAATACCACTTATAGTGTAATATATGGACAAGTAAAAACCTATATTCAAAAGAAGACTAATTCCATATCTGTTAATATCTACCACCTCCATGAGAACGTTAAGTGTTGGAGCCATATATGGAAGGAGTACGCAATGCACCCCTAGAGAATCAAGCTCCCCCGATGGACAGGCAATCTTTACAGAATAACGGCTAACATAATTAGTCTTCAGAGAGCTGAATTGAATTTGGGTTGAATCAAATAACTAGTGATAATTCTTGATCAATATCTCTCCTAGTTCGGTATCTCCAACTTATAAGGCTTTCCCTAGCTTTGAACCAAAAAGGGACTTGTTCACTTCTTTTTCCTTTTTGCTCTTTACTTTCTCCATATAAAGGACTTTTTTTTTTCCGAAAATATCGGGAACCACTAGGAACATTTTATGTGATTTTGATTGACAACATTTCTTCTAATATTATTTCTTGATATCCTTATTATATGTGTTACTCTAGTAGTTCTTTGTTGTATGTGTGACTGATGAAGTAGAGATGGACAAACGAAAAAAACTTTATTATGCATAGACAGAAATCTCCCATAAAGAACTTATAAGTCTAGCAATAACAAAGAATGTTCCAAGGTTCAGTATATTTTACTGTTCATAGCATTATATATAATTGAAAAAAGATACCCTTGAGAGTTGAAATTGAAAACTTGATGTGCTAACACTCTCCACATACATTACAGTCAAACAAACGGCAGCCACAGGAAGTCAACAGTTTTATTCCAAGAAAGGAAAACCGTAGAACTCTAACGTAAGCATAGAATAAAGAACAGCCAAATATTTTCAGCTATGTTTTCCTTAAAATTGTGAGAAAGGTCAGAATACAAAACATTCAATCTAGAAAACAAGGTGGCTTAAAAGCATGATGTTCAACCTTATAATGGAATTCCATGCCTTTTTTCCATGTACAAGCTGTTTGAATTTCCATGAATTGCACAAACAGTAAATATACCTTCTCAATTTTTTGTAATGTGATTGATGGTTGATCAAAGAAAGGTACAAGCAATTTCAAGTTGCGTGAATACAAGTCCTTACCTAAAAGGCCAAACAAGAAAATTAATCAGATATCTGTTACAGCTAAAATGCAACAAACAATATTGTCCTTCATATGGCACATATATGCGTGCGTGGGCATGTGAGAGAGAGAGAGAGAGAGAGATGTATGTTGATTCTAACTTTTGGGGTTTTGTTTGAAGCCCATTCCAGGCGCTAACCCAAAATCACTATCATCATAATCCTTTTACGACTTTCCTTTTTCACTTTGCCTTTTTATTGTGAAATTAGACTTACATCTTCCTTTTTTAATCATTTGACTTCACCCCCTGCATGAGGGGTATCTCAAAAGTTCACGTAAATATGGTGGCAACATCTAATTATTTTTACATAATCCATTGGAGCTACCCTGTCTTTAATGGAACCTTTTGAGAGTCCAAAGTCAAATTTCAAATTAAAAACAGGGGGCAAAGTAAAAAAGGCCCTTTTTCCTTTCTTGTGAACTTCTATTCTCTAGTAACTTAAAAGCCTAGAATCCCAATCAGAGAAAATAGCACTGTATCCCATTACAAAGGAAATAACAATGAACATAGGACACAAAATATGACCGCTGGAACATGCCAATAATGTACAGCTTCTTTTCCATTTTCAAATATGAAAAGTTTAACTACTCCCTATGTCTCAAATTGATAATCTCACTTTCCTTTTTGGGACATAATCAAAGGGCCAAATCTTGCAATAGAGAACAAGTTGTACTCTTGATCGTTGATTATGTTGAAATTAGTGTTTCCTTTAAAAGCACCAAAGTCGAAGTGAGACAATGGGTTTGGGATAGAGGGAGTATAAGTTTTGGTAGAATAAGGACACATGTATAAGGTTAGAGAAACTAAACAATCATACTCTTCCAAATATCCCCTACATGTACTACACGTCAGAATCTAGTATAAAAAATCGAGAAGCAGTATCTCGTACACAAAAAGGAAAAGTAACAAAAGACAAAATGCAGTAACTTTTAAAAAATATGCACATCTTACCACGAAATTTAATAGTTGGATCTTCAAATATACAATCTTCCGCATAAATTGCAGAAGTGAAAACTCCTTCAGCAAATTGAAGTAAGAGAATCAGTTTGCATAAATTAACAATGTGATCAATTAAGCACATTCCAAGTTCAAATTTCGATTTACGAAGCAGGAAAAGTATTACGGTATGTCCCTGAAATTTTAACTTTTATGCAAACACATGAGGTTAAGAACAAACCTCGACTCTCTCATAAAAATACTTTTACCTTTTTCTCCTCCCCAAACCTATGTATGAAGGACTCGGCAAGGTTGTAAGCTCAACATTAAATCCTTCGGAATTTACGCATCATTCAAACAAAACTACAAAAAACAGGTCTCCTCCTAAACTATTTTTTGTTTGTTTCGACGACTACATTTTCTAGAGTATCACGAGTTGCTCATTATAAACTAGATGTACGGATCCATAACTGTACAAATGTGGCACTATTCGGAGTTCTAAACAGCATGGAATACAATGCGGTTTGAGTCAAGGGGAAGGCCTATGACAATGTTGTTTTACCTTCTTGATGAAATTGTAGAAAGCTACAAGAAAGCACCTGTCACAAAATAAGCTTCCGCATAATCTGACTTCAGAATCGTTAGAACATCATCAATACCAGAAACCAAAAGTTCATCTTCCTGTATGTCAAGGTCACTCGCTTTCTCCAATCTGCAAAATGCTGTCAATAAAGATGACAAAGAAGGGTTTGTTTGATTGCAGTTCTTTTACGGAAAATGTCCAAATTCTGTATTTTCCATCTTACTGGTGTTTAATTGCAATTTCAAGGAGTTTGTTTAGGCTTTTACTGCAACTTTTACATTTCCATGGAACTCAAATTCTCTCCCCTAGATTTTCTTTCAATGTAAAGCAAATCCAAGTAATTCAATTATTTCCGGTGTAAGCCATTCAAACCCAAAGTTATATTCTGAAAGCTGGACATTTCAAAACACGCAATGGGAAGTTCCAGAAAATACAACGTATTTTCTTGATTCAAAAAAGTGAAATGATTTGGAAATGTAAACTTCCAAATGCATAAACAACCTCTAAGATCACAGAACTCAGAGCATCTCCATAGGTTTATATGGATGTGTAAATCCTATGTGTCAAGTCATTTTCGCACAAAAAACGAGGTCCAGAAAAAGCTTGCTCCAATGGTTTATTTCTAAACTTGTGTAAAATTTGAAGAACCAATGAGATACAAACACGTGTAAGATGTCATAACATTTTTCAATTGCTTTTCTTGAGTTTTTACTACATAATATTATAGTATGTATCTTTGTTTTATAGATCTCTTTTTTTTGGGGAAAAAAAAAAGAACTAAACATGAAAACAGAGATGAATAAAAAAAAATGAAAAAAAATAACAATAAATAAATAGCCGCATAAAAAACACAGCCAAAAGGGGAATCTTACTACTACTCCCTTCTTCCCCTATAACCTACAATTAGCTCTCAAAAGGAACATGTTACTGGCAAACTGCTGCTGCAAGGCTATTTCAAATTTCAACATCCGAGATTGACAAATTGCGAAATAATTTTGAAGGAATCTATATATTTAAATTTACTAATTTACTCCACACTTGGGATTCCGAAACCGGAATGTGTTCTAACCAAATATTCCATACACTGCCATAATACATCTCCATAATTGTTTTATCCTCTTTTTGTTACCTCTTATGCATCAATCCACGCATAAAAATTATACCAGGATCTTGGAGAAGCCAATAATCTCTAACTCCCTCAAAACTCTCCCCAAATATACGAACCAAACTTACAATATGTAAGCAATTGGAGATTATGTTTACTTTCTTCCTTGCATGAAATGCACCAAGAAGGAGAAGACAAAAGGTATAGTCTCTTTCTTTGAAAGAAGTCAAGCATATTTAATATATTCTGTGTGGCTAACCATGAAAAGGTTATCACTTTCGGAGGAATGCCAATTTCCAAATCATTGGTTATCATTCACAGACACTTTTACATGGAGAATCAATGAACAAATCAAGAATAGATTACAAGACAAGTAACCCGATTTGTCCCCAACCCAAATTATCCCATCCAAATCAACTTTAGAGAGTGGTGCACTATGAAGCACGGATACTTCTCAGGGGGCAGCGAATCCATATCTGATATAGATATGCTTCTTGTTAAGCATGATATTCATTACGGTTCCTTCTCCTAACAGTTTAAGCTTTTAAGAGAGATGGTTCCTAACATGGTATTAGAGCTTGGTTTTCTGGGAGGTCCAAGGTTCAGGCCTTGGCACCTCCATCCCCCATCTGTTAATCCGAAATTTGTCTATTATGTGTAATCTTGTTCCCGTCTGCTCTCCACGTACGAGTATGGGGTTGCACATGAGGAAGGGTGTTAAGCATGATATTCATTACGGTTATGATATTCATTACGGTTCCTTCTCCTAGCATCTTAAGCTTTTGGGAGAGATAGTTCCTAACACTTCCGATACGTATCGGATACACATCTTGAAGTATCCTGATTTTTCTTTAATCTTTAGAAATTCTGACTCGTTTGGGATACACTAAGGATATTTTCTTTAATCTTTAGGAATTCCGACTTGTTTAGGATACACTAAGGATATTTTCTTTAATCTTTAGGAATTCCGACTTGTTTGGGATACACTAAGGATATTTATGTTTGGAGGTTAATTTCTAATTTTAAGCTTGAAATTAAAAGGTCAATGGGAGGCCAACATAAGAAGTTATAGAACTTTTATAACTAGGCATTACAGAAGTTTTATACTAAAGGGGAAGGAAATAATATCGTGGGATCATAAAACGAAATAAAAGACAGAAAGTGTCCCAAATATAAAACTATTTCTCACAAAGTTCTTTTTTTCCTTTTTGTGTGTGTGTGTGTGTGAAACAGCTAGTTGCACTACAGCTACCTACAAAAATCAACAACAACAACAACAATAGTAGTAGTAGTAGTAGTTACTTTTATGTACCATTAAACACACACATATATATTTAATGAATCCCCAAACGTATCCGTATCCTACTTTTTTCCGAAAAATCCGTGTAAGTGTATCTGTGTCATATCCATGCTTACTGGTGCATTTTCAACAATGGCCAAAAGACTCTTAAATTCATCCCAACTCCCTATCATTGAGATCTCTAATAAAGGAGAGATGCCCAGAGAATGAGTTGATCAAATTCCAAGAAATTAGGGAAGAGATTGAACAACTGATGTTACAAGAAACTCCATAGATATGAGGTAATAGGGGTCCTAAAGGTTGATCACCAATTCAAGCATCTTCCCAAAAGCGTGTTTTATTTCTCCTTACAACCTTGAGCCGAATTAGTGTAAGAAAATGTTCGAGTCCATTAGAAATACTCCCAAGGGTTACGGAAAGATTCTCTAACAAGTAACAACCACTTTGGAACCCCATCCATCATAGCGGAAACCATATTTACTTTTGAATATTGAACACCATAGAGAATTTTGTAAAAGTGGAAATGCCCAAAGCCATTTTCCCAAGAGAGCCTGATTTTTCTTGACAAGATTACCAATACCAAGCCCCCTCTTTGTTTACTTATAGTTATGAAGTCCCAATTATTAAGCGTTCACCCTTACCTTCCGCAAAAAGGTTCTCGTCATCTATTAAATTATTTCTGCCACAAGAGAAGGAATTTTGGAAAGAGAGTAAAACGGAATGCTTTTTAACATCAATTGAATCAATGTTTATCTACCCCCACTTGAAAGACACCCAATCATCCAACCCTACAATTGTTTCTGTCACTTTTCAATTACTGTATACCAAAAAAGAATAAGGCAAGGCTTATCCTTGAACGCGATTCCCCAAGTAAAACAAAGGGCTAGGAACCCTCGTCACACCCAACCTTGTTTGCCCATGATACCATCCTCTCCTCTTCCACATTTATTCTGAGTTGCCAGGTAAAGCACTTTTGGATATGTAAATTTTGAGGCCTGAGACTACCCAAAAAAATTCAAAATTCCAATTAGATTTTTGAATCTTTCCTCGTTATTGGAATCAAAGAAGATGGTAACATCGGTCCATTGTAAATGAGATAAACTAATTTTATCCCTCCCAACTCAAATCCCTCTATGATTTTGCTATCTCTTGCTTTCTCCATTACAATATTCTCTTGCCTAATTCCTAGATGATTAAAAATGCTCCTTGGTCTACAATGAAAAATAACCGAAAAATTAGAGGAAGAAAGACACCCCCTAATCCAGCTCTCCATCTTTCTGTGAACCCCTTTCCCCATACATGGTCTAGGAATTCTCAGTCAACGTGATCTTTAGCCTTTTCAAAGTATAGCGTAAACAATCCCGTCTTCTTTCCTTGCTCTATACTCCTTTTCGAAGTTTTTCCATGTAAAACTTCATACTATTCTTGCATGGGTGTAAGTTGAACTTTCCCATTCTAGTTTAGTACTCTCTGTCCAAAAATAAGAGTTCAGTTTGGCTTTCACCCTTGTAATTAACTAATTTATAACCTAACCGAGTTTTATTTGAGATTTGATAAATTGCTTATATCTTAGAATCATGTCCCTGAGCTAGGACCTTTTTTGAATATGGTCAAGCAAAAAACCCTTTTTAAAAGGATTATAAAAGCCCTCGCCTAGTGTATTTTTTATTTTATTTTTTGTTTTTTGAACAATCTAGAGGTATTCAAACACAGGATTTCCGCTAAATAAATTGCCTTTAAAAAACTTAGGCTCCGTTTGATAGTAACATGGAAAATGAAAATAAAAATAACTAATTTAGGTGAGAAGATGGAAAATAAGTTGAGAGATGTGGTGAGATTAACTCTTAGTTTTTGCTTTTCTTTGGGTGATGGTGGAGAAAATTTTTCCACAAAATATTAAAAGAGGATGGAGGACATATACTCACAAAAATGAGTATGAGATAGAGAGGATCACTATATGACTCAACTTATTTTCATCTTCTCACCCAAATTAGTTGTTTTTATTTTCATTTTCCATGTTACTATCAAACAAACAAAGCCTTATTGAACCACGAGATCAACCCCGTAGGACTGGCCCTCGCCTAGTCTTTAAATCAATCTGGACAAATATTTGCGCAGTTTATATATATATTAGTCTCGGAGTACACTCCACGTGGGTATAATATGATACCAAATAATAGTATAGATTTTTAAAACAAAAAAAAAATAAATAAAAAATAAGCGCATCAAAATCAAATGGTGTTTAGTCGAGCGGTAATAAGAATTTTTTATTTAGGTTTAAGGTTATTGATTCAAGTCCTTGCGTAAGCATTATTATTTGTAATATCGCTTTTATCTATAGAATAGATAAAGAGGTGTACCTGTCTGTGGTGGAGAAAGAGAAGAACCTAAGGAGCTCAGTAACACCATTAACAGCAAACTTCAATAGCTGTGGTGTTGAGGTTGGGTTTCCTTTCTTCTTCTTGTTGTTGTTATTGGGTGCATTGACGCAGCATCGGAAACCATGGAATCTCTTCAATTGAATTGAAAACAGTGAATTATTATTGAAAGTTCAATCAAATAGTTTATAGGACGAGGGAAAGTTTAGCGGTATTTGAGAATTTTGGAGGCCCTTACCAAACGTGGTGCAGGTAGTAATGGCGATGGCCGTGCAGAATAGCACCGAATTACACCCCCCATTTTCCCTCTTTCCAAACGGAAAACGTTTCGCGTCCCCCCTCCGTGGATTATTCGATTAATCGGTCAATCTTAAAATCCACCGACCAAATCGAGTCGTTTTAAAAAGAAAAATATTCAAAAGTGAAATAACAAAACCGAATAAATTTAAGTTGGGTTTGGGTTTAAGTTGTAACTTTACAAACCCATTCTTTACTTAATTATGGTTGTATTTATGCATATATTTGATTTGTATATTTGTTTATGATTGTGTTTGTATATTTATGATTATATTTACATATGCAATGTAATTAGATGGCTCTATCTAAAATTATAATGGCTCAAGAAGAACTTTTGTTTTATCACTAAATATAATAATTGTATCAATTAACTCTTCTTTTTGTTTAGCTTTCTTATGATTTAATTTTAGGCGCACAATAATCTCACTTAATTGTTATATATAGGTATTTTTCTAATATATCAAATAAAATCGACTTGCAAGCTTGGTTTGGGTTTGTATTTATTAGAAACTTTATATGATACAAATTTAATTCTGTATTCCAAATTGATAATACTCAAAATTAATCGACACTAAAACCGAGTCCTGTGATATCCACAGTCTCCTTAAAACAGTTACGCCGCCTCTCGGTAGTGCTTGGAGGCTGCCGGACGACGTCTGTTTCCCAGGATGAAACGGTACTTCAGTGTAACCTAAGCACCTCGGTACACTGAACGAACTGAAGATGCGAGAATCTTACCACCGGAGAAGAAAACCTACAAGCTAGAACAAACGCGAAGGAGGTTCAATGGAGAGGAAATTCTTTGAACTGTCGAATTTTGGTTGTGTGTATTGGAATGAGACAGAAATCTCCTTTTTAATTCAATAGGGAATAACGGCCATTAAACAAAATAAAACGGACTATTAATCATTATCAGTTTCTCAAAAACTGACCATTAAGTGGTTAATTAATCAACATAAATACAATGAATTCGAAATTCAAATTGGAAAAATGAATATCTCGGGTGCAAAAACTTAGCCCGCACAAGGCTCGCTTTTTGGTCCGCAGGTGCGGGCACACACGAGCCACCATGGTTCTAGGCTTATTTCGGTCCATGATTTGCACACCCCCCTGCGCCTGTGTGCGCGAGAGAGAGCCTCTTATCTTGCATCATTCAATAAGGCATTCTCATGTGTTTAGTTATAAATCCATAGAATTTTTTTCACTTTTCCTATGTGGGACTTCTCACTTTCATTGCATTTTTTTTATTTCAACTTGCTCACTTTGAGTGACAATTATTCATTCACCACTTAACCATTTTGAGCATGTAAATACACGATTTCAATGTACTCACGTAGGAGAACACGAATATATTAAGAACTTTCACATCCGAGTGCAAAGTCTTATTACAATTTTGCCCTCAAAATGGTAGAAAATGTGTTTTCTAATACCCATTTTCTAACAGTATTTTTCTAATTTCTATCTCGACAAAACTGAAAATACCTCTAATGATTTAGTGTTTTTGTTTGGAATTTGCAAAACCTATAGTTTGATGTAAAAAGTTTAAATCATTTCAATTTATAAGAGAGTATTAAAGTAGAGTTATTAATTTAAAATTTTAAAAAGGGACAAAAATCCGAACAAATTAAAAATGTTATCTCCAAATATTTTGTTTAAAGCGGTAGTTCAAATGCATTTTACCTACACATCTGAAGAGAGCACATCTAGAGGTCCGATAAAAGAGTAAATTCGTGTAAAATTATTTGTTTGTGAATTTTTCTTCCTTTTTTCTTTTTTTCAGAGGTGTTGCCTAAAAGTAAGTTTTGTGTAATTAAAATAAAATTATAAAATACATTCTTACTTTACAATGACATGTGATGTGAGCATGCTTTCTCTTTTCAACTTTCTTTATAACTTTCTTTTTTTCAAAAAGAAACAACTCACATAAAATTATTAGAAATTAAAGTACACTCGAAACACGAATTCTTATGTTTTCACTCCATCTACTGGAAATACATAATTTACGATAACTTTTAACACAAAATATAAAATTTAAATAGCATTATATATTTACTTCACTTGCCTCCTCTATTGACCTAATTTTTGGTGTCAAACATATAGTTAATTTACTAATTAACCCCTTGAAGGAGCGAAAGGGAAACAGTTATTATCTGAAGAACATTTACGTAAATATATAGTGACATCAAAAAAAGGAGTTGGTTGTAATATATAGTCATACAATTTAATGCACCTTTGCCTATGAGTTTATATGGAATATGACCGTCCAGAGAATGGATGAAAGTAATCGTTAACTAGCCGTTACATGTGAGAAAGTTCAAATCTTAAACTTAAGCATTTACTATTTATATGCACGTCTCACAAGAGATTCACACAATTTAGACATTGTATAAAGTCTCAAACTTAGCTATCATATACCCCATAAGTTCACCATATATATACCCATAAGAAATGTGCATGCTGTTCTTAGGAAAAAGGCAGCGTTTCCACCCTTGTAGCTTTGAACACACTTCATTCTTGACTTTCATGAAGCTACGCTTTACTATGCAGTCTATGCCAGATATAGTTGGAATGCCCAGGCCGGTATTTTGCGTGCGACTCAACTATTGAAATACCGACCAGCTAGCGATGCAATCTCCTATTTCATGGCGGTCCTAGTGTTGGGACTGCAATAGAACGGCCATTTTTTAAAGTAAGTTTTGGTTTTGTGTGTCTCAAGTATTGCAAATTATAAACACCGTAACATAGCATGTAATCTATATAATAAGGAAAGGTTTTTTTGGCCAAGAACAATTCAACAAATCAATTCAATTAAGGGTCTAGATGAAGTTTCAAAAAGTTATCTTTTGTTTCAATCACACGATGTGGTTTTTCTTAAGAATCAATCCATACTATTAGATTCTTTTGGTTTTACACAATTTCTACCATTCAATAAAAACATACACATAGAATGATATATAATACCACACACAAGTATACACACTCAACCACATCAACTTTCTCTCTCCTCACATTTTTAGAAAACTTTGAAAATATAATAACTTTTAAGCCAAATTTTAAAATTTAATAAAAATTATATATTTTAAACATACTCATTGAGATCTATATAACAAGATCCATTGTGACTATAAAATTATGTAAAAAAAAATATTCTCTAATAAGAATTACATATAATGAATTCATTAGAATTACTATTCTAATCACATTCTTAATCTTTAGTAATTACAAGCTATATATCAATAAACCCATTGACATCAACTTTGAAAGAACGAAAAACGTAATTAGAGTTCCCGAGGCTCAAGCTCTGGCTGACTGGTCGAGAAGTCGATCATCTTGCCAATTTTGTTACACTCAAGTGAATATATCTTTAGAATTTTTGGTAGCAAAATATTAAATTAAATCATGTACTTTTTTTAAAATCACAGCCAATAAAAAAATATTACAATGAAAAAATTCTTAGAATTTCATTCTTTTACGTGTAAGTTTTTTGAATGCATCTTAATTTAAATGATGCATCCTAAACATCTTTGATTAAAAAAATTTAGTACGCCGTGCCGGATGGCACGGGCATACCCTAGTACAATAAAAAAGCAATGAGTGTAGAATTTATTTTTGCACAAAATCAGAAAAAATTGCAATCCCAAAATTTAATACAAACTTATTTTTGCATTCTTCTATTAAAAGAAATGAAGAAATTTGCAATTCCTTTCTGAAAATAGGTCACTAAAATTTTGAGGGTGTTTTTTTGTCTTTTTCTTTAAGATTCACTTGGTACTATATATATTATTAGTTTTATTAAAAGCTATTAGTGTCATTTGGGTATTTTTCAAATAAAAAAGGTAAACATGTGAATCATATGGCTTGGTAAAAAAATAAACTCTTAATTTAAAAAAATATATATATTATTACCAAATTTTTTTATAGAAAATTTTCTTATGCAAGACACTTTTATCCAATCCTCAATAAAAATATCCATATTTCCACTGCTTAAATTTGTTTCTTTCTTACTCGTGCTTGGCCGCTTTACAATCAATTCTCAAGAGAAACTCTTAGTTTTAGAGATCATCTTGAAATTTAGAGATACAACACAGAGAATTTCTTTCTTTATAGTGGAATAATTTAATAGTGCTGAATTCCATTTTCTAGATGTAAATCTAGAAAGGATTTCTTTAGAATCAGCTTTAAATTTTTGCTTTAGAATTCCTCTATACCCTATTGTGAACACCTCATTTTGTGACCCCCGCAAGAATTCTGATTTTCAAAGAAATGAACACGCATACATGCACGAGCATTTTTAGATGCGCAAAAACTATGTACATGTGATACAGGTCAAAGAAGAAAGCCAAAAGGACCCCGGATGAGGAGTTACAGAATTATCGAAAATTATCGGAACCAAAAATCGTCAAAAACTCCTGGAAACTTGTTACGCATTTCGGATCACCCTCAAACTTTGAGAGTTGTTAGACATTACCATGAGGAGTAGCATACTCGAAAATCAGCTCAATCCGACAGTCGGATCTCCGAAAATTCAGAAAATCATGAGTTAGATTCGGGTGGTCAAATGGAGGTCTTCTCGAAGTTAAAATGGTTTGAAATTTGGTAAGTGGATAGGCATTATTGTGGGTAAGAACATATCCAAAATTTAGATTTTTCGGACATGGGATCATCAAGAATCAATTTGTTTATCGTGCAATTCTAGTCGAAATGTCCTTCGTAGCAAATTAAAATAAATAGTGGCCTTCCCGAATTCTGATCGACCTAAAATTTGGAAAAAAGCTAGAAAACATTTGGAGGGAAAACATATCAAAAAATCAGCATAATCCAACGGTTGGAAGTTCAATTGTCGAGATTGTTGTCTTCAAGTACGTTTCTTACGTGGGAACAAACTCTTTGTACCAAGCCAAGGATACCGAGTCCTTCCCGAACTCCGATCATCTCCATTTTTTTACAGAGTCTATAATACTTATATTGGCAATACATATCCAAAATTCAGAATGATCAAACGGTTAGAACCTGACTTGTCGTGCAAACAAGGGACCTTGTCTACAACAAGTACCTTTCCTACGCGGACACAAACTTTTCGTACCAATCAGAACGAAAGGGAACCTTCCCAAAATCTGATCGACCTGAAAGTTTTACACAATCTAGAAGAGTTCTATTCCCAACACATATCCAAAAATCAGGATGATCCATCGGTGGGAAAGTTTCGCGATAATTTCCAAGAGTCCTAGTTGCAATCTCTTTTCTTGCTCTCCAAGTATTTTGACAACTATAAATAGACCCCCCATCCATTCATTATTTTCATCAATAATCAAGGGGATTTCGTGGTACACACCAAGAGATCCTTATTATCTCCCTCCAAGGAGGCTCAGGTATAATTTTCTTTCTCTTATTTTATTTATTCGTCAGTTTTATAATTTATATTCATGTCTGCATAATTTATATCACTTGATAGCTTTTTAAAACCCTTTTTCAAATTATTTTTCAAAATCAAAGGCGTATAACAAATCCTAATCCAATTTCAAAATAGTATTATTACTTTCTTACTTTTTCAAAAGTCCGGATTAGCGGTATTGTTATACGAAGGAATCGATAATCGCTATATATCCAATCTAACTCATAGATTGCGGTGTGTATGTGATAAACACTCGATTATGAAAGCACTACTGCCATCTATACCGGTTTAATCAATAGACTTTGGTATACGATCGGTCAACTCGTCTCATATCATATCGAGTATAAGATTACACATTGAATTAGTTTTCGAAAAGCCCAATGTTTTACAAAATCACTTGTTTCATTGCATCTAATATTATCAAACTCTTTTTTTCAAATCACACACACACACACTTATTTTCAAAATCATAGGCGAACTAGGAAACACATCGTTTTCATCCCATCTCCAAAATCCCGGTTTCTAAGGCAAGTACGAAAAGTTGTAAAGTAATAGCAATAGCATGCAAGAGCTGAATTATAACACGCGCATATCCTACTCAAGAGACCGAAAGGGCGAATTGGGTGCCTAACACCTTCCCAATTCGTAACTTAATCCCCGAACCTTCGAATCAACTGGTTTTGCATATATTGTGTATAAGAAGATATTTAGTCCATAAATATGTCTCTTTTACACAACTTTTTTGTTTATTTAGTAAAACAAACTGGCGACTCTTATTCTTTTCAAAACCGATTTTTCAAGCAACAACGGAATCGTCGCCCACGAGGACCCCCTGGCGTCGAGAACGTGGGTTCTCACACCTATATCGAAGGCATCAGTTTCGACAATTTTGAAACTATAAGGAGAAACAAATGCCAAACAAGACAATTGTTTAATTTTAGATTTAATAATACGAACAGCTTTAGTATGCCTATCTCCCCAAGAAGGAGGGTTTTTATGAAGGCATTCATATAAAGGAGCACAATCTATAGCAAGATTTTTATAATAATCGGCAATATAATTTACGCTACCCAAAAACCTTTGTAATTGAGTTTTATCAATAATTATATCCAAAAATTTATCCGCAAAATCTATAGAACGATTTATATGTATAATTTCACCATTTGATATATCATGACCAAGAAATTTAATTTTTGTTTAAAATAAAACAATTTTCTTGGCTGAGAGAACTAAACCTGCGTTTTTAATGACATTTATTAAGATATTTAAGTGTTTAAAATGTTGATATATATCTTGGAAAAAAATCAAAATATCATCAATATATACTATAGTGAGAGTAGTATAAAGAGTAAAAATATCATTCATTATATTCTGAAATTCAGAAGGAGCATTTTTCAATCCAAATAGAATAACATTCCATTCATAATGTTCAAAAGGAACAGTTAAAGCAGTTTTATATTTATCTTTTTTTGCAATTTGAATTTGCCAATATCTTAACTTTAAATCAAATTTAGAAAATATCTTAACAACTTGAACTCTGACTAAGAGGTCCTTTTTATTAGGTAAGGGATACCTTATCCATTGAAGAGCTTTATTTAAAGGCTTATAATTTATAACAAGGCGAGGAACACCACGCTCAATTTTAGAAGCTTTATTAACATAAAATGCAGTACAACTCCAAGGAGAATAACTTTTACGAATAAGGTTTTTATCAAGTAAAGATTGTATTTCATTTTTACAATATTCTAACAGTTCATCATTCATTTGGGCTGGACGGGCTTTAGTAGGGATTTTACTTTCAGAAAATTCCTTTTCATAAGGAAAAGGAACTATATGTTGTTTTCTATCTCAGAAAGCATTAGGATGTTCATTAGATAAATTATCAGGAATTACTTTACAAATTCGTTCAATTTTATTTTTAACTATAAAAGAATTAAGTTGTGATGAAATAGTTAAAATTTTAACATCTTTTTTCAAAAAATTAATTTGTTTTTCTTTAAAGAACAAATGTTCTTTCATTTCATTAATTTCTTTATTTTGAGGTGGGGTTATAAATTCAAACAAAATATGTATCTTCATATTTAGTAACAATACCCTTATCAGTTTTGGTAAAGGCTTCTATTAAACTAAGGAAATGAGTTCCTATTATAATTTTTTCAGGAAAGATTTTTTACTAACATAAAAGTAGCAGGAACACATAATCCTTGATTACAAATATAAGCATTAGACAATTTAAATCTTATTTTTAATTTAGACTTATTTGAAGCAGTAAGAGTATCAGTAGTTTTATCAAAATATTGTGTAGGCACTAAACCTTCACGAATACAATTTATATCAGCGCCACTGTCAACAAGAGCTATATCTTTTAGAATAAAAGTTTTGTTTACAACTATTGTAATATGTATATACCATTTTGGAAATGTTATTTTATCAATAAGTTGTAAAAAATTTTGTTTTTGTTTTTCTTCAGGTGCTGAAGAAGTTGAGGTTAGAGCATGAAAGGATTTATTATAACCATTCAAGGTTAGTAAGACGAACTTTTATCTCTTGAATTTCGTTTTTTAGAGTATTTATTTGAATTTTTTTTTCTGAAAGGAAAACCAAATCATTAATCAATTAAGATGATTGTATGTTGAATTAACAAGCTACTCTGGAGAAACTATCGGCAACATAACATCAATAATTAAGTAGAGACACACAAAGATTCATTGAGAAGTCTGCATTACATTCGTGCTATTTTCTGTGGTAGTGCCACTAGGCCCACTACACACTCCATTTGCCAATGTCAAAGCTCGAGATGCCTTGTTTTTTATTTCTTGAGTGCCTTGATTCTATATGTGATACCATTTAGTCTTATATCAGTCAATGAACAAATCTCGTTCAAATCCACCAATTTTATATCACTCGATCCTTCGCCTAGCCAAGCACTTGAACATCGTATGAGTCATCTCCTTCTCCTCGATTCTCTTGCTTTATTTTTCTCTATCTTCTTTTCAACCTTTTCGATCCTTTTGCAAGTAAAACTTTCTTGGTTATCTATCTTGACTGACTTGTTGGATAATCGGAGCAAAATTTTAAACTTGGCTAAGCACGTGTTGGACCCTAAGGCGCAAAGGCCAAACCTAATGTTCGAGGTCATGTTGACCAAAAACTACGGCACATGCCTCAATCTCATAAAGGGTACGTAGTAAACTCGTCAAGATTAGGCCCCTTCTTCCTTTTCTGGAAAGTTGTTATCCTATTTAAATCATTTGTGATATATTCAATCTTCACTTTGGTCCTTTGTCATGGCTAGAGATTGTTTGGAGAAAGAGAAATATTGGGGCTAAGTTATGTGGTTGTTTAGATTTCCATAAATTCCAAACAATAGGGAAAATAATTGTGAAGACCTACTATTTACGATGGTTATTTTATTGAAGGGATATGGTTTTCTTCACAATCTCTAGCCATGACAAGGACTAAATTAAAGATTGAATAGAATACAGATGATTTAAATAGGATATCGTCTTTCCTAAAAAGGAAGAAAGGCTTAATCAAGGTGGTTGATCAGCTTACCACCCTTTGTGAGATTGAGGCGTGTGCCATAGTTTTTGGTCAACATGACCTCAAACCTCCACCTCAAACCGGAGGTTTGGCCTTCGCACCTTGGGGTCCAACACGTGCTAGCCCGATATCCAACAAGTCAGTCAAGATAGAGAACTAGGAAAGTTTCATTTGTGAAAGGATCAAAAAGGGCCAAGAGAAGCTGAGGAAAATAAAGCAAGAGTACCGGGAGAAGGAGATGACTCATGTGATGTTCAAGTGCATGGTTAGAGACAGATCGAGTGATATAAAATTTGAGGACTTGAACAGGATTCGTTCATTGACCAATATAAGGATATCACTTGGAGGATCGAGGCACTCAAGAAGGAAAAATAAAGTCTTCTCGAGCTAAGACATTCGAGAATGGAATAAGTAGATGTACTATTAGAGAAATTAGTGCAAATGTAATGGAGACTTACAACTGGAATATTCATTCATTAGTATATGTAACATGCTTTGAAATACCTAGCTTTATTTACCTTTGATGAATGTTGTGTTTCCCAACTTATGCATAACATCTCTTTATGCTGTTTCATAGGTACGTTGTTCCAGTTTTATAAAAAAAAAACTATTATTTTCCCTTGTTATTCTAGCTCATATTCTAGCTCATTGTGCTTAATTGTAATATTTGAAATGCAATTAATTAAAAACCAATGGTTTGAATTTAGATTGCACGCTGGAGAGAAAAGTTAGCTTGATGACTCTTTAAATAGTTCAAAATAATTACTCATCTTTTTTCTTTTTTTTCAAATATAAGTTATTCTATATTTTCAGAATCATGGAAATAAACGAAGTTGATATACACATTAATAAGCAACACAATTAAATCTTTGCTTTCTTAAATCCGCATTCATGGTAGCTTCGCCCTTATGCCATATTGGGCATTGTGCATCTAGGGTCTGTAATTGAATCGACCCCACTTTCACTATATACATAAACACATATTCTCTAATCATGTACTAATGGTTTATCCTCCTAAAGCACATAAATGAGCCTAAATATATCAATTATCTAGTCACAACTCAAAGACGAGCATCATTTTCAAGCTAAACCTAGCTTACTCGAGCATAACTCAAGCATATAAAGTGAGTCAGTCGAACCTCGTCAAATCAAGTACTTGAGCATTGTTCACGAACTATTTAGGTCAAGTTCTCAAACTGTTCGTGAACCGTTCGATTTGCCTGCAGCCCTACTTAAAAACATTGGATCGCCACACCCAAGTAATGCTAACCAAGGATCAAAATCTATCACAATAAAGCTATCTTTTAGGCACGAATTGATGAACACAAATGAGAGGCGTTAGTGGAATGATATAACAAGAATTCACGTATTAAATTCTCATGTAATTTGAATCAAGCATACATATACAATGAAGACATATATTGGCTTATACCTAACTCGCCAATCTGGCAGTTTTGCGTATGCACTTTCTTTCAGACAAGGGTCAACTCGTCTGTGTTATAAATAAGATCTTGGGATAAAATTGCAGCTAATTCTTTTTGTAAAGCCATCAATTCTTCACCCGCATCACATATGTATGCAGAAGCTTGCCTTCCTGAAAGAGTTGCTCCTTCCATGGAGTCTATATAATCCTGTAAATTTAATGTCAACCGCTTTAATTATAGCAAGTATTTTTTTATTGCCAATTTCATTTCTCACAGAAATAGAAAGACCATTGTCACCGAAATTCCACAAAAAAAAAAAGAGTTGGAAGATGATTGGAAATACTACTAAATATACGAGAAGTTGGAAAAAGAAATGAGTAATTTGGTGAAATGTTCTATTACTTTTTCAATTTTTCCATTGAATAAAATTCTTTGTATGGCAGATAAGAACATTTTTTCATGAGAAAAGAGAAAAAAAAAAAAGGATGATATCTCGCCAAAACACAGATCTTGTTTTCCAACTTCTCAAAAATTTATGGTGTCTTCAATAATTTTCCAATTTTTTCCTCATTTTCATGTCTTTTCAAATTTTGTTTAACCTGGGGTTACGATGTTAAGTAATCTTTATGCAGTTTTGCCATGCAAGCGAATAAAACGTACAAGGTACCACTACTCAATAGATAGCCATTACTTGCAGAAAGATTGAGTAGTAAGGGTTCTTGAAAATGCATAGAATTTTTAAAACCGTGCATTTGCCACAAAAAAGATTTTCCATTGATTTAAGCAAAAATTCATGATTAAATCATTTTCTTCTGGTGGAACCCTAGCTCACACATTGCATCAAAGAGGAGGTCACCTGTTTCGTATAGGAGCCAGCAAGGAAGAAGTTCTTCACAGGTGTCTTCTGATTAGGTCTAAATGGATCTTTACCAGGTCCCTCACGGTACAAAGATTGCCCAATTTTGACCACAGATGACCATGTAACTTCCAATCCTTGGGAAGATGGGAATAATGACAGAACCTAATAAGAAGAAACAAATTAGATTAAAAAAAGAAAGAGAAAGAGGATATCATTTCTAAAGTTCTTTGGCACATTATGCAGGAGTATGTCAATGTTTAGGCTTACATCTGTGTTCTAGATCTCTTCCTCCTCCTTCCTTTTTTTTTTCTTATTAATATTGATTTTATTTCAGGATTTTGGCAGTACGCTTGCTCGTCATTGTATTACACTTGCAATCAAAGACTTATGAGTTGCAGATACAGTGTTGTAAGGAAATAATACGGAGGCCCAGATTGTTGACAAAGTTGAAAAATAAATGCAGGGATCTTACGTAAAATGGTACTAACCTGATCAGTTACTCTTCTGATGATTTCCTCATTTGGTAAAGGCATGTACGGATCACCGGGAGTAAGCACACATCTGCATGGAGAAAAAATAGAGAAAAAATTAGAAATTGTTTTCAGACGAAAAAGAAGATACAGCTCTGATTATTTCACAGATACCCTATCAACAACAATAAGCATGACAGTATTAACAACATCGAAAAGAAAAACAATAAATTTTCCGTACTGGAGCAATGAGCCTTCTCCCTCCCGATAGTAATCTTCAGGAGACGTCAGTGCCAGATCTGCAAAGCAAGAGAAATCTGCATCCGGGGTATAGAGGAGATTATCCAACCCCGCAGCTTGCCGCAATTGCCTGAAAATTTACAAAGCAGAAAGTTGCTGAAATATTGTGGTCAATATCTTGCCATGCACGATATGATAGAATATTGACCTAAACCACTAAGATAAGACGAAGTTTATCAATTTTTTTACTGTATGTTACGATGCGTTGTCCATATCTTACGAACGATAACATACCATAAGATACACACTATACAGAATAATTTGTGCAAAAAGGAGAGAATCGAAAGACAAGAAAGACCCCTTTTAATAGAATTGTGGAGGTTCTCTTTTCAACATTTTTTATGAAGAATCCCTAATATATATCAATAAATTATATAGTTTCTAGCGCATAGAACTTTACCAAATATTTAAAGAATTACTATTTACTTTATTCTTACACACATATATAGGGACTACACTACTATTATGAAAATCAAAGTGTATCCTATGTTATGCGAAAATGTTACAGATCTGATACATGTTTTGACAACATTGGCTAAAAATGCCATGGAGTTCCACTAGTGAATGACAAGTGATTAGACCACTGAGCCAAAATTCATACTAATTAACATCTACACCAATAAATGCAGTGAACCAGGCTTACCTTGATCGCTCTAAATCCTGTAACTCTGTGACCCAGCCATTGTATCTAAGTTGCACTGTGACAACGGGGACTCCATCTAGTTTGTAGATATTTTCAAACAACTCCCACTGCCTCCACTCTGGTGGTACTAATCTTTTAATTCCAGGGACATCACAGGCTGTCAGTGAATGTAATGGCTTCAGAGAATTTAACGCACCTTAATAGCGGAAAAAAGTATATTTAGATGTACAACGAAAGGGAACTACAAACCAGCCACATAAGCATCTGCTTTCACGATTTTCTTTTGAGTAGCCTGAAAAAAAAATAAAGAAGAGGGAGAGAAGCATTGGTTCTCAATCATCAAAGAATTTTTGGGGCGATTAGTAGTAGAAGAACGACTTAACAGCAGAAAGGCTGGTTGTTACAGAAAGCATTGGATGCAATAAATGAGCTAAATGATATAGTATTATACACAAATGAATGCAGTGCTCAACTACTATATCCCAGGTTCAAGAGGATTGTCCCTGCAGAATAACGCTTGGCCTAGTTATGATGTTCTTTAGGCTTGGCCCTTTCTAACCTGATGAGAACAAATTCATCTTGAAGGTTCAAACGGTATGATTAAACCATGCTTAGCCTTTGTGTTGCTGCTATGCTTGAAAATGGGTTTCAAGGACTCAGCCAACTTGTGGTCTCAAAAGGCTCAGTATCCTGTGCATTGGCTGTTTTGGTCCTCAAAAGGATGAGCTTTCGGGTGAATTTCGATTTTATGACTGGCTTGTACTTTGGATAAGGTTCAAGGAGCCTAGTTTTGGGTTCTCTTGGGAAAGATGAAAAAATTCATTGCTTCCTTCATATAGTTTTTCTTATAACCTGGCTTAGGGAAACTCAGGTCCCACATTGGCGCGATCCCTCACTTGAACTTTTGTGCACTTAGCACTCTTAGACTCCTAGTGGCCCAAATGAGGGCTTTTATGAGTTCGCGCGCTGTTCTTAATGCGAATCAAAGCCTATTATCTGGTCTGTTTTTACCAACCTATTGCCATTCCTTTGACTTCAAAAGCTTTGTGCTTGGTGGGTTCTTTCTGGAGTCGCAATAGTAGGTGGATGTTATTGGTTTTATAGTTTGTGTTCTGATCTTCCAATTCGCACATCGACATTCCTGATTATCGTTCAGACTTAACCCCCAATTTTCATCATTAAACTTTGCCCCCTGCATATGGGGGATCTCAAGAACTAATGTAAAACATGGGGGGCAGTGTCAAATTTTTTAACTTAATCTTTCGGTTTACCCCAATTTTACGGAATTCTTTTAAGATTCCCCAACATGGAGGGGGCAAAGTCCAACCATTATAACAAGAAGGTGGTAAGTCTATTTTGCATATAAAATGGGGTTGGGGGTGCAAACCGCAAAGTCAAATAAGCCCCCTAACTTGTAACTGAATCCTGACTCATGGGTTGTCAATGGTTCTATTGGTTGGTCCCCTACCTTAGCAATAATAAGTTTGATTCTTGAATTTGAAGCAAATAGGCAATATAGCTTCCGAGTAGCAAAATAAAAAATTTACCAGTTTTATCAACCAGTTAAATCATACTGGGTGCGTTGATGAATTGTGCATCTCGAGAATGTATAACCCATCAATGCATCCGGTATGAAAAATAGGTTAATGAAGCCAATAAGTGTAGCATTGCTCTCCCGAATATCGAACAAGGAAGATTGACAAGAATTGTACCTTTGACATGGCAATCCCAGAGACATATGTCTCTCCATCTGCAGTTTTATCATAAAGTACTTCTCGGCATCCCCACCTGAGGTGGAACCTGATCGAGCAGATAATAAGTTCCAGATAAATAAAAATCAAATCAACAATTACATGAGAACAATGTCAAAAGCATCATCCCATCATGATCACACGAAGTTTCTTTATTCATTCTCACCTTCCTCCTTTTTCTGTGATGTAATTTCTAATGGGACCGCTCAAATAAACATCAGGAGAACCTTTAAGCATTCTCAAAAGGGAAGCCTCTGTCTTAGTCGCAAACAATGAGAAAATAGTGAGCATACAACGGGCACTGATATTATCACAGTCAATAAACCCCAGAGCATAAGCAACAGGGTCCCACATCCTCTGGATACTTGTGCGTGTGCCCCCTTTGGACATGAACCAGTCAGAGAAACTTATCTGTTTTTCAAAAGTAAAAAATGTAAAAAGAAAGAAGACCTTCAGTAAAAGGTAATGTCAACAGAAGGAATCAATCAAAAGTCCTCTCCTTGAAAACAAAAAACTCCCTATTTTGAGCACTAGATGAAAGACACATTTCTTACACTATCCAAATTCCGTATGTCCTTCATTGCTCCATCTGGGTCAACAAGGGCGCGTACAACTGGACTGAGGGCCAGAGCCAAAGCATTTCTTGCTTTATCATAAACCTGCAAATGATGAGATGAAATGGGCCTTCCACAGAGAAAAAAAAAAAGCATGAGCACTATTTGGCTCATGCTGAAAACATAAAAAGGCAAATTTTCATTATTTTTATTCTTTTTGCATTGGAGGAAAAAAATCAAATGCAATGTTTATAGACTTGAATCAATTAAGTATTTATATGCATGGGAAAGGGGTCGGTCTGTATGGAATTTCAAAGTATTGATATTCAACCACAGCTATGACCAGGTCACCAAAGATATCAAAAAGAGCAGCATGTTTCTATTGTATATTTAACATTTGAATGAGAAGACGAGGCCAGTGAATATAGTTCAAATCCTTTTATAGTCTAAGGACTGAGCGATATAGAAAATTAGTTGGGGGAAAACAAAAAACAATCAGACAGAATGAAAACTTGTACTGAAGAACCAATGCTACTAAGATGTTTTTCATTGAACTGCGCCTACCAGTCTTGAGACAGTGTAAAAAGGATAGAAAAATGAGAGCCTGAGATTAGGACTACATGAAAAAGCCAGCCATCTACAAAAAGCAATACAACAATCCATACTAACAAATAGCATGGCCAATAGAGCAAAATTGTTAAACAGAGAATTTATTTGAATGGAAATAGGTAAAAACTGATCGCGTAGAAGTGATAATTAACATTCAATTACAGTAGGAAGCGCATCCTAGAAGAGGGTTACCTTAAGCTGATTTGTAGACAGGAAAGCACTAATTCCATGTAATGGTGCTCCTACTGGAAAACGAAAATCAAGGTCTGCAGTGGAAAGTATACATTTTTTATCAGAATGACTGATGTGATTGACGTTCCAAATAAATAAGACTATTGTAAAACAATATTTTACAGATCAAAGGTGAGAAGTCAGATCAAACTGTGAATTATAGTATTTTAAATTTATTCTAAAGGGAGCATCATCGCATACCGCCAATTTCACCCCCTTTGTTTACAAATGTGTGAGTATGATCCTTCACAAGCAGATTTTTTTCAGCACCAACCTAGTTAAGTGGAAATGAAAGAAAATAAATCAGAAATCATTTTCTTAAATTAGAATTAGCAACTCTACTTATGATGTGCTTTTTCAGAAAAGCACAAACATTTCCTTTAAAAAACAATCAGATTACAACGCTAGGTGGGACTAACATCTCACAACTTCACAGGCTAGTAGCCCTCAATGGGTGGATGACTAAACAGTTTAGAGTCAAGTACTAAATAGAGCTCACTTCTTGCTAGTTGCTTCACAAGGACTATTGCTTCCCATGGTTTATAAACCATTATGCATAAAGAAAAGAAACAAGTACTACTAATAACCTATTATATATCATCCAAACATAGAGGTGAACTTTGCGCCAGAGTGTTTTAAAGTTTCATTAAGGGATTCTGCGGGGTGTCATTGAGTGATGCCAAGGACAAGAGCATGGATTCTGCAAAAGCTTACTGCTATGCTGTGCAATATGTGGTAGGGAGAGAGGAGAGAGAGAAAGGACTCCGCATTCTTAACATTTGAAGGTCTTTTTTCTTTTGGTTTAATGGAGTGTATCCAGGGCCTATTATACCTCTTCAATTTTTTGGGGGGAGAACATTAGCTAGGGGAGTATTTTTGTGCTTAGAATCCTCTTGGGCATTGGGTTTAGTCCTTGCTGTTTGTGTAAAGGGCCTTGGTCATGTATGAACCCTGTATACTGAGACGTATCCTCCTTTTCTGGCTGCTTTATATATATAATAATATCTTTTCATTTATGCATAATCAACTGCACAATGTCAAATTACCTTAACTCGTGAAAAAGTTATGTTCCCTCTTAAGTATCGTTATAAAAATATATAAAGCAGTTATTATGGTAATTGACAAGTTGGACAAGCAAGTTGATGTTTAAGGAACTATTGGCTTATTCTGAAATACAGAAGGTCCTCGTGTTGCAGATTAGATTTCATGGCCATGCATGTATAATGTCAAATACTGTAATTTGCAACCAATACAAGACATATAAAGCTACTATCAGATTTATTTTCATCAGACAACCATCAAGTATCTATAACTGTATTCAAGCAAGTTGTCTTCACCTTTTTCATAAGACGGAAAAGATTATTGTAGCAACCAAAGAAAACATGAAGTCCCATTTCAATGTGGTTTCCACGTTTATCAACAAACGAACCAACTTTTCCACCAATGAAAGATCTTTGATCATATATATCCACCTGTAACAACCAAAATATGCATGTCAGCTAGTTTACTAATATGAGAAATCACTGAATTACCAAGAAATAAGCTATGCATGAACAATTGTGCCCACCACTCTACTCTAGAACGTATGACAATTGTGTTTACTCTGCTGAAAATGTGTTCTTTAAGAATCTGCATCATTTACTTATTTTAGAAAATTGGAGAGTATGGTTAGCATAATGGGATAATGACATCGCAACTTTGCAAGAAGTGGTACTTAAAGAAAATATGTGAGGAATTAAGAGGGGAAATAAAAAGAGAATTCTGAACCTCATGGCCTTGATCTAAAAGCTCCACAGCAGTTGACATGCCTGCAAGCCCAGCTCCTATAATAGCCACTTTCAGCTTGGGTCCCCGATAGTGTTGAGGTTCTGGTGGAAATAACCCTTTTGGAGCTGCGAGTTAAACATCCAATTGTACTTGTGAGAATAAAACCTCAAACTGATAATAGCAAACTCAGATAAACAATGAGAAAAATAAGATGCCAGAATTATCAAAACATAGCAATAATAATTATTGCTACTGTTTGGGACACCATTTCATAATTGTTTTCATGTGCGAAACTACTAATCAAAATATATTACCTACAACTAACTTGGAACAAAACCTAGAATGGACAGTATATAAGAAAACTTGGATTTCCTTGGTCAACCCAAATATGTTAAGCACATTATCATGGAAAAATACCCATCACAACCAAATACTTAGCTTCCATCCCATTCGATAGAAACAAAGGCAGTAAAAGATTTGAAATTAAATCTTATGTGGCAGACATTTGGATATTAACTAAAATAAAGTGAAAAGGCAGTACAATCTGGTTTGTTGCAGAGAAATCAAGGGAAAGAAAACAATGATTTGAGTCTTATGTTCTTCAATGCTTTAATTTGTCGAAAATGATAATACTCAAATGGAAACTAAATAATTTGATTAACAATGTGATAAGAGGAATCATATGCTTACTCAGGACGTGTTTATGAAAAACTGGACAATATGAAAACAATAACAAAAGCAATAAGAAGAGTGATAAACCTACCAACCTAATGTCCTAATCTGTGATTATTTATAAAATTAAAATAAATGAAAAAATAGAGAGAGCAAACAAGGTCACTAGATCTTATCATCTAGTGGAAAACACTAAACTCTGTATACTATTTGGCATGTGCCTTCAAGTCAAGTGCCTCACAAACCATATCTTAGTTATATCATTCATAGCATAAATAGAACACTCATTTGCATAGCCCTTTTACTTAAATTCAGCCAATTTCATATTGTACTTCCACCCAAGTTACTTCATATTATACACATTCTAACTTTAAATTCCACCAACTACAATTTCAAAAGCACTGTGACAAAACTAGTAACTACCCAATAGAACCCTAAATTCATACCGAAATACAAGAATAATATACACAGGAGTGGCATGTATTATAAATGCTATACACAGATCAATTTTGTACTCTACATATGTAAAGATACAAAATTCAACGAAAACCATAATCAAATTACTATATATTTTTTTTACCTTCAAATTCATCCAATCTCAAAATCAATTTCCATCCAAGTTACTTCATATTCTACAGATTTGACATTAAACTCTAGCAAATAAGAGTTCAAAACCACTCTGAAATTACTTATAACTACCGAATAGAACCCTAAATTAATACCTAATACCAATATACAAAAACAATATACACAGAATTCACATATATCTCAACTACAATATATATATATACACGTATAAATTCAGTACTCCAGGCATGTATAAACACAAAATTCAATGAGAAATATGCCTAATTACCATTAACACTGACGAATAGAACCCTAAATTCATACCAAAATAAAAAGAACAATATACACAGAAATCACATATACCTTAAGTACATATAAAGACACATACAAATTAAGTACTCCACGTATGTATAAATACAAAATTCAAAGAAAAAATATGATTAAATTACCATTAACACTCATATCCGAAACATTACTGTCCAAATCAGACCGAACAACAAACGATCTCCGTGTTCTGGCTAACCGACGGCGACTACCATAAATTCTTAATCCGGCAGAATGATTTCGTAAACCGGTGGACAATTTTCCGGTGGCCGGAAAACAGATGGGAGGAGGAGAAGAAGAAGTAGCCATGAATTTAACTAACTATGCAAGTAAACACAATTTGAGTGAAAATGAATAGAATGTGTGTTGGCTTGGTGAGAAATGAAGTCGAAAGGTGTTTTTTTTTTGAGGTGAGAAGAATAAGAGTATCTGAAGAAGAGGAGATGCTGGGAGTGAGAGATTTGTCTGGTTAGCATAAGAGAGAGAGGGGGGCAGAGATTTTCTCTCTAGAGTTAAAAAATTGTTAGGCATATTTGTGTTGGTTTGTTTTTGGTTTTAAATAAATGCATCTTTTGCGTATTCGATTGTTTAACTTACTAATATAAATGTGGTTGGAGTATATGAGTGCGAAGTGTTGCCGCCACCACCACCACTACTGATAGTGCTGCTGTCGGACAAACTTACTAAATATAAGTCAACCGGTAAGGATCAGTGCTAATTAAAACTTCGAACAATTAAAAAAAAAGTTTTATTGGTAAAAGATTTTTACACGTAATAATTTTTTTATAAATAAATGATTTATTTTTTATTTTATTAATAATATGACATATGTTTTTTTTTTCATTGCAAAATGACATTCTAACCCTTAAAATAAACTAAAAAATACCAATATGCGCTAAAATATAGACTGCAATATAAATTTTGCAGTTCATATTGCAATCCATATTTCACTGCAATATGAACTTTGCAGTCCATATTTTTTGTGCAAATTTCATAAGAAGGGAGTAATTTAGGTAATATATAACATGTTTTTATTAATTAAATAATATTTAAATTTATTCAAAGACTTTCATTTAAAATATAAAACAAAATATGCCTCTTACACTAATCACCAATTAAAAATAGGCCATTCATTCAAAAAAATATTACTCATTGGATTTTTGGTAAAAATCAATGTGTAATAAGACCTTCTACATAATTTCTAGTTAAACTTTTCTAAGTTAAATTTTAACAATTATAAAAATTAGTTAAATTATGCGAAAGTTAGGTCGCGTTTAGTAAAACAATTGAAAATTAAAATTTGAAAAAGTTTTTTGTTTAAATCTGAAAAAATATTGTTTGTTTGAATATAACATATTTGAAAATTGAAATTTTTTTAGTATTACAATTTTGCCTTTATTATTTTATTTTAATCACTTTTTTCCAACTCATGATCTTTCTCCCTCTCAAAACTACCCGCCTTTCTTCCTCAACATTTTTCCCTCATCGGGAAAAACTAGGGCTGGGACCGGTTCAGTTTTTAACCAATTTTGGAAAAACCGTTAACCGAACCGTTTATATCATAACGGTTTGATTCTAAGTATAAAAAAGTGAAGAACCGTTTAAAAATTGAACCAATTCTAATGGTTCGGTTCTTCCGGTTTATCGGTTAACCGTTAACAAAAGAAAAATTAAAATATTATCGGTTATTCGGTTCTTTCGGCTTACTGGTTAACCGTTAATAAGAAAAAAATTGAAATATTAACGATTATTAGAAATAAATAACGGTTCTAATGGTTCTAACGATTCTAACGATTCTAACGATTCGGTTCCTAAGCATTGGAATAGAGCTTAGAAGGAAAAATTCAATAACGGTTATTGGAAAGAAATTATACTAAGAATCGTTAACGGAACCATTAACAAATAAACAAGAACCGAACCGTTAAAAAAGATAGCAAATTTTCAAGAATCGAACCGGACCGGTTCTTCGGTTCTCGATTCTATTTTCCCGGCCCTAGGAAAAACTCTATTTTTCGGTGATTCAAAACCCAATCCAAAGCTCAGTTATCCATACCGATCTCTTGAATTTCTCAAAAAAAAAAAAAATATATATATATATATATAGCCAGCTAATCTAACACAAAATGCCTCCTCACAGCCCTCACCCCTTCCTCCAATCTCATGTACTTTTCCTCACTAACCCTACCAAGCAACTCTTTCAACCGTGGTATCTCTACCACCTTCACCAAGGCGTAAGCATATCTTTGACCGTTTTGTCATTTGTGTTTGATACACTTTTTACGAAATTTGACAAAAGCCAAGGTGGATCGAAAGACCCGTGAAACAGGTGTACAATTCTTCAAACTGAAGGTTGTTTCCCTTCAGAAATGGAGCATTTGTTTGGCTGTGTAATTTTGTTAAAAGATAGAGGGTAAAATTGACATTTTATACCTTTTAAAATTAAGTTTTAGATTTAAGTAGAAAAGTTGCCACCTAAAATTTTAAGTTTTAAGTGGTAAAAATTAAGTGATCACTTAATTTTTTAGGTTACTAAACAACTTTTTAAACCAATTAAATCTAAAAAATTTAAATTTTTAAATTTAAGTGCCAAGTGAACAACTCCTTAGTCTAGATATTATGTGATACTAAAATCAAGCTAGGCAAAAAAAAATACATCAATTTGATATAGCAAACAAAAAAAAATTCAAATGTATTATATATCTAGTCCATCTCTTTATTTAAAATAGTGCCATGTCAATTTATATTAAAAAAATATTTGTACAAAAATTAAACGTATAACATTTTTTTTATAATAATTAATTCTAAAGAAAGTAATTTACACGGACAAATCTAGGGGGCTATACCTCACTGCTAAACATTTTTTCCCCATGTTAATTAGAATATTGATACAAGCTTGGCCCAGCCCATTATAAATTATAAGTTCATTAATCATAGAAAGGTTATTGTTTATAAAAATCTTGTAATTAAGGTGGTAAGTGATTTCTAAATTAAGTAAGAAATTATGAGATCAAATCCTCCATTTCATATAAATTTTTATTCTAATATCCTCTTTATCCCATTTCTTTTATCTTTTGTTTTTTCTCATTTTTTTACTAACCCTTTATCTTATCTTCATTTTAGGTATTTATGTTAAATTTTAAATATAATACTACTTAAAGTTAAATTTATAACTAACTTTAAATATTGATTATTGACGACGTAAAATAGTTGTTTTACCAGTGGACCAATCATAGGAAGACACATGGATATTACTGTCGAAATGAGAAAACAGAACTAAGAGGTATGTTTTCAAATCTGCGCATCAAAAGGAGCTCGTAAGAATGTTGAAACAGCGTCCCTTATGCACTTGAGGTCATAAGCCTATGAAGCCTAACCTCCAGGGGCCTTTCGCCGAGCTAGAATCATCAACGTATAACCACTTTGTCATAGTGCTTGACAGAAGTATGGGAGACTATCGCCAACCCTACAGGTGGCGCAGAACCTTCCTCAACTTCATTAAATGCATACCAACTACATTTAATGCACAAAAATCCATGGAGAAGCAACATCAGAATTAGTGAAGATGAAGGATGGCTTTCGACCTGCTCTACAGAGCTCCCCCGCACATCTATTTTGTATCAAATATATACGGGAAGTATTTAATTCCCTCAACAACCAAGATAACCCGACAATAACTAAGAAATAATTAGGCAATCAAGCTTTTATTACAAGAGAAAGACACAAAAGAATAAATCTCGAAAGCACACGACATAACTCCTAATATAGGAAATTTGGACTCTGAGCGGCTTAGCAATATTTTTATTGTGATATTGGGAGAATAGAATAACTAGAGAGATAGTGATAGCTTCTAATACAAACTTATCCATTATAATACAAAGCAGTCCTACCTCCTAACTCTATTCACAAGAGGATGATTAACCCATATTTTTATATAGAACGAACATCCTCTATACATCCTTATCTTTCTTAATTCAATTCATTATTATTCCAGTCATTTCATCAATCATTTGACTATGTGGGCGAAATATACCTGCTCTATTTTTTCGCACAAATAATTATGATTCTATTAACACCTTTAAATGTTCAATACTATTAATGTTGAAATTTTCATGATAAAATTTGATTTGTTATTTGTCAACATATTTATTCTTAAGAAGCATATTAGTAACGTAGGTGTAATACCCCAATTGTTTTTCTTTTTTTTTGTGTGCAAAAAAATAATAGTAATGAAATATAGTATTTGCAATAATAATTTTTTTAATAATTCACTTATTCAATTAAATTTTGGCATACCCTTTTTACATAGCCCACCCCCTTACAGAAATCTCGGATTCGCCCTTAGTCCTTTAATGTTTACCTTAGGTTTCACTTTGGTTCTTAATTGTTTCAATTTTCTCGATTTGAATCTCAAAGTATCAGTCGTTTGTCACTTTAGTCCAAAATTGCTCTGATATTTCAATTTTGCTCTTCCATCTTCATTTTCCAACTCATTGTACTCGTCTTCAACACTATTAATTGCTTCGATATTTCAATTTTGCTCTGGTGACTAGCCCTAGTTTTCACTGTTCAGTTTTGGCCGCTTGGAGTGAAAAGTGAGAATGATCTCGTGTATTAGGGGTATAATTGTGTTTAAATGATAATCCTAGCTTCAAAATGTCCATAAGTGCGCTGCATGTTCAAAATTAGATAATACGCGTGTATTAAAAAAGATATGCACATTTAGTATATGTGTTTCGGCGTCTAGGCTATATATAAAATCAAAGTGTTTGGAAGTGATTATGAATGCCAAATTATAATTTTTCTATGTTACTCCTGTCATTATTTTTCATTTTTTTTTTAAATAAATATATTAATACTTTGGGTAGAACCTTAATAGAAACAATTTTAATCATTGTATTAACTATTTTCTTTATTTTTTAAATTAGATTTCGGCTTGTATATGCATCACATGTGTATATGTATCTAGTATCTTGTATCATCATAAATAGGCCCGGCAATTTATAACACGACACGAAATCGACATGAATTTATCGGATTTGGGTGAATCCTTGAAGGGTGCGGGTCATAATCGGGTTGACCCGTCAAACCCATTTATTAAACGAGTCAATTTCGTGTACATTCGCGAGACCCGAATAAAACCCGTTTAACCGGATAAGAATATATGCGAGTCGGTTTCGGGTCGTGTAAACCCGTTTGTAACCCGTGTAACCCGAATATAATTTATATATATATAAATTACTTAATTAAATTATTAGCAGGTCACTAAATGTTATTCGTATACGACCCGAATCGAACCGTTTATCTTAAACGGGTTAAACGAATTGGGTCGTGTAATTCGTTAATTAAACAGGTCATGTATAAATTTGAATTTTTCACCCGTTTATTAAACGGGTCGTGTATGGGTGGAGGCACTTTTCACCTGACACGATTTCAACCCAACACGAAACCGACCCGTACACGACACATTACCAGACTTAATTATAAACAGTAAATCCTCTTTTTAACACATATTTTTGACGTGTCCTGTACTTAATGTTGTGGCATTTGTTGTTTTACTTTCAGATAAAAGTAAATCTGGTACAAATAATTACAATATCATAATCTTGCTCAAGATCAAAATAGATTTATCATAATTAACAATATACAATATGTTTTTATAAATAAAAATTATTCTAGTTTTCTACTTCTTTTTACTTTTTGTATAGTAAACAAAGTAAACTAATGCATATCATTACTGACTAAAGAAATTAGCCATTCTAAAATGAATAACAAAGTAAATTGTATAAACCAATTTAAAATTAAAATTGGATTTTTAAACATCTTGTTGAAGTAAAACTAACTTTTATACTATTTTTTGTCAAAAAGTGCATTTTTATTTATCTCTTTTCCGTTTCTTCATTTGCTTCAAGTTTTCGTCTTTCAAGAAATCCTAAATCAACAAGTTAAAATATAAAGTATGACAATCGTATTAAAAATGGGATCAATTCCATAAATACACCTCAAACTTTACACGTAGAATAACAAAGAAATTATCCCTAAAACCAACATAAACTCAAACTAAATGAGCACCGAGAGTTGCTATTCTCACCAACTTGAAATGGTTTTCAATGAAATCTTCAAACTCCCCAACAGAGTTGAACTTGTATAAATTTGGGTTATCATAACCCTCTTTTCTTATTGGCAAAATAACTTTATTTTCTTATTGATTAAATAATTTTAGCCAGCTTTAAATTATTAAATATTTAATAATTAACATTTATAAAAATAGAATAAACTTTAAATAAAAAATAAAATATTATAAATTTTGTCAATGAAATCTAGCCGCAAGAGTCGTTACCTGAAAACCTCCATCTCCAATGTCCATAGTTCCCCACGGATGTTTTGAATCCAATTGGTAGACCAGACCAACGCCTTTGTCGGCCTCTACATCCTAATATTGTTGTTTGAACGAAATTGAAAAGGGATCCTTCATTTTGGCATTTGTAAATTTTAAAAATATATATGTTTTGGAAAAACAAAAGTAAAAAAACGGTACATGAATCGATCCTTTCTTTATCTTTAATTAATTGACCAGGGCCAGAAAATCTACACAAAGTTGTTTTGTTTAGACCTTCTTTCTTCTATCCGTCTTTCAATGGCTGAAAACCTTTTGGCAATGGGGGTTTTCTAGCGGCTAGGTTTTGTCGGATGGATCAAAGATGACAAAGTTTATAATATGAAAATTTTTATAAATGAAAATTAAGTATTTAATGAATCGAAGCAGACTATGACTATTTAACTTATAAGAAAAGAGGATTATAGGGACCTTAATTTACATTGGGTCAACAAAGTCAAACTTTTCCCAATCTTTTGAAGGAAGATTAATGACCCCCGATGGGTCCAAAGATCTTTTCCCAATCTTTTGGATGAAGTTTAATGACCCCCGGCGGGGCAGGAACGTCAAACTTTTCCCAATCTTTTCCAAGATCAGTGACCCCCCTTGGGCCATCAAAGCCGAACTTTTCCCAATTTTTTCGAAATTTAAAGAACTCCATAAAGAAAGGATAACCTAAATAAAAAAAAAATACAAGAAAGACAATTCCCAAGGTACCGGAGATGTATTTTTGCAATTTTTCAAATGTTAGTCTATTCGAGGCCTCTTCATTCAGCTTACTCTTAACATGTGCAACAACTTCCTGAATGAACTTCGACTCATGCCTGCAAATATAAATATAAATCGAACTTAGCTAACTCTTAACGTGCCTACAAACGCCCTTCAGTGCTCTAAAGAAAAACTAAATGACGGAAAATACTAATCGTAAGAGAAGCTTACCCATCGGATTCATTTTGTAAGACCATTCCTCCCAAATCGGCAACTTCTTTAAGCGCTGTTTTCCACTCTTGTACCTTATCCATTTGCTCGGTTTTCAAAAACGCTTTTTGCAAGTTTTTTGAGTGATTCCTAATTTGGGATGGCTGAACATCATAGAAAACTGGCAAAACTTTAAGACCCGTGGTCTTTTTTCGTTCTAAGATTCTTACAAGTTCATCAAGGCACCATTCCGAAGACGCATATTCTTTTGAGAAGACAATTATTGCAATCCTTGATTCCTCAATAGCTTTGTACAGCTCAGATTTGATATTTTCTCCTTTCTCAAGATCACATTCATCTCTGAATGTCTGAATACTTGCTCGTACTAATGCTGTGTATAGGTGATCTGTGAAGGCCTTTCGAGTGTCGGAACCTCTGAAACTTAAGAATACCTCATATCTATGGAGAGAGGTAAAATATTTTGTTAAGGCATCTAGATATCTCTGAACCATAGACCAAGAACTCTGGAAGGAAAATCGTCAAAGCACATATTCGTTAGTCAATGCAACGGAGAACAAAGATGAAAGTAACCCAATTTGTGGTGATGACGAACCTCTTTTTTATTGGGATTTGCAATATATTTTCCAAGGCATTGTGAAAGATGTCATCCGAATAAAATAATAAACTAACAAATATACAGAGTACATCAAAACAAATACAAAAACTTAGGTAAAAAAGAAAAAGAAGATGCCAGATGGGCAAGAAAATTAAAGCAACAGACGAAATACGGTTAATTGGCTAACACACATGACATCGTTTAGGAACGCATTAAATGACACCATTTAACTAAGAAAATATGGTAGCTAGTGGGAGCTATTGAAAAACGACGTCGTCCCACTAAACCCGTATAGCTGTTGGGTTTAAAAGAGGTTCTCGGTTCACTCACTTGCCACAACACCTAACTCACCTTCTTCACCCGCTTCTTGAAAAAAATGAGCCTCCACAAAATGATCCTTGACACCAAGCTTATCCGGCTATGAAAATGAGAGATTAAGGAGGTAAAGCCTTCCAGGTAGCTTTCCATAGATGCAAATTGAACTATTGTACTAAGACTTAAGAGAATAGTTGGACCAAGAAATTAACACTGAGTGTCAATTGGCAACAATTCTATATACAAACCGACATGTTTAGTGAAGCAAACATGTATTGGTTAGTATGTCAGGTCCATATCACATTCATCCTTATCAAAATCTATTCTAATAAATGATTAATCACCAGATGGAATATCACTATTTTGTGTGTCAAATAAATATATCTGTGTAGGACTCGATAATTGGGGGTAAGCAAAGAATAGGACAACAATCACAACATGGAACAAAGACATGTGAAAAATTGGATGGATGGTTAAATTTGGGGCAGTTGTAATGTGTACACTACTGAACCAATTCTCTTAAGTAATTGATAAGGTCCAAGGAAGCAACACATTAAACACACACATACATATATATAATGGGTTCCAAACAGACAACAGATATCTGTTTGCTACTTCAATAGACATCAGTTGTCCAAATGATAAGGAACTTAGTCAAATTTAAGTTTATCCTTTGGCTAGTATTCAAGACAATATTAAATGACAAGGTTATGACACTTCTCTTAATGATTTGGATTGTTGTGGATGCTCTAAGACTGTCTCTTCTAAAGTTGTCACGATGACTGTAGAGGTAAAGCTGTGAAATTTCAAACATTGATTTTAAGTTGAACAATTCATTTTAGCTTCTAATTAACAGGGTCCTAACCAAAGAGATACACTTCCACTAGCGTGCACACAAAATCTGAAACGTGTATCTAAAATTGATGTTCTAGATTTCACTCTACCTTCATAGTCATTGTGCCAACTTTAAAGAAGTCGAATCTGCTCTAAAATAGCTCAAGTTCATTAAAATTAAATTCAAAGCTATGAAGGAAAAAAAAGATCTTACTCTTTGAGAGGAGCAATCCGTTGGTTGGGCAGATGATATGTTAAACGAAATACCATAGCTGATGATCTGGCCATACACAGAGAAAGAGAGAGGAGAGGATTTAGAAGAAGCTTAGTTAATGAAAAATATGATCATGACATAGCCATAAATGTCTCTCTTCTTTAGAAATTTCAAAAGTAAATAAACCTAGTATAGATATTTTCAATTTTTTGGAATAATTAAACTAGCTGGTGTATAGTTTTTTTATAGTTTTTTTTTAAAAAAAAAAAAAATTACAAAAATTGCAGATTCTAACCTGTGACCCATCCCTACCCTTCCCAAATACCAGCCGTCACTTACCAATGTGCAAAAAGGCCACGGGCTTAGCTGATGTGCAGTTGAATACAATGATTTTTTTTCCTTAAAACTATTCATCAAACTACTATATATTGCAATCAAAAGACATTGAACAGCCTATGTTAATCTCCTTTCGCAAATTTGCGCATAGCTGAGGGATTTTTTTTAGGAGGAGGGCAACCCCCAATTGTAGTTGAAAGATGGGTACAGTAGAGGGATTGTTGTTGTTAGTGTGAGGGTGAGCCCCCATTGTGGACATGGTTGAGGGACAATTCACTGGTACTTTTGATTTCAACTTGGCCTATTTTAATTCATAAAATCTATGCTTGCAGCAAGATCTAAACTCCCACTAGCTTCTAAACAATATAAACCTATACTAGGACCATCTAGCACTTCTTTTACTAATATTTCAATAACTTATAGAAATTGGACAACGTAATAATCATTATGGAAAAAGAATGCAAGGACAACGTAAAATTGTGTCATAACCACCAATCACCGCTTCTATTTTAATATAATCACCACTTCTATGTTAATATAACAACGTTTGCAGGTAACCTAATTTTTATCGATTCTTACGGAACTCAATCTTCATTAAAATATTTTCATATATAAGAATAAACAAAAAATATATAAACAATTCACGCACAATTGGATCAATTATGAATCCAAAAATTAGCACTTGAATCAGTTGGATTTTTTTTTTAATAAAATACAGTAAAATACCTGAGGATCTACTGGGGTATCATTGATCTCAATAATTCCATCATCATCATCATCATCAGTTACTTGTTCATCTCCATCACTACTTGATACTTGTTCTTCCAAATTCTTGTTTTTGCTGCCTTCTAAGAGCGCCTCTGTTTCCAAAATAGCACCACTCATTTTCTCTTTAAAACAACAAAAGGGAAATCTGAGAACAAATTAATTAAAACCCTTAGTTTTCTCTCCAAAGAAAAAAAATCCAAATCCTCAGCGCCTGAGGGTGTTATATTTATTCTCTTGGTCTATCTACACTTTCTTCTTTCTTTCTTTTTTAATTTCTTATTTCTTGTGTTGCTGATTAATTTGGGTGAATTATTATATAATAATAATTAAGCTTGACGACTCACAAGTCGTCAAATTGAAAGAGAAAGATTCACCAACGGAGTTGCTTCGGTTTTGGGTTGGGCCCTTGTTTCTTAAATATCTGACGTGTTGTTTCATTTTCCTTCAAACGAATGGTCTAAACAAATTGGTTTGACATGCAACTGAATTTGTTTTTCTTTGTGTACGCGGAATAATAAAATAACATTCAACACACATCATTAAATGAATAACACGGAAATTTACTAGGAGAAATTTTGTCATGTTAGTAAAAATTAGAGATGTTTTCGTTTTCGATTTCGGTTGGGATAGAAATTAAGATATTTCATATTCAAACTAAATATAAAAAATTTGTTTCGGTTCGATTTCAGTTTCTAAACTTCGAAAGCCAACTCGAACCAAACTTTTCGGTTCAGTTTTATTGGTTTTGACATATTTTCTTTTATTTTTTCAAAATCAATTTAACATAACAATATAATAATAATAGTAATGTAAAATGGTTCGTATTCAAATAAAAGTAATGACTTTTTAGAAACAAGGAGCAAACATATAGATACCATGTTTTTTATTTAGTTATTATTTATTTGTACATTTACATACAAGAATAAAACACAATAAATAAAATGATAAATTATTTTGCCATCATGTATGTGATAAAAAAATCTTAGCATTATGTAGTTAATTCAATAATAAGGCCACGCGTTAATGATTTTTTTTTTTTTGAGATTATCACAATGTGCAATTAATAAGGAAAATATTCTTATAAAGGCCCTCTTTTTTGTATTGTGGTATAATTAACTTGTGCCCTTAGAGTATATATATATTAACATTTTTTTTCTTACAGATAATTCGGTTCAATTCCGTTTAGTTCGATTTTGGACTAACTTGCCCCAAACCCAAACCAAATATTTCGTTTTCAGTTTGGTTTTTTCGATTTTGGTTTTTTTGGGGTTCGGGATTTTACGGATCGGTTCGGTCGATTTTTGGATTGGCCTTAACACACCCTGGTACAAATTGTCACGTAAAAATTAATTAGGATATTAAATTTAAAATGTTAATGGATTATAATAAGCAATATTTATTGTGTTAAGATATCGCTAAAATAAGTTTTAACACAACCATAGGATCGACCAAATAATTATGTGTACGATAATTAAATAAACAAACACTACTAATATTTAATTAATATGAAAAAACAAGTGATTAAGTAAGAAAACGACCAATCAAGCATGCAAGTAATTAGGTGTATTTGTAAAATTGCTACTAATTTGCTGGTGATAATTATTATTAATGAAGGTCAATTTTGAATATAACTACAAAGTAAATTCGAGCCACCAATTAGAGTTCTCAATATTATTTCTCAAATATACTCTATAATCTTACTAGAAAATAAAATAATACAATTCATAAATAAAAACCTATAACAAGGGTTCTATTTATATGGTATAAATTCAACGGATCTAGGATTTAGGATTGCATAAAGTCAAAACCAACTAAAAATTGGGCAATACAAAGCCAACTAGGAATTGAATAATACAAAGTCAACTAGAAATTGAACAATATAAAATCAACTAGGATTAGGATTCGCATACAAAGCCAAATCTCCAATTCTCCATATTGGCAATGTTCCGCAAAACCCCAATACAATCTACCATGATTAGTTCATCAAATAAGACTCTATCACCCCTATCGGTCCCTTATGATCACCACCCTCGAGGAACATTAACACCGAAGGACATTGACTAGTGTCGAGCAATGCAAATTTGGCCAACGGAATAACCTTTGTCAACATATCTATCAGATTATCCTTAGTAGGTACCTATCTTAAACATATTTACAATACCGTCTTCAATAATTCTTCGGATGAAATAATATCGGACATCAATATGCTTGGTTCTTCCACATTGAACTTGATTTTTTGCTAAATGGATTGTGATTTAACTGTCACAGTGCACCACCACATTTTTCGACTTCAAAACGAGATCACTAACTAAACCATAGAACTATATGGCCTCTTTGACTACTTTTGTTACTGCAATATATTTTGCCTCCATGGTAAACAACTCTACCATACTTTGAATCATCGACCTCCAACTCATTGGATCTCCCCAATGTAAGATAATAAATCGTAGTCGATCTCCGCTTATCTAGATCGCCGGTAAAGTTCAAATTCATAAAACTCTCAATAGTTTACGTTATATATTTTTCAAATATTAACCCTTTGTCCATTGTACCATGTATATATTGTAAAACCCATTTAACGGTTTTTTAATGCGGTTTTTCCACGTTCGTCATATACCTACTAACAATATTCACGGCTTGAGCAATATCCGGTCGAGTACATATTATAGCATACATTAAACTCCCAATCGCACTTGCATAAGAAACTTTAGCCATGTACTCCACCTATACCTTAGAGCTAGGAGCCATCGTTGCAGAGAGTTTGAAGTGCGGTGCTAACGAAAAACTCACCAGCATTGAATTTTTCATCTCGAATCGAGCAACCACTTTCTCAAGATATTGCTTTAATGTAAGAGACAATCGTTCTCTCTCCATATCTCAAACGATCTCCATCCCCAAAATTTCCAGCGCTCCATTCATCTTATACTCATTGCTTAACTACACTTTTAATACGTCAATCTCTACCAAGCACAGGGAAACAATAAGCATATCATCAATTTATAAGAGTAAATAAATAAAATTGTCATATTCAAGCCTTTTAAACTAAACACAATGATCGAATTCACTCCGAGTAAACTTATGTACGATCATGAACGTGTTAAACCTCTTATACCGTTGATGCGGGAACTGTTTCAATCCGTACAAAGACTTTCAAAATTTGCAGACACTATTTTCCTTACTAACAACTATGAATCATTCCAGATGAGAGATATAAATATCTTCCTGTATCTCCCCATATAAGAACACAGTTTTGTCTTCGACTTGTTTAAGTTTGAGATCAAATTGCGCTACCACAACCAACAACACCCAAATCGAGGTATATATCACAACCGGAGAAAACGTTTCATTATAATCAACCACTTCCTTTTGAGCACCCTTGGCTACCAACTTTGCACTGAAACAAATAGCCCCAGTGCCCGTCAACAGGTTCTCTAACCGCTTCTCACTTTGCATTTTCACTACAATCCATAACTTTCGAATACGAAGTTAGCTCATCCTCATAACTTACTAATGCATACGCCACCATGTCTCCATACCTATATTGAGCTAGTGCACATCGAGCCTCGTGCTTTCTTCCACTAACTAAAGACAATATCAGTCGATGTTGACCCGATTCTGGCACCAGAATCTCTGACCTCCCACCCAGAGTCATTTTATCCTTATTAAATTCTTCTAGTAGTCACTTCCGTTTCCACCACAATCTCGCTCACCTTATTCTCATTTTTAATTAAGATCAAAGAACCACTGTTTGCCAGTAGGGTGCCTTGAGCATTGACTTCTTGTCAAACATCACATCTTCCTAATCACAATTTCCTTGCTTTTAAGACACCACAACTTATAACCTTTGACCCCATCACAAGAGCTTAAGAATATTGCTTTACGAGCCCTAAGGTTAATGTTCTCATCACGATGATGATAATAAGTTGGGTAGCTGAAAACATGGATGTTGTCATAACTAACATAAGTTCCAATCCACACCTTCATAGGTATTTATATTTCACTTCCAAGCATGATTAACCAAAAACGTAACATAAGTGATTAAACCAAAATATTGCATTTTTACATATTAGATGACTTAATATGCATGAATTTGATTATAATTATCCTGAATTGCTAAGATTTGAGTTTTAATCATAAAATATGATAATATGTTTGTTTTCTAGTGCATTTTAACCTTTCTACAGGTTAAAAATAAAAATGAATAAGAACGAATGAAAAGTAATTCCCCTAAACTTAGTCATTGTCGATCATATTCAAAACTAAATTAAATTTAAGAAGTGAACTGAAAACAAATCTCAAGCTCAAACATGAAGAGAGTGGATGAAAGAGACTAAAAGAAGCTGATAAATCAATCTTAAGTGAAGAAAATGTCATTTAAATCAATCCAAGAAATTTTCGGATGAAGAAGAGATTCACCGCCCACAATGCTTCTGTTCCAACCAATTCTGGTTTATATGGAGGATTTGAAGAAAACTCCAGAAATATAAGTTGTATAGCTCTGAGTTAGCTACGCGTAGGTAAAAACCTTGCATTAATCGGAGTTCGGAGCACAAAGTTATGGTAGAAATATGATCAGTGCACCAGAGGATCAGATTTGAGCGCGAAAGAATACATAAATTCATTATACAGATATTAACCAAATGGAGTCATTAACTTAGATAGCAAGTGACCAGCTCTCTCCTCATGCTCAGACCAGTGTTCGAATAGGTTTAGGTTTTTAAATTTTGAAACTATCGATGAATATGAGATCTTTTGCTTTTAAGTAGCAGTCGACATTAATTTTCAATTTACATATTATCAAATTGAGTCCCAAAGGGAGAATTCTTAAGAGTTTCAAGTTTTTTTTGGTATCGTATTGAAACAAAATTGATTAATACAATCATATACTTCTTTTTCAATTTGAGTTCACGTAGCTCCTATTATAGTTTTTCAATTGCTACGTGTCTGTAAGTTTTTTTTCCAATATTCTTTTTAATTTCTTTCAATTAATGATCTTTAATGTTTAGATTGTTCTTTTATTGTATGTTTGAATGTGATTTCTTGTTGAAATTTATGATTAAATTTGAAATTATTGTTGGAATTTCCGCATAGAACCCTAGAATTCATGTTTTCGTAATTTAATCGTAACTTTTTCGTTTCTTATCCATTTTTGACGATCCACATATCAAAATGATCGTATTTTAATTTTTTACAAAACCCTACTGACTTTAAGATTCAAATCCCAAGATTTCTAAAAGTCAGTAGGTCATTTGTGTTGCTGGCAGATTACTTATTTTCAAAAAGTGTTCAACCCGTAATTTCTATTTAGCACATGTTCTTAATTTCTGATTGCTTTGAAATTTTTCGTACATTTATATACTTATGTTCTTAATCGTTTTTTATTCTTGAATATATATATATGTTGTTTCAATTTTATTGAGCATGAATTTATTAAGTATGTTTTGCTAGTTCGTTAGTTAGAGGTCTGTAAGAACCATGTATGCCGACGCGGTAGTTTCTTGGACCTAAATTTAATTATAATTAATTTTATATTGGTTGAAAGGTCATTATAAATTTGATTTTTATTAAATTAATATCCTAGTATGCTAATCACATATTTTTATAAGAAATTTAATAAAATCTTTTCGACAAAAGAACTTATCTAGTTTGAATCATTGTTTTTTGTCTAAATCTCACACGAGATCCAGACGACGGTTATAGAGCGGTCTATACTCTCTAAATTAATTAGTTTTGTATATTTATAATTTAAACTAGAGCGCGTTGTTTTTGGTATTTGTTTTAAACCTTACTTTTTGATATTAAAATTGCCAATTGTGCGTTTTCACCGCTTATCTATAATACAAATCAAGGTTTTACTATTCATCGACAACGACCACTAACTTTAATAATCTAATGATCACAATTGCTTCTCACAAATCCAATGGTCCCAATTTTTTACTTCTATTTTATTTATTCTTTTATTTTTATTCATTTTGTTATATATTGGATCCACTTTTTACTTTCATCTATAATCCTTTTTTCACTTTTGTGTACTTTTTCACTCTCAGTCTCCATTCTCTCTCCCATCTCCGATTCTCCATGGAAACCAACCCCTCCAACCACTCACTGCGCACTGTATCGCACTTATTATGAGTCAATCGTGGTCCAAATCCAGCCAATAATAGGTTCTTCCATTTTTCTTTTATTTCATTTTTTTTCGAAAGGGTTTTTAGATTTAATAATTTAAATAGAGAAAGAGAGTGGTTTAAAATTTTGTTTCTTTTAAGGTCTAGAAATTTGAATTTTTTTATTAAAAGATAAAATGTAGAAAAGATAGAGGGTTTGATAAATTTTTTTAGAGTCTGCAAATTTGAAGAGGGATCTGATAATTTTGTAGATGTATAATTCTTTTTTATTATTTTACGGTTTGAAAATTTTGAATTGAGAGAGAAAACGTGGAAGAGAGAGAAGATGGGTCTGAAGGGTTTGGTTAATTCTAACAGGAAAGTAAGTAAGTGAGATTTTAGTTTATATATAAAACAAGAGTTAAAAAATTGAAAAAAAAACTCACATGTGAAATATCATAATATCTAAGTCAAAGTTTGACCCATTATCCGGTTAAAGAAATGTGGTAATTTTTTTACTTGATGCGTTTAGGTAGGCATATAGTAAATATCGGCACATAGTTTAATATATTTAGAATATTAATTTATTTAGTTATATTCTGGAATAGAAAATAAATTTTATAATTTAAAATTAGTAAAGTAATTTACTATTTTGATACAAAAGTCAAGTATAAGGATATTTATTTAACACCCTCTTTTAAATTTTCTTTTATGTAAAACAAATCAATGATTATACTATTCACTGATTATGACCCTTTTGTATTTCTTAATTGATCTTTTTATTAAACATGTCAATAGTTGATTTGGATCATGTTCATATGATACTTTATCGAATTTTAGGTGTTATTGTTTCAGATTTAAACTATGATGCACGGACACTTTCCCGGAGGGCGCATATCCTGCCCGAACGTATCTGACATGCAGACACGCTAGGACACATGAGGGACACTCGTGTCGGAGAGTGTCCAATTGTTTATTAATTTATTTTTCACGAACACGCTAGGGACACACTAGGGACACACTGGGGACCGGCTGAGGACACATAAATGGGAGTCAATGTCCAAAATAACTACAAATATGGGGTGAAAATAATAATAATAAAACTTAAAAATAAAACAAACAGAACAAATATCATTTCTCTCTTAACGCTGAGTTGAATGAGTGATTGTTTTATTATATATTCTCCTTTTGGTTTCTATTATTCTATGGAACAACTTAGTTTATGTAATTATATATGTTCTTTATGCTTTAATTATGGAAAAATCTTTGTGATGCTTTAATTATGGAACAATGTACCGATCATATTTTGAATATTTGCCATTTGGGCTATTAATACAATATATTTTCATTTTATTGAATTCTTAAATATTTATAATGTTTATTGCATATATATATAACATTAATTAATTAATTAATTAAGAACGTGTCCCCCCTACGTGTCGTGTCCTACATTTTGAAAAAATCGCGTGTCAAGTGTCGTGTCAAAACGCGTATCGCATGTCGCGTCCGTGCTTTATAGGATTTAAATGAATAATATTTTTTTTGTCGTTGGTGAACAAATAATATTCAAACTATATTTGTTATTTCAACAAATAATTTAAGACAACCAAGTTGAATACAACCGAATATGCAACCATTACCAAACCTACCGATGTTGACATTGGAATATGAATACGATTTATTGATTTGTGTTAATTTTAAACTGATCATGATGGATTCGGTTGAAAAATGATCGATAATGTAATATTTTTTTGTTATTTGCGATAAGTGAATAAGATTATTGGTGGGCAATGAGAAATTTTTCCTTTATAATGTTTTGAATAAAAAAATGTTAGAAATTAAAATTATCAAAAAAATTTTAATTAAATAAGGTTTTGAGTTTATTAAATTTTACGTTAGAAAAAAAATAAGTAAAAATTGAGCTTTTACTACCAGTAAATTATCATGCCATAGGTACAGCAGATGAAAATAAATAAATATTTTTTTATTCCATTATGCTAAATTGTACACATTTAAAAAAAAAATCATCGTTAATTTTTTCGCTATTTCGTGCCCTCGGGCACGGGCATACCCTAGTTTTAATTCAAATTAAGGTATTCCCGTGCCGTCTGGCACGATAAAACTAATAATAAGTGTTAATCGAAAAAAATAAAACTTATCTAAAAACAATTAAACAAATAAAAAAACTAAGGAGATGATATTATGGTACGTGAGAACATCTAAAAAAAATTTGTTTGTATGCTTGAAAATATGTTACCCCAAACTGCCTGAATATGTTACCACAATATACAAAAAAAGTTGCCTGAATATGTGACCGCAATATACAAAAAATTAATATAATATTTTTGGATATAAAAGCATTCACAAAAAAGTATATCAAAATCATATACAAAAAAGGTAGTTGAATCATTAATCAGCGGCTACCATTCTTCTCCTTAAGCATCCTCAGCATTAGCCTACAAAATGTTAAGATTTCTATGTCCACATATAGCCTGGCCATCGTGCACTAGAGCGTATGAAAATTTACAAAACATATATAAAAATTTATTCAATTAGTACATTATTTATTGTTTTAAAGAAAAAAAAAAGAATAAGATATTAATACAATATTTTTAAGATAGATCAAGCATCAGATATAATGGGCATGCCAATTTTAAGATGTAATAAATGGTGAATAGTGGTGTACTGGTGTCGTATAATTTAAGTACGGGTTGTTTTGTATGACTAAACTTATTAATAAAATTTAGGGGTGGATAAAGAAAAAGTAATATAATATTTACATTTATTGAGCTTAACTTATCTGATTATGTATTTCTCAGTCTCGCCTATCTGTATTATTAATCCTCTTGAACTCCGTAACCACGTCATCCAATTCTGCAAATATTGATATGAATTCAAGGTAATTTTCAAGTATAATTTTTATAGAATATTAAAATAAAAAGATGAAAAGCAAATGATAAAACCTCACATGTAGTATACCAAGCATACGACGCATCATAACAAACTTCGGGATAGACAATATTTGTAGTTGTAGTTGTATCTTCTGGTGGTGAAAGAAAGTTAATACGATCAAAGCTTGTACACCTTGACAATGCCACATACAATTGGCCATGGCTAAATACAAGGGTTCGTAAATCGAGGCCGACAAATTTGATCGCTGGCCTTGAGATTTGTTTTATAACATATGCTAATCGAACGGGGAACTGGCAACGTGTAAATTTAATGGGCAATTCTGTAGATGAGGAGGTCAAAGAAATTCTTGGAATGAATGATAGGTTATCAAATTTATCTCTAGTTAAAATCTTAGCCTCAATTACAAAAGTGCTACACCTTTTAACAATCAATCTCATACTATTATAAATACCATCCTTGGGTGCGATATTCTATAATAATATTATTGGACAACCCACTTTTAGATCAAGTTGAAAGGGAGGCAATCCTGTTGGATTGAGTGAATTTAAAAACTCATTAGGATAACGATTTGAAATGGAATGTTCCATTCCCTCGTCTTCACACATCTTGTCTGCAACCAAATAAGTAAATGTCTCTCTCGAAAAACGATTTAGTGCTTTTGCATTAATATCACTTACATCGTCATTCTACGCGAAAAGTATGGTCCGCTCATTGAGAAATACCGGTGTTATAATACTTGCATCATCCAATAACGGGTAAATAGTTGATATCAAATCAAGTAAGCTTGGATACCTAGTGATCGATGTTGGAAGTTGGACAATCTCGTCTGGGTTGGACCCAATCTAAAAGAAATGACATTGTTAAAATGCAAGCATAATAAACTATTTAAAGAATTACTATGAATAGTAATGTAAGAAAATGTATCTATATTAAGTAATTGGCCCAAATAGTTTGGCCATGTTCTGTTGAATCTAGACGCATGTTCTCATTTAATGTCAAAACATGCATTTGACACCACAACATAGACCGTTTAAGCGAGATCGAAACAATTACCTCACGAACTCCTCTTGGCACAATCGGTAAAATTTGTCTAAAATTTTCACCTAAAACAACAATAATACCACCAAAAAGCTTTTGATTACCACAAATATCTTGTAATGAGTGGTCCACAGATTCAACACAATGTCTATATTGCATTCGTACTTTATCCCAAATGATCAATTTTGTTTGCCTAAACAATTATGCTTGCATAGATTGCTTATTGAAGCCGCATGTAGAGTTCTTAAGGACATCAAGTGGAATCTTAAAAGTTGAATGAACTGTCTGGCCCCCAACCGACAGTAGAGAAGCAATACCAGATGAAGCAACAGCTACGACAGTATGCCCCAAATTTCTGCTTTTTGTGGCAATTATATTGTATAAAAAAAGTTTTTCTAGTTCCTGCACCCCCATTCAAGAAAAAAAATAGTCCCTTATTTACTAAGAGTAAAAGAAATAATTGCGTCATATGCATCTCGTTGCCCAACGTTAAGGTCTACATTCTCTTGAACTGCATTCAACTGTAACTCTATGTGTTCCCATATGAGTCTGTTTTCCACTATTGTACTATAGCATCCAGTTAGTAATGGCATAGGCGGGTAGTCCTTCAAGCATTTTCCTGATTCCTGAAGTAACTGATTTGGGAGATACAAACCATAATCTTTGATCTGCATGTCGCTTGGGTTGGGAATATGATACGTTATATGAATCTTGTAAGAAAGATCGTCGCATATGTGCACCGATAATTGATTCCATAAAGCATTCGGACTCTTTGGGGAGCATTGTGTTAAGATAATACAGAATAAACTTCGCAATTGTGCACCAGTTCTTATTATTGCAGCCTCTGTAAGGCATTATATCAATTTATCATCGTCTTTCAAAAGTTCTCTTGCTACGCAAGCGGCCTTAAAAGATGGGTGCAAGACATTATTGATTGTTCTTTACCATTCATACGACTGAGGTCCTTTCACAACAGTTAGTAACAACCGCAAGTAAAATCTTTCACCTTCATTTGGACTTGCAAAATACATTCGACCGATTGCACGCCCATGTTGTCTTGGTTTCCATTCTTTCTATGGTTTATTCGAAACAAAGTATTGTGGGAACTTTTGATATGTATAATCTCGTGTATGCTCATATGATGCATAACATGCAAAAAAGCCAGTAAGGGTTGTCCTTTCGATAGTAGCCCTGGTAATAATACTATCTATCCGTTTTGACGGATTATATATGACATTATGCATTCCAGGCAAGTGCAGTACTAATCGTTGCACATTTAGAACCTCTCGTTGCATAACATGGCCAAATAACCACCATGCAGCCTCCGGAGGTCCAATGTAACGTGCATCCAAATATTATTTAATCTTATCTATCCATCCCAACACAATTGTAACACAGTCGTGACCCTCGTAAATATACTTATTGATATACTTTACGCATCTCAAACCAGTGCATACTTCGACATTAATGTGGCAGTTAAATTTTCTAGAGATAAATGCATTATAAGGTACGATATCCCTATTGTCAACTTCATGCCCCCCTCTGATCTGATGCTTTCGACCATCATTATGGCGTCGATATATAGGGTCCATTGTTGTTTCCTCTGCAAATTCTTTTGGGTAACACTTTGTACATTTCCCTCCCTCCATACAAGGTACACTTGGGTTTCAAGCACCACACGGACCATGCACCATACAATATTTGATTATTTCATAAAGTGCAGGATCTTCAGCTGCATTTGGAAACTCGGCACATACAAATTTATTCACTTGGTCACATGTCTTAATTTTATCTTCGCCTCAAAAAAATATAAGGAGATGCATATGTGGCAACCCTTGTTTCTAAAACTCAATAGTAAACACGCGGGCCACCTTCTCCCCAAAAACCTTCTCAGTCACGATATCATTCATAAGGGCCTTCTTCTTCAGTTCAAAAACTCGAGCAACCAAATCAGGTCGATCGGTAATATCTTGTTTCGGCAGTAAAGCTTTAGTTATTTTCGGCCACTTAAGATTTGCAATCATAGTTAAGAAGATATCTAGATGCTTGTTGCACCGAGTAAT